>CM067363.1:4674429-5189429 GCA_034401795.1 Chaetoderma sp. LZ-2023a
GATTGTGCCATAGGTACCATCTGACGATAATGGGGAGATTGTGTCACAAGGTACCATCTGACGATAAGGCGGAGATTGTGCCATAAGGTACCATCTGACAATAAGGCGGAGATTGTGTCACAAGGTACCATCTGACGATAAGAGAGAGATTGTGCTATAAGATACCATCTGGCAGTATGGAGATTGAGCCATAGGTACATCTGACGATAACGGGGAGATTGTGCCACAAGTACCAGCGGACGACAAGGGGGAGATTGTGCCATAAGGTACCATCTGACGATAAGGGGGACATTGTGTCACAAGGTACTATCTGATGATAAGGGGGAGATTGTGTCACAAGGTACCATCTGACGATAAGGGTGAGATTGTGTCACAATGTACAAGCTGACCATAAGGTGGAGATTGTATTATAAGGTACCATCTGACGATAAGGGGGGAGATTGTGTCACAAGGTACCATCTGACGATAATGGGGAGACTGTGCCATAGGTACCATCTGACGATAATGGTGAGATTGTGTCACAAGGTACCACCTGACGATACGGGGTAAATTGTGCCATAAGATACCATCTGGCAGGATGAAGATTGTGCCATAGGTACCATCTGACGATAAGGGGGAGATTGTGCCTCAAGTTACCATCTGACAATAATGGGGAGGTTGTGTCACAAGGTACCATCTGACGATAAGGGGGAAAATTGTGCCATGAGGTACCATTTGACGGTAGGGAGATTGTGTCATAGGTACCATCTGACGAAAGGGGGGTGGGGGGGGTTGTGACATAAGGTTCTAGCTGACGGTCTGGTAATTGTGCCATAAGGTACGATTTAACGGTAGGGAGATTGTGCTATTAGGTGACATCTGATGGTAGGGAGATTGTTCCCTGAGGTGTCATCTGACAGGAGGGAGATTGTGCCATAAGATGCCATCTGATCGTATGGAGATTGTGCCATAAGGTACCATCGGATGATAAGGCTGAGATTGTGTCACAAGGTACCATCTGACGATAAGAGGGAGATTGTGCTATAAGATGCCATTTGGCAGTATGGAGATTGAGCCATAGGTACATCTGACGATAATGGGGAGATTGTGCCATAAAGTACCATCTGGCTAAAAGGGGGAGATTGTGTCACAAGCTACCATCTGATGATAAGGGGTAGATTGTGTCACAAGGTACCATCTGACGATAAGGGGAAGATTGTGCCATAAGGGACCATCTGACGATGAGGGGGAGATTGTGTCACAATGTACAAGCTGGCGATAAGGGGGAGAGTGTGTCATAAGGTACCATCTGACGATAAGGGGTGATTGTGTCACAAGGTACATCTGACGATAAGTGGGAGATTGTGCCACAAGGTACCATCTGACGATAAGGGGGGGATTGTGCTATAAGATACCATCTGGCAGTATGGAGATTGAGCCATAGGTACATCTGACGATAAAGGGGAGATTGTGCCATAAAGTACCATCTGGCGATAAGAGGGAGATTGTGCCACAAGTACCAGCGATGACAAGGGGGAGATTGTGTCACAAGATGCCATCTGACGATAATGGGGAGATTGTGCCATAGGTACCATCTGACGATAATGGGGAGATTGTGTCACAAGGTACCATCTGACGATAAGGCGGAGATTGTGCCATAAGGTACCATCTGACAATAAGGCGGAGATTGTGTCACAAGGTACCATCTGACGATAAGAGAGAGATTGTGCTATAAGATACCATCTGGCAGTATGGAGATTGAGCCATAGGTACATCTGACGATAACGGGGAGATTGTGCCACAAGTACCAGCGGACGACAAGGGGGAGATTGTGCCATAAGGTACCATCTGACGATAAGGGGGACATTGTGTCACAAGGTACTATCTGATGATAAGGGGGAGATTGTGTCACAAGGTACCATCTGACGATAAGGGTGAGATTGTGTCACAATGTACAAGCTGACCATAAGGTGGAGATTGTATTATAAGGTACCATCTGACGATAAGGGGGGAGATTGTGTCACAAGGTACCATCTGACGATAAGGGTGAGATTGTGTCACAATGTACAAGCTGACCATAAGGTGGAGATTGTATTATAAGGTACCATCTGACGATAAGGGGGGAGATTGTGTCACAAGGTACCATCTGACGATAATGGGGAGACTGTGCCATAGGTACCATCTGACGATAAGGGGGAGATTGTGCCTCAAGTTACCATCTGACAATAATGGGGAGGTTGTGTCACAAGGTACCATCTGACGATAAGGGGGAAAATTGTGCCATGAGGTACCATTTGACGGTAGGGAGATTGTGTCATAGGTACCATCTGACGAAAGGGGGGTGGGGGGGGGGGGGTTGTGACATAAGGTTCTAGCTGACGGTCTGGTAATTGTGCCATAAGGTACGATTTAACGGTAGGGAGATTGTGCTATTAGGTGACATCTGATGGTAGGGAGATTGTTCCCTGAGGTGTCATCTGACAGGAGGGAGATTGTGCCATAAGATGCCATCTGATCGTATGGAGATTGTGCCATAAGGTACCATCGGATGATAAGGCTGAGATTGTGTCACAAGGTACCATCTGACGATAAGAGGGAGATTGTGCTATAAGATGCCATTTGGCAGTATGGAGATTGAGCCATAGGTACATCTGACGATAATGGGGAGATTGTGCCATAAAGTACCATCTGGCTAAAAGGGGGAGATTGTGTCACAAGCTACCATCTGATGATAAGGGGTAGATTGTGTCACAAGGTACCATCTGACGATAAGGGGAAGATTGTGCCATAAGGGACCATCTGACGATGAGGGGGAGATTGTGTCACAATGTACAAGCTGGCGATAAGGGGGAGAGTGTGTCATAAGGTACCATCTGACGATAAGGGGTGATTGTGTCACAAGGTACATCTGACGATAAGTGGGAGATTGTGCCACAAGGTACCATCTGACGATAAGGGGGAGATTGTGCCACAAGTTACATCTGATGATAAGGTGGAGATTGTGCCAAAAGATACCACCTGACAGTATGGAGATTGAGCCATATGTACATCTGACGATAAGGGTGAGATTGTGCCATAAAGTAATAATAATAATAATAATAATAATAATAATAATAATAATAATAATAATAATAATAATAATAGTCCATTTGTAACGTGCCAAAATCCATGCGCAGCATGCTCTAAGCGCTTAGAAAGCTTATCTAGAGTATTCTAGTAAAAATACAGATCAAGGTGTTGGATAACATTTTTGAAAGTAACATGTCTTGAGTCTATATTTAAATGTGCTCAGGTTTGGGAATGTTTTGATGTCCAAAAGCAATTTATTCCATAGGATGGGAGCTGAGTAAGAGAATGTTTTTTGGCCATATGTATTCATTCGGAATTTAGGAATGTTAAGTTGTTTTTTGCTTTCTGATCTGAGTGAACGGCGGGGACTGTAAAGTACTAAGAGTTTGGCGCGGTAGGCCAGTGCAGTACCTTCTAGGCATTTGTAAGTTAAGCAGAGAATTTTGAACTCGATACGTTTACCGACGGGTAGCCAGTGTAGATTACGGAGTATAGGAGTAATGTGATCGTATTTACTACATAGTGACACGATTCTTGCAGCTGTGTTTTGTATTGCTTGCAAACGATTGATGAGATTTTTTGGCGCACCGACGAGTAGGCTATTGCAATAGTCGACACGTGACATAACTGTCATTAGAACAAGTGTAGCGGTAGCTTCTCTTGTCAGATATTTTCTGATGTTGCGTAATTGCATAAAACATACTTTACACAGGTAGTTAACGTGATCTTTTATGCTTAAGTCGGTGTCAAAAATTACACCAAGATTTTTTACTTTATTAGAGATTGGAATTGAGCTATCTCCTACAGCAAGACTGGTTAGCTCAGCTTTGTCTCGTCTAAGTGATGGTCCTATTAATATGGCTTCAGTTTTCTCATCATTTAATTTAATCATGTTTGTCGACATCCATGACTTTACATCAGCACAGCAGTCAGTGATTTGTTTTGTAGCTGTTGCTGTGTCGTGGGCTGTTGGTGGGAAGCTTATGGCACAATCTCCCTCCTGTCAGATGACACCTTAGGGAACAATCTTCCTACCATCAGATGTCACCTAATGGCGCAATCTCCCTACCGTCAGATGGAAAAGTACCATCTGGCGATAAGAGGTGATTGTGTCACAAGGTACATTTGACGATAAGGTGGATATTGTGCCATAAGATATCACCTGACAGTATGGAGATTGAGCCATATGTACATCTGACGATAAGGGGTGATTGTGTCACAAGGTACATCTGATGATAAGTGAGATATTGTGCCATAGGGTACCATCTCACGATAAGGGGGAGATTGTGTCATAAGGTACCATCTGACGATAAGGGGTGATTGTGTCACAAGGTACATCTGACGATAAGTGGGAGATTGTGCCACAAGGTACCATCTGACGATAAGGGGGAGATTGTGCCACAAGTTACATCTGATGATAAGGTGGAGATTGTGCCATAAGATACAACCTGACAGTATGGAGATTGAGGCGTCTGTACATCTGATGATAAATGTGAGATTGTGCCATAAGGTACCATCTGGCGATAAGGGGTGATTGTGTCACAAGGTACATCTGACGATAAGTGGGATATTGTGCCATAAGGTACCATCTGACGATAAGGGGGAGATTGTGCCATAAGGTACTATCTGACGATAAGGCGGTGATTGTGTCACAAGGCACAAGCTGACGATAAGGGTGGGGGGGGGGGGAGATTGTGTCACACTGTACCACCTGAGGATAAGAGGGAGATTGTGTTATAAGGTACCATCTGATGATAAGGCAGAGATTGTGCCATAAGGTACCATCGGACGATAAGGGGGAGATTGTGCCACAAGGTACCAGCTGACGATAAGGGGGAGATTGTGTCACAAGGTACCATCTGACGATAAGGGGGAGATTGTGCCATAAGGTACCATCTGACGATAAGGGGGAGATTGTGTCACAAGGTACCATCTGACGATAATCGGGAGACTCTGCCATTGGTACCCTCTGACGATAATTGTGAGATTCTGTCACAAGGTACAAACTGACGATAAGGCGGAGATTGTGTCACAAGGTACCATCTGACGATACGGGGGAGATTGTACCATAAGATACCATCTGGCAGGATGGAGATTGAACGATAAGGGGGAGATTGTGCCACAAGGTACCATCTGACGATAAGGGGGAGATTGTGTCACAAGGTACCATCTGACGATAAGGTGGAAAATTGTGTCATAAGGTACCATCTGACGGTAGGGAGATTGTGTCATAGGTACTATCTGACGAAAAGGGGGTGGGTGGGATTGTGACAAGAGGTTCCATCTGACGGTAGGGAGATTGTGCCATTAGGTGATATCTGATGGTAGGGAGATTGTTCCGTAAGGTGTCATCTGACAGGAGGGAGATTGTGCCATAAGATGCCATCTGATCGTATGGAGATTGTTCCATAAGGTACCATCGGACGATAAGGCGGCGATTGTGTCACAAGTTACCATCTGACGATAAGAGGGAGATTGTGCTATAAGACACCATCTGGCAGTATGGAGATTGAGCCATTGGTACATCTGACGATAAGGGGGAGATTGTGCCATAAACTACCATCTGGCGATAATGGGGAGATTGTGCCACAAGGTACCAGCTGAAGATAAGGTGCAGATTGTGCCATAAGGTACCATCTGACGATAAGGGGGGCATTGTGTCACAATGTACAAGCTGACTATAAGGGGGAGATTGTGTCACAAGCTACCATCTGATGATAAGGGGGAGATTGTGTCACAAGGTACAAGCTGACAATAAGTGGGAGATTGTGACATAAGGTACCGCCTGACGATAAGTGGGAGATTGTGTCACAAGGTACCATCTGACGAAAAGAAACCTCTTGCCGAGCTTCTCCCAATAGCTGCAAAGCAAACTAAAATGAGAATCTTGTTATGAACGAATCCAAAACAGAGCTCACCCACATATACCTATCGAAAACGCATGAAAATAAAGACAATGATGATCCACTTCATGGCAGCAAATAGGGAGGAAAAGTAAAATCCCAGGCTTTGTAGTACTGCTGGCATCGCTGCACGGTGTGACATGGGGAACATAGCTTTCCAGTCCTTCTGGAAGCTGTGGGTTTGTAGATGTCCGTGACAAAAAGACGATGTTTATACAATGCAACCTGTGTATCCTTGATGCTATATAACTGTAACAGCTGGGCAGCTCTAGAGAAACCTGATATCTGTCACCACAGACACCTCTGCACCATCACTGGATACCATGGGCAGACAGCATAGTTTCCAACGATCACTATGCAAGAAAAAAATACATCGCCACTGTCAGTAAAAGTCGCCCATGTGCTAAGGATGCCAGAAGACAACCCAGCACAGAGAGCCTTGGAACTCACCCTACTTGGAGCCAGCAAATGGGAAGCCAAGAAAGGGGGTCATTGCATAGATATGTTAGGTGACCTCAAGAAAGCAGGAGTCTGTATACCTAGGTCAAGAATGGACGTGAGGAAGCTAAAGATTCTGGCTGAGGACAGGAGTAGAGGTGAGGCGATAGGGCGGTTTTCCAAAAGTAGTTGCTGCGTCAGAGCAACCAACTAATTTGTATCATTATCACCTTTTTCCTTTGATCTTTGGCGCCTTTGTGTAAAGGTGTGAAAAAGACGCCTTATCTCCTCCATTGTGATTGGATGTTAGATGTAGAGGGTGACCGTAAGCCCCTTCCCTCATTAAATCATGCGCCTCCTGTCATCCAATGAGGTGAGATTAATGGTAATTTGCGTAGTGATTGACAATGGGTAATGACCGACTAATTAAGGATGATTGACAGGTTACATGTCTGGACTCCTCTTTTCCTGTGAACTCGTTCGATCGTGAAGCCCCACCCCTCGTTAAGTCAGGTGCCTCCATGCATCCAGCGCTGCGAGCTTAAAGGTAATTAGCGTAATGCTAATTGATGATGGTTAATGGGTATAATTAAGGATGATCTCTTGAAGCCATGCCAAACAGTCAAGGGTTAATGTATTATGTAATGAAGGACGACAAGGTTACATGTCTGGACATGTCTTTTCCTGGGAACTTGTTCGGTGATGAGGCCCTGACCTCTCATTAAATCTTGGGTCTCCAGGTATCCAATGAGGCATGCTTAAGGATAATTAGCATAATGACATGTGACGAACGTTAATGCATAGCGTAAGAATGATTGACAGCCTGCATGTCTGGACACATATTTTTTTCTGACTCTGGGAACTCGTGCAATCATGGTTGATTCTAAAATGGTCAAGCTATAGAGTAAGGCCAATTGTGGAAGACGACTCCATTAATCTAATGGATTGATCATTATTAAACTTCTGAACCTCGACATTTTTAGCCATGACAATGTACAAGGGTCGATGTATCGCATAAGGACAATCAGTTAGTTATTACCCTGACAGATTAAAATTAACTAGTCAAGCTTTAAAACTACTCCGACCGCATGCAACGATCATCAGAGTCATACAAAGTTCAGCGAATCAATTTTCAATCGTGTTAGGGAAATAACTACCAATTACATTTTAACGGGCCTCAAGTGGCCACGCAATATTTGGAGAAAAAACGTCTGCCTAGGTTGACTCAGGGTTTGGACAGGTTATAGGCGAGGGTTCATTCATAGTTTCTTCAATTAAAACAATATGAGTCATTTCACATTTTATAATTTTTTTAATAAAATTAAGTTTCAGTAGCTCTATACAATAAAAATATAAAATATACAGGTGATAAACATACAGATGATAAAAAAATATACACACGAATAAGTGAAAAAATATTAAAACTAAATATATGTAAAACGAATACAAAAAAAAATAATTTAATTAAAATATAAAATTTACAAGTGTTTCGAGCGGGATCCAGTGACCTGTAAAAGTTAAGAGATAGACATAGAGAATGATGTGTCTGAGGTATTACGCGAAACTTATTTTAGAGCTATTATTTACATAAATTTGAAGCCGATCTAAGCGATACTGAACCCCCTAACAGGTTGGGTGTAAAGATATGTCAAGGAATTGTATAGTTGTAGGGTTTGGAGATATTAACTTTCAAAGCGTGGGAGGGTCGGGTAGGGTACACTTTAAATAGGGTAAATAATGGTTTTAAAAACCGGCTCAATGTATGAATATATAACATAATTTACTTGAGGCGTAGCAAGCCCCCAAACCCTTCCCGCACCATATAACTGTGCATAACGCTCTACGCACACACACACGCATGCACACGCACGCACGCACGCACACACGCACGCACGCACTCATGCATGCACGCACGCACACGCGTGCACGCGCGCGCACACACACACACACACACACACACACACACACACACATTTCTAGCCGATAACAATAATGCAGAAGAGTACTTACTCCCCCCTCGATGAAGGGTATGCTAGATTTCTTCTACATTATGGGTTAGAATTATATGTCATACAAACATGACATCTCAACCACCCCAACCCCACCCCTCCTATAACTATGTATCACCCTCTGCACATATCTAACCGATAAAAATAAAGCAGAAGATTACTTACTCTACCTCGATGAAGGGTATGCTAGATTTCTTCTACATTATGGGTTAGAATTATATGTCATACAAACATGACATCTCAACCACCCCCAACCCCACCCCTCCTATAACTATGTATCACCCTCTGCACATATCTAACCGATAAAAATAAAGCAGAAGATTACTTACTCTACCTCGATGAAGGGTATGCTAGTAATCTTCTGCGTTGCGGGTTACATGACAGCTCAACTGTTTCCCCACCCCACACTGCACGTTTTTCCAATTCGCTCACACTCAAACCCACATAACCCCCAGATTATGCTCGACACCCCTGACCTACCCCAATACAAAAGCACCCCTCAACTTTCTCACCACTAACCCAGGCTATCATAAAATTAGATCCTAGGGATACCCTGAAAGCCATATGGTTTAGTATGATAGTCGTTAAATATTATACGTTTTTTGTAAGTGAATCGGAAACATTTCTCAGTATCCTTACTCAAAAGTCTATGATCTTTATACCTAATGATAGTATTAGGATACTGAGCGAACGTTTCGAGATTATGATCATTGACCGTGGCTAACAGAGTATCAAATCCCAACCCCTTATTCCTGTAATTCAACGTTAGGCCCTTAATTTAGCAGACATTCTTGATATCCCCAGTCTGTCCATCTAGCTGTCTGTATGCACAACTCTTCGGGCCAGTGCTGACAAACTCTGTTATTTCACTGCAGGAAGGAACTTCATCCGTGAAATAACCAAGTCTGTCATGGTAAACAGGTATTAGGCGAGGTTTATCACATTTTCGAACATACACGATAGAATCTGTATCGTGATAAATGCAACTTGAGCCTCCTTCTACAAACCTTCATAGCAAATGAACCCTGGCATAACTCATGACAAACGCAATGATTACAACATTGGTGCGATTATCCGTCGGCACAAATCGGTTCAACTCGTGATAACACATTAAGAGAGCACTTTCATTGCATATATGGATATCTTTGACAGAAATCGTTCTATCCGTCAGCAACTTCAACATAGCGCTATACGAATTGATGTATTCATGCTTAGGGTAAGAGGGCAAAATAACCCTACAAAGAATTCAGCACCTGTTTTGCCAGTGTTCTAAGGCCCTTATTTTGAACGATCAAAGATTTATCTAAGTTAATCCCTTCACGTTCAAAATATTGCAGAACATACGCGTCTTTTTGTGCATCTGTGACTGTATCCTCATGATATCCCGATGCTTCTTGCTTAATTTTCAAAAGGTGATCGATGTATCCCTTGAAAAGGGTATCAGTACATTCTTCGTAGTGCCATATCTCAATAAACTCTAAGATAGGGTACCCGCTGCATACCACCTCCATCAACTCCACAGAAGTCCATACACTGTGGAGAGCGCACTCACAATTGCTATGAGTACATTAAGTATTCTGCAAATCATTAGCGCATTTACTACACAATGGAAAGAACAAACGTTCATTACATCTGCACAGGAGGACAGGTAAGAATAAATCTTTAGGAGGCAAACATATATATGCACTTTATTAGACCGAAGTAAGACCCTAACTCCTCTACCAGTTTAAAATCTCTAACGATTACAAATGTAAGGATACAGCGAAGTGAAATCCACGTATGCTATAGGGTTTCATCTGCTACGGCCTGGTGATGCAAACATATTGCATTGGTACGGCCACCATACAGAGCATCACATGTGATAAGCAGTTCGTGATACATTCTATCATTAAGAGAATTAATGCTAGGGTCACTAGGCCTCTGGGCCTTAAAATCACAACCCCACATTTCGACTACCTTCGAACCCACCTGTCTAGGATCGCTAGATTTAGAAAGTGTCTTCTGATACACTTCTTCCAAAGTTAGATCAGGTTAAAAAATGATGTGGTAGTCATACGCTTGGTAGGCAGACATTATGGACACGTGTGTATGTAACATCCATAGTACTTGAAGTACTAGTCCATGTCCGGGCAGTAACCGTCCAGTGATCGGTTAAACGCTTTGGGTTCACCACCCATTAGAGCGTGTTTAATAAACACATTCTTAGAATGAGCCAAGTAATCTAGCCACTTACATGCTTCTACGGAATAACGGTTCTTGTTATATATGTTAATATAATCCATAACAGGCGGAACCACTAGCTTATGGTCGTTTAAGTAGTTAGCTCTAAGCAGCTTATTTCATAATGACACTAAGGTCATAGATGACACGAAAGTCGGTATCCTGGTTTCATGGATGAACGAAACTTACCGCAAGCCATATGTAGAATATCTACGTCAGACCTACGGTAAAGTTTCATGGCATCCCTAAAATTGAAAACACCGTATTTAACCGAGTCATACCACGAGTCGATTTCCTTACACGCTGACACAAACATACTGTTAGCGCCATAAGCGTCAATTGAGGGGTACGCTCCTCCATAGTCAAAGTAAATGTTACTGTCTAGGAGATATGAAAAAAATGCATTCTCACTAGGTAGATTGAATAGCACGGGTAGTTGACAATGTTGAAACAGAAGAAACGCTAGACTGTCCTTAAAATGAATGTCACCAACATTCAAATATACCACTTTATTACCGTTCATTATTACGTTGGAGAGTTTAAACCCTGTGTTTCTAAAGAGCCACTCCATCACTAGATGCAAGTCAAAATCACGACTGTTATGAGCTATAGCGATGTAGTCACGAAAATGTAGAACATTAGTCTTACGCATACCCTTACACTCAGATTTCGTAGCTAATAACCATTGTATGAAAGCGGTTAGAGTGTTAGAACCTTCGAAGATAGCCTGTCTTCGACGTTCATCGCATACCGAGCAATGCTTGTCATGAGGTTTGCTAATGCATACAGAGCAAGCTATCTGAGCTACGACATAAATAACCTCGTGCCGCTTTGTCACTTGATTCGTTTCAAAATTGTAAAAGATGAAACATTGAGGGATGGACGGTAAGTCCTTATTTATGTTTTTAGGATTGCGTGCCTTACGCTTTGCCGCTAAACTCGTATGTTCTTCGTTATAACTCTGCATATAACAAACGTGGTCCTGTAAATCAACTTCAGTCTTGCAACTAAGACATTTCCCCTGCCCGCAATGATGTTTAGAGTGAGAAGCAATGTCTAGAAGTTTGCCACAGTCCCCGCAAGACTTACGCGTAGCGCACATTCCAGAGTTTACGTGATTGTTGTAGCAACCCTCACTCTTAAACCATCTGCTACAAGCTGCACAATAGTGGTTAGCGATCAGCTTACAGGGCGGATGTTAGATCGAGTGTTCTCCATTTTACTAAACTCAAAAACGGCTAATACAACAGCAGAGTGGCTAAGCTTTTACAAGTACGTCTGTGGTTTTTAAATGCGAGTGTTCAAATGATCTTTTGCTCCAAAACGCTGAGCTTATATAGGATCTGTCACAGAAAAAAATCGACCCATCCCCCACCCCGACCACTCTCACAAACTTATTGCGTCTCCACACTGCTCATCATATGACGTTTATTTGTTTTTTAAATTTAAAAAGAAATGTGTGTTCAGAACTAAGACCTTTGATGGCTTGTATCTTCTCAACAGCAACTTACAGATGTGAAACTCTGTGCCATCAGATGCTTAAACAAATGTGATGTGCTACAGAAATATTTAGTTTCATAGACCAAATGGCTAATTATTGTTGTGGAAATCTCGGCTCATTCGTCCAATAGAAGCAGCCATTTCTATCCAGGCTTCACTCATCTATACCTAAACTCCGCCCACGTTTTGCGCGAGTTGTGCTCGATTTATATAGTTTGAATTCTCAGGATCCCATTTTCGAGGTGACTCTACAGATAAATTTTCGAATATTTTGAAACCAATTTGACTGGGTACAGTTGCTGCGTGTAGCAGCAACAGCACCCAGTCAAATTAGTTTCAAAATATTCAACAGAATGTTTATTAAATAGTAAATTCACCAAAGACATTCAATTCTTACACTTGGTGGATTTTTCATTGTTCACGATGGAGCCAGATACATCACTCATTACGCAATTTGTTTGTGACGTCAGCTTACATGTGATGTAATTGAGTGTAACATTTGATGGAAACGTGGTAGCGAGAATGAAAATGGTGAAGACTAAAGAGATAATGGTAAGCATTGCTTATGTAGTATGGTTGACTGTCAACGGAGAAAGTCACTTAAAGTAGAAAGGTTAATAAATGGAATCACCATCATTGTTTCTAACTTTGTCGGTATGCAGATTGCGTCATAGGGTATCATCTGACGGTATGCAGATTGTGCCATAGAGTACCATCTGACGATAAGGGGAAGATTAAGCCACAAGGTACCATCTGACGAAAAGGGGCAGATTGTGCCACAAGGTACCATCTGACGATAAGGAGGAGATTGTACCACAAGGTACCATCTGGCGATAAGGGGGAGATTGTGCCACAAGGTACCATCCGGCGATAATGGGGAGATTGTGCCACATGGTACCGTCTGACGATAAGAGGGAGATTGTGTCACAAGGTACCATCTGAAAGTAGGGAGTTGTGTCACAAGGTACCATCTGATAATAGGGAGATTGGGCCACAAGGTACCATCTGGCGATAAGGGGGAGATTGTGCCACAAGGTACCATCTGAGGGTAGGGAGATTGTGCCATAAGGTACCATCTGATGGTAGAGAGATTGTGCCATAAGGTGCCATCTGATGGTAGGGAGATTGTGTCACAAGATACCATCTGGCGGTAGGGAGATTGCATCACATGGTACCATCTGACGGTAAGGAGATTGTGCCATAAGGTACCATCTGATGGTAGGGATATTACGTCACAAGGTACCATCTGACAGTAGGGAGATTTGCCATAAGGTACCTTCTGAATATTCTCGAGAAAATATTAGTAAAGGCCCTTTAAATTATAATTTCGGGCAAAATGTTTGTTAAATGTGAACGTTTACTTGATTTTGTATCTTTAGCTTATGCTGATTTAATAAAATTATGGTGACTTTTTCTGATACCATTCAATGGCAGTTAGAGGCGGGTTTTAACTTATATCAGATATCTTGCTTTGGAGCAGTTAGTTACCATGAGATACTGCATATCTGATTAAAACTTATTGGGATACATTATTAGCAAGATTGCATTTTATCTTTAGCCGGCGACTTTATTTGATGGTGAGATTATATCACTGGGCGCAAGTCAATAAGTCATATATGACCATCATCAATATTCATTTGACAATTGGTCTTACTAGTTTTGTATACCTTTTCCTTAACTGACATTGCTCCGATGTTTAGTTTACGTCTTAAGAATGCGATGGTATGGTTGGCTTTGTTGCAGATGCCATTTATGTATTCCCCGTCCCCCCCCCCACCACCACAGATCAGATGTTATATGCCAAACCAGATATTTCACGTCTGTGTTGTTTTCTGTGTGTGGCCAAGTAGCCTATAGTTATAAATCTGATGTTTGCTTTTCTGCTTATGGCTAGGACACTGAACTTTTCTGGAAGAAATGACACTTTCCATTTTTTTGCTCCTATAAGGCCAATTTGTCAAGGTCCATTTGCAGTGAAATCATGTCCGCTTGTGATGAGATTGTTAGATATGCGATGGTGTCATCTGTGAATAGTCGGACAGTTGACTTGAGTCCTTCCGGCATGTAATTAATATAGACGAGAAATAGACTCAGCCCGAGGATTGATCCCAGGGCACACCAGACTCTACACTGATGTAGTTAGATGCTTCGCCATCCATGACAACTTCTTGGGATCTAGGAAGTTTTGTAATCCATGTGTTGACTTTTCCTCGTGCACCATAGTGATCTAGTTTATGGGCAAGTACGCTGTGACTGACGTTGTCAAAATCCTTGTCTATTACTAGTATGTCTATTTATTTTTCTGCACTCGTGTTCTTTGTGATGTCATTTATGAATTCTACAAGTTTGGTGTTACAAGATCTTTTACTGTGGAATCCATGCTGGAGCGGATATAATATATTGTGACGATCAGCATGGTTCATTATATGGCTAGTGGTGATCAGTTCCATTAACTTGCAGCAGATACAGATGCGTGAGATTAGTCAGTAATTTTCTGCTTTATAGCGGTCCGCTTTTTGTTTACAGGGATGGCATTGGCACTTCTCCAGTCCGTTGGGACTACCCCCACTTTCTAGCGATTTCCTGAACATGATGGTAAGTGCTGGGGCGATGTCTGTAGCCAGTTCTTTGAGTACTTTAGGCTTTATATTATCAGGCCCTGCAGGTTTATTTGGGTTAAGTTCCTTCAGGAGTTTTCTAATTCATTTACTGTGAGATTTAGGCTGATGGATAGTGGCCAAGCTTGTTGTATTGTTGTCTGAATTCAGTTGGACTTATGTCCGTTTTCCCATAGAAAGCTGACTGAAATTGTTTGATAAGGAGTGTTGCTTGTTCGAATAGGTCTGAATCTAAGATGCACTCAGTCGCAGGGGACCTAGTCCACAACTTTCAGTTTGTTTATGGTTTATGTAAGTTCAAAAGCGTTTCATACCAGAGTATCGGTTTTCATTATTTTGGGGTGAGACAATCCCCTCTATGTATATCCAGTTGGCACATCTCAGTTCTTTCCGTACTGTTCTCTTGGCCCCTTTAAATTCTGCATCTAGCTGTAGGTTTATAGATTTCCTCTTTTCTAGTATATCCTGCTGCTTCTGTGTATTAGCTTTCGAATAGTTGGGCTTAGCAACGGCAACCTCTTCTGTCATGCTGATTTGTGGACTATATGAGTTGAGATGCTCCTTTCTAGGTCGTCTTTGAAAAGAGTCCACATGTCTTCTACGCACCCTCCAATGTTTTCTAATTTCTGAACACTGACACATGTTGTTTTCATTTCACCTTTAATTGAGTCACATTCGACTTTTCGGTAGAGTGGGATTCTCCGTGTTTTTTGTTTACATTCAAGAGGTTTGGACTAATCCAATGTCATCGAGGACATCTGCTACTTTGTAGTGGTTGTCTTGGTATCGGGTATCAGGCTCGAGAGTTTTGGTTTCACAATCCCATCCTAGGAGGTTGAATTCTCCTCCTACGATTCTGATGGAGTTTGCCATTCTTGAGGCGCTTTCGAGACTTACCAAGTTCATCATAGCCTTGTTCATTTGTTGTTTTGTTGTTATAGCATGATGCTATGGGCAAAGCTTTTAGACCTACTATTCCTATTTCTGCCCAGACCATCATACAGTCGGTTTGGAGTTCAGGCACTTGAGATATAAGATACCATGTACCGACTGCTACAAGCACTCCTCGTCAGTTTAGGTCCCTGTCATTTCGAAACAATTCGTAGTTTATTGGGAATGTTTGGCTATCTATTAGACCACTGTCTACCCATGTGTAGAGGATGATGCTAGGATGTGTGCTTTCAATGCGGTTTTTGAGTCGGCACTGTTTCAATCTGTTGGATTGGAAATTGATTGTAATAACTTTTAGTGGAGTAGGCTTTGATATCCGGTTGTGTTTAATTAGGTCTGGCGTTGATGCATGGACAGGTTTCAATTAGACAGATGGGAGCAGGCTTTGCAGTGATGTATTGGAGAGGGTGCTGAATTGATTTGAGGTGGTTAGCACTTGGTCAAAGCATACTGAGGCATAGTTTAGGCAGTCCCAGGCAATGGCACAGTCCTCGACAAGATTATTGTATGTTTGAGCATTTACTGACTAACAGTCTGCATGATACCATTGATTGCATGCATCACACAGTATGCCTCTATCATCCCGCATTACTGGTTTGTCACATGTCCCAAATGGGTATATTGTGGAATCAGGTTCTGGATTAACATGTACATCATACACAGATGGGGTGGACTAACGCCTTGCACAGGAGTTTGAAATTTGCCTCTTCCAGGTAAACGTTCATCTGATCAGTCCAATAATAGCATTTGCCTTGTTGACCTTCTCAAAGATGTGACTGTGAAAGCTTAACCTACTAGAATCATTGAATATTAGTATAGTTGTGATTTCTTATATGGCAGAGTCATGACTTTACACTTCAGTGGTGAAACTTTAGCAGCCATGTGGGCGACCATATTTGGAGGTTGGATAAGTCCTTTTGTAGTATCTCATAATCAGCTGGTGTCTTGATTTGTTGTGACAATTTTGTGTCGTCTGCAAACATATATACATCGGATTCCACTACTTCTGGAAGGTCATTGATATATACCACAAACAACAGTGGGCAGAGGACGCTTCTCAAGAGAATACGACTGGTTGCTTCTGACCAATTTGATGGCACATTATTTACTCACACGTGTTGTTTCCGATTACTTAAGAAGTCTCTTGTCCAGCCAAGAACCGGGTCCTTCACTCCATGAGCTTCCACTTTTTCTAGCAAACTTCTGTATGAGACTTTATCAAATGCGTTTCGGAAATCTATATAGAATGTGTCCACTTCTCCACCATTGTCGATTACTTCTGTCCAGATATTCAGCACTTGCAGTACATGGAGACTGGTAGATCTGCCACTAATAAATCCATATTGTTTTGAGCTAAATAGTTTGATTTTCCTTTAAATGGTTATAAAATTGTCTCACATATGATAGACTCCATTATCTTGCATAATATACGTGTACAGCTTACTGGACTGTGGTTTGTTGGGCCTTTTCTACCGTTCTTCTTGAATATTGCTGGACTGGTTCCCATTTTTTAACACATCTAGAAGGGTACACGAATCTAGAGATGTTTGAAATATGATTGAGAGTGGCTTACTGATAATCGGGCTTATTTCTTTTAGCACTCTTGGATGAATATTATCTGGGTCAGTTTCTTGCTAACACTCTCCGTTATTCTTATGTTATCCAATGACTCTTTCACGGTTACTGGAGGTAATCTTGGAATTTCTCCCTCAGGTTCTACAGTAAATACTGATGAGAAATATGTGGATAGTACTTCCGCCTTTTCATCGCCTGTGTCAGTCACTTCAGTACTGCCTGGCTTTGTGAGGTTTGAAACGCCAACTCTTGTTTTTATTTTTTTGTTAACATAAGCAACATTGTTACTAAAACGTACCCCTGCTTTGGTGAAATTTTTGGTCAATGTTGGGGACTTGCAGTGTGCCAAAAGCTAATTCAGTAGTTTCATGTTAGAAAGTTCGTTATGGGTTTCTTGTATGAGGTCTTAGTTAAAATGTGTGTGCAGGTGTTTGCATCTGTATTATTCCATAATTGTATTGCCTGTGTGGAGTGTTTTTGCATGGAAGTTCGTGTATGGCAGTGGCTCATGTATAGGTTCTATTTTCTTTGAGTATTGTATGAATGTATATCAGTGTTGTTTTTTAAGAGATTTGACAGTGGTGTCTGTAGGTTATCATTGTGGTAGACTTTAAGGATTGAATAAAGTTGGATTTTCCCAATGCCTTATAGCATAAGTAGATATTCTGTTTTGAAAATACTTTGGCCCTCTGCTATTTGTGCAAATAGTTTAATGCTTTTCTTTTGTAGTGCTTTCAGTTTTGTTAGTTTATTTTGGTACGTGTTATTCCAGATCATGTTGCAGTAGGTGATGTGTGGTGGTATTAATGTACTGTAGTGTATTTAATACATTTTTGGCAAGTAGAGTTTTAGTCATCGCATGATACCCACATTCTTTGCAACTTTAGCTGTAAAAATTTCTATGTGTTTCTCCCAGGTAAGATTCTTGTCCAAATATAGGCCTAAAAATGTTGCAAATTGAGCTTCATGTAATTCTTGATTATCGATAAAGAGTTTTGGGAGATTTTTGGATTTAAGTGTTTTGTGATTAATAAATAATTAGTTTTACTTAAATTTAGTGACAACTTATTTGTTTTAAACCAACGGATTACATTTTCCATTTCATGATTTACATTTTCTGTAGGGTATTTATATCTTTGTGGCTACAAAAAAGCATTGGTATCATCTGCAACAGGATTAAGGATAGTTGGTTGTGTATGGTGGGTAGATCATTCATATATAATAGAAATATCAGTGGGCCAAGAATTGATCCTTGAGGAACACCATATAATAATTTAACATTTTCAGATAAGACTCCATTATATTGGACACACTGTACTCTGTCAGTTAGATAGCTTTTAATCCAATTGAGTGCTATGCTGCGTATACCATAATAGGTGCATTTTTCAATTAAAATTTTATGATCTATGGTATCGAATGCTTTTGAGAGGTCTAAAAATATTCTTAAAATATGTTCTTTATTTTCAAGTGAATTTGAAATTTTTTCTATCATGTCCATGATGGCCATCATCGTTGAATGCTTTTCCAGGAATCCATATTGTGATTGATAAATAATATAATTTTTGTCTAGGTGTTCCATTAGTCCTTTATAATGGTCTTTCGAGCAGCTTTGAAAAAGGTGAGGGCTTTTTTTACTACACTCGTCCTGAAGGCTAGCATTCCAGTAGTCATCAATCACAGATGTTACCATAGATTTCCATGCCTCCTTCCCGGGCATGTGGTTGAGAAGTTGAGCTATAGGTGGAAGACAATATTGAGATAGAAGATTGTCATTGTAGCTGAACCAACTTCTGGATGAACTGGAACCTATGGCTAACTGATGCAGCATGGTGCCATATAGGGAAGTGTTTTGGCATCTTATAATATTGCCAAGAAATATTAGTTGTGAGCGATGGGGCTCAGCTATGATAGGCATAACCCCGGGCAAAAGGAAAACTGCACATTTTGCTGTATGCGTGGGCAGAGACTGAATTATGTGTAGGATCTGCAGATGACCCCCCTCTAGGCATTTAAGACACAATACAGAGGCTTTCTCAGGATGTATGCGAAACCGTTCCATAGCTGAGTAAGTAAATCTGCAGGTCAACATACACTGTAATTCACTTGCCAATTTGCTGATCAGAGTCACATCATGAGCAATGGTAGGACATCCGGTAGTTAGTGGCAATGAATGAACCAATTTGCCCATTTTCTAGCTGCACAAGTAGGTTGTTAATGCAGGTCCCTTAAAGGCTAGGAGACAAGATACCACCTTGACAAACTCCTTGTAGGATAGGGAATGGTGGACTTAGGCAGTTTTTCCATTTGACTTTGAGAGCAAGCCCAGAGTACAGGAGATCAACAATTTGTAGGATATGCAGGTTAATACCCTTCATCTTATATAAAAACCTCCAATAAAAAGAACCCCATTGACCATTCTGCTCGCTCAAGAGTTCATGGTGGTGTAGCATTCCTGTGGAGTTCTGAACTAGATTCATCTGTTACATGCTCGAATGATGCCAGTGAGCCGGTAATTTGCATCATGCTTAAGAGTGGATCTTCCCAAATTCTTCTTATCAACACATACATGTCATGTGATGGTTCATAAAAAACGACTGATTACAAAGCAGTGCTCTGTGAGATAGCTGAAATCATACACAAGTACCCGGACGCACACGTTATATGGTGTGGTGATCTTAATGCCTCAATACATCGTCTAGTACCCCGGCAATCTGATCATGTTCTCCAAGAGTTTGTTTCAAGCTATGACTTTCGCCTCACCAATGAATATCGTAATGGGGAAACCTTTCATATGTTTAACCACCAAAGTGTGCAGCCGGTCAACAATACTCGTGGACAATCTCCAAGATTCAAAGTTGCTTTATTTCAAGGTTTTTCTATGCATATAAATAGACTGTAAACAGGCAGCCCATCAAAGGCATGGCCTACAGAGCGATGGACTCCTTACATACATTACAAACTATTTGTACATTAACATATATATGACACATATCACAAAACAATGGCACAGTGACAGAATGCTAAAAAGCTACCTTGATATGAATACTTATACAGGGACCTGACTACCCTTCTGGAATTATTAGCCAGTAAATTAACCTATTTAGGGATTTTATTAGGCATACAGACTTTCGGTGAGAAAGGATATGAATTTCACCTCAGACTTATAATGTACAATAGATCATATAAGTAGGCCCATATACACATACTCATGCACACACATGCACGCCCGCACGCCTGCGCGCGCTCGCACGCACACACACATATATATATATATATATATATATATATATATATATATATATATATATATATATATATATATATATATATATATATATATACCAGGGCTTCAACTAACTTCTAAATACAGGAAGTCTGGGGACTTCCTGGGTAATGCTATTGGGAGTCCAAGCTAGAAATATGAAGGTCTAAGATGGTTTAAAAACATATAATTTGGTTAAAATCCTTGTTTTCAGAGATATCAGGGCCAATAATAGGAAGTCCAGGACTTTCTTGGTATGTTTTGTGGAATCCCAACATGAACTTTGATATATATGTCGTATATACGTGTCTTTGATATATATGTCTTCCATTAAGCTGTGGGTGGGTAGGGCTGTCCCTGCTTTGATGTTTACATAGATATATGCCACTATGTGCACAAACATAAAACACACAACATTCAAACACATATTTATGGCATTCATATTTACATACACACATACATAGTTACTGACTTAAATAAACATATTATTCATATACTCACTAATTACATTCAATTTAAATTTAGTTTGGAGTGGTTTATTATTATATAGGACCTTTGTATGCTACTGAGGATGGGGTGGGTGGGGGGCAGGGAAGAGTTTGATCATATCCTCTTTCGTGGTGACACAAATATGGTCTACAATGTTACTGTCCTGGGTGAAGATGGATCAGCCATGTTTATTGCAAACAGTTCTGATCACACGTCTGTCTCTTGTCGTCTCAAGATTACTTCCCAAACACATAGTACATCTAAATCTCTTCCACATCGAACCATCTGGAAATGGAGTAGCACTGACAATAAGCTGTATAAAGTAAAGGTCTGGACCAGCATGTGCCACCTTAGAGTTTGCCCAATGTCACCACCTGGTACTATTATTTACACAGTCCATGTGGTAATGCCAGCTCTACTCGATGCTGCTCTGGAAGCAATACCGCTTAAAGTGATACACAGTTCTAGGAAGGGAAGGTGCATCCCTGCTAGAGTCTCAGAGGCACATAAAGCATGCAAAACAGTCTTTTGGTAGTGGAAAACAAATGATAGAAGTTCTGATGATCTGCTCTGCACCAAAACTAAGCAGCTCAAGCATACAGTTCGTAAGGCTTAAAGACAGGAAAGTGCAAGACGGCGGAATGAGCTATATGAGAATATCCAAACAACTACAGACAGCACTCTCTTCGCAAAACTAGTTGCTAAGCAAAGGAAATCAAAAGCTACACTGACTGAGAAAATCAACTTCAAGGGTACTAGCTACACAACACCAGAGGAAATTGCTGATATCTTTGCTGATCACTATGAGGAGGCCATGACTCCTCAAGATAACCCAACTTTCAATAAAGATTATAAAGTACAGGCCAATCATGATATTGGTGCTATCCAACAGCTCATGGCTACACCCTCTCATCTCTTTCACTGATCACAAGTGATGAGATCCATCAGGCGGTTAAAAAATTTCACCATGGGAAAGCTGCAGACCAAACCGGGCTGGTCACCGAACATATTATCCATTGTCTGGAAGAGCTAATGCCAGTACTCCTTATTCCCTACAATGCAATCCTAGAATCAGGGCATGTTCCAGCTATGTTCAAAGAAGTTACCCTAACTCCAGTCCTGAAGAAGTCAAAACCCAAGCAGATTCCTGACAATTAGTATGGTATATTGATGTGTTCTATCGTGGGCAAGCTTATAGAAATCATTCTGGGTGCTAAGCGTAAGCCATTCTTTCAACCTATGCAGAGTAAGCTACAAACCAGATTCATAGAAGGTGCCAGTTACCTGTTCACTTCCTTATTAGTCACAGAGTCCATTGCAGAGTACAGAAGTATGGGGCAAGATCTGGCAATGATACTTATGGATACTGAAAAAGCATTTGACGTGGTCTGGCATGATGTCCTAATGGTAAAGTCGTTTAAATTGGGGGTTCCACTGGCTATGTGG
This sequence comes from Chaetoderma sp. LZ-2023a, assembly GCA_034401795.1. Taxonomy (NCBI): domain Eukaryota; kingdom Metazoa; phylum Mollusca; class Caudofoveata; order Chaetodermatida; family Chaetodermatidae; genus Chaetoderma; species Chaetoderma sp. LZ-2023a. The sequence goes on from CM067363.1 coordinate 4,696,889, forward strand.
ACCATCATGGATGAATGGTATAGCGGTCTTTTCGGCTTGAGTAAAGTAGGGTCATCATTTCTCCAAACCGTTTGCAATTCAACAAGGAACAGGCCAGCGGAGAACTTTCTCAACTCTGAACTACAAGATTTTCAACAACCCTGTGCTTCTACAAATAGAAGAGTCTGGTCTTGGAACTAATATTGATTACATACCTGTACCTGTCCCGACTACTGACGATGACATTACAGCTCTCGCACCATATACCTAACTCCTGACCACATGTTTTGAATGTGGGTGGATTGGAGGACATTACCGCCTATGGCAACAGTGGCTTCCAATTCAATTATATTCAACACATTCAACAGAACGTTTTTATTTTACTATTGAGATGAACTGGTTATTTCCGAGATGTACTGTGTAACCAAAGTCAACCAAATGTCTGTGTTGTATTGTAACATCACATCTACTACTACTACTACTACTACTACTACTACTACTACTACTACTACTACTACTACTACTACTACTACTACTACTACTACTACTACTACTACTACTACTACTTAAACATGTATTAATTTTTTATTTAATAAATAATCTTGAATCTTGCAAGCAGTAGTTTCACTAGTTGCTTCTTATGGCTCAGATAACCTGTACACTATAGGCATTTCTAGAACAAATATGATCATCTATGACAGTAGCAAAAGCAAAATAGTGAAATCTCCCACCAGCTTCAATAATCAAGAGCTTGCTGTAGTTGATCACGCTGTTCATCTTGGTGTTATCCAAGGGTCAGTGCAGGACCTAACGCAAAAACAGCTAGCGAGTAACATAACCACAGCCAAGCATACAGCCTCTATGCTTTTTGGTGCAGGCTTTCATGGAAGGAGTGGCTTAAATCCTGCAATATCACACAAACTGTGGATCACAAACATTCAGCCACTCCTTATACATGGCATGGAGGTCTGGATGGTGAGTGAGAGGGAGTGTGTTGCGATGGAGCGAGTTGCAAGGGAACTACTCCGGAAAGTTTAGAGTCTTCCAGATAATGCTGGATCACCTGCTGTATATGGGTTGATAGGTGTCCTACCAGTAACAGCAGAAGTACATTGGAGAGCATTGATGTTTTTCTGGAACATCATCTGCGACCAGACACGAAGGGATTTTGATCTGACATTGTGTCAGCTCTCACTCAAGACGGCAGGTGACAACAGCTGGTTTTCTTGGATAGCTATGATCCTGTCGAAATATGGCCTCCCTAGCACTCATGGATTAACTGTTGTGCCTCCATTAAAGAACCAATGGAAGAAACATGTAAACTCCGTTATGCACTCCTTCTGGACAGGAAGCCTATGACAAAAATCTCAGAACACGAGGTTGTTGCGATACATCTCAAAAGACCAATTCATTCTGAATAGAGCATCGCTAGTCTGGTTGACTTCCGTCTCATCCCTCCATGAGACAAAGAACGTCACATACAAGGCTAGAGCATTGACAGGTAGTCTGTGTCTCCAAACCTGATATGGAAACCCTAACCTGTGGTGTACCCCAAAGTTCAATTCTAGGACCTCTGCTGTTTCTGCTATACATGAATGACCTTCCTAATTCCTGTAAGCATCTATCACTAATCTTATTTGCAGATGATACCAATGCTTTCTGCAGCCACAAGGATATAAACTCACTGTACAAGAATGTAAACAGCGAAATGGGGAAAATAACAGATTGGTTTAAAGTGAATAAATTATCCCTAAATGTTGACAAAACTAATTACATACTTTTCACAAAATTCTCGAAAGTAAGAAAAACTGCTCTCCCTATATTTCGCATAAATAATCAGGCAATTCAAGAAGCCAAATATGCGGAATTTTTAGGAGTATACCTGGATAAGAACATAACCTGGGAGAAGCATATAGAAACAGTTATATCTAAGGTAGCAAAGAACATTGGTATCATGCGCAGATGCAGGCCATACCTTCCACCAAATATCATAAAAGACCTGTACTGTACACTAATCCTCCCCCACCTAACATACTGTAATGCTATTTGGACTAACACACACAAAAATAAGCTAACAAAACTAAAATCATTGCAAAAGCAATCTATTAAACTATTCACCCAAACAGCAGAGGGACAAGATATTTTCAAAATAAACAAAATTCCAAAACTTGAGGACATTGGAAAGGTCCAGCTATACACTATTCTTAAGGACTTCTACAATGGCAACCTACCCTTATCCCTTTCAAATATATTTACAAAACAACCAGACATACATTCTCATAACACAAGCTCACACAATAACCTATACACAGCCTAACACCGAGCACAGTCAGCTCAACAAACACCATCATACCAAGCAATACAATTATGGAATAGTACCAACACTAACCTACCCACACAAATCATAACGCAATTGTCATTTAAACAAAACATTAAGAATACGATCATCGGTAAATACTAACATAATGCCCCAACAAGCACCAAAAGTTGATCACCAAGGCAGTCAGATATAATAGATATAATAGCACCCAGCCACCAAAATCACTAAAAACACCAAAACAAATAATATCAACTTTAACCCAAAGTCAATAATAATAATAATAATAATAATAATAATAATAATAATAATAATAATAATAATAATAATAATAACAATAATAATAATAATAATAATAATAATAATAATAATAATAATAATAATAATAATAATAATAATAATAATAAATGGATAAGCACCCGGTTCCCCACTCTATGTAAATGTATGTCACATAAGTGTAAACTGTTATGTCACCTTCGTATAATGTGTAATCTATGTTGTCCAAATGTTCTCTAACGTTAATATAATGATACAATGATACAATGAAAGGACATCTGACAGCAGGCCTCAGGCCTCTAACATCAGGAATAACAGTTTCACATCATTCAACTAGTATTGAAGTAGAATTGGAAATACATGTAGGTTTAGCTTCAAAGTTGAAGCGCATAGGGTGACTTTCCCAAAGTTTGTCCAATCTATGTTTAAAAGAATTAATTGAAGGTGCACTGATGACATATTCAGAGAGCTTATTCCAATGATCAGTGCACCGCAATGGGAAGGAGTACTTTCTTATGTCTAGTCTGGGTCTAACTTTCATGAGTTTTAAACTATGGCCTCTTGTATTTGTGTTGTGAAGTTCAATGAAGTCTGATGTTCCTTGGTCATATTTGTTGTTGAGATGTTTATAAATCTCTATCATATCGCCATGTAATCGACGAAATGCCAAGGTCGATAATTTCAAAGTTTGTAGGCGTTCACTGTATGATAGATGGTGTAGGCCAGGAACAAGCTTGGTGGCTCGTCTCTGAACATTTTTTACAGCATGTATGTGTTTTTTCAAATGTGGGGCCTAGACAACATTAGCATATTAAATATGTGGTCTAACGACGGCCTTGAATAGGTGGGTAAAATTATATTTATCTATATAGCTAAACATACATCAGATTAATCCCATTATTTGGTTTGCTTGGTTTATCTTTTCATTTATGTGCTGGTCAAAATTTAGCTTTTCATCAATTATTACACCAATATCTTTTTCAGCAGGGGAGTATGTTAAAGTATGGCTGCATAAGTTCATTATATAGGAGTGAGGTTCTGTTTTTCTGGTAGAGATTCGCATATATTTGCATTTATCTGGGTGAAGGTTTTTCTGGTAGAGATTCGCATATATTTGCATTTATCTGGGTGAAGTTTTAATTATGAATCATCCGTCCATGAACACATCGAATTTATGTCTTTTTGCAGTGAAATACAGTCTGTTGGATTAAAAATTGATCTGAAGAGTTTTGTGTCATCTGCAAACAGGAACATTTCAGAGCCACAGTTAACTGCATCAGGAAGATCATTGATAAATATTATGAAAAGAAGTGGTCCCAAAACAGAGCCCTGTGGTATGCCACTTGTGACCTGTGTTGTTTTAGAAGGGACCCCGTTAATTAATACCTGTTGCGTTCTACCGGTTAAAAATGCCTGTATCCAATCTAACAATTTACCTTCTATGCCATATATAGACAACTTTTTATGAGACGTTTGTGAGGAACCTTGTCAAATGCCTTCATAAAGTCGCAGTAGATAACATCAATCATCCCGCCTTTATCAAGTGTCTGCAGCCATTTTTCAAGTACATTTAGCAATTGCAGAACAGTAGATCGGCCACTGATAAAGCCATATTGTTTATCTGAAAGCATTTTATTTGTTCTTAGATGGTCCATTATTGCATCCTTAATTATTGATTCCATTATTTTACACACTACCGACGTTAGGCTGATTGTGCGATAATTTTCAGGTTTCTTTTTGCCCCCCCCCCTCTTGAATATGGCTGATATATTGGCGTTAGTCCAACAGTCTGGTAATTTCCCAGATTCTAGTGATCTATTAAAAAGCAATGACAAAGTATTGCAGAATACTTGCCTAAGTTCATATATTAGCCTGGGATGTAATCTGTCAGGACCAGGAGATTTAGAAATCTTGAGTTTGGATAATTTTTCTTTCACAATGTCTGGAGTGATGTTAACAATTAGTGGAGACTGCATAATTATATGTCTAGTTGAAATTGGCGGTGCCTCTTCATCCGGTTCAACTGTGAAAACAGAATTAAGGTAGTCAGCTAAAACATCTGCCTTTTCCTTATCATTTGTAGTAAAAACACCATTATTATTAGGTATTTCCAAATCAGGGATACCAATTGTTGTTTTTGTCAGGGATTGAACATATTCTTTGGATTTTGTTTAACACATTTCGAGATATTATGTTCATGCATTCTCATAGCTTTTCTTGTAGCTGTCCTGACTTGATTTCTTATTTTATAGTATTCAATATATATAGCTTCACTCTCAGTGTCTATATATTTTCTCCAGAGACGTTTCTTTTTATTAATCTTACTTCTGGTTGTTTTATCGAGTGGGTATTTGTTTCGCTTACTTTTAATTTTTTAAATAGGAATGAATTTCTCTTCAACTTCGTGATATTTTGAAAGTATTGTTTGCCAAAGATCATTAACATCATTGATCCTTCCCATAAGGTTGCTCCAGTCTATGTTCAAATATGCAATCATAGCTTTATAATACTACTATCATTACCATTTCAACTTTCTCTACCATAATGTTGATATGTTAGCTACCATATGATATTGATATGGTGGTCGTGTTTTTATTTGTGTTGTACAATTGTTTTATGTTATGTGTGTAAGGAGTCCACCGCCCTATAGGTCCTCCCTTTGGTGGACTACCTGTTGTGACATTCAATATGTACAAAAAAATTAATGAAATAAATTACATTGAATCTTGAATCTTGAATCAGTACGTTCGGGACACAGCATGCTTACTCTGTAGTGCAGGCGCCGAGAACCGTGAGCACTTCCTGATTCACTGTCAGTCATTAAATGATGCACGCATCCAACATTATGATCGACTACATGACATCCTAGAAAAATCTGGTACTGTCTCCACCGATCTACTCATCCAGACACTCCATCCAGAGATGTGTGTGTGTGTGTGTGTGTGTGGGGGGGGGGGGGGGGGGGGGGGGTATGGGTGGGGTAAGCCTTTAGTGAACATGTGCGGTCTAATAGACGGAATTTACTCAACAAGACAACAAGAAAGAAGAACTGGCAACTTTTAAAGTTTTCCCGGATTTTTTTCAAACGGAGAAAGCAGACGACGTGTGTTTAAATTTCAGAGAAATTTTTTATGGTTGAAAAAGTATTGTAGTTAAATAGTTCCGTGAGAAAATCAACTATAAAGAATTTGAATTTAGGCATACAAACTGCAAAGATTATGCCTGAACCACAATCTGTTCTCTATTTCCGTAATTCATAGTTTCGCACATCCGGGCATTTGTGATCGTCCGCCATTAAATCTGGACCAACTTTACTACATTCTAAAGAGCACTGACAATAGTAACGTATTGTTTACGTTTTCCATGATGCTCAAACGCCTATATCCTTATTCTTACTCCTCACGAAAAGTGGTAACTCGCGTTTATTTCTTTTATTTAATTTTACCGCTTACTTCGTATCATCATCATGACATGGCAAAAAAATCATCATAGATAGAAGTACACAGAGATCAGAAACGATAATTTTATTTATAGTGTTTTAACGAGATTTTGTGGCAAACTGAAAGCCCATAGTAAACCTATGGCAGACTGGTTAGAATCGAATACAGTCGATAACAGCCGCGGTCGATAACAGCCGCCAGTAGACCCAAAACAGCCGCCGGTATATCGATAACAGCCGTCGCTGTGTGTAATATCTCGTGTCTAGTTATTTTATCATCTAAGATTATAATTATGTTTTTACTGTGAAAATTATATTTGATAATTTATTACAGTCAATAATATTTCTTTCTTTTTTTTCAGGCGGTGGTTAATTCGATGCCCGCGTACCACTCAGGTAGGGCCTACTACCATGGATATGTAATCCATAGACATAGGTTTGTAAATTGTAAAGTTTTAGGAATGGATGAATACAGTTTTTTGTTTTGCCCCGGCCATCTCTGGTTAAGCAGCTTAAGCTCCACTCACGCTTTGCCAGTATTGGGATCGATCGATCGATCCATGCACTCCCTGAACCACAATTTCCTGAAAACTGCAGGCAAGCTGTTTACTATTTTGAAACTAAGTTGACTGGGCACTGTTGTTGTAGTAAAGACATGCAATTCGTAGGCTACAATTTGGTGCCAGTTGACGGACTATTAAGCTTCTCCTTTGATCAATACTAACCATTCTGTTACTTCTGATATACAGCTGGCCCTGACAGCGGCTCTAGGATTATAGACTTAGAAAGCTTTACCGACTCCTGGGAACCGGGTACTCGGCTCCCAACTGCCGAGTACCCGTTTACCATAGAGCTCATTCTTGTTTGCATAGCAACAAGAGCAATACATGCTTTCTGCATTGAGGATTTTAGTGGTTTTTTGTGAAAGAAAATCTAAGTCTTTAATCTGTGATAGTTTGTGTGTTCGTGAAAGGATTAACTAAGGATACTATGGAGAATACCGCCGAAGATAACCAGGTTGTATCGTTCTTTATTATCCATAGTTAAAAGACTTAGGTCTCTAAATTTCGTTGTGTCGCATGTTCCAATTTCTGACTCCATAGAATCTGGGACATGTGCTAACAACGATATATGCCAGACGATCGCCTTCTTTAACCCCCAACAGGCGATCGGCAGATATGAAAATAGGTGTTATGCTATGGTATTTCTAACACAAATATCGGCTGACGTCGTTCTCCGTAGGATCCGAGCGGGTGACGTCACACCCGATCGCTCGGATGTTTATGTGAAGAAAATTTTTCATTAATTCGCGCATCTTGTTCTGGGTTCTGCGTACTAAAAATGGTACCGGAAACTTTAGAATGATCAAGTTTACGTGCGATCATGATCGGTTTGCAATGATCGGTGGTTTCAAAATTCTTGAGTAAATGCGTGGTCTGCGGTTTTACCGTGTGATACAGCAGTTTGTTATACATGTTGTTGTTTTCTTCACATATCGTGCTGCTTTCGTTAGGAGTATAATTTATATTGATTAGTAAATATACCCCGAATGCTATGCGATATGATTCCTGGAGCCGTTACACATCCTGGAGGATCTATTATGGGTGTGTTTAATGCCCGCCTCATTCTTGTCGTCATAATCAATGCGATCGTTGTTGTAACGTGGCGGGGTGGGGTGCGGGAGGCTTACAGTTAATTTATGAGTCAAATTATTTGAAAATTAATTGTCTGCCTTCCATCCGGGTCTCGTTCCGCTTGTTTATTGTAGGTTTGTGCTTATGTTATAGGCCAAGCCAGCCCCGCCATCATGTGACGAATGCCATAAGTTTGTTTGTGTCGTGTTCAAGGACCATACCTGTTTTAGGTGTTCCCTGTGTAATATTGATCATAGGTGTAATGTTTGTGCAGTGTGGTCCGTTGAGATGATGGTTAAGTTCCTTGCCCAGAAGGACTTGGCTGGGTCTGACGCGGGGTCAGGCGGTCCGAGAGGAAATCGTGGAGCGCCGGGTTCGGCCGGTGGGGGTGCTCCACGTCCCCAGCTGGAGGTGGCGGAGATGGCACCGCCGGCGTGGTTTGGTCCGGCTATGCAGGGTTTTCTGCATAGCGTTCTGCCCACGCTGGTGTCGTCCCTGCTACCAAAGGTTGGGGAGCAGTTTCTCCCCATGCCTGGTACGGATCCTGTCCTCGGACAGGATTCTGGACTGGTTACCGAGGGGGCCGTCTCGTACGGCCCCCTGGCAGTCCCGTCTGGCTTCGGCCAGACAGGTTCTGTTTCTCTGCGGCCACCTGCGGGTGGTCCAGTAGCGGTGGCCGGTCCGTTAGGTGTGAGAGCCGTCCGCCAGGACGGCTCCACGGTTGACTCGTCTAGTGACGACTCTTCGGAGTCTGAAGACGAGGAGGAGAGGTTGCTGCGGCCCGTGAAGCCGCAGGTGGGGAATATGGAGGTTGATTCCGTCCTGGACGGAACCGGCTTCCATTTGTCTGGTTTGGCGCAAGCCAGGTCAGCGGCTCCGTCTGTGGCTGAGGCCAATCCGTTACCGTGCACCGGTTCCGTGCGGCTTGGTTTGGCACCAGCCGTCACGGGAACGGGTGTGCCGGGCCAGGCGTGGTACTCACCTATCTCGCCTGGTCCGGCAGTCGGGCGTGGGGGTGCCGTTGGCGCCCGTGTCCGGCTATGGTTCCGCGACTGCTACGGGTCCGTACGGTTTTCCGTGCGGACCTACCCCATGGACCGGAGTGTTTCATGGGGTGGCGGCGGAACCGTGTGGTAGCGGAGTGCCTGGCGTGTCAGCCGTGGCTCCTTGCTGGGAGGCCGTGGCTGGCAGACCCGTGAGCACGTCAACGGGTGACGTGTTTGCGGGGGTGTCTTCGTCGGAGGTAGATTGGTCAGATGCTCTGGCGTGGCTAGCCAGGGTTGACCCGTCTGTGGTTTCGGCCACGGCCGATGAAGATGCGCCCCGCCCCGTCCGTCGGTTGCGTCGATTAGGACGGGGATTTGCCCGCGGCCCGGATCCAGTCAGTGGGACTGGATCCACGGTTCATAGATTTGTTGGATGCTATTTATAGCAAACAACTGATGACCAAGGGTCAGCTCCCTGCGGCCTCCAGGGAGGTGCGGGCAAGATGTCGTATTCCGCGGGGGGAATACGACAGGTATGGTGTAGTCCCGTCGGTCACGGAGGATGACCGATGGGTACTGGGCGTCCAGAGTGCCGTGGCGGGTGGCCCAGGTCCGGCAATAGTGGACAAGTCTCAGGTACACCAGGAAGAAGTCCTGTCCCTATGCGATGAGGGTGTGAGGGCAGCGATGAGCGCTGTCAACCATTCTTATCGTCTCCTTCAGTCGGTGTGGGCTGAAGCGGGGGCAGGCCACCCTGTGCCACCTGTGGCGCTTTCATGTGTCAATGATGGCCTGGTGCTGTCGATGGACGCATTGGCAAGGGTGCAAGCGCGAGTGACGAAATCCAGGAGGCAAATGGTTATTGACCATATGCGTCCGGCTACGGCAGTCAGGGAGCGTCTTCTTGGGACGCCCCTGACAGGGCCTAGCATCTTCGGTGGCCAAGCGCGGGCCATCTTAGAGGATACCGCCAGTATCGCGCAGAATCGGTTAGCGGTAAACCTACAGCTAGAGCTAGTGCGGCAAGCGCACACACTAGGGGCTGTGGGGAAACCGCTAACGGGACAGCCTTAGTATTTAAAAACGCCGACCCAGGTATTTACATAGTTACCTATGCATACCTGCCAGTCTGCAAACTTCCGTCAAACCTCCTGTGAGGGAGGGAGGGAGGGAGCGGGCGGGCGGGTGTGTGGGTGCCTTCAAAGAAGCAGAAGAAGCATAAGGGCAAGGCGAAAGCCAGGCCTGTTGCGACTTCTGCTTCAGCGGGGTTTTCGGAGCCGCCGCCGGCGAAGAAGCCCAGGAAGGTTGTAGAGGCGCCTACCCTCCCCAATGTTGCTCCTGACCGCCCTAGAGGCGGGAAGGGCAAGGTTAAGGGTAAGGCCTCAAAGAGCGGACAGAAGGGGCCGAAGCGTACGTGAGGGTACGAAAGCTCCCTTCATATCCGCCTGGACCGCGCCTGTGCGACAGGAACAGCGGTGCCAGTTATACCCGTCGTGCCTAGAACGAAATGGTTCTCACTCTCTCTCGTTAAGAAAGGGGGGGGTGGGGGGCGGACTGCGAGCCGGACAACCCCGTTAGACGTCGAGGCGTCTATGGTGGGTGGAAGGCTCATGCGTTTCGTCGAGGCCTGGCGAGGTGTGACGTCAGACAGTCTGGTCCTGGGATGGTTATCCCAGGGTTACATGCCGGAGTGGTGGGACTTTCCACCACAAAATCTGTCTTTGGCACCTGTCTGGACATCCGTACCAAGGGAGCCAGACAAGTTAGAAGCCGTTCAAAAGGAGGTGTCGGGTTTGTTTCTGAAGGGAGCAATAAAACCAGCAAACCGGAACACTCCAGGCTTCTATTCAAACATGTTCCTTGTCCCCAAGAGCACAGGGGGATGGAGACCCATACTCAATCTCAGGCCATTAAATTGGTTTATCCATACACCTAGGTTCCAGATGGAAACGCCGAGGTCGGTAATGGCCGGATTGAGGAAAGGAATGTGGTGTGTATCGATCGATCTGCATATTTCCACATTCCTATGAATCGGAGTTGGCACAGGTTTCTGAGATTTGCGTTTCAGAATCAAGTATGGGAGTTTACAGTTCTCCCGTTTGGCCTGTCGACAGCTCCGAGGGTTTTCACAAGAGTGGTCCTTGCTGTGACAGCGTTTCTCAGAAAATAGAATGTGGCGCTACACACCTACATAGACGACTGGCTGCTCAAGGCAGACTCGGCAGCCAGGTTGAACGTGGATACTGCTCTGACTCTGAAGTTACTTTCAGATCTAGGCTGGATAGTCAACGAGGAGAAATCCGAGTTGACGCCCACTCAACATTTCGTTTATTTGGGGATGCGATTCGACCTCGAGGAGGGCAGGGTTTACCCGTCAGAGCCCAGAGTGGTGTCTCTGTTAGCCATCCTCAGGAGTTTTCGAGTGGGAAACCACATTCAGGCGAGGCAGTTCCTTCAGATACTGGGCATGATGGTCTCCATGGAGCAGGTTATCCCGTACGCTGCTCTAATGCGAAGGCCTATCCAGTTGTATCTGATGTCTCTGTGGAAACAGAGAACAGAACCCCTGTCAAAACTGGTGCCAGTTTTGGAGCCGATAATATCACATCTTCTATGGTGGAAACAGCGTCAGAATCTCCTATTAGGGGTTTCGCTGCACCTACCCCACCCCCGGCTGTCCGTCTACACGGATGCATCGCTGGAAGGGTGGGGTGCCTGCCTGGGAGAACACCAGGTCTCGGGCACATGGACTCTCCCGGAGAGTCAGCTGCATATCAATCTGTTGGAAATGATGGCAGTGGAACTGGCGTTGGAAGAGTTCCTTCCGATGATCAGGGGCAAGGTGATATTGATACGGTCGGACAATTCGACAGTAGTATCATATATAAATCGCCAAGGCGGGACCAGGTCGCCCACTCTGTGTATCAGGGTGTGGCACTTGATTCAATGGTGCAGGAATTACTCGGTTGTTTTGAAAGCAGCTCATATTCCTGGCCGATATCCCGGCAAACCGATCATTATACCGAAGTTAACTAGGTTTGATCGTGATGCCAGTGTCTGGTGCCCGGTCCTGATCGTGATGCCAGTGTCTGGTGCCCGGTCCGTGCTTTGACTAAGTACAAGAAACGGACTGACTCGTTACGGTCGAACGATAGACATCTGTGGATCTGCCATAAAAAGCCTTATGGCGCCGCATCCATGGATACTATCTCGTTGGGTGGTCGAATGCATTCAGACTACTCACGAGATGGCGACTGGGCACCAGGTGCAAGGCGTAAGGGCACACGATGTCAGAGGAATAGCCGCCTCCAATTATCATAAGGTAATTCAATAGTGAGAGTTTTTTGTATTATGTATATGTATCATGTTCATTCATCTTATATATTCATGCTCATTCCCAGGGTAATACATGGAATATGCAGGGAGTAGTTAACCCTCTTGGCATATTGGTGTTTTCAGGCGAGATACATGTTCGTTAGTTCTCTCCCTTTTCTTAGGAGGAAAAAGGGGGGGGGGTGGGCCGTGACGCGAAGGTGATTCGGTTCCGTGAACTTGAAGGTCCTTTTAGGTCTCCGTTAGTCAAGTTTGAAGTCTAAAATCTTTCTCCAAGGGGCAAAATTAGCATTTATGGCTTGCCCCTTCCCACCAGGTTACTGATCAAATCTGGTGTATATCAGAAGTAACAGAATGGTGAGTATTGATCGAAGGAGAATGAAGGAAATGTCAATTTCCCTTTCTCCGAGATCTAACAATACTCACCATTCTGTTACGGACCCAGCCTCCCAGCCCCACGGAGGCAAGCCATAGTTTTCTCTTGTTTGGTGGCTATGCAAACAATATGAGCTCTATGGTAAACGGGTACTCGGCAGTTGGGAGCCGAGTACCCGGTTCCCAGGAGTCGGTAAAGCTTTCTAAGTCTAAAATCCTAGAGCCGCTGTCAAGGCCAGCTGTATATCAGAAGTAACAGAATGGTGAGTATTGTTAGATCTCGGAGAAAGGGAAATTGACATTTCCTTCATTGTCTGACGATGTCTATAGTCATCCGCATGTTCGGCTACAGATGCTTTGGACAGATCAGGTGAGCTGCGGTTTCAAGAAGCATACGAGACACTGTCATCATCAATAATCATATAACGTGGTGGTCAGCACTGGTGGTGGTGGTGGTTCTAACTATGAACACCTGTAGTTGTATGTGCAACACAGACTATTAATTAATAATCTTATAACAGGATTGCCATCACTGCTGGTGGTGGTTTTGGCAGCGGCTACAACTACGCTTATATAATAAGTTGTACATATATAATTTATACTACCATCAATCTCGTAGTTGATGTTCAACTAGACTGCATCATCATCTACAACGGCATCAGCTACTTCATCATCCACTTTTGCTGGTTATGGAACAAATGTGGGGGTGGAAAGAAAGTAAGCAGGTGTTATTTTGAAACTAAAAACATATTACATGACGGGATGGAAAGAAAAACCCCATGAAAATTAATATATTAGAAGCCCTGTGTGTCTGATGTAACAATAATAAGGGAGATAAAGCCGGATGGTTTATGTCAATTGTCACTAAACCTATCGGGAGTAATCTCCCTTATTATTGATACATCGAAATGACTGCGGTTTCTAGTTGGTAATTAAAATGTGTTCATCTTTGTAGATGCATAATGTCACTATGTACATTACATATATGGTTATGACATGAGATGTGGTGCTTATTATTGCTGTGAATTTGCGTAAAAATAGGTGATATGAGATGTGGGTTACGAATGTTAGTGTAATGAATTGGCATGCGGAAGTCGAAACCACGTAGGCCTACTGATCCGGCGTATCGGAAGTACCAAACTGAAACATATATTACAGTTACGTTTTCTCATGTATATACAATTTCAAGCTCATGCACGCACGCACGCACATATAGGCACCGGCACATGAATTATTAAAAATATTTTTACACTGATGCAGTGTCTGTTCATCTTATAAGCAGAGGCCTATATATATATGATTATGATAACAATATGCTATGTATGAGTGTTTATTATTGTTGCGAGAGAGAGAGCGAGAGAAGGGGGTGGGGGGAGGGGGCTGATCTTCAACAAACTATATTAATAGTAGGAACCTTTGCGTTGCGTATGCTAATTCTTATTGAAAGTCGCACATTTTTTTTTTGAGAACCAACAACCACTAAATTTAAGAACCGCCAGAATTTGTCATATGTCATAGAATCATGTTGCTTCCTCACGTAAACACGTTTTAGTGGTCCGCCATTAGGTAGCTGCCCCTATACAGTTAGCAAATTAACCGCCAATATTTAAGATCCACCATCATCATACATTCGATTTATTTAGCTTTGGGGTTCCCAGACAGTGATGTGAATAGGAAACTGTATGAATGTTTTTAAGAACCACCACGCGAGTGGTCCACTCACCCCTTTCACCGACAACTCCAATGAAAAAGTAAATTCTTTAAGGGATAAAATATATTCTGCCTAAGGCAGCAACAGCTTCCAGTCAAATTAATTTCTAATTATGCAACCGTTTTTCTGTATGACAGCCTTGAAAATGTGGGTTAATGGGTGAAGAACCACCATCATCATCATCATACATCATCATCTCTTAGTGAAAGTCGCCGCTGCCTCGCATTAACTTAAGTGGTCCTCCTCAGACAAGCAGATTTATTTTTAGAACCACCAGGTGCTATTTCACATGTTTTTGAACCACTATCAGGAAACCTCAAGTGGTTCGCCTTAGATATAGTAGGTGGGGCTATGCATTAGGCTAATTATTCACTAATTTTTTTTAAAAACCCAACCATCATCATCATACATGTGAACGGGGACTTACAACCACCGTCAACAATGGTTATTCAGTTTGAACCACCGCAATGTGTGCGTTAAATATTGTTGGCATTCATTGAGAGAAAGGTTTCAAAATTTTAACTTTTGGCATAAAAAAACCAACGGATTATTTAATTGTTAGCACCCGCAGCGTTGTATCAACTAGGCTAGGAGATTTAATCGCAGGAAACCATTACAATGGGCTGAATATCCTCGACAAATACAATGAACATTGCTCTAGCCAATCAGCTATCAGGCCATCCATAAAAAAAATTCTGTTTCCTGCAAACCGGGTGGGAGGAATAAATGTCAGGTTTTTTTTTACCTTTTCAGACTTATGATATAGTTTAAATTAAAATAATACATAGATATGCTCAATAAACCATAACTTTTTATTCACAATACTTAACAGAGCAATGTTTGAAAAAATTCCAGAAAACTTGTTACTGCAGGATATTTAGTTATTCTTTTATTTAATATAGTTTTAACCGGCGACGATTGTGGTTTTTGCACAGTTATTGTAACGCAAACTGTAGTTGGAGAAATATCTTTAGTTCCATCGTCATTGACTTTGCAGACGACAATTCATATCTCCCGCTGTATCCGGCATGAAGAACTAATGTAAACAGCATTAAGCAGAGTATATATTGTTCTTCGCTTGTGATTGGATAGTTTTCATGCGCATTACCGTAGTGGCCAATAGAAACGCAGAAGCGGTATGTATAGAGGAAGTTTTCCAAACGCAATAACATTTGTAATGACGTATTTCCATGATGTAGTGTCACAAATAATCTGATTGGTTCTGATAAGAAATGCCCATCAGGGAAATGAAAATTTATCAATGAAATATTACTACCAGTAGTAGAATCATAGGCTGTTACCGATTGGGAATTACAAACGCCATTTAAAACACAAAAACAGGTCGGATCACGGAATACACTAAATTAAAAAGTTTATAAATACTTAGTACAATTATTCTGCCCTATAAACAAACCGAAACCTTACTATCAATTCCGATCACGAGTAATATGCGCCAGTTGGAATAAGTTTAGATCGTCTGTCCCGTGCTGGAGTAGTGCCAAAATATCAATAGTTTTACCCGGGTAGGTACTTTCGCCAATAGGAGGACAGTCTCGAGTACCTTGACCGAGTAGCTACCAACGTGATGGCCTAAATTCGCCCTTAAGGAAACGTGCATTATGATCACGTGAGCTAGACAGTTAGTTATTTACGACGCAAATTGGAAATTTTATTTCAATTTTATGCAAACGGGAAATGGTTTAGCGACATATAGCGTCTATGTTACCGATTTTGAGGTAAAATATATTGGAAGGTATGTCTCTTTTCGTATCTCATCGTAAATATGTACTAAAATGGTTTTTTTAATTGGTAACAAAGCGATTTTCACAAGATAAAAGTGTCACGAAAAAAATAATTTTTGTTGCTGGGCGGGTCATATGTACCTCGCCGGGTGGTGTCGGGCTGTTCCGGTGTATCATGTCGACTCGCCGCGCCGCAAGTGCACGACGAGTGATGACGCTGGTTAGTCTCGGGGTGACGGACCTTGTACGAGACTGCCCTGCAGGAAACAAAAACCGGCTCCTAATGCCGGTGGAACTCAATCGTTCCGGTGGGGCCATGCGAACATTAAATACAACTGTCTCATCCCACGAGTTTGTGTCACCAGTATGCTTGTCAATAGCAATTTCGTGATGTATGGACTTACAAGATTTGATTTGGTGACCTAAAAATATAAGTCTATACAATGAGTTTACCTAAACAATTAAAAATATGCTAGATAAAACTACAATAAGAGCATACGAAAATACGAGACATAGAGACAGGTAGATGAACTTCTAAACATGGGGCTCCTGGAGCTACCACACAGACCCGTAGGTCCGCAGAGGAATCCCGGCAAGGGAGGCTCCCGTACACGAGACGTAACTATTTAACTTAATATAAGTTATTATACCATTAAGCTGAAAGGAAGAAGGTTATATCAGACGAAAAGTGATGTGCCTCACGCGGGCACTACTCCTAGTGCTAGTTTGGGTGAGGAGTATTATCCTGGCGTGGACCGTCGTCGCTGAATCCTTACGAGAGGCAAGTGCCTCGCGCGGGCCTCCGTCTCGGGAAGGTGTCGCCACTGCTTAAAGCGGGAGAAGAGTAGTAGGCAAAAATGGGCCCACTCTAATATTTCAATCAAAAATGCTTTTTAGAGAGAAAAGACCATATCTAGTGAGATTATGACTATATGGGTGCGTACTGTTTTGCGTGAAGACGGGACGGGGACTCCCGATGGATTCCCTCGTTACCGTCTTATGTGATTCTTGGTATGCTGAATTAGTAGTTGCCGCTTTATTTATGCGGGCCTTCTGTTTTGCTTAATTCCTGTTAGTTGTTTTCAGAACAAGAATTATTTTAGGCCACAAATGGCTGATATCTACCTAGCTATTAGACACGGCTGTCACGGAGAACAGATGCCCTAAGACATCAATACTAAAGACCGCTCATACATGTTACGTAGCAAAATCTCCGAACTGGATAAGAATCTGGACATCCCGCCCCGTAACCACATAAAACATTACAAGACATGGGTTACATTTCGCGAAAGCATTATTAGGCCATTGTTCTATCGTTATGGTGGGGGTAAGAGAGACGAATACTCACCGTAAATGTCCTTCCCGCAAGGGCGTGGCAGATCTAAATATCATGCCCAGACATTTTAACGGAATTCGGTGGGGGTACGTATCTCGCCCCTCACCGAGTCCTATGGAACTAACCATTTTACCTCTCGTTAGGTTTATACACAAGTTGCCCAGTTTTGCACTGCGGTGCGGGAGGATTGTTCAGTAAATAAAATAATAATTAATACATATGTTTTCGCAGTGCTTTCCTACATTGGCTTAAAATGCTAACTACTAAGTATCCGAAGATACACGGGGAGGTGTATGTGACACCACACCCTGGCCATCACCGCTCGGAAACCCCAATAGTTTCCCAGAGTCTGATCAGCCCATGGTGCGGCTAGGGACATCCAACCAATTAAGAAGCCACAAGGCTGAGTGGAGCACAAGGAGAGACAAAATCTTACTTATGAGTCTTACCGGAGTGCGGGGCTAGATTATCGCACTACCGGAAGAGAAGAAGAATATATTACACAGTATGTAATGAAGACAGTCTCTAATCGTTTTGAACCTATCCTATCGAGCTGAATAGAAAAGGTTAGTCGGTAGCATGCCGGGCTAAACAGAGTTATAGCATGGACAGCGACCTCAGTGAAAAAGTGTTGGTGGCGGGAGAAAGTGCTGCATATATAAGTGTTGCTGTATAGTGTTTCCTACGTGCACTGCAGTCCCATATTTTCTATAAATAAGCAAAACATATGAACGGATGGCCACTGGCCATATATACATAATCTAACCAGAACAAATAATACGGTGTCAAATGATTAAGATATATATTTTAGTAAAAGTTAACGAACATACTATAGTGCGGTTAGCAACACATTGAGGAAAATGATAATAATTATCAACAAATACAGAAATTATAACTATCGGTCCTAAGACCGATACGGTTCCTTTTAGTCATCGGGACCGTTCTTTGTGGATACAATATAATTAACAAAACCTATATAGAGAAATAATTAAACTGTGAAGTATAGTTACTTGAATACTTGGTAGTCATTCCTAAGTTAGGCTACCGTGTTACTGAAATTGAGACGTAGATCCGTAGTCGACGTGAGATGATGCGCTCTCCGGAAGCTGGAAAGTTCCTGCAGGGTGGTTCCCGCAAGCTGTTTTCCGCAAACAAGACTTCCGCAAGAACACTCATGGCGGGAGGAGTACATCGCTTAGTGTTGTAGGCCTAATAGAATGTCTAACGAGCAGTCAGTAAACGATACGATAGTACTATGTGGTGAAGAAAGTTCCCGTACACTGATGGCACGGATGGAAGATGTAAACAACCTGTCACAAGCGGGGGTTGTCAGAGGCAAATGAAGATACAAAACAAAGCTTACAAAACAAAGCTTCACGGTGCTGGGTACGTCAACCAGCTCTGAAGATGCACTGGGCAGTGTTTACTTGCTGCGGTCGAAAGTCGAAAGAACCGACACGATGTGTGCGGCGGCGATTGAAATACCACTTAGGCGTGGCCGGCAGATCCGCCGAGTCATCCATCAAAGAAAACCCTGCCTCTACATCTGTAGACTCACATATTCAGGCCGTAAAGGCCTCACCGCAAATTTGTGTTCCGAAGGAGATGTTGATATTCGTGAACAGTAAATAGAAAGTTCCAAATTGCTCCTGTAAGTAGGGAGTCTACAAAATTGCTTTCACTGCGGTGGGTTGGCTACTGGTAGCTACGGGAACGCGATGGAAACTGAAGTCATATGCGTAATATCTGTCAATAGTAGCTAGTACAGGTCCAACCTGTTCTGCCCCTGGCCGACGATGCTCTCGATCACTTGCTCGCTTCTCCTTTTATACTCGTGATGTCACAGGCGCAGGCTCCATCCAATCATCGTTCGAGCAACAGCCAATCAGCGCGCAGCTAATAATAGCGCAGTCGAACGTTCTAGAACATTCTAGAAGTTTTGCATCCACGTGGTTATGACGTCACGGCAATATTTTGAAGATAATCATGAAGAGTTTTCCCTGGATAACTCAGCCATTTCTCAACCGATTTTGAAATGGTTTACAGATTTGGAAAGCCCGTTGAATTCTGGTCTTGGTTAATGCCAGATTTAACGGGAACAGGCAATCAATAAGGATTACAGGGTACCATCTCGGTACACTAAAAGCGCTATCCCATCTAGGTCGTAACTACGTGCTCCATATAAACAGTGTCCTGGCGCGCATCATGCGCTCTAACGAACTTAGTCGTTTTTCGACACGCTCTCTCCCATAGGCCTATATACGCTTATAGCTCTACCCAGAGGGGCGTGTTCAGGAAACAAATCCAGGACGGGCGGCGCGTACCCAGCTTAGCTGGTACGGCCGGTATCCGACCGGTCGATCCGAACTACACATACAGGCCAAGAAGTTCACCCGGGCGGTTTACCGGAAACAAAAACTATCTTTATTTTGGCCTCAGAAACGTCTTCAACAAATAGAAACGCATGTGCACTTGATGGACGTCCACTGGCCTTAGATTGCTGATCAGTCGGTATTAGGCTTTCGAGCCAAACAGACGCAAACTTGTAAGATTCAAATTCTCTTTCAAGTTTTTCAAATTTATTTTCCTCATTTTAAATTCCGTACAGTACAATCGTGTACATTTCAAATCTATCCTTTTTGACGAAATCGATTCAATTCTTTAATGGATCTTTTCCAAACACTGTAGATTCACATTTTCCGTAGTATGTGTATTTAACTTTTAATCAAATATTTGTATGTCTTAAATGTACACTTACATTCCAAATTATTTTAATTCAAACAAGGCAGTCAATTTTGCACATTTCCGCATATCAAAATGAATCTGAATCATGATAGTATACAAAATTATCAAGCAGATTTTATTGAATCTATTCATACGTTTCGAACATATTTTTGATTTCAAACATCCGGATTACAGAAATTAAATTACAGAAACGGGGTCCGATCTTTAGCAATGCCACCGTCTCTTAGTCATCTGAAAAAGAATAGGAAATAGGAAGTTAAGTTAGAAACCAGTATTGATCTAAATTTCTTCACAGGAAATTACTCTTTTATCATAGCAAACATTCATTTACCGAAGAGATTATTTTTTGAATTTTTAGCACTGGACTGGGTGTCTCGATCAACTAAGCCAGTCATTTCCAATGATAAATTTTACTTGAGTATTAAATTATTAACAATACAGTCAGATGCATAGCGGGTAATAATAGTAGGAACAATACGCCTATAGGAATAGGCCGGTCTATAACCCGGCGGCTGTTATTGATCTACCGGCGGCTGTTTTCGACGGCGGCTGTTATCGTCATACACCTTAGAATCCAGATATAGCCACGCAAACCATAAAATCCTGTATCTGCAAATCTGCAAAAACTGCCCGGTATCAAAAAACATAAAATCACAAATTAATTTTGCAAGATAGTAATGAAAATGTAATTAACGTTTCACGTCCCATTGCTCGTAATGTTAAATTAGCCCCTCCAAAATGGCATCACTCCCAGTGTGTTATGGGAAAATTGATTGTGATGACATCATCGCGATTCTATGAATTCGATCATGCTGTCTTCAGCCAACATCCCACATTTCATACACCCAGGGTTTCTCATAAGGGTCCTTTTGAGGGCATAGACCCCCAAAATGTAACTGGGCACCCCCAAAAGTAGTGGTAGTGGGCCCGATGGGACCCCTGAAAATCTTGCATGGTTGTTAAATATTAATTAGATTTATAAGTTTTCGCACAAAGACACCCACAAAAGCTAGCATTGGACCCCATAATTCATAGCTGTGCACCCATGATACTCTCTAATTTTAGCATGAATGACAAAAACTGCATGAGAATCCAAAATTTCAGTTTGGGATCACCAGATTTCAGGTTGGGACCCCTAGATTTCTAGGTGTGTGGTCCCTGTGACCTCCAAAATGTAGATGCCATGAAGAACACTGCATACACCCGAACACGGTTCCGAAGTGCGCGTGCGCAGCGGATGCTGAAACTATGCGCCAGTTCTGAAAGATTCAAGATTCTTATTTCAATATAGTTAAATAGTCCAACAGTACAAAACAGGCATCCACCAAAGGCAAGGACTATGATGTGGTGGAACCTTGACATATAGGCCTAATATTTATTAATATGAAATTAGGCGAGCGCAATAAGCTACCCAGCCATTTTAAAACAATGGTCAAATGTCATGTGTGTTACAACCATTTTTATACCCCGCCCCAAAATTTAATGGGTGCGTGCGGCCGGCAGAGTGGTTTCCGGACAATAACTCAACTCGTATTTATCAGATTTGTTTGAAACTTCATAGGTTTGTTGGACTAGGTCTGAGAAATTGACAATGATCCGAAATCCAAGATGGCTGCCAGCCACTGTCGGCCATCTTGAAAATTGATTTCCGGAGGATAACTCTGTGACCGTTTATCGGATCGCTTTGAATCTTCATAGGATGATTGGACTAGGGCTGGGGAAGAAACCTATCGAAATTAACGATGATCCAAAATCCAAGATGGCCGCCAGCCACTGTCGGCCATCTTGAAAATTGATTTCCGGAGGATAACTCTGTGACCGTTTATCAGATCGCTTTAAATAGGATGGGCAGACTAGGGCTGGGGAAGAAACCTATCGAAATTGACGATGATCTGAAATCCAAGATGGCCGCCAGCCGCTGTGCTCGTGATGGTGGGTTGGGGAGGCATAAAGCTATCAAAAGCTCTAGTATTGGCAATATCTGAATATCGATGAGAAAGCCAGTTATTTCTGTGGTAAATTTTCCAAAATAACCTCTTGGCCTGTAAATTGACAATTTCTATGAAGAAATTGAAATTTTCTTGAAAATATTTGAGGGTTAAAAGGTTAATCAATGTTAATATTACATAAACTACTTTGAAAATAAAGTTCAATGGTGAATACTTCGAAAATAATTTGACTGGAAGCGAATGCAAGTAATGCATACAAAGTAATGTTTACCAGTCAAATCAATTTCAAAATATTCAACATTACTACATCATTTTTCTGAACTAAATTATTTTTGACTAAACCCTTTCACTGATGAAGCCTTATATTAGACATTCATAGCAATCATGCCTGGAATTCAGCAAATTCTAGATAGTAAGAAATATTCTGAAATATTTTGAAAATAATTTGGGTGGAAGTAATTGCTGCCTAAAGTAGGAACAATTGCCAATCAAATTATTTTCAAAATATTCAACTGCGTAACCATCATATTGTATACTGATATATGAAAATCTTTTTATTAATTTATTAATCATGTAATGTCAAATGTATTTGTATGGAAGGCTTCAATTTTCATTTCCGGGTTGCAGTTGTTCCTTGGGTGGGTTTTTAGCTCACCTGGCCTAAAAGGCCAAGTGAGCTTATGCCATGGCGTCCGTCCGTCATCCGTCCAACAAATTGCTTCTTCTCCTTAACGGTTTGACTGATTTCAACCAAATTTGGCTGGGAGGATGCTACACTGGTACCCTCCAGACATTTTTTCCCGAATTTTGATTGGTTAATTTTTTGGGGTGAGATTTTATTAAAAATTTACCGGAAATGGTCAAAATGCTACTCCTCCATAGCCGCTGGACATATTTCAACCAAATTTGGCTATATGTATTCTATGGTGGTAAGCTCTAGAATTTCTATTCAGAATTTTGATTGGTAAATTTTTCGGGTGAAAATCTTAGATTTTATGAAAAATCTGCCAGAAATTGTCAAATTGCTTCTTTTACTTACCATTCAGAACGATTTCAACCAAATTGGGCTGAAAGGACCCTATTGTGGTATACTCCAGAACATCCATTCAGAATTTTGATTCAGCAATTGTTTTGGCGAAAATCCTCGATTTTGTGAAGAATTTACCGAAAATCTGGCCTCATGTTTAAAATGTATTTAAACTCATTCTATCTGAAATTTTAAGGATACCATTGATGGATTTTTTTACTAAGATAGTTGAATCATGAAATGGCGAAAATTGTTGCTTGGAATTAGACTTGTGCGATTATTGCTGTGAAAAATAATCGTGATTATTCGATTAATCAGCTTGGCTACAAATTACCCAAACATAGCAACAAAAGAATATAAATGACGAAAGCTACAATGGTGTTTAGAAAAGTCCATTTGCAGGACAAGAGCCAGTCATTCCAGTGATACATTTTCAAAAATAGACTTGTGCACTGAGCAAAATGTCAATTTTCATGACCGATCGCATTAAAGAGTAATTAAAAGGTAGGTTTTGAAATATTCTATGCAATAGAAATTATTCACGATTAGTCGATTATTTAATTTTTAATCATATAAATTGATTAATTACGTTTGGTTAGAAATCTATGGAAATATAAAATGCTTGCATGCTTATCATTTAAAGAGAACAGCTGGAAGAAGAGAATAAACGCTTGATTCCAAGGCGCTTTATGTCTTAACTTTTGTTATTGGTTAATGTTTCGTACCAACAAATATGATCAGTCATTCTAAAATGCGTTAGAACACACACACACACACACACCCTAAATGGAGCTTTTCTGGAACCAAAATTCTACTCCCAATAAATTGTGTCAGGAAGAGTTATCTCCCTTTTGCCTCATGCTACCCCATGTGGATGTGATGCCATCACAGAGTTCTTCACCTATCACCTGTCCGATCTATCACGTCACTATACTACTTTCAGGTCTACTGCGTCGCTTTAATCACATTGGGAGGGTCTGCATGTACATGTATCTGAGGGATGGGAATCACAGAACAGAACTAGGCATATGGAATGAATTATTATATTTTATATATATATATATATACACCTGTGCAAAAGTTAAGCACCACCCTATTTTTACGCACATGCGAGGGTATATTCATGTGCTATGAAGAAAGCAATAGCATAAACATTTATGTACCCATCCATCTTAGTGCAAGAGGTAATAATGCAACTAGAGGAATGCTGATTATGATGGTGGGGAAACACTGTATGTTTTTGTTTGAACTTGAAAACGAGGCCTGAATATGGTTACGTTGACACAACTGACAACTATTGCCCTACAGTTGTCACACGTGGCTAGATTGTCATTAATGGTGTCTGAAAACGAAGTTTAACATCTGTGCACGAGTTTGAGACTGTCATTATTAATACCGGGTATATCCACCTTGTGCCTGGATGACGGCTTGGACACGGCGTCTCATGCTGGTCACCAACCGACTGATACGCCATTGTGGTATTCGTTGCCATTCAAGATGGAGTGCGTCTGTTAATTCCTGTAGGTTCTGCACAGGAGGATCCCTCCTTCTCACCATGTTTCCCAGAATGTCCCAGATATGCTCAATAGGGTTCATGTCAGGGCTCCTTGCTGGCCATGGTAGGGTTTCGATGGCATTCTGGCGGAGGTATTCATGCACAGCTCTAGCACGATGTGGTCGGGCGTTGTCATCCATGAATATAGGGTGGGT
This sequence comes from Chaetoderma sp. LZ-2023a, assembly GCA_034401795.1. Lineage (NCBI taxonomy): Eukaryota > Metazoa > Mollusca > Caudofoveata > Chaetodermatida > Chaetodermatidae > Chaetoderma > Chaetoderma sp. LZ-2023a. The sequence continues at coordinate 4,721,448 of CM067363.1, forward strand.
TCCAGGTGCATGATTTACAAAATGAGGGACCACAACTCTATCCAGTATGGAATCTTGATATCTTTGTCCATTTAGTGTTCCAGGTACAGTCAACAGATCCAGCTTACAATCAAATGAGATGCACCCCCATATCATAACGGAACCTCCACCAAATGGAACTTCTTCCATGATGTTACGTTGGTCGTACGCCGTGCGTCTGGACCTCCATACACGAGTTCGACCATCTGTGGCATGAGGCAGGAACCGACTTTCATCGGACCAGTGTACCCGTCTCCAGGATCTCATGTTCCAGTGTCTTCTTTCGTTGCACCACCTCAGACGCTCCTCTTTGTGGTGTGCAGTGAGGAGAGGACGTCTGACAGGTCTCCTAGCTTTCATGCCAGCAGCATACAGTCTCCTTTTGACGGTAGACATTGGCACTCTATTGCGCGTTTCCCATTGCTGGCTGAGCACTCTGCTCTTGGTGAATGGAGATCTCTTAACAAGGCGTACTAGGGCTCGATCATCACGGGCAGTAGTCTTCTTCGGTCTTCCAGATCTAGGCCTGTCCTTCACCTCGTTAGTTTGCCCATGTTTTGCAATCAAACGACTGATTACAGTATGGTTAATGTTCAGCTGTCTGCCAATCTCTCTGCAGGACATACCAGTGGTATGCATGCCTATGATTTGCCATTTCACACGATCACTTAACCTTCGTCTTGCCATAGCGGTTCACAATCAAGAGCTAATTCTCTCTGTACAAATAAACCACGGTCATGAACACAAAATTCCTAATCTTGTCGCCTAAATCTGTATGTAATGTTCTACACCTCAAACATGTTCTACACCTCAAACTGGACTTTTACATAACTGAACACGTGTGCTGTTTCCCGCCACGCACGGACATCAAGCGGCGTGAAGTCATGCATGCATGTGCATTTCGTACTTGGAATTATGTCAGCTAACGTGGGGACAAAAAGTATGGCAGCCTAGTTGTACCATCATGTTTCTACGTTCTATTGTTTTTGCTGGTGCTTAACTTTTGCACAGGTGTATATATATATATATATATATATATATATATATATATATATATATATATATATACTGGTAACTATTCACAATATATTTTCATTGTACTGCTATGATACATGTCGATTTCATTGCAAATTGCAGCAATGCATCCTGAACAAGTATCTATGGCTACAATAAAATCCATTATCCCTTATCAGAACAAAATGTAAAATTAAACAATTAAATTCACCCTTTAATGGTCAAGCCTGCCAAAACTGGCCTCTTTAGTGGTATTCAGGAATGCCCATTTGCAGGCCAAGAGAAGACTATTTTTGAAAATTTACTGCTGGAATGCTTGGCTCGATATTGTGATTTTCCTGACCAAATCTGACCATTAAAGGCAATGAAGCATTCTTTTAACTTACTAGCACGGCGGTACCTATTCCTTATGGGCCCCAGGGACAGGTTTAATTAATTAATATATAATGGTGTTCTATGTTCTTGAGGTAGGCCTATTTATGACAATCTATATAACAATAAATTAAATTAATCTCCGCTGATTGAAATGTTGGTATGTGAATGCGATTCCCGTGTTTCTCGAATTGTTCACAAAATAGAATGCAGTTTTTTTTAGATGAAAGTTTTTATAGCAGATCGGCAAAACTCAAGGCTGTGCGGTCGTATTTCATAGGGGATAATTATATTCATGCGGTAGGCAAAGAACACATCTACAGTCGCCCAAATTAATCAAAACAAAGAAAATATCAAGGATGTTTTCCTGGTTAAGTCTTCAAAAACACACTAGCTATTAATTATTTGAAAATCCGTCAAAATCTTGATTCTCTTATACCATATGTATTAGGCCCTATGTTATGTCATAGTTTGTTTGTAGGTCGTGTGATTGGGAACCCCCTACAATGGATGGAGCCGATCTGTCGATCACGTGTATGATGCTATAATATTAAGTACGTCACATGTAGGGTGGCGTGACAATCATAATTGACAGATATACTCTGTCATGTGTAGGAATTGTATGTCCTGTTATTACATTGCAATCTACCTCCTTGCATTACTATTGCTCTTTCCTTCTCTGAAGGGAAGCTTAGTAGGATGAAATCTTTACAGCCAATGTTTGCTGTGTATAGTGGTTATAGAGTGACTGAAGGCTTCTTCAGGAATCTCCATACTCTCTCCAATGATGAGATCCATAGCAATTCGCTTGAATGCTATATCTCAGAATGAGACAGAAAGAGGGTTAATGCATAACCTAGAGTCATTGAGAGAGTCATAAGGCATAATGACAATCTTATTGGCTGACATCCATCACCTGACTTTGTTGTAGCAACCAAGTCTTCATTCCTTTCCTACTGTTTGAAGGAGAGGGAAGTAAAAATTTTATAGCCAGTTTAAAAAGTAATTTGAATTTTTCAATCTGCTGTGGAAGATTTTAAGGACGTTCAAGGATCAACAAGATGTTGGATAAACAGAAAAGACCTAAGATAAGTGGTTGTAGGTCTTTATGATCAATAATGATTTTATTGATCATTTCTATTTTCGTGGTAGGCGTGTTACCAGTTTTGGTTTTTTACGCCCAGAGTGCTTTAGACATTGTTATTGTCTATAATTGCTTCTTCTTTACAGTAGCTTGTATAAGTTACCTATTTACATGCTTGGTTGCATTTGAGCATGAAATCCATGATATCTCATTAACATACTCTCTTAAAGAAAAACCAATAATTTAGAGACTGGTTTGGTCTCTGTTGTTAAATCTTGGGATCAGCGCTGTCTGATCCTGAGTTATATTCGGAACTTTACCCTATCAAATCTCTCTTTACGATTCAGATTTGAAAAAGTTTCCGAAGATAGTTAAAGTCAAGTCTAAAGAAGAGGAGATTGCTATTTATTCTATTAGATGTCCTAATACCAGCTGCCACAGATTTATCAAGACAGTCCATTCTGGCCATGTGTGCCTTAAATGCACTTCGTGCATGATAAACTCGACCTGTCTTATCTGCAGCTCATGGTCTCAGACTACTAGACGTGACTTTTTCAAACCTAATACACCTGAGAACTCTAAAGGGAATTCTTCTACTTTAGGGTCTGAGATTAAGATAAAAGTCAAACCCGAGCCCACCTTTGATTCATCCATCCTTGAAATGATTGTATTATCGATGGAATGCCTGCAGAAACAAGTGAGCAATATAGATGCGTCGATTGATGGTAGAATTAATTAAAAAATCCTGGACCAGTCAGCTTCCAACGTTTCATCTCCTGAAGGGGAAACGTCGTACCTGACTGTTCCTAGGAAAAGCTTATTCAAGTCCAAAAGTATTTTACACCTTACTGACCTTCACTGTTTCAGGGATTCAAACGCTTCAATGACAGGAAAGAACAAGAGTACGAAAAAGCGTCGGGTTTCGTCTCGTTCATCGCTTCAGAAGCCAGTCATTTCTTCTCAAGACTCATCTACAGTCAACATTCCGCATCCTGCGCCTATGAGGACCGAGCCAGGTTCATCCTTTCTCGGGCCCAAGCGGGTTGTAAGTCGGTCCGACTCCATCTCCAGGATTCTTCAACAGCTACAGTCAACATTCCACAGCCTGCGCCTGAGCGGGTTGTAAGTGGGTCCGGGTCTTCGTATCCTATCACTACTACTTCTTCACTGGCCGGATAGAAGGATTCCCGACCAGAGATGTTCAAGTGATCTCACATAATACATTGTTTCTACTGTTTCTCCGGCTAGTCTTCCGGCCCAGGGCCCAGGTTTTCTCCCGGATCTGGGGATGGACCGGTCTAGATTACCAATTTCTTCCTTGGGGCCCGACCTTGGCTTTGATCCGGGTTCGGCCTCTGGGATAAATTTGGGTTCAATGTTGGTTTCGGCACCGGCCCTGGGTCCAGGTTTTGTCCAGGACCCGGGGCGGGAAGACGGCCATCTCGGGTTACCGATTTCTTCTTAGGTTCCGGACCCAGATTTTTATCCAGCTCCGGCACCCAGGGATTCTTCGGGTTCTGTTCTCTCGGCTCCGCCCCGCCCCCAGGATTTTTCTCGGGTCCTGGTCCGGATCCATCTCTGCTTAATCAGTCAAAAATTTCCCGCCCCTTCTTCAGCTCCGGCCCTAGTTGGGACCGTTAATTCTGATCTTGCATTATCTATTTTGAATCTTTCTCCCGGTCTACCCGCCCCGGCTTCGGCTCGAGCGTGGCCTGGTCATTCCGGGTTATCTAAATTTGACTCGAAAATTGCTTCGGATTTTGGTAAACTTTTGTGTGAGTTTTCTCAGATTTCCCCGGTTCTGGGGCCCAGCTGGGCTCCAGATCCGGGTTCAGTTAAAAATTCCCAATCGTCAATCTTTCTATCTAAGGATTTTTCTGGACAATCGGCTGGTCCCATCTGGGATCCCACTATTAATCCCAGGGAGGCCCAGGGATCGCATCCAGAGTTAGTGAATTGGGCTGGGCCCCAGATCCGGGTTCAGTTAAAAATTCCCAATCGTCAATCTTTCTATCTAAGGATTTTTCTGGACGATCGGCTGGTCCCATCTGGGCTCCCACTATTAATCCCAGGGAGGCCCAGGGATCGCATCCAGAGTTAGTGGATCCATGCTCGGGTCCCATTGGAGACCCGAGCATGCTTAGATCTCATCTTTCTCCTGGTGGTTTTCGATCTAATTATCATCCTTCATCCCTGGATCCTTATTCTTCTCACGAAAGACATATTTCAGTCATTAACCAATCTCTACAGGATCATTCTAATTCAGATTTTCCCTACTACTCATCTAGTGATCATCTTTCTTTCCCTCATTATAAATCAATTGGGGAAAATCTTCCTAGCCCTCGGTTCTCTTCCTCTTCCATAGATTATATTTCCCATGATAATCCCGCCCAGGTTGTAGTTACCTGTTATCTTAATGAACCATTGGTTAACGTCTATTGGATTGTCAAATAAGGATTTTTCTTTGTCTAAAGATAGTTCGGGTAACTCCATTATCACCTCTTCAAAGCGCTATTGATTTTCTCCCATCATTCGAATCTAGTCTGGCTCCTAGAAGCATCCTTCGTTGTTTTTGGCATTTACCATTGGAATGATAGGCTCAGTTATCGAGCCAGTCATTCCAGTGGTAAATTTTCAAAAATGTCTACCTGTTAGATGTAAATGATGGTTTCTCAAGCTCATACATGTAAATAAATTACTATATTTACAAACCAAAATATAAATTCTACCTTGTTCTGAAAATGTGTTAATTTATTTTTGTGATCTTCTATACCAAACGGTGTCAGGTTTCACAGAAACTGGGATATAAAAAGTTAACATTATGTTACTGCTTTCAAAGGTTAGGCCTAGTTGTTACACAGCCAGTACAAGAAAGAGATGTGTAGATTATGTAAACAATAATGCTGAAAGTTGTCTGCATGTGTGCAGCAACGTCTTACGGTAGCGGTTTCCAAAAGGAATAGAAGTTATTACTACATTACAACCTACCTCCTTGCATTACAATTTCTCCTTCGATCAATACTCACCATTCTGTTACTTCTGATATACAGCTGGCCCTGACAGCGGCTCTAGGATTATAGACTTAGAAAGCTTTACCGACTCCTGGGAACCGGGTACCCGGCTCCCCACTGCCGAGTACCCGTTTACCATAGAGCTCATTCTTGTTTGCATAGCAACAAGTGCAATACATGCTTTTCGCATTAAGGATTTTAGTGTTTTTTAAAAGAATCTAAGTCTTTAATCAGTGATAGTTTGTGTGTTCTGAAAGGATAACTAAGGACTATGGAGAATACCGCTCAAGACAACCAGGTTGTATTGTTCTTTATATCCATAGTTAAAAGACTTAGGTCTCTAAATTTCGTTGTGTCGCATGTTCCAATTTCTAACCCCATAGAATCTGGGACGTGTGCTAGCAACGATATATGCCAGACGATCGCCTTCTTTAAACCCCAACAGGCGATCGGCAGATATGAAAATAGGTGTTTGCTACGGTATTTCTAACACGAATATCGGCTGACGTCGTTCTCCGTAGAATCCGAGCGGGTGACATCACACCCGGTCGCTCGGATGTTTATGTGAAGAAAATTTTTTCATTAATTCGCGCATCTTGTTCTGGGTGCTGCGTACTAAAAAATGGTACCGGAAACTTTAGAATGATCAAGTTTACGTGCAATCACGATCGGTTTGCAATGATCGGTGGTTTCAAAATTCTTGAGTAGATGCGTGGTCTGCGGTTTTACCGTGTGAGACAGCAGTTGTTATACATTTTGTTGTTTTCTTCACATATCGTGCTGCGTTCGTTAGGAGTATAATTTATATTGATTAGTAAATATACCCTGAATGCTATGCGATATGATTCCTGGAGCCGTTACGCATCCTGTAGGATCTATTATGGGTGTGTTGTGCCCGCCGCGTTCTTGTCGTCATAATCAATGCGATCGTTGTTGTAACGTGGCGGGGTGGGGTGCGGGAGGTTATGGTTAATTTATGAGTCAAAATATTTGAAAATTAATTGTCTGCCTTCCATCCGTGTCTCGTTCCGCTTGTTTATTGTAGGTTTGTGCTTATTTTATAGGCCAAGCCAGCCCCGCCATCATGTGACGACTGCCATAAGTTTGTCCGTGTAATGTTCAAGGACCATGTCTGTTTTAGGTGTGCCCTGTGTAATATAGATCATAGGTGTAATGTTTGTGCAGTGTGGTCCGTCGAAACGATGGTTAAGTTCCTTGCCCAGAAGGACTTGGCTGGGTCTGACGCGGGGTCAGGCGGTCCGAGAGGAAATCGTGGAGCGCCCGGTTCAGCCGGTGGGGGTGCTCCACGTCCCCAGCTGGAGGTGGCGGAGATGGCACCGCCGGCGTGGTTTGGTCCGGCTATGCAGGGTTTTCTGCATAGCGTTCTGCCCACGCTGGTGTCGTCCCTGCTACCAAAGGTTGGGGGGCAGTTTCTCCCCATGCCTGGTACGGATCCTGTCTTCGGACAGGATTCTGGACTGGTTACCGAGGGGGCCGTCTCGTACGGCCCCCTGGCGGGTCCGTCTGGCTTCGGCCAGACGGGTTCTGTCTCTCTGCGGCCACCTCCGGGTGGTCCAGTAGCGGTGGCCGGTCCGTCAGGTGTGGGAGCCGTCCGCCAGGACGGCTCCACGGTTTATTCGTCTAGTGACGGCTCTTCGGAGTCTGAAGACGATGAGGCCGAGGAGGAGAGGTTGCTGCGGCCCGTGAAGCCGCAGGTGGAGAATATGGAGGTTGATTCCGTCCTGGACGGAACCGGCCTCCATTTGTCTGGTTTGGCGCAAGCCAGGTCAGCGGCTCCGCCTGCGGCTGAGGCCAATCCGTTACCGTGCACCGGTTCCGCGCGGCTTGGTTTGTCGGGCCAGGCGTGGTACTCACCTATCTCGCCTGGTCCGGCAGCCGGACATGGGGTGCCGTTGGCGCCCGTGGCCGGCTATGGTTCCGCGACGGTTACGGGTCCGTACGGTTTTCCGTGCGGACCTACCCCATGGACCGGAGTGTTTCATGGGGTGGCGGCGGAACCATGTGGTAGCGGAGTGCCTGGCGTGTCAGCCGTGGCTCCTGGCCGGGAGGCCATGGCTGCCAGACCCGTAAGCATGTCAACGGGTGACGTGTTTGCGGGGGTATCTTCTTCGGAGTTAGACTGGTCTGATGCTCTGGCGTGGCTAGCCAGAGTTGACCCGTCTGTGGTTTCGGCCACGGCCGATGAAGATGCGCCCCGTCCGTCGGTTGCGTCGATTAGGACGGGGATTTTGCCCGCGGCCCGGATCCAGTCAGTGGGACTGGATCCACGGTTCATTGATTTGTTGGATGCTATTTATAGTAAACAACTAATGACCAAGGGTCAGCTCCCTGCGGCCTCCAGGGAGGTGCGGGCAAGGTGCCGTATTCCGCGGGGTGAATACGACAGGTATGGTGTAGTCCCGTCGGTCACGGAGGATGACCGATGGGTACTGGGCGTCCAGAGTGCCGGTTCGGGTGGTCCCGGTCCGGCACTAGTGGATAAGGCCCAGGTACACCAGGAAGAAGTCCTGGCCCTATGCGATGAGGGTGTGAGGGCAGCCATGAGCGCTGTCAATCACTCCTATCGTCTACTTCAGTCGGTGTGGGCTGAAGCGGGGGCAGGCCACCCTGTGCCACCTGTGGCGCTATCGTGCGTTAATGACGGCTTGGTGCTGTCAATGGACGCATTGGCAAGGGTGCAAGCGCGTGTGACGAAGTCCAGGAGGCAAATGGTCATTGACCATATGCATCCGGCTACGGCAGTCAAGGAGCGTCTTCTTGGGACGCCCCTGACAGGGCCTAGCATCTTTGGTGGCCAAGCGCGGGCCATCTTAGAGTAAATCTACAGCTAGAGCTAGTGCGGCAAGCGCACGCACTAGGGGCTGTGGGTAAGCCGCTAACAGTACAGCCTTCAAAGAAACAGAAAAAGCATAAGGGCAAGGCGAAAGCCAGGCCTATTGCGACGTCTGTTTCGGCTGGGTTTTCGGAGCCGCCGCCGGCGAAGAAACCCAGGAAGGCTGTAGAGGCGCCTACCCTCCCCAATGTTGCTCCGGACCGCCCTAGAGGTGGTAAGGGGAAGGGTAAGGGTAAGGCCTCAAAGGGCGGACAGAAGGGGCCGAAGCGTACCTGAGGGTACGCAAGCTCCCTTCACATCCGCCTGGACCGCACCTGTGCGACAGGAACAGCGGTGCCAGTTATACCCGTCGTGCCTAGAACGAAATGGTTCTCACTCTCTCTCGTTAAGAAAGGGGGGGGGGGGGGGCGGACTGCGAGCCGGACAACCCCGTTAGACGTCGAGGCGTCTATGGTGGGTGGAAGGCTCATGCGTTTCGTCGAGGCGTGGCGAGGTGTGACGTCAGACAGTCTGGTCCTGGGATGGTTATCCCAGGGTTACATGCCGGAGTGGTGGGACTTTCCGCCACAAAATCTGTCTTTGGCACCAGTCTGGACACCCGTACCAAGGGAGCCAGACAAGTTAGAAGCCGTTCAAAAGGAAGTGTCGGGTTTGCTTCTGAAGGGAGCAATAAAACCAGCAAACCGGAACACTCCAGGCTTCTATTCAAACATGTTCCTTGTCCCCAAGAGCACGGGGGGATGGAGACCCATACTCAATCTCAGGCCATTAAATTGGTTTATCCATACGCCTCGGTTCCAGATGGAAACACCGAGGTCGGTAATGGCGGGATTGAGGAAAGGAATGTGGTGTGTATCGATCGATCTGAAAGATGCATATTTCCACATTCCGATCAATCGGAGTTGGCACAGGTTTCTGAGATTTGCGTTTCAGAATCAAGTATGGGAGTTTACAGTTCTCCCGTTTGGCCTGTCGACAGCTCCGAGGGTTTTCACAAGAGTGGTCCTTGCGGTGACAGCGTTTCTCAGAAAAGAGAACGTGGCGCTACACACCTACATAGACGACTGGCTGCTCAAGGCAGACTCGGCAGCCAGGTTGAACGTGGATACTGCTCTGACTCTGAAGTTACTTTCAGATCTAGGCTGGATAGTCAACGAGGAGAAATCCGAGTTGACACCCACTCAACATTTCGTTTATTTGGGGATGCGATTCGACCTCGAGGAGGGCAGGGTTTACCCGTCAGAGCCCAGAGTGGTGTCTCTGTTAGCCATCCTCGGGAGTTTTCGAGTGGGAAACCACATTCAGGCAAGGCGGTTCCTTCAGATGCTGGGCATGATGGTCTCCATGGAGCAGGTTATCCCGTACGCTGCTCTAATGCGAAGACCTATCCAGTTGTATCTGATGTCTCTGTGGAAACAGAGAACAGAACCCCTGTCAAAACTGGTGCCAGTTTTGGAGCCGATAATATCGCATCTTCTATGGTGGAAACAGCGTCAGAATCTCCTAATAGGGGTTTCGCTGCACCTACCCCACCCCCAGCTGTCCGTTTACACGGATGCATCGCTGGAAGGGTGGGGTGCCTGCCTGGGAGAACACCAGGTCTCGGGCACATGGACTCTCCCGGAGAGTCAGCTGCATATCAATCTGTTGGAAATGATGGCAGTGGAACTGGCGTTGGAAGAATTCCTTCCGATGATCAGGGGCAAGGTGATATTGATACGGTCGGACAATTCGACAGTAGTATCATATATAAATCGCCAAGGAGGGACCAGGTCGCCCACCCTGTGCATCAGGGTGTGGCACTTGATTCAATGGTGCAGGAATTACTCGGTTGTTTTGAAAGCAGCTCATATTCCTGGCCGATTGAACATTCTGGCGGATGCTTTGTCTCGCAGACAGAGAATCCTGCCAACAGAATGGTCCCTCAACCCTCCAGTTCTACGACGGATCTTCGAGCATTGGGGCAAACCCAACGTGGACTTGTTCGCCACAAAGGAAAATGCTCAAATCATGACATATGTCTCGCCGATTCCAGATCCAAATGCCGTCGATACAGACGCTCTGGCGATAAGCTGGAGAGGGATGCACGCTTACGCGTATCCACCCACCATTCTTCTACCGAAGGTATTGGTGAAGGTCAGGGAGGAACCGTGTCTGGTCCTGCTAATAGCGCCGTATTGGCCGAGCAGGGCGTGGTTCATGGATCTTCTAGATCTGCTGGTGGAAAATCCTGTGCAGTTGCCCGAGATTCCGAACATAATCTCCCAGGCCAAGGGACGCTTCCTACACGAGCGTCCCGAAATGTTCAAATTGACTGCGTGGATGTTGTCAAACAACGTTCCACGTCGGAAGGCTTTTCTCGACAGGCTGCTGATTTCATCGCGGCTGCGAGAAGGAGGTCAACCTTCAAGTCATATAACAACAAGGTTAACAGATTTGCAGACTGGTGTGAAGAAAAGGGTATTGATACCTTTCAATCCACTATTCAGCAAATAGCAGACTTTCTCTGTGAGCTGTTCTTTACAGGACTAGCTCCCGTCACAATTGCTGGATACAAGTCAGCTTTGGCATCAGTTATCCCTTGTCTAGCCAACAGGGATAGTCCAGAGGTGGCCCAGTTAAACGTGATGTTGAAGGGAATGCGCAATCTCCGCCCGAGACAACCGGTAGTCATTCCAGCCTGGAGTCTATCTTTAGTGCTTAATGTACTGGCCAAGCACCCATTCGAACCGTTGCGTTCGGCTAGTCTAAAGCATTTGACTCTAAAGGCGGTCTTTCTATTGGCAGCTTCCTCAGCTAGAAGGCGCAGTGAGATCCATGCGCTTTCGGCAGAGAGGAACCGATTTATTGTTTCTGGAGAAGGTCTGCGTCTTCTGCCAAGAGCAGAATTTATGTCAAAGAACCAATCTTTGAGATATCCCGGCAAACCGATCATTATACCGAAGTTAACCAGGTTTGATCGTGATGCCAGTGTCTGGTGCCCGGTCCGTGCTTTGACTAAGTACAAGAAACGGACTGACTCGTTACGGTCGAACGATAGACATCTGTGGATCTGCCATAAAAAGCCTTATGGCGCCGCATCCATGGATACTATCTCTCGTTGGGTGGTCGAATGCATTCAGACTACTCATGAGATGGCGACTGGGCACCAGGTGCAGGGCGTAAGGGCACACGATGTTAGAGGAATAGCCGCCTCGACCGCCCTTTACAATGGTGTTCCGTTAGAGGACATCATGGCCGTTGCACAATGGCACTGTGAGTCCTCATTTACGGATTACTATATGAGGGATGTGTCAGACTCAGCCAATCCACTCGCTTTAGCTGTTTTGAAACGATAGTTAGTGACCACACTGCTTTTCCCCTTTTTTCACTTTGGTAAGAAAAGAACCTAAAGCAGGCATGGTCAAGCGAGAGGATGTCAACCAGATTGTGTCACTGATGGCCGAACCGGTGTATGGTTGTAGGCGGTACGTCTGAAGTCCTGTTATCATAAGGTAATTCAACAAGTGAGAGTTTTTTGTATTATGTATATGTATCATGTTCATTCATCTTATATATTCATGCTCATTCCCAGGCTAATACAAGCGATATGCAGGGAGTAGTTAACCCTCTTGGCATAGTGGTGTTTTCAGGCGAGATACATGTTCGTTAGTTCTCTCCCTTTTCTTAGGAGGAAAAAGGGGGGGGGGGGCTGTGACGCGAATGTGATTCGGTTCCGTGAACTTGACGGTCCTTTTAGGTCTCCGTTAGTCAAGTTTGAAGTCTAAAATCTTTCTCCAAGGGGCAAAATTAGCATGTATGGCTTGCCCCTTCCCACCAGGTTACTGATCAAATCTGGTGTATATCAGAAGTAACAGAATGGTGAGTATTGATCGAAGGAGAATGCAGGAAATGTCAATTTCCCTTTCTCCGAGATCTAACAATACTCACCATTCTGTTACGGACCCAGCCTCCCAGCCCCACGGAGGCAAGCCATAGTTTTCTCTTGTTTGGTGGCTATGCAAACAATATGAGCTCTATGGTAAACGGGTACTCGGCAGTGGGGAGCCGGGTACCCGGTTCCCAGGAGTCGGTAAAGCTTTCTAAGTCTATAATCCTTGAGCCGCTGTCAGGGCCAGCTGTATATCAGAAGTAACAGAATGGTGAGTATTGTTAGATCTCGGAGAAAGGGAAATTGACATTTCCTGCAAACTATTACTCTTTCCTTCTCTGAAGGGAAGCGTAGTAGGATTACATTTTTACAGCCAATGTTTGCTGTGTATAGTGGTTACAGAGTGACTGAAGGCTTCTCCTTCGATCAATACTCACCATTCTGTTACTTCTGATATACAGCTGGCCCTGACAGCGGCTCTAGGATTATAGACTTAGAAAGCTTTACCGACTCCTGGGAACCGGGTACTCGGCTCCCAACTGCCGAGTACCCGTTTACCATAGAGCTCATTCTTGTTTGCATAGCAACAAGAGCAATACATCCTTTATGCATTGAGGATTTTAGTGTTTTTTGTGAAAGAAAATCTACGTCTTTAATCTGTGATAGTTTGTGTGTTCGTGAAAGGATTAACTAAAGGATACTATGGAGAATACCGCCGAAGATAACCAGGTTGTATCGTTCTTTATTATCCATAGTTAAAAGACTTAGGTCTCTAAATTTCGCTGTGTCGCATGTTCCAATTTCTGACCCCATAGAATCTGGGACGTGTGCTAACAACGATATATGCCAGACGATCGCCTTCTTTAACCCCCAACAGGCGATCGGCAGATATGAAAATAGGTGTTATGCTACGGTATTTCTAACACGAATATCGGCTGACGTCGTTCTCCGTGGGATCCGAGCGGGTGACGTCACACCCGGTCGCTCGGATGTTTATGTGAAGAAAAATTTTTCATTAATTCGCGCATCTTGTTCTGGGTGCTGCGTACTAAAAATGGTACCGGAAACTTTAGAATGATCAAGTTTACGTGCGATCACGATCGGTTTGCAATGATCGGTGGTTTCAAAATTCTTGGGTAGATGCGTGGTCTGCGGATTTACCGTGTGATACAGCAGTTTGTTATACATTTTGTTGTTTTCTTCACATATCGTGCTGCTTTCGTTAGGAGTATGATTTATATTGATTAGTAAATATACCCCGAATGCTATGCGATATGATTCCTGGAGCCGTTACACATCCTGGAGGATCTAATATGGGTGTGTTTAATGCCCGCCTCGTTCTTGTCGTCATAATCAATGCGATCGTTGTTGTAACGTGGCGGGGTGGGGTGCGGGAGGGTTACAGTTAATTTATGGGTCAAATTATTTGAAAATTAATTGTCTGCCTTCCATCCGGGTCTTGGTCCGCTTGTTTATTGTAGGTTTGTGCTTATGTTATAGGCCAAGCCAGCCCCGCCATCATGTGACGAATGCCATAAGTTTGTCCGTGTCGTGTTCAAGGACCATGTCTGTTTTAGGTGTTCCCTGTGTAATATTGATCATAGGTGTAATGTTTGTGCAGTGTGGTCCGTTGAGATGATGGTTAAGTTCCTTGCCGGATGGACTTGGCTGGGTCTGACGCGGGGTCAGGCCGTCCGAGAGTAAATCGTGGAGCGCCCGGTTCGGCCGGGGGGGGGGGGGGTGCTCCACGTCCCCAGCTGGAGGTGGCGGAGATGACACCGCCGGCGTGGTTTGGTCCGGCTATGCAGGGTTTTTCTGCATAGCGTTCTGCCCACGCTGGGGTCGTCCCTGCTACCAAAGGTTGGTGGGGCAGTTTCTCCCGATGCCTGGTACGGATCCTGTCCTCGGACAGGATTCTGGACTGGTTACTGAGGGGGCCGTCTCGTACGGCCCCCTGGCAGTCCCGCCTGGCTTCGGCCAGAGGGGTTTCTGTTTCTCTGCGGCCACCTCCGGGTGGTCCAGTAGCGGTGGCCGTTCCGTCAGGTGTGGGAGCCGTCCGCCAGGACGGTTCCACGGTTGACTCGTCTAGTGACGACTCTTCGGAGTCTGAAGACGAGGAGGAGAGGTTGCTGCGGCCCGTGAAGCCGCAGGTGGAGAATATGGAGGTTGATTCCGTCCTGGACGGAACCGGCCTCCATTTGTCTGGTTTGGCGCAAGCCAGGTCAGCGGCTCCGCCTGTGGCTGAGGCAAATCCATTACCGTGCACCGGTTCCGTGCGGCTTGGTTTGGCACCAGCCGTCACGGGAACGGGTGTGCCGGGCCGGGCGTGGTACTCACCTATCTTGCCTGGTCCGGCAGTCGGACGTGGGGTGCCGTTGGCGCCCGTGTCCGGCTATGGTTCCGTGACTGCTACGGGTCCGTACGGTTTTCTGTGCGGACCTACCCCATGGACCGGAGTGTTTCATGGGGTGGCGGCGGAACCGTGTGGTACCGGAGTGCCTGGCGTGTCAGCCGTGGCTCCTTGCCGGGAGGCCGTGGCTGGCAGACCCGTAAGCACGTCAACGGGTGATGTGTTTGCGGGGGTGTCTTCATCGGAGGTAGATTGGTCAGATGCTCTGGCGTGGCTATCCAGGGTTGACCCATCTGTGGTTTCGGCCACGGCCGATGAAGATGCGCCCCGTCCGTCGGTTGCGTCGATCAGGACGGGGATTTTGCCCGCGGCCCGGATCCAGTCAGTGGGACTCGATCCACGGTTCATAGAATTGTTGGATGCTATTTATAGCAAACAACTGATGACCAAGGGTCAGCTCCCTGCGGCCTCCAGGGAGGTGCGGGCAAGATGTCGTATTCCGCGGGGGGAATACGACAGGTATGGTGTAGTCCCGTCGGTTACGGAGGATGACCGATGGGGGCTGGGCGTCCAGAGTGCCGTGGCGGGTCACCCCGGTCCGGCACTTGTGGACAAGTCTCAGGTACACCAGGAAGAAGTCCTGTCCCTATGCGATGAGGGTGTGAGGGCCGCGATGAGCGCTGTCAACCACTCTTATCATCTCCTTCAGTCGGTGTGGGCTGAAGCGGGGGCAGGCCACCCTGTGCCACCTGTAGCGCTTTCATGTGTCAATGACGGCCTGGTGCTGTCGATGGACGCATTGGCAAGGGTGCAAGCGTGTGTGACGAAATCCAGGAGGCAAATGGTCATTGACCATATGCGTCCGGCTACGGCAGTCAGGGAGCGTCTTGGGACGCCCCTGACAGGGCCTAGCATCTTCGGTGGCCAAGCGCGGGCCATCTTAGAGGATACCGCCAGTATCGCGCAGAATCAGTTGGCGGTAAAGCTACAGCTAGAGCTAGTGCGGCAAGCGCACGCACTAGGGGCTGTGGGGAAACCGCTAACGGGACAACCTTCAAAGAAGCAGAAGAAGCATATGGGCAAGGCGAAAGCTAGGCCTGTTGCGACTTCTGCTTCAGCTGGGTTTTCGGAGCCGCCGCCGGCGAAGAAGCCCAGGAAGGTTGTAGAGGCGCCTACCCTCCCCAATGTTGCTCCTGACCGCCCTAGAGGCGGGAAGGGCAAGGGGAAGGGTAAGGGTAAGGCCTCAAAGGGCGGACAGAAGGGGCCGAAGCGTACCTGAGGGTACGAAAGCTCCCTTCATATCCGCCTGGACCGCGCCTGTGCGACAGGAACAGCGGTGCCAGTTATACCCGTCGTGCCTAGAACGAAATGGTTCTCTCTCTCTCGTTAAGAAAGAGGGGGGGGGTGGGCGGACTGCGAGCCGGACAACCCCGTTAGACGTCGAGGCGTCTATGGTGGGTGGAAGGCTCATGCGTTTCGTCGAGGCCTGGGAAGGTGTGACGTCAGACAGTCTGGTCCTGGGATGGTTATCCCAGGGTTACATGCCGGAGTGGTGGGACTTTCCACCACAAAATCTGTCTTTGGCACCTGTCTGGACACCCGTACCAAGGGAGCCAGACAAGTTAGAAGCCGTTCAAAAGGAAGTGTCGGGTTTGCTTCTGAAGGGAGCAATAAAACCAGCAAACCGAAACACTCCAGGCTTCTATTCAAACATGTTCCTTGTCCCCAAGAGCACAGGGGGATGGAGACCCATACTCAATCTCAGGCCATTAAATTGGTTTATCCATACGCCTCGGTTCCAGATGGAAACGCCGAGGTCGGTAATGGCGGGATTGAGGAAAGGAATGTGGTGTGTATCGATCGATCTGAAAAATGCATATTTCCACATTCCTATGAATCGGAGTTGGCACAGGTTTCTGAGATTTGCGTTTCAGAATCAAGTATGGGAGTTTACAGTTCTCCCATGTGGCCTGTCGACAGCTCCGAGGGTTTTCACAAGAGTGGTCCTTGCGGTGACAGCGTTTCTCAGAAAAGAGAACATGGCGCTACACACCTACATAGACGACTGGCTGCTCAAGGCAGACTCGGCAGCCAGGTTGAACGTGGATACTGCTCTGACTCTGAAATTACTTTCAGATCTACGCTGCATAGTCAATGAGGAGAAATCTGAGTTGACGCCCACTCAACATTTCGTTTATTTGGGGATGCGATTCGACCTCGAGGAGGGCAGGGTTTACCCGTCAAGAGCCCAGAGTGGTGTCTCTGTTAGCCATCCTCAAGAGTTTTCGAGTGAGAAACCACATTCAGGCGAGGCGGTTCCTTCAGATGCTGGGCATGATGGTCTCCATGGAGCAGGTTATCCCGTACGCTGCTCTAATGCGAAGGCCTATCCAGTTGTATCTGATGTCTCTGTGGAAACAGAGAACAGAACCCCTGTCAAAACTGGTGCCAGTTTTGGAGCCGATAATATCGCATCTTCTATGGTGGAAACAGCGTCAGAATCTCCTATTAGGGGTTTCGCTGCACCTACTCCACCCCCAGCTGTCCGTCTACACGGATGCATCGCTGGAAGGGTGGGGTGCCTGCCTGGGAGAACACAGGTCTCGGGCACATGGACTCTCCCGGAGAGTCGGCTGCATATCAATCTGTTGGAAATGATGGCAGTGGAACTGGCGTTGGAAGAGTTCCTTCCGATGATCAGGGGCAAGGTCATATTGATACGGTCGGACAATTCGACAGTAGTATCATATATAAATCGCCAAGGCGGGACCAGGTCGCCCACTCTGTGTATCAGGGTGTGGCACTTGATTCAATGGTGCAGGAATTACTCGGTTGTTTTGAAAGCAGCTCATATTCCTGGCCGATTGAACATTCTGGCGGATGCTTTGTCTCGCAGACAGAGAATCCTGCCAACAGAATGGTCCCTCAACCCTCCAGTTCTGCGACGGATCTTCGAGCATTGGGGCAAATCCAACGTGGACTTGTTCGCCACAAAGGAAAATGCTCAAATCATGACATATGTCGCCGATTCCAGATCCAAATGCCGTCGATACAGACGCTCTGGCGATAAGCTGGAGAGGGATGCACGCTTACGCGTACCCACCCACCATTCTTCTACCGAAGGTATTGGTGACGGTCAGGGAGGAACCGTGTCTGGTCCTGCTAATAGCGCCGTATTGGCCGAGCAGGGCGTGGTTCACGGATCTTCTAGATCTGCTGGTGGAAAATCCTGTGCAGTTGCCCGAGATTCCGAACATAATCTCCCAGGCCAAGGGACGCTTCCTACACGAGCGTCCCGAAATGTTCAAATTGACTGCGTGGATGTTATCAAACAACGTTCCACGTCGGAAGGCTTTTCTCGACAGGCTGCTGATTTCATCGCGGCTGCGAGAAGGAGGTCAACCTTCAAGTCATATAACAACAAGGTTAACAGATTTGCAGACTGGTGTGAAGAAAAGGGTATTGATACCTTTCAATCCACTATCAGCAAATAGCAGACTTTCTCTGTGAGCTGTTCTTTTCAGGACTAGCTCCCATCACAGTTGCTGGATACAAGTCAGCTTTGGCATCAGTTATCCCTTGTCTAGCCAACAGGGATAGTCCAGAGGTGGCCAGTTAAATGTGATGTTGAAGGGAATGAGCAATCTCCGACCGAGACAACCAGTAGTCATTCCAGCCTGGAGTCTATCTTTAGTGCTTAATGTACTGGCCAAGCATCCTTTCGAACCGTTGCGTTCGGCTAGTCTAAGGCATTTGACTCTAAAGGCGGTCTTTCTATTGGCAGCTTCCTCAGCTAGAAGGCGCAGTGAGATCCATGCGCTTTCGGCAGAGAGGAACCGATTTATTGTTTCTGGAGAAGGTCTGCGTCTTCTGCCAAGAGCAGAGTTTATGTCAAAGAGCCAATCTTTGAGATATCCCGGCAAACCGATCATTATACCGAAGTTAACTAGGTTTGATCGTGATGCCAGTGTCTGGTTCCCGGTCCGTGCTTTGACTAAGTACAAGAAACGGACTGACTCGTTACGGTCGAACGATAGACATCTGTGGATCTGCCATAAAAAGCCTTATGGCGCCGCATCCATGGATACTATCTCTCGTTGGGTGGTCGAATGCATTCAGACTACTCAGGAGATGGCGACTGGGCACCAGGTGCAAGGCGTAAGGGCAAACAATGTCGGAGGAATAGCCGCCTCGACCGCCCTTTACAATGGTGTTCCGTTAGAGGACATCATGGCCGTTGCACAATGGCACTGTGAGTCCTCATTCACGGATTACTATATGAGGGATGTGTCAGACTCAGCCAATCCACTCGCTTTAGCTGTTTTGAAACGATAGTTAGTGACCACACTGCTTTTCACCCTTTTCTCACTTTGGTAAGAAAAGAACCTAAAGCAGGCATGGTCAGGCGAGAGGATGTCAACCAGATTGTGTCACCGATGGCCGAACCGGTGAATGGTTGGAGGCGGTACGTCTGAAGTCCAATTATCATAAGGTAATTCAATAAGTGAGAGTTTTTTGTATTATGTATATGTATCATGTTCATTCATCTTATATATTCATGCTCATTCCCAGGCTAATACATGGAATATGCAGGGAGTAGTTAACCCTCTTGGCATATTTGTGTTTTCAGGCGAGATACATGTTCGTTAGTTCTCTCCCTTTTCTTAGGAGGAAAAAGGGAGGGGGGGGGGGGCTGTGACGCGAATGTGATTCGGTTCCGTGAACTTGACGGTCCTTTTAGGTCTCCGTTAGTCAAGTTTGAAGTCTAAAATCTTTCTCCAAGGGGCAAAATTAGCATTTATGGCTTGCCCCTTCCCACCAGGTTACTGATCAAATCTGGTGTATATCAGAAGTAACAGAATGGTGAGTATTGATCGAAGGAGAATGCAGGAAATGTCAATTTCCCTTTCTCCGAGATCTAACAATACTCACCATTCTGTTACGGACCCAGCCTCCCAGCCCCACGGAGGCAAGCCATAGTTTTCTCTTGTTTGGTGGCTACGCAAACAATATGAGCTCTATGGTAAACGGGTACTCGGCAGTTGGGAGCCGAGTACCCGGTTCCCAGGAGTCGGTAAAGCTTTCTAAGTCTATAATCCTAGAGCCGCTGTCAGGGCCAGCTGTATATCAGAAGTAACAGAATGGTGAGTATTGTTAGATCTCGGAGAAAGGGAAATTGACATTTCCTGCATTCTTCAGGAATCTCCATGCTCTCTCCAATGATGAGATCCATGGCAATTCGCTTGAATGCTATATCTCAGAATGAGACAAAGGGTTAATACATAACTCAGAGCCATTGAATAAGTCATTAGGCCCAATGACAATCTCATTGGCTGACATCCATCACATAACTGCTGTAGCAACCAAGTCTTCATTCCTTTCCTACTGTTGAAGGAAAGGGAAGCGAAAATTTTTTATAGCCAGTTTAAAAAGTTTAAAACTTTTCAATACTGCTGTGGGAATATTTCAAGTCGTTCAAAGGATCAACAAGATGTCGGACAAAAAGAAAAGACCTAAGATAAGTGGTTGTAGGTCTTTATGATCAATATTGATTTTATTGATCATTTCTATTTTCGTGGTAGGCGTGTTACCAGTTGTTTTTTTACTCCCAGAGTGTTTTAGACATTGTTATTGTCTATAATTGCTTCTTCTTTACAGTACCTTGTTTAAGTTACCTATGTACATGCTTGGTTAGCAATTGAGCATGAAATCCATGATATCTCATTAACATACTCTCTTAAAGAAAAACCAATATTAAATAATTTAGAGACTAGTTTGGTCTCTATTGTTTAATGGGTTCAGCGCTGTCTGATGCCTTTTTATCTTCGGGACTTTACCCTATCACATCTTTCGCTTTTACGATTCAGATTTGAAAAAGTCTCCGAAGAAGATTAAAGTCAAGTCTAAAGAAAAAACTTGCTCTGCATTCTATTAGATGTCCTAATACCAGCTGCCATAGATTTATCAAGACGGACCATTCTGGCCATGTGTGCCTTAAATGCACTTCGTGCACTATCAATTCAACCTGTCTTATTTCCAGCTCATGGTCCCAGGCTACTAGACTTGCCTTTTTCAAACCTAACACATCTGATCACTCTAAAGGGAATTCTTCTCCTTTAGGGTCTGCGATTAAAATAAAGGCCAAACCCGAGCCCTCACTTGATTCATCCATCCTTGAAAGTATTGTATTATCAATGGAATGCCTGCAGAAACAAGTTAGCAATCTAGATGCGTCGATTGATGGCAGAATTAATAAAATGATCCTGGACCAGTCAGCTTCCAATGTTTCATCTGATATTGTTGAAGGGGAAACGTCGAACTGACTGTTCCTAGGAAATGCTTATTCAAGTCCAAGAGTGTTTTACGTCTTACTGACCTTCACTGTTTCAGGGGTTCAAAATCATCAATGACAGGAAAGAACAAAAGTACGAAAAGCCTCGGGTTTCGCCTCGTTCATCGCTTCAGAAGCCAGTCATTTCTACTCAAGCATCATATACAGTCAACATTCCGCATCCTGCGCCTATGAGGACCAAGTCGGGTTTATCCTTTCTCGGGCCTGAGCAGGTTGTAAGTCGGTCCGGGTCTTCATATCCTATCACTATTATTTCTTCACTGGCTGGTGCGAAGGACTTCCCGACCAGAGTTGTTCAAGTGATCTCTCACCCGCTGTCATCTACTAAGCCAGTCTCGTCATCATATATTGTTTCGGCTATGTCTCCGGCCCGGGTCTGGGTTTTCTCCCGGCCCCGGGTTTGGGGATGGACCGGTCTAGGTTACCGATTTCTCCCTTGGGGCCCGACCTGGGCTTTGATCCGGGTTCGGCCTCTGGGATAAATTCGGGTTCCATGTTGGTTTTGGCTCCGGCCCTGGGTCCAGGTTTTGTCCAGGACCCGGGGCGGGAAGACGGCCATCTCGGGTTACCGATTTCTTCTTGGGGTCCGGACCCAGATTTTTATCCGGCTCCGGCCCCCAGGGATTCTTCGGGTTCTCTTCTCTCGGCTCCGCCCCGCCCCCAGGATTTTTCTCGGGTCCTGGTCCGGATCCATCTCTGCTTAATCAGTCAAAAATTTCCCGCCCCTTCAGCTCCGGCCCTAGTTGGGACCGTTAATTCTGATCTTCCATTATCTATTTTGAATCTTTCTCCAGGTCTACCCGCCCCGGCTCCGGCTTCGGCTCGAGCGTGGCCTGGTCATTCCGGGTTATCTAAATTTGATTCGAAAATTGCTTCGGATTTTGGTAAACCTTTGTGTGAGTTCTCAGATTTCCCCAGTTCTGGGGCCCAGCTGGGCTCCAGATCCGGGTTCAGTTAAAAATTCCCAATCGTCAATCTTTCTATCTAAGGATCTTTCTGGACGATCGGCTGGTCCCATTTGGGATCCCACTATTAATCCCAGGGAGGCCCAGGGATCGCATCCAGAGTTAGTGGATCCATGCTCGGGTCCCATTGGAGACCCGAGCATGCTTAGATCTCATCTTTCTCCTGGTGGTTTTCGATCTAATTATCATCCTTCATCTCTGGATCCTTATTCTTCTCACGATAGACATATTTCAGTCATTAACCAATCTCTACAGGATCATTCTAATTCAGATTTTCCCTACTACTCATCTAGTGATCATCTTTCTTTCCCTCATTATAAATCAATTGGGGAAAATCTTCCTAGCGCTCAGTTCTCTTCCTCTTCCGTAGATTATATTTCCCATGATAATCCCGCCCAGGTTCTAGTTACCTGTTATCTTAATGAACCATTGGTTAACGTCTATTGGATTGTCAAATAAGGATTTTTCTTTTTTCTTTGTCTAAAGATAGTTCGGGTAATTCCATTATCACCTCTTTTAAAAGCGCTATTGATTTTCTCCCATCATTCGAATCTAGTCTGGCTCCTAGAAGCATCCTTCGTTGTTTTTGGCATTTACCATTGGAATGATAGGCTCAGTTATCGAGCCAGTCATTCCAGTGGTAAATTTTCAAAAATGTCTACCTGTTAGATGTAAATGATGGTTTCTCAAGCTCATACATGTAAATAAATTACTATATTTACAAACCAAAATATAAATTCTACCTTGTTCTGAAAATGTGTTAATTTATTTTTGTGATCTTCTATACCAAACGGTGTCAGGTTTCACAGAAACTGGGATATAAAAAGTTAACATTATGTTACTGCTTTCAAAGGTTAGGCCTAGTTGTTACACAGCCAGTACAAGAAAGAGATGTGTAGATTATGTAAACAATAATGCTGAAAGTTGTCTGCATGTGTGCAGCAACGTCTTACGGTAGCGGTTTCCAAAATGAATAGAAGTTATTACTACATTACAACCTACCTCCTTGCATTACAATAACTATTACTCTTTCCTTCTCTGAAGGGAAGCGTAGTAGGATTAAATTTTTACAGCCAATGTTTGCTGTGTATAGTGGTTACAGAGTGACTGAAGGCTTCTTCAGGAATCTCCATGCTCTCTCCAATGATGAGATCCATGGCAATTCGCTTGAATGCTATATCTCAGAATGAGACAAAGGGTTAATACATAACTCAGAGCCATTGAATGAGTCATTAGGCCCAATGACAATCTCATTGGCTGACATCCATCACATAACTGCTGTAGCAACCAAGTCTTCATTCCTTTCCTACCGTTGAAGGAAAGGGAAGCGAAAAATTTGTATAGCCAGTTTAAAAAGTTTAAAACTTTTCAATACTGCTGTGGGAATATTTCAAGTCGTTCAAAGGATCAACAAGATGTCGGACAAAAAGAAAAGACCTAAGATAAGTGGTTGTAGGTCTTTATGATCAATATTGATTTTATTGATCATTTCTATTTTCGTGGTAGGCGTGTTACCAGTTTTGTTTTTTTACTCCCAGAGTGTTTTAGACATTGTTATTGTCTATAATTGCTTCTTCTTTACAGTACCTTGTTTAAGTTACCTATGTACATGCTTGGTTAGCAATTGAGCATGAAATCCATGATATCTCATTAACATACTCTCTTAAAGAAAAAGCAATATTAAATAATTTAGAGACTAGTTTGGTCTCTATTGTTTAATGGGTTCAGCGCTGTCTGATCCCTTTTTATCTTCGGGACTTTACCCTATCACATCTTTCGCTTTTACGATTCAGATTTGAAAAAGTCTCCGAAGAAGATTAAAGTCAAGTCTAAAGAAAAAGCTTGCTCTGCATTCTATTAGATGTCCTAATACCAGCTGCCATAGATTCATCAAGACAGACCATTCTGGCCATGTGTGCCTTAAATGCACTTCGTGCACTATCAATTCAACCTGTCTTATTTGCAGCTCATGGTCCCAGGCTACTAGACTTGCCTTTTTCAAACCTAACACATCTGATCACTCTAAAGGGAATTCTTCTCCTTTAGGGTCTGCGATTAAAATAAAGGCCAAACCCGAGCCCTCACTTGATTCATCCATCCTTGAAAGTATTGTATTATCAATGGAATGCCTGCAGAAACAAGTGAGCAATATAGATGCGTCGATTGATGGCAGAATTAATAAAATGATCCTGGACCAGTCAGCTTCCAATGTTTCATCTGATATTGTTGAAGGGGAAACGTCGAACTGACTGTTCCTAGGAAATGCTTATTCAAGTCCAAGAGTGTTTTACGTCTTACTGACCGTCACTGTTTCAGGGGTTCAAAATCATCAATGACAGGAAAGAACAAAAGTACGAAAAAGCCTCGGGTTTCGCCTCGTTCATCGCTTCAGAAGCCAGTCATTTCTACTCAAGCATCATATACAGTCAACATTCCGCATCCTGCGCCTATGAGGACCAAGTCGGGTTTATCCTTTCTCGGGCCTGAGCAGGTTGTAAGTCGGTCCGGGTCTTCATATCCTATCACTATTATTTCTTCACTGGCTGGTGCGAAGGACTTCCCGACCAGAGTTGTTCAAGTGATCTCT
This sequence comes from Chaetoderma sp. LZ-2023a, assembly GCA_034401795.1. NCBI lineage: Eukaryota > Metazoa > Mollusca > Caudofoveata > Chaetodermatida > Chaetodermatidae > Chaetoderma > Chaetoderma sp. LZ-2023a. The sequence goes on from CM067363.1 coordinate 4,745,926, forward strand.
CACCCGCTGTCATCTACTAAGCCAGTCTCGTCATCATATATTGTTTCGGCTATGTCTCCGGCCCGGGTCTGGGTTTTCTCCCGGCCCCGGGTTTGGGGATGGACCGGTCTAGGTTACCGATTTCTCCCTTGGGCCCCGACCTGGGCTTTGATCCGGGTTCGGCCTCTGGGATAAATTCGGGTTCCATGTTGGTTTTGGCTCCAGCCCTGGGTCCAGGTTTTGTCCAGGACCCGGGGCGGGAAGACGGCCATCTCGGGTTACCGATTTCTTCTTGGGGTCCGGACCCAGATTTTTATCCGGCTCCGGCCCCCAGGGATTCTTCGGGTTCTCTTCTCTCGGCTCCGCCCCGCCCCCAGGATTTTTCTCGGTCCTGGTCCGGATCTATCTCTGCTTAATCAGTCAAAAATTTCCCGCCCCTTCTTCAGCTCCGGCCCTAGTTGGGACCGTTAATTCTGATCTTCCATTATCTATTTTGAATCTTTCTCCAGGTCTACCCGCCCCGGCTCCGGCTTCGGCTCGAGCGTGGCCTGGTCATTCCGGGTTATCTAAATTTGATTCGAAAATTGCTTCGGATTTTGGTAAACCTTTGTGTGAGTTCTCAGATTTCCCCAGTTCTGGGGCCCAGCTGGGCTCCAGATCCGGGTTCAGTTAAAAATTCCCAATCGTCAATCTTTCTATCTAAGGATCTTTCTGGACGATCGGCTGGTCCCATCTGGGATCCCACTATTAATCCCAGGGAGGCCCAGGGATCGCATCCAGAGTTAGTGGATCCATGCTCGGGTCCCATTGGAGACCCGAGCATGCTTAGATCTCATCTTTCTCCTGGTGGTTTTCGATCTAATTATCATCCTTCATCTCTGGATCCTTATTCTTCTCACGATAGACATATTTCAGTCATTAACCAATCTCTACAGGATCATTCTAATTCAGATTTTCCCTACTACTCATCTAGTGATCATCTTTCTTTCCCTCATTATAAATCAATTGGGGAAAATCTTCCTAGCGCTCAGTTCTCTTCCTCTTCCGTAGATTATATTTCCCATGATAATCCCGCCCAGGTTCTAGTTACCTGTTATCTTAATGAACCATTGGTTAACGTCTATTGGATTGTCAAATAAGGATTTTTCTTTTTTCTTTGTCTAAAGATAGTTCGGGTAACTCCATTATCACCTCTTTTAAAAGCGCTATTGATTTTCTCCCATCATTCGAATCTAGTCTGGCTCCTAGAAGCATCCTTCGTCATCCTCGTCCCGAAGTCAAATTTGCCAAATCTCTATCATCATCTTCCATTCATCCTTCTTTGGTGTTGGATATTTTATCTAGTGATGTAGAAGTTTCTTCCTTGGTGGATGACTCTCAAGACCCTATTCCTTCTCAGGATCCTATCATTCAATCTTCTCAGGAAGCTTCTCATGGTATTCCTCCTGACTCCAAGTTTCTTCTTTTGAGGGCTTCTGATAATGATTGGTCTGGCACCCATCAATGGATTGCTGATACTCTTCATATTGATTTACTACCAGAACGTACCAATCTTTCTTCTTATGATTCTCCTCTGGTGGCGGAAGATAATGTTTCCTTTAATCGAGTTATTCCCATCAATAACTTCTCTGCTGATATCTTGGATCATTTCTCCCAACAGGCCTGCTTTTCGAATTTTTCTCTATCCTCCTGAATTAGCCTCATCTGTTACAGTCCCTCTTTCAGACTTTGACGCTGCTATTAGGTCTAAGTCTTTATGCGGTGACGCATGAGACCTGATCAAAGACACACGTACATCGGTAGTTTCTATTTCGGCGATGATCAAATCTTTGGAACAATCGGTTAGACTTAGGTTTAAGTTATCTAACTTCTCGGCCCTTCTGTCAGAGGCTATTTTCAAGATTTCTTCTAGAGGAGAATCTATTCCTCATTCTTCCTTAGCGTGCATGGCAGATATCTCTAGATTTAATCTTAACCTAGATGCTCATCTGATAGGTTTTCTTAATAACTATCGTAGGAAAAGAGAGCTTGGTCCTTTAGCCATCTCTCAGAAACTTAAAGATACTCTCATTACCACTTCTTGTTTTGGTAAAGAGTTATTTTGCCCTGAGTCTTCTGGTCTTATTATGAAGGAGGTGGACAGGCTTAAGAGTATCCAGGAGATTTCTGCCAAAGTGGGTTTATCTCAGCCCTCAAAGAAACGGTCTTTTACTCCAGTTCGATCTTTTCCCTCGTCATCTTCACCTAAGAAATCCTCTCGTTCGGATTCTCAGTCATCCTTCCCGTCTCGGACTTTTGTAAACTCTAATAGATCTTTCAATAGAGCTAGATCGTCCTCTCGGGGTCACTCTCCTCGCAAGTCTCCTCAACATAGATCTCCTGTTCAGGACAAATATTCAGATGTAGTTTCTAACAGGTCTAGTGCTCAGATCCCTTTTAAAAAACACTCTAGAAGGTCTCGTAATTCTGGTGGTCGTTATCAGTCTTGTTTTTGACGCTATAGGTTCAGAAGATGGCCCTTTACGTTCTATTCCAGTAGATTTAGATTTTCCAGGCCCCACTATTTCAAAGTTTCCAAACATCCCAGTAGGCAATCGCTTATCCAGATTCATCAATTATTGGGATCTTCTTATTCAAGACCAGTGTGTCCTAGAAACCATTCACCACGGCCATCATCCATGTTGGAAGGCAAACCCTCCTCTTTCTTTGTCCCCTCGTTGGACTCCTATTCCCTCATGCCCAGAAAAGCTCTTAGCCCTAGAAAATGAGATTCTTTCCATCACGTCAAAACATGCTGTGGAGGAGGTTCTGGATTGGCATTGCAATCCAGGATACTTCTCGACCATGTTCCTTGTCCAGAAGAAGAGGGGGTTGGGGGGGGGGGGGGGTTTGGAGACCTATCATAAATCTCAAAGCTCACAATCTTCTCATAGTAAGCCCGTCTTTTAAGATGGAGACGCTCCAATCCCTCATTCAATCTCTTCAGGTTGGATTGTGGACGATTTCCATCGACCTCAAAGATGCTTATTTTCATGTTCCCATCCACCCTTCCTTTCGCAAGTTCCTTCGATTCGCATACCAGGGCAGAGTTTGGCAGTTTCGCGGCCTTCCCTTCGGCCTGACCACATCCCCTTATGTATTCACTCGAATAGTTTTATCCGTAGCCTCTTGCCTTCACCTCCAGGCCATCTCAGTCCACGTCTACATCGACGATTGGCTATTCAAGGCTCCAGATCCTGCCTCTCTCATTGCAAATGTTTCAGATGCCATCCAGGTTTGTCTTCACCTGGGTTGGATTATCAACATAGAAAAGTCTCGCCTGTTCTCAAGTCAGATTTTTACCCATTTGCGGGTTACTTTCGACCTGTCTCAAGGGAAGTTATTCCCATCACTCCCAAATGTTCAAACTGATTTCTACCATACAATCTCTCAAAGTGGGCCATTTAGTCACGGCCAGATCTTTTCTCAGAATTATAGGTCTCATGGTGTCAGTAGAGAATGTGATCCCTTGGGCTCCTTTGATGAGAAGACCTTTCCAATTTTATCTCGTGGCCTACTGGAATCAGTCTAGATTCTCTGGATCATCGTATTCTCATCAAATTCTCTCTCATGACTCATTGCCAGATTTGGTTAGACCATCAATTCCTTTTACTAGGGGTACCTCTCCATCCTCTAACCCCTCAAGCTATCTTCTTCACAGATGCTTCTCAGGAAGGATGGGGTGCCATCTGGGAATCCAAGATTTCAGGAACCTGGTCCCTCGTAGAGTCTTCCCACCACATCAACCTTTTAGAACTGTGGGGTGTTTTCCATGCCCTAGTTCATTGGGAATCCATGATTTTAGGGAAGTCAGTCCTCATAAGATCAGACAATTTCACTGTAGTCTCTTTCATCAATCATCAGGGAGGGACCAGGTCAGTTTCTCTGTGTCGAGAGACCATGATCATTCTCCATTGGTGCAGATCTCGCAACATTTCTCTTTGGGCATCTCATGTCCCAGGCAAACTGAACTTTCTAGCTGACCAGTTATCTCGCCCTTCAAGGATTCCAGAAACAGTGGGAATTGAAAGAGCCTATAGTCCAATCCATTTTCCTTCAATTCGGTCGTCCCCATGTAGATCTATTTGCTACTCTCAAGAACACAAAGATATCCACTTTCACATATCCTTTCCCGTAATCTCTGGCTCTGGCTGTAGACTCTCTAGCTCAATCATGGGACGACATGTTCACCTGCGCCTTTCCCCTTACGATTCTCATTCCGTTGGTCCTCAGAAAGATGAGACAACATCCCTGCATAGTCCTATTAATAGCTCCGTTTTGGCCGACAAGATCGTGGTTTCCAGATCTCCTGGACCTTCTTGTAGATCTCCCTCTACTTCTTCCGGTCTCTCACCATCTTTTATCCCAGAACAGAGGCAGGCTCCTCCATCAGATCCGGAAATATTTCACCTGTCTGGAAACTGTCGAATTGCCTTGCCCCTTGCCCTCCCCCCCCCCCCCCCCGTCTTCGTCAATCTTTTCTATCATATCTCAAGGATTATTGGAGAGCTCTCTCAGATCTTCCACTAGAAACATTTATAAAGCTAGATTTGAATTTTTCAAAAAATGGTGTTCAGACCATTCTATCTTGCCCTTTGAGGCCTCTGTAACCCAGGTCACTGACTTTCTCGTTTTCCTCTTTGATCAGAGGAAACTTTCAGCTAACACTGTTAGATCCTATCGTTTTGGTCTGAACTCTTTCGTCAAGTGCTTAATTGATCCTTCAGTCCAAGTTCAGAAACATTTTCATGACCGTATTAAAGGTATGGGTAATTTTCGCCCTACGTTTAAGAAACCCCTCCCTTCTTGGAACCTCTTCTTGGTATTACAGGTTCTGGCGGGAAAACATTTCGAACCTTTGGGTTCTGTATGCTTGAAACATCTTACTCTTAAAGCAGTCTTTCCTCTTGCAGTAGCTTTAGCTAGTCGTCGTTCTGAAATTCATGCTCTTTCAGCTGAACTAGATAGGTTTCAAGTTACAGGTAATAGCATTATTCTCTACCCTAGGGCTGAATTTCTATCTAAAACTCAGTCAGTTAAATTCTTGGGTAAACCAATCATAATTCATAAACTTTCCTCACTGTCACTAGATGATTCTGTCTGGTGCCCTGTATGGGCCATTAATACATATAAACTTCGTACAGATTCTAAACGGTCCGACAATAGACATCTTTGGGTTACATTTGCAGACGGTGCGAATCGTCTTGCATCTTTAACCACAATCTCCCGTTGGATCGTGGATACGATTAAAATTTGCCTTGAACTAGCCTCTCCAGGTGATAATGCCTTAGTGGGAGTCAAGGCCCACGATGTTAGGGGCCTTGCTACCTCTTGTGCCCTTTTTAATGGTTCATCGTTAGATGATATCATGCAAGTAGCTAATTGGAAGTCAGAGAACACCTTTATTAACTTCTATCTTAAGGATTCTGGTCCCTCCTCTTTCTTCTATGAAATATTCATAGAGTAGCTTCTGGGATATGTAATTAGTAAAACATAAGACCAGACCCTCTGTGTCGTCTGGTCGTATCATATATTTATATGCACAGAAATGTTTGGAATTTCAGCATTTTTAACGCATTTCTGTAATTCTTATCGCCTCTCCGTATTACCGTATTTCCCCTATGTATTTTACCGTAGTTTTGTAGTTTCGTATGCTATATAAGCAGAATTTCTATTCCAATTACCAAAAAAGAATTTACTGACTTGGAGGCTATATACACTGCGTCAGATGTCAGCCAGTCCATCAATCAATGAAAATCCAGCGGTTGGGACAACTAGCCCCAATAGTGAGCGTATGAGCGATCTAGCCAAATTATCCTAAATCTATGGTACCAGACTAAAAATAGAGGTGCGCTATCTCTCCAGTTAGCGGTTTGAGACTACAATCCTTTGCGCAAAATGGCTGCGCCTTTACGGCAATTCTAGACACAACCAAATGAATGCGTGGCCGTCGAGCGGCCTTGCAATTAAAAATGGTTTACAGATCCCGGGATCAGTGGTTAAGCCCTCATAACATAAATACACCAGAGACATGCAATGACCCTTTCCATTTTAGCTATGCCCCGCCCATCTCTAGGTAAGCTCCGCCTAAACCACGATCGTGTTGGGATCGATCGACCTCTGAACTCCGTGACTCAATTTACAGAAAACTGTGCAGGTAAGCTATTGAGTATTTTGGAACTAATTTGACTGGGCGCTGTTGCATGTTTATCAAATGGTAGAGACATACAATTCGTACAATGTGTCTGACTATTAAGAGTTAAAGACGAGCCAAATCGAATCATTTATGACATAATGATTATGACATCCTGCACGCCGCTTAGCTGATTATGACGTCATATGGCGTCAGCTGATAAATGGACACTCAGGAAAGGTGAATTGAGATGGTTACTATCGGACCACCTTCTGGGTTGAACATGAATACCTACGTCATTTGATGGTCACATCGACTAACAAGTGGCACATTTTAAATACCCAGTTTGATAGTTTGTTTAATTACTTGAGTGACAAAAGATCTGTACATTGCATCTCAGAATAAACTTAGAATGTTTCCAAAAATAAAATAAAAAGTGCTGTTGAATATTTTGTGAACATAATGGGTATTGGAAGACATTGTTGCCTAAGGCAGCAATGTCTTCCAATCCAATTATGTTCAAAATATTCAACAAAACATTTACATCGTGTTCAAAATTGTAATAACTAACATGTTTATGTTTTGGAGACTATCTTAACTTAAGTTACAGCTATTGTTTCAGAATCTGACGGTAAAGGACAATGAGCATGTTAGCGCAGAAGATTCGCTAAATTAGCAGCATCCTGATTGCTGGAGAACACGCAGAGTTAATTTGAGTGACAATTGTATGATAAAAAATCATGCTAAAGTTGATGACATTTCTTCTGCTACTGCTGGTGCCATCAATATATGATAACGGTAAGACATGTGTGCTTGGATATTCAACTGACCTATACATGATAACGGTAAAACATGTGTGCTTGGACATTCAACTGACCAATACATGATAATGGTAAGACATGTGTGCTTGGACATTCAACTGACCAATACATGATAATGGTAAGACATGTGTGCTTGGACATTCAACTGACCAATACATGATACGGTAAGACATGTGTGCTTGGACATTCAACTGACCAATACATGATAACGGTAAGACATGTGTGCTTGGACATTCAACTCACCAATACATGAGAATGGTAAGACGTGTGCTTGGACATTCAACTGACCAATACATGAGAATGGTAAGACATGTGTGCTTGGACATGATTGAAAGCTCAGATTCAACTGACCATCAGCAGTGTTTGATGATAATAATTGCTGGACAACTGTTTGGGCAGGAAAATAAAAAAATTGCTTAGTCCATTTGTAAGTAAAGGGAAGAATTTTCCTTTTTAATTTACCCTTGAAAAATCGGCCAGTCTTCCTCGCTATTGAGTCCGGATATCCAGGCATATCCTGGGTCTGGCTAGAGAGGATAAGCCATGATTTTCAAAATCCTTGCTTATCTGTTATCCAGTAATTCATGTATAACCATGGATATTGCTGGGTTTTCAAAGTTCTTGTTTATCCAGGCTTTTTCTCGCTATCATGGATAAGCATGGACTTTACTGAGATATCAAGATAACAAAAAAGCACATTCATCATGGATTTTTAGCCCAGCTAACTTATCAGTCAGCTGAGCTATAGTGAGCTCTCCCCATCCGGTGCCTGGCTGTCTGTGTGTCTGTGCATCGTCAACACATTTTTAGCTCACCTAACTTGAAAGGCCAAGTGACCTTATGGTGTGACGACCATCCGTCTTCCTTTCACTTAAAGAGTATACTTACCATCCTGATACTCAGTGATATTTCGCAAATATCGAACTAGCTACAATATTACACAGATTAAAAAAGAAACCTTCCCATACTAGACAGGTCACACATGTAACTGTCACTTGGCGGAAGCCCGATCCAACGGCACGCATGCGCAGAGTAACACGTCCTCTTTCCAAGATATTGGCTGCCATTACAACACGCCTCTTTCCTAGTTTAGCTTTTTTGCTTTTGTTTGGCCCAAATTCTTAGACTATTTGTGGATTCCAAACCCTAATTCTTTCTAAAAGAATCATGGCAGATAATATTCAGACGCCTGATGATCAGTCAAAGACTAGTTATCGGGTGTAGCCTTGTAAAATGTAGCGTTAGCACTTAATTTAATCTATATCCGAGATTCGCGATTATCGTGATCCTGGTTGACTTGTAATGCAATTACACATTTTTATGCCTATATCAGCTAACCCCATGCTGTTTTATATCTTACAGGTACCACAAAGTGGTCCTGGCTTGCCACCAGTCCCTTGGTCTCATTTATCGTTTAATAAATTGTATGCAGGGGATCTTATAAAGGTATAAACCACAAACTTTAAACACACACACCCCCTTGGACTCCAATGTTCCTGAAGGTGTGCAAAGCTTGACCGCTATCTCTCTCTTGGACATATCATCTTAGTGTAGGCTAATACTGGAGATTTCAAGTTAGGTAGGGAGATTGCAGGAAGGATCTCATTATTTTTGAAAATCTTAACATTTGTTGTCTGCTTTCTCTGATGATAACGTATTGGTCTAAGCAAATCATTCAGAAAATGGAATGAATGTATGCGTGAGAGTGATGGATACTATCTGATTATTCTCCAAATTGTTGGAACGGAGTAATAGATTAGATTGTAATTCGTTAACTGACTATTTCCCCTTAAGAAAATGACGTCATAATCGACCATTATTAGTTGAATTCTTGAATAATTGTTTGATTACTATTTGACTGGACAACTTCCATTATTAAGGTTCGTATAGTTGCGTTATTTTCTCAAAATTATTTTTCTCAAATGACTAAAAACTAATTGTTTTCGTCTGTATGTCGTTTCAGATCTGTATTTCGTTACAGAAAATTGCTTCGGACTGTCCCGTGTGTCAGCGGTACACTAAGATCAAGTTTGCTCGTCGCAAGTGCACAAGGTGTAGCATATGTGACCTTGTGAACCTTGTTTGAATGAACTATTCCTTGAGTTCTTGAAATTACAAGAGACAGAGAAGGTGAACGAGGATGCTCGCCGTGGTTTTCATTTAGAGATGATGGGTGAGATGAAGACCCTGAAGGACATAATGCCAGAGATGTTTCGCAGCATGCTTCCTGCATCTTGTGCTTCAGGGTCTTCATCATCTGCACTCGAGCAAGAATTCCCCGCCTCTGGATCTGGTTTTTCGAATAGTTTTCGAGAATGATCCAAAGGTGGTCCCCGCTGGGTCAGGCTTGTGGTTTCGCCTCACCTGTTGACCCTGTGATGGGAGCTGTGGTTAAGGACACCGGCTTATTGGCCGCCATTCAGCATCCAGTTCCAAGCATTGGCTCTTCCAGCGATGCCAATCCGACTCAGGATGGATTAGCTCTGCTAATCTGGCGTCTAATTTTTCTGAACGGGATGAAGAGAAATTCTTGGTGGGCCAATTCGATAGCCATGGAAATGGATACCCGTATGCCTCCCTTGGGGCATACAGGTGACTATTTCCACGGAGTTACCTATTCGCCTCCCTCGGGGCATACAGGTGACTATTTCCACGGAGTTACCTATTCGCCTCCCTCGGGGCATACAGGTGACTATTTCCACGGAGTTACCTATTCGCCTCCCTCGGGGCATACAGGTGACTATTTCCACGGAGTTACCTATTCGCCTCCCTCGGGGCATACAGGTGACTATTTCCACGGAGTTACCTATTCGCCTCCCTCGGGGCATACAGGTGACTATTTCCACGGAGTTACCTATTCGCCTCCCTCGGGGCATACAGGTGACTATTTCCACGGAGTTACCTATTCGCCTCCCTCGGGGCATACAGGTGACTATTTCCACGGAGTTACCTATTCGCCTCCCTCGGGGCATACAGGTGACTATTTCCACGGAGTTACCTATTCGCCTCCCTCGGGGCATACAGGTGACTATTTCCACGGAGTTACCTATTCGCCTCCCTCGGGGCATACAGGTGACTATTTCCACGGAGTTACCTATTCAGGGGGAAAATTCTCGGCTCAGGGGATAGGCATAGTTGTTGTGGATGGTCGGCCATACAGAATCCCTCGCGTTACCGATGGGTTCTGTATGGAAGACACACACCGTGGTACCATGCATTGAACCCACATGGCGCCATGGCTCAAGCTACTGGTATGGACCCTGATCAAGACATGCCGGCTCTTGTGGGTCCGTATGGCTTGCCTGGCTATCCAGGTGTATCCATGGCACCGACTACTTATCATCCTGGGAATGTTCTGGATGGCCATAGGCTCGTCAAAACTTTTCAGGTGGCTACTGGGTAAGATTGGCTTAAAGTTTGCCAATGCCTGGTAAGCGTTGGGCCAGAACTCCAGGTAGAGCCGTCAGTTTTCCAATGGGATCAACAGCTGTGGCTTCAGGGAAAACAGACGATGACCGCTATGCTGTCTCTGCCATATGCTGTGTATATGATTGTTATGTTTAAGAAAGCAGACGCTTCCATCAAACCTTGTAGAAGGCTTGTGAAGAGCCCCCCGCAAAGTTGGCAAAGTGGTGTAGTATTAACACGCAGGCTTTTCAGCAATACAGCATTGTCCCAATAGTCAATGGAAGAATATGGGGTCCCCATGCATCCTGTTGATATATTTTTTTAATTACATTTTTGTAATCCTCAATGCATCTAGTAACCAAATTTTCATGTACCTATGATGAAATATTGAATATTGTCCCAATTTTTGAAGAAAATCGATAATCTGCATAACTTTTGAACTAGGCATCATGCACAGACAAATGACCCAATTTTTAAGTGTAATTTTGGAAGGTTAAATACATTAAAACTAAAAAAATATGAAAGTCAATAAAATTTACACTCCAAGTCTTGCATGTGGAGCCCATATTTCCACTCCACTAGTTAGTGTTGTTCCAATTAATCGATTTGATTAAACCAACAGATCGATCATGATCAAAGAAATCGATTTTGACTTCTTAAATTTACAATATTAAAACTGCAGATGATTGGGGTTTTTTTTTTTTGGCGATACCATTTTAATTTCATTTTTACAACTATATAACATAGTATTACTCCATACGAGTACATAGTCTAAGACATTAACCTTCACAACACTGAAATAGTATGCTAATGTCAAAACTGCCATACCAAAAACGAGCTGAATATAATGAAACTTATTTAACTGGAAGCTATTGCTGCCTAAGGTAGAAACAGCTTCTAATCAAATTAGTTTCAAAATATTCAACATATTATTTCTTAAATTATTACGGTTAAATATCCATGTACATGCAATAATTGTTGCATTCAAAATTTCAGAATGGGTAAAAATGCGAAAATGTTATGATCGATCATTAATTGATCATCGGGTAGTACGTAAAACCAATCATCGATCACAAAAATAGTACCAATGGACCTTTCCATTTTTAGCTATTATCCACCCATCACTAGCTAAGCTCCACCCACACCTCATCGTGTTGGGATTGATCGATCCCCGAATGCCCTAGCTATCAATTTCCTGAAAACTATACAGAGAAGCTGTTGAATATTTTGTAGCTAATTTGACTGGGTGCTGTTGCTGCCTATGGCAGCAACAGCGACCAGTCAAATTAGTTTCAAAATATTCAACAGAATATTTATTAAATAGTAAAAGCAAACAATTTGTACAACAACGCATAGACCGTCTTCAAATATGCGTTCGTGGCGTACTTATCGAGGTCATTCATGACGTCATTCATTATGATGTCATTGTAGACGTCGCACAATTCATTATGACGTCATAATGATGGGTGGGTACCCTGGAAAGGTGAATTCCCAACACTACCACTAGTAGGAGCTATAATAACTTGCTCATTTTATGTATATTGAGAGGGTTAATTTCATGATTCCGCGTTCAAGGCATTCACACTCGCATGGACAGCTTCATGACACATTTCAGATGAGGTAAAAGAAAGGTTCTCATCCACAATAAAAAATAATCCATTCATATGTCATTTACTTGTGTCTGATGAGGTTGTAATGTTCAAATACTATACTAATTTAACCAAAGATTCGTTTTTATTCCTCTATTACTAACAGATCCGTCCCAAATTTCATAGTATTTTACATCACACAGGAAAAATTCTTGCACAGCATGATCGGCTTATTTCCCAATCCAGAGTATAGAAGTGAGAAGCTGAAGGTCCGAGTTGAGAACCATGATATTCACGAGTAGAGCTGGGCGATATTGGCGTTTACAAGGTGATAACGATATCTAGGAAAATATCGCAATATCACGATATATCGCCTAGGCGATTGGGTTTAAGGATAAGGTCTATTTTAAAACTTGTAATAATTGCCACGAAAACCTAACCCTCACTGTGGTCACGGCTCATACCACAAACAGATCATCTGCAACAATACTGAAGGGCAGTAGTATGGATCAAATTGATTTCCTGATTCCTGTGTGAATATTAACCAAGCATAAACTTTGTATTTTATGACATTCTCACCATTTTATTCAACTAGGTAACAAATTTCTTGTAAAACCGACATTCACCATTTGCAAAAGGGAAATCATAAAGCATAAATCTGATAGGCTAAAACAGAATTGGGTCTACAGTCACATTCGACATGCCAAATATAGTTAACTATAGATGATTATTTTACAATCGAACTCATTTTTGCTGGCAAATAATCAGCTACCCAGGCCAAAAAAAGCTTGGATATTCATGAATATCCAAGTTCTGTGGAGCTTGAATAAACCAGCTAATCCAAGCTTTTAATAACTTGGAAAAGCTTGGATTAGCTTGCTGGTATTGGCCACATAAAATTCAAGATAATTCAAGAAAGGCCTAGCTAAAGTAAAATCCAAGAAAATTCCAGATAGCTTGAACATTCAAGAAAATCCGAGCTAACTTGAACATTCAAGATAATCCAAGCTAGCTTACCGGTATAGGCCACTTAAAATCCAAGAATATTCCAGCTAGCTTGAACATTCAAGAAAATCCAAGCCAGCTTGAACGTTCAAGAAAATCCAAGCCTGCTTGCACGTTCAAGAAAATCGCACTTAGCCTGGATTTTATTCCAGAAAGTCCCAGCTATCTAGAACTTCAAGAAAATCCCAGCTAATCCTAGCTTTTGAAATAGGTTAGTCATTAACATAAAATGTATGCATGTACACATAAATGCTGCCACACACAGATTATATATAAATATGTATGCCTAAAAAACAAAATCACCTTGATGGGAGTTGAGTTAATCAATAACAAATACAATTTCAGCCAGACATTAGCAATGTATGAGTTTCTGACTGATTTGTCTGTTATTCTTATAGACATAGATTGTTAATGTGCCATATTATTTAGAAAGGCATCATCACTGCATTAATTACATAGAACTGAAAAAGCTATACCAAAACTGGTAATTCTGAATAAATTTCTGGAAATCAATAGAATACATACCTCAAAATACAGTTCTGTTTCCATTTAAGGTTACTGATGCTAAGCATTCTATCTAACAGTACTATCAGTGTTTCCAAACTATCATATTCTATATATCCATAGCTGGTAATGATCAATGCAATGAATGAATGTACTGTTTGCTTTTTTACAAAGACTTTAAATTTCCCACCAATTTACCAGGTCACAGTCACCTCTAGTCATGACTATACAGAACCTGTTCTTGCCTTAGTGCAAGCTATTTCAAGTTAATCTAAGGTAGTGTAAGTGAGTCTACAAATTCAAGGATATCCAAATCGAAGAAGCTTGCACTTTTTCATGATGATGTTCAAAAAGTCTTAGAAAATCCCAGCTAGCGTGAATTATGAGTTCAAGCAACTATATAAAGTCCAAGCTAATTCAAAGTAATCCAAGCTGGTATAGGTTGAATAATTTTCCAATAGCTTGGATATTCAAGAAAGTCCAAGCTAGTCCACGTTAACTTGAAATTTATTTCACACGGGAACAGTTATCTATAGTTTGCCAGTTGAACACGCCCTAGAGCTATGTTTCTAGTAAATCTGCCTCTGATTGGTTGTTAAAACTTATTCATGCTTTGACATCGGTCTGATCATAGGCGTGAATATAACATATTGTCACATTTCACCCTAAAAGCTGCAATGTGTACTGTCGAAATAATTTGCCCAATTTAAACTGATTAATTTGAATGTAATTTGATGGAAAGTTGTCACAGATACTAAAATCTTAGTTAAAATTATTTTCAAAGTAGTCAGCTTGTCTTATTTTGGGTGGTTACATTTAACCCATTCGTCATAACAGTGGCTGTGGTTGTCGATTGTTGGACACCTAATGCTCCCAAGCACTGTCTGTGTATTAAAGGGACATGCGTGTTGTGATTAGTGTTGAACAGATGTTAAAATTGAAAGGTCACATTTGTGGTTTCTTAACTTCCGATATATGTACATTGTAGGCCTGTTCATCATGAACGATTTTCGTCATCAAACCATGAAGCGAGTTTATTATTACTGGCTGTTGTTGACCTTGTAATTACGTCATCAGATTGGAACGTGAACAGGGTATTCTAATTTATTTATCCGGACCTGTCAATTTGTTGTTGGAAGGCCAGAGAAATTTATAAATTAATATTTACTGATAAGAATAGCGATAAGAATAGCGAAAATAGCAAACAGATTATTTTACTTAGCCTCATAGGACAGGGGGTGGATAAAAATGTATCAGGTATATCTTTTCCTGCAGTAATATTTTATAATTTTAACCCATTATTCGCTAGAAAATCACAATTTCAAATGAATATTTTGCATCGTAATATTTTATCTCATCGATTACGAGTCTGTTAGTTAGTGTAGTTTTGTAATAACTGCCCGCCCAAGTAAAGAGGAGCCGATGAAATGAGAAAAAGTACTCAGCCGTAATCACTTCTTATGGTGGCGGGTTGCTAGATGAAAAAGCTATGGTCCACAAGTCTCCTACGTTAATTGGCGAGTTCATATTCTCATGGTAGTCTATTTAGTACTGTTATAATGGTGAAGTTGTACCAATGCGTGGAGAACTCACAGCTGGTGGTTTAGTAATGACATCATCAGAATGGCATACTGAAGGGATTCTCCGATTTGAAAAATGAAAGGTAGGCTAAATGTAGTCTGTCTATCAAAATGACTGACATTTTATATTTCACAGGAATAGAAATAATCTGTTTAATACCATCAAATGTGGAATAAAGACGTGGAATAGGCCTAATAAAGATAGCATGTAAAATATATGCATTGATACGGCACATGGCCCATTATAGAGTAAGATTAAGTAAATGATTATAAATGGTTTGAATTGACTCAGATTACCGTAGTAGGCCTACTTTATTGAAATAAATACGACAGACTAGTCAAATCTGTTTTATATTGATTAATTTTCATGAATGCGACTTAGACAACTGACGATATTGCCAATATTCGGAAATCTGACGATAACGATATCACGATATCCTCGATATTATCGTGAAATCGTCCAGCTCTATTCACGAGTGGATCACCTTTGTCAGGGTCACTCCAGATGACAAAGGCTGTATCACCTATAACCTGATCTACAGTGCCAGCCTATCCGTCGCAGATGCATATAACCTATGCATATAAACTTGAGTCTAAAGACAGGTATGAGGACGTGGCCCTGCTCCTTTGTAATGTAATCCATCAGGCATTCAATGCGTCGAAGTCACTTCCCTGGCCTACAGCTGACGATCTAGAAGTCAAGTCATCAGATGATCTCCCGCATGACCTCATGAAATTCCTGAACTTTGTTATCTTAGACGTGGGGAGGTGTGAGAAGACTAAATGGATCGTGATCTCTATTGGCCAGGTATGACATAACCATCCACCCTGACATGTGCTGAGCATTTTAAAGTCGATTTCTATCATGCTAGTTGCTCTAATGATATAATTCTAATAAATTTATTTACCTTTCTAGCACATCTGTCATGCTGTGACGAAGGGAGAGTGGAAGTTGGCAGAACAGATCCTCCTCTGTGCCACCATATGACACCTCTACTGCAGTAAACAACTCACCACTGTTCTGAGTAGACTGGGTCATTGTGAGACCTATGATTAAGGCTTGGAACTTGAGCCGGCACTGGCCAAGACTCTTGATGAGTTTTCCACCTCCCTCACCACAGATTATTACCAGTGAGGGCAACGGTGTTCCATCTCGAGTGGAACAAAATAACGACGAACATCCAAGGCTCAAACGTGGTGAACAGCACCGGTGGCATCATGATAGAAGAGGTAAAACCCGGGTTCAATGCTACCAACCAAGATCGGACGTGCCCTCTACAAACGGAACAAGGCATGCTCCCTGAAGGTCAACATGCCTGAGACCCTGGCCCCTGTCCACATCTATGATCGAGTTGGGACCAAATTTCCTGTGAGAGCTGTGTTCACTCCTCCCACAGTAAACAGTGAAATGTACTCGAAGTTCATCCTGGAATATTGTGTCTGGTCACTGGCACGGGTGGTGGGAAGCAGCGGAGAGAAGCAACTTGTCCCAGGTTTGGGTGGCTTCATCTCAGCTACTGGTGTCAAGCCGTCCCAAAAGTCCACCATCGATTATTTCACCCCCATTAATCAGCCCTTCACCGAGTCATCAAGGAGCTGCTGAAGCAGTCAGAGGATGCCACCATAGGTGGGTCAAGAGTGTCCTCAACACCTTTGACCTTGGAAGATGCATGAAGGTCCTCCCTCTCATGGAAATTACCAGACGAGTACAAAAAGCATGTCATCCCAGGGCCTTTCCACACCGTGATGAACTACATAGGCATGGTGACTGGTCACAAATGTAGTGGATCAGGATACACTGAAATCCTCATTGAGGCTGAACTCATCACCAGTGGCTGCCTGAGTAGTGTGCTGAGAGGGAAGGCATACGCTAAAGCCCTGTTCTGTCTCAAATCAGTCAGTGAAGCCATGGAGCGGTTGTTAATTGAGAGATTCATTGAGGAGGAGAAAGTTGATTTCACCAACCCAGAGGCCCTGCTCAATCTCATCCAGACTTGTAGGCGTGAATCCCTCGACATAGTGTTGCAAGATCCTGCCACACTCGCCATTCTCGAGCGGTACATAGCCTATGAAGACAAAGTGCATGCCGGCCACCTCGTCAAAACCACCATATTCTGGCTCAGTGTGATAGACCATACCCGTCTGATCCTAATGCTGCAGTATTCGGTGAAGACTAACAGCTTGGGGCTGTTCCACAAGAGGCAACGTGGATATGGCAGACCTATTCTTTGCATAGGTTGGACAAAACTACTCAAGGTAATTCACATTTCATTATAATGTTTTATTACTTGATACATGAAAATATGAGTAAACTTGTAGAATTGATTTATTTATCTGATTGTATAATCAAGACAATGGAGGAGACCTTCATGATGTTTGCGAAGTCAGCAGGTACAGAAATACTATTACTACTTTGGTATTTTAGATGAAAGTTATAGAATTACAAAAATCATTTTTCTATCAATCTATTATTTATCTCTCCAGGTGGATTCATAGGGCTCTTCTCCATATTCGGTGCCTACCAGCGATGTTGCCATACAACGTCAACCCGGGCTCAGTACTTTGAGAAGATGCTTGAGATGTGTGGCCTCATCGATGGCCCGAACTGCCCGAAGGCTGGGAAACATCATGAGCTGGAGCGAGCTGAGATTAACACATCTGAGGAGTCAGTTGAGCATACCATCTATGCTATGTCGACAAGGACCACCTCTACAGCCTGGCATCTGTTGCTCCTGCTTCCCTGTAAGTGGAGTTTGATGTGTTCCATGCAGAGGCAGCTGGCAAGGCCAATGAAGCATTTTTCCGAGATCGTTTTGTGAATGGATCTTCTGAGGCGCTGTTTTTTTAGCCAATCAAGAAGCAGAAGCTGAAGATGATGGAGGCCTGCAACGAGGCCATCAAGCTCAAACCGTCACAGTGAATTGTATGTGACCCCATAATCCTAAGATAACTATAATATATCATTGTTGAAGTATGATAAACAGACATGAGGTACAAGACATTGCTCCCCTGTTCATCTTTGCAGGTTGTCCGGTACCGTGAGCAAAGTGACCGCTTTCATGCTGCTCATCAAGTCCCAAAACCTGGATGAGCTCCTTAACCTTGAAGAGATGACACAATACCCACTCACCCCCTGTGCCTCACAACCTCAGCACAGCTGACGGGTTCTTTAATAAAACCAACATTGGCAACAAGGCAGCAATGCTTCATTTGTTGATGGAAGATGCTCCCGGAGATGTGCCTTCATTCAAAAGATGCCTTCTACATCCAAGATGGAAATACACTTTTCCACGCGCTGACGAACCTCCCGCGAACATTTGGTGAACGTTGCCTTCAGCTGCTAGATCAGGTGGTGGCTAAAAAGAAGTTTGTCTTCTGAACTGATTCTTATCATGGATGGATAACTCCATCAAGGCTATTGCATCGTGGCTTCTCACAGTGGTATCTCCTAGACGGTCCGGCAACTAGGCTTGCATGATATTGTCCTAGGCGGTATCGCGATATATCGTGGTGAAAAAATTGCGATATTTCGATATATCGTACAGCCTATTTTAAGGTATATGAATTCACGGGGTGAATTGGTCTTGGGTCGAGTTGGACTGCATGGGGGGTGGGGGAGGGGTGTGTGTGGCTTATGTAGCCATATCGGTTTGAGTTTTCATATCCGATTTAGCCGGATTACTTCTAATTGGTAAATTTCAACAAAAACTTGAAATCCAGTCGCCAAGATGCTTAAACTAAGACCGATCGTTAATAGCACGAAAATAGGACACAATTAATAATTTCTTACCGCCTTACCCCTTGGCTTAATGTATACCATATCCATCATTGCGGGAGTGAAATTATTATATTGGACAACCTAAATATTGTGTACTCTGTTAAAATCATCGTTTATTACATGAAAATGAATCCTAAAATTTGCCATTTCATCTCGTCTTTGTGTAAATATACAAATCACGTGAAATTAGGAATGTACTTTAGATCCATAGATATCTAATGTTTAGATCTGCTGCGCATTTACCGAGTACCCAGTCAATAATAATAGTTAGCCTTCAGAAACATCTCGGATAGTTCACCTTGCTTGCTAAAGCGTGTATATCATCTCATTTAGCTATCACATTTGTGAACACACCACCCTCGCCTCCAAAACCAGGAGAGCGAGCAATATCACGTGATCTATATATTTTACTAATAATAGTTGGCCTTCAGAAACATCTCGGATAGTTCTCCATGCTTGCTAAAGCGTGTATACCTTCTCATTTAGCTATCACATTTGTGAACGCACCACCTCTCGCCTCCAAAAACAGGAGAGCAAGCAATATCATGTAATTTATTTATTCCCGCGACGCCATTTAATGTCAAATTTTGGATTAATTTTGAATTTATAAACCATGCTTATTACAAAACATGCAATATTTATACCTTCCCACGTAAAAATTTCACTCCCGCGATCATCGTTTTGAGGTATACAGTAAGACGGCAAGAAATTATTTCGTATTAATGTCAGTCTTTCAAAGCAATTGAATGGATTTCAACTTTTTTACCTATTCCTAGTATAATCCCACCCCTTTCTCAGAGATGTTGGTTTGGAAATAAATTGAACATCTTGCCGTAATAGACACCTATGCTACAAATAGACAGAACACGGCATGACCGTAAAATTTTATCGAATACTCGTGCAAGCCTACCGGCAACAAGGCCGAATGACTTCAAACTATTTCTATCAAACGAGGAGAATAAGATACAGCTCTGACACTTACTACGGTGTGTGTGGGGAAGCAAAGCATCAGCATCTCGGCTCGAGAAATCTGGGATAGCGGTGGCAGTGGTGGATGGCATGGCGTATCTGCTGGACTCGGCTCGCGACGTGAGTATATTGAAATTCATATGATGCATCTGTGAGCTTTTCTCACAAAATGCTCAGCACTATAATAGCACCATTTGTAATTCTCTTCCTTGTGACCATTATCTAACAATATATGGTATGTTTCTCCGTCAAATAAGAGTGAAAACTTTTACACACTTTATGATGCTTGAAAACGATATTCTATATTGTAATTGTATAATAGGTTTGAAGCAATTCAATGCAACCCTTTTTTCTGAGAGCTGTTGTGCTTCTTTTTAGTTTTGCAAATTTGCATGGTACATAAAGAAATGATGCCCTAATATATAATTGACGTGTTTCAGGTGACGGCATGCGAGATCAATAAGCTGGAGTCAAACCAGGAAGGCGGACACCCAGGTTGTGTTCTACTTCACATATGTTGCCAAGTTCGGGTACAAGTCAGCTGTTGAGAGGATTCCAGACAACAACATTGTCTTGATCCTGCTCCACCATGCAACATCCATTGCACTTTGCATCTATCTTGATATCGGGACTGGAAAGCATCGGCAGATTGTGAATGTCAGTGAACTGGCGGAATCGAAAGGAGCTGACTACTGCACCACGATACTCGGCCTATACGTGTTCACTGGGCAAGATGTAACAAGTGCGTTCAAGGGCAAAGGCAAGGTCGGACCCCTGAAGAAGCTACAGAGCCACCCCAAGTACCACGCAGCCTTTAGGCGAGTTTTCTTTGTGACAATCTTAGTCCTATTTCATGGTAATCAAGTACTTGCAGAACATAAGTACTTGTGCAACACGATTAGGCGAGTGTTTTCTTTATGTGACAATTTCAGTCCTATTTCATGGGAATCAAGTACTTGCAGAACATAAGTACTTGTGTAACACGATTTTAAAATTCACCAATTGTTCTTTTCACAGAAAACTCGATGATAAATGTGTGTAAAGCCAGAGGTGATTGATGACATCGAGGCATTCAGTGTGTGATGTATGGCCATGCCCGTGATAAGTCTGTGAATGTCGTGCGCAGTATCATGCTGAAGCAAATGGTGGGGAAGGACGAACAACTGACGACCAAATCTAAGGTGGATCTCTCTAGGCTACCACTTTGCAGAGACAACGTCCCACATATTGCCCGTGTGAACCACCGCCTTGCAAACTACAAGCATGCTGGAAAGATGACCTGGTGCTCCAAGCCCTATGATCCTGGACAAGGCTAGGAAAAAACGGAGGAGGGTATCTTGGAGCCAGTGTGGTTGTGTGGCCCTATCCTCACCCCATCACTCATTGACTTGCTAGAGAAAACTGTTATTGAGGTGGAGGAGAATGATGAAGAGGAGCAAGAGATTGATTATGATGAGATTTTTAATGACGATAACAAATATAGAGTATCACGATAAAGGAATGGCATTGCTTACCACGTCTCTTGCGTAGAATGCGAATAATAGTAGAGTAGTTCCATTCCATTTTGGCTTATTGAACTAATAGGTTATTTTTTCCAAAATTACTGGCAATTTTAGTTGATTTCAGACTTCATGTAAATCTTATAGTTTGGTATGCATGTATATCGGTATTTTGCAAGATTTTCAGTGTAAATCATACTGATTTTTTCATATTTTTCGAGTTTTAATGTCTTCATGTCGTTTAAATCAGGAAGGTAACCCTTTCACTGGATTCCTCTGCCAAAATTACACTGAAAAAGGGGTCATGTGTCTCTGTATGATGTCTAGTTCAAAACTTATGTCTTTTGTCCAAAATTCAAGATGGCCACCAAACGGACACCATGGGACAATATTTCTTGATGGGAACATGATAAGTCGGTTACTAGACACATTTAGGATTACAAGAATGTAGATTAAAAAGTATATCAATAGGGTGCATTTTTCCTACTAGACTATAAAGCCATGCGCAGATGACCGCACAGCTTAAATTGGGTAAGGATAAACGGCCTGGGTTCTGGTCTGAGACTTATCCCTTGTGCATGAACACTTAATGTTCAGCTAACTCTGCATTACAGGATTCAGGGGAGAATGCTAGAGTGTGAGTAAGAGTTGCGATCTCTGCATTATCTCATGCCTCACAGCTGTTGCAAGGTGTGGTGACAGCATCCGCATCCCGGATACATCGCCGATTACAGTCCAGATAGCCATCCAGGATGGCATCAACCTGACTCTGGATTGTATGACGCCAAGTGTCACTCTGAGTTTTCATGCGCGGTGACAGTCTGCCTTGGATAATCTGTGCCCATCTCAGGACCTGTGTACTAGGCTTCTTAGGATGAATATGACAGGGCAAAATTATGTCGGTAACCCAGTGGCACTGTGAGTCCAGTTTTACCAACCAGTATTTACATGACACCAATAACCTTCTCCCTTAGCGATTTTGAGGAAATAATTTGTAAATGTTGTAAATATGCCTATGGAGCACTCACCTCGCATCAGCCCATATGAAGAGGATGTCGCCAACAAACAAGGTCAGTCCTCTGTTTGTGATGTTTAGGTGTTCTATAATGCAGGGCTAGGGTCAAATACTTTCAAAAGTATTTAAATACAAATACAAATACTTTGGAATTCTTCAAATACAAATACAAGTACTTGTTTTTGGCAAAGTATTTAAATACAAATACAAATACTTAGACTAAGTATTTGAAATACTTTTCAAATACTTCTTACATGTCTTATAGAAAACCAAAGTATGGTACAAATGTACCTCTAGTGATGGACAGCCCCACCCTCAAATTTACATGAGCACAAACAATCATAGATACCAAACTAAGGTGCAAAATGAAACAAGTATAATTTTATGAATGGAATTATTATGTAAGGAAAATATCTATGATATCAGTATCTTATTTTTGACATATTTGTGGATGAAATTAATTGTATACCATATCTAGGGTCAAGTTCCACGGGTTAACAATAGTTAAATATAGTTGACTAAATCGCAGCCAAATTTGAAATAGTAAACTAGCTAGTAAAGTTGGTCAACCAGCTTCCTGAATGGTTAATACAAATTATATCAAATTCAAAATGGCAGATAACCTTCGCTTTCCACGTTTAAATGCATATAAACATGTAAATATTTCACTATCTAATTTAAGTATTTTCCTGAGGTATGGCAATGTTCTCAAGGCCCATTCCCTTCCCACTGTACCTCAAATGGACAGTTAGACGCTTTAGCATGCTACATGCTCGTTGTCATAGCATCACAGCCCACAAAATAAGACATAAATCTTGCTTTGATGGCGAGGCTTTCATGATTGTGGCTTTTTGTATAACTGGAAATCTAGTTGCAAAATTGCAATTCCTAGGGGAGAGCATAGAGAATATATAATGATACAAAAGCATGTGATTATTTTGAAAACAATTTGACTGAGGTTTGTTTCTGCCTATGACTATAACGTGCCCAGTCAAATTATTTTTAAATACTTATTAATTTCCTATATATTACCTTTGAAATCGGGTTTATTAACCCTTTCACCGACAAATCCCTGGAAAAGTAAATTCTTTACGATATAAAACTTATTCTGTTGAATATTTTGAAATTCATTTGACTGGAAGAATTAATTTCAAAATCTTCAACAGTTTTTCTATATGGTTGCCTTCAAAATAAGAAATGGGGAATTCATGGATGAAAGGGTTAAAGTTCAGACAGAAATGGAATAACATTAAACATGGTTTATTTATGGATTTTATTTAGATCCTTGCTGATTATTCTTAGGACCTTCTCAGGAAAGCAATACTATTTCCAAAATGTACACCAGTATTTCTTTTACCATTAATCTTTTAACATCATTATGAAAATTAACTGCCATCTAAATGAATGCTATGAATATAAAATTCATGATGAAAATGGTTAACACTCTGGTATAGAGTCATGCAAGCTAGTGCAATGAAGGTGTTGTTAATACCTGACCAGCTCTACCTAGGTTGCTTTGAAAGGAAATAATTGTCCAATTCATTCCTGACAAGACATGTGAGATTTAGACCAGTAAACAAGTTTCTTACTCAGACTCAGTTATCTATCACAGTTTTATGCTGTTAACCCTTTAATGGTCAAGCCAGCCCAAACTGGTCTCTGCATTGGTCTTGAGCATTGCCCATTTACAAGCCAAGAGAAGACTATTTTTGAAATTTTACCACTGGAATGACTGGCTTTATAAGCAAGGTAGTCATTCTAATGGACTGGGATATATTTATTACCTTTGAAACAAGGCTTTTAAAATGTCGGTATGAATGGGATAGCAGGATTTATTTATTTTATTTATTTATTTATTTAGCTGTGCTAAAACTATCTGACTCAAAGTTGTTTTTTGGAAACACTTGTAGTCAAATTATACCCACACATATTCAGAGCTTTTATTTCATTTGTAAGTTTCTGAAATTTCATGTTCTTAAGTTTCATTCTTTTTCGCATGACAACTGGTCTTCATAGTGAAAAGCAATGCTTGCAAGCTGTTGTTCCAGAAAACAACACTATATGATCATTTCCTCTACAAATTTTAAGCATTTAGCCAAGTGTGCAAGAAAGGGTAATTAACTCCACTGCCATCCACCCACACAGTCTAAATGAATGATTTGAATATAAAATTCATGGTAAAAAGGCTTAAGATGCTGGTATGAGTTCTGCAAACTAGTATAATGGAAATGTTGTTGTAACTTGACCAGCTCTACCTAGTTTGCTTTGAAAGGTGATAATTGCCCATTCTACTAAAGATAAGAATTTGAGAATTAAACCAACCATACAAGACTCTGACAGTAAGATTCAGTTAGGGAGCAGTGCAGTACCATACATTGGTCAGGAATTGGGATGTATCAGCAAGCAAAGGCCAGACAGGAAGCAAAGCTCACTCCATTCTATATATGCATTGATAATGTGTGTTGCATACAACAGAGAAAATCATGTCAATATTTTGAAAACCATGTGACTGAAATTGTTACTGCCTAAGACCGCACCACATTCAGCTAAATTATTTTCAAAATATTCTAAAGACTTCATTTCCATCATCTTTAACCCTTCCTTACCACTCTGATGTCACTATTCTATCTTTTACTGCCATGACTGTCAATAGCAAAGAAACTGGTACTTTTTTCAATAATTTTGGTGGATGATGTTGCTGTCTGTATAACAGCAACATCTTCCACCATTTGTTGAAAAATAAACACCAGTTCATCTTTTGATTTAATTTGAAAATTAAAAATCTGTGCTAATGGTTAAAACCAGGCTGATTAAAACTGAGGATAACATGTGTGAAGTGTATGAAAAATAATTTAAAGAATAATTTTAAAGCAATTTGCAAAGCTCTATTTATAAAAGGATTATGTCTATTCTTATTATTTTTGAAAATTTATCACTGGAATGACTGGCTCGGATATCGAGCCAGTCATTCCAGTGATAAATCTTCAAAAAATAGTCTTCTCTTGGTCTGCAAATGGACATTTCTGAAGACAACTAATGAAGCAGTTTTTGGCTGATATGAGTGTTAAAGGGTTAAGGCAACAACTGTAACAGTCAAATTAATTTTAAAATATTCAACAGAGTTTGACTTGCAAAGAGTTACAGAAGATATGAGAAATCTGTGTTAAATTTTAATTTGCACTGCATGTACAATTGAATGTAAGAATTTATTGGAAATAGACACAGAAGTATTTTGAAAAGTATTTGAAAGTATTCAAATACATTGACAATGTATTTAAATACAAATACAACTACTTTTGCCATAAACACTTCAAATACAAATACTTTCAAATACCTGAAAAATGTATTTAAATTACTTCAAATACAAATACTTTTGTATTTGACCCCAGCCCTGCTATCATGTTTGCAGTAACAATCCTGTAATGGTTCGTGTTTAGTATGTGGTTCAATCTATCGAGAGTATGCGAAATTGAAGCATTTCGTTCGATCCCCTATAGTCCCTAGAAAGCTTGTAGGACATTGACGTTTGTTGCTCCTCTGTATTAGAAAGAAGTGGGGATGTGTGTGTGTGTGTGCGTGTGCGTGCGTGCGTGTGTATCTATGGGGGAGGGCATCTTACGTAACGGGCATTACTTTTAACATCTGCTGTGTTATCCGATGATCAAGTCACTTCCTGGTTAGATGGTTTATTGCCTCACTCTTCCAGGGAACAGCCAGTCTTCTGACCTCATCTCACTCCCACCGAATTCACGTAGGAATTCTGGCTATATCAATGCGTATCAGGATGGTAAGTATGCTCTTGAAGTGAAATAGATGAAATCACAGACTTCTTTTTTCACGAGAGAGTTGATATTTACCATGAGTATATGATCCCGGCCTCTAGACTGAGGACATGTCACTGCGCATACACACCTTTGGGTCACGCTTCCGCCAAGAATGCCAGTTACATGTATGATCTGCCTAATGGCAGCAGGTTTCTTTTTTAATATGTTTAATATTGTAGCTAGTTTTTTAGGAAATATCAATGAGTATCAAGATAGTAAATATCAACTCTCATAAAAAAATAAATATGTGATTTTGTTTAGTCTGTCATCCGTCCGTCAACATTTTCTTTCATCAACTTCTCATAAACCACTGGGTCGATTTCAATTATTAGGGCCCCTCACTGGAAGGGGTGGAAGCCCTATAGTAACCACTGCATCTGTCTGTCTGTCTGTCTCTGTATCTGTCTGTCTGTCCACAATGTCTCGTAAACAGCATATGATACAGAGCTGCTTCAGATATTTGAATGAAACTTGGTGTATGCCTCAGTTATGATACGCAGATTTTTTTGCCTTTTAAAGAATTCACCTTTATACGTAAAAGATTTTGGATGAAAATGGGGGTTTAATGCAAAAAACTCATGATTTTTGTTGACTTCCTTGTTAACACCATATCACACAGAATCGTTAAAAATAATTTTATGAAACTGCACGTGTCTTCTTTATGATGGCTAGATGTGCACGTGTCTTTATGATGGCTAGATGTGCACGTGTCTTCTTTATGATGGCTAGATGTGTACATGTCTTTATGATGGCTAGCCTAGATGTGCGCGTGCCTTCTTTATGATGGCTAGCCTAGATGTGCATGTGCCTTCTTTATGATGGCTAGCCTAGATGTGCACGTGTCTTCTTTATGATGGCTAGCCTAGATGTGCACATGTCTTCTTTATGATGACTAGCCTAGATGTGCACGTGTCTTCTTTATGATGGCTAGCCTAGATGTGCACGTGTCTTCTTTATGATGGCTAGCCTAGATGTGCACATGTCTTCTTTATGATGGCAAGATATGCACGTGTCTTCTTTATGATGGCTAGATGTGCACGTGTCTTCTTTATGGTGGCTAGATGTGCACGTGTCTTCTTTATGATGGCTAGATGTGCATGTGTGTCCTTTATGATGGCTAGATGTGCACGTGTCTTCTTTATGATGGCTAGATGTGCATGTGTGTCCTTTATGATGGCTAGATGTGCATGTGTCTTCTTTATGATGGCTAGATGTGCATGTGTCTTCTTTATGGTGGCTAGATGTGCACGTGTCTTTATGATGGCTAGATGTGCATGTGTGTCCTTTATGATGGCTAGATGTGCATGTGTGTCCTTTATGATGGCTAGATGTGCATGTGTGTCCTTTATGATGGCTAGATGTGCACGTGTCTTCTTTATGATGGCTAGATGTGCATGTGTGTCCTTTATGATGGCTAGATATGCACGTGTCTTCTTTATGATGGCTAGATGTGCACGTGTGTCCTTTATGATGGCTAGATGTGCATGTGTGTCCTTTATGATGGCTAGATGTGCACGTGTCTTCTTTATGATGGCTAGATGTGCACGTGTCTTCTTTATGATGGCTAGATGTGCATGTGTGTTCTTTATGATGGCTAGATGTGCATGTGTGTCCTTTATGATGGCTAGATGTGCACGTGTCTTCTTTATGATGGCTAGATGTGCACGTGTCTTCTTTATGATGGCTAGATGTGCACGTGTCTTCTTTATGATGGCTAGATGTGCATGTGTGTTCTTTATGATGGCTAGATGTGCACGTGTCTTCTTTATGATGGCTAGATGTGCATGTGTGTCCTTTATGATGGCTAGATGTGCACGTGTCTTCTTTATGATGGCTAGATGTGCACGTGTCTTCTTTATGATGGCTAGATGTGCATGTGTGTTCTTTATGATGGCTAGATGTGCACGTGTCTTCTTTATGATGGCTAGATGTGCATGTGTGTCCTTTATGATGGCTAGATGTGCCTTTTGGAGGATTCCCCTTTATAGGTTCAGGCTTTTGCATGAAAATGAGCTTTTTAATACAAAAAATTACAATTCTTGTCAATTTCCTTGGGTTTTTAGCTCATCTAGGAGAGCTTATACAATTGTGATTTGACTCTGTCTGTCTCGTCAGATGTCTGTCGTCTGTCAACAATTGTGGCACGTTTCGCCATTTGTTGATGAATTAAAACCAAATTTGGCAGATATGTTCCTTTTGGCAATATCTATTTGGGCTATGAAGATGAAGAGGCCACGCACACAAATAGCAGAGTTATGGCTCTTGCTATATTTTCAAAGTATGGGGGAAATATGTTTGTGGCACATTTCGCCCTTTATAAACGGATTAAAACCAAATTTGGCAAATATGTTCCTTTAGGCAATATCAATTGAGGCTATGGAGATGAAGTGGCCCCACCCACAAACAGCAGCGTTATGGCCCTGGCTATAGTTTCAAAGTATTGAAGCCTATGGGGAAAATACATTTGTGGCACGTTTCGTCATTTATCAATTGATTAAAACCAAATTTGGCAGACACATTCCTTTAGGCAATATCTATTTGGGCTATAAAGATGAAGTCGCCACACACTTAAACAAGGGCCATAACTCTGGTTCAATAATACATTTTTATACGCCCGTGGGGTATTATGTGATGGAGTTCGCCATGCGTCCATCTATCCGTCTGATTTGTTGTCCGGGCCAGATCTCGAAGAGTTAAACCTACACTCACAATTCTTTTTTCAGCAGATGTGTTTGCGATAGACGAAGTGTCATGATTTCGTTTCGCCAAAATCCGCCCATATTCAGGAGAGTTATCTCCCTTGAAATGCAAAAATTTGTCAAAATTTTCTTGGCCAGACCACATCTCAGAGTTTTGAGCCTGCACTCACAAATTTTTTTCAGCAGATGTGTTGGGGATATACGAAGTGCCGTGATTTCGTTTTGGCATAATCCGCACATATTCGCCAGTTATCTCCCTCAAAACATACGTATTTTCAAAATTTTCTTGTGCAATTGTCCAGATGTATATGAAAGACGAACTTCTTGTGTGGGCCATATCGCGGAGAGTTGTGAAACTACATTCATAAGTGTCATGATTGCGTGTCATATTTTATCTTCCTTGAAATGCTAAAATTTGTCAAAGGTTTGAAGAGTTTTGAACCTACACTCACAATTTTTTATTCAACAGATGTGTTAGGGATATATGAAGTGCCATGATTTCGTTTTGTCAAAATCCGCCCATATTCGCCAGAGTTATCTCCCTCGAAAGACAAACTTCAAAATTTTCATGTGCGATTGTCCAGATGTATATGAAAGACAAACTTTTTCTTGTTCAAGATTTTTAGCCCACCTGGTTCAGGGGCCAAGTGAGCTTATGCGGTGGGTGACGGCCATCTGTCGTCCGTCCATCAACGTTTGCTTTAAAACAGTACTCCATATTAACCGCTAGGGAGATTTCAACCAAATTTGATTCTAAGTACCCTCGCAGTCGTAAGCGCTAGAAATTGCATTTACAATTTAGATTTCTCAATGTTTTTGGACCAAATCATAGATTTTATTAAAAATTTACCGGAAATTGTCAAAATGCTTCTTCTCCTTACTATTTTAACCGATTTCAACCACATTTGGTTGTTGACTCCAGATTTTCCATTCAGAATTTTGATTCATCAATTTTTTGGGTGAAAAACTTAGATTTTATGAAAAATGTACTGGAAAGTGTCAAATTGCTTCTTAACATTTTGAGCGATTTCAACCAAATTTGGCTGAAAGGACCCAATGGTCGTAGGCTCTAGAAATTCCATTCGCAATTTAGATTTCTCAATTTTTCTGATCAAAATCTTAGATTTTATTACAAATTTGCCGGAAATTGTCAAAATGCTTTTCCTCACCATTTTAACCGATTTCAACCAAATTTGCTGAAAGAACCCAATGGTCTTAGGCTCCAGATCTTCCATTCAGGATGTTGATTCATCAATTTTTTGTGTGAAAAACTTTTAGATTTTATGAAAAATGTACCGGAAATTGTCAAATTGCTTCTTCTCCCTACCATCTTGACCGGTTTTAACCAAATTAGGCTGAACAGATCCTATGGCCATAGGCTCTAGAACATCCATTCAGAATTTTGATTCATCAATTTTTTGCGTGAAAATTTTGAGTTTCACTAAAACTCTTGTTCTTATTGTGACCATCGTCCAGTTAGTAAAATGTCATCTGCTGGGTCACTAATGTCAGGCATGGCTGGCCCACTAGTCAATGGTAATTTTCCCATTGGTCAAGAGTGTCAAGAGATGATAACTCTGTTACCGTTTATCAGATCACTTTGAAACTTCAGAGGGTGGTTGGGCTAGGTCTGTAGAAGAAATCTTTCGAAATTGACAATGATCCGAAATCCATGATGGTCGCATACCAGTGGTTGGACTAGGTCTGGAGATTATCGATTATCCAAAATCCAAGATGGCTGCCAGCCAAAGGTGTCCATCTTGAAAATCAGTTTCCGGATGATAACTCCATTACCGTTTATCGGATTGCTTTGCTTTGAAGCTTAATATGGACTAGCTCTGGAGAAAGAAACTATTGAAGTCGACGATGATCCTAAATCCAAGATGCCCCCCCCCCCCCCCCTCGTGGCCATCTTGAAAATTGAATTTCTCCATTTCTGTTTAGCGGATCGCTTTGAAACTTCATGTGATGACAGGACTAGGTCTGAGGAAAAAACTTATTGAAATTGTAGATGATCCGAAATCCAATTTGGCCGCCAGCCACTAGCGGCCAGCTTGAAAATTGATTTCCAGACGATAACTCAATGACTGTTTAGCGGATCATGTTGAAACTTCATAGATGGGTTTACATCTGATAGCATGATTTGCCGTCATGTCATATTATGCCCCGTTTCCGGAGCTCTTGTATTAATGATGATTGCCGCATTGGTCAATAATGATAATGACCATTGCCATCTGTCTATGACAACAGTTATGGTTGCCTGATGGACCAATGATGCTTGTTGTGCATTAATTAATCTAAACATGTTTACAGTTCCTCATCAGCTAGGTGAGCACTATGGCCCTTGAACCATATATTTTATTTGCTTTTATTTTTATGCGCTCGCGCAAAGCGGGGTCGTATTATGTGATGGCGCTCGCCATCCGTCCTTGCCTCCGTCCGTCCGTCTGATTCTTGTCCAGAGCAGATCTCGAAGAGTTTTGAACCTACACTTACAAATTGTTTTTCAGCAGATGTATTACCTATAGGTGAAGTATCATGATTTTGCTTCGGCAAAATCTTCCCATATTCGCTAGAATTATTGCCCTTGAAAGCTTTAAATTTGTCCAAATTTTCTTGTCCGGGACAGATCTCGAAGAGTTTTGAACCTACACTCACAATTTTTTCCCCAGAATATGTGCTATGTATAGGCGAAGTCTCATGATTTCAGTTTGACAAGATCTGCCCATATTCGTGAGAATTATCTTCCTTGAAAGATTAAAATTTGTCAAAATTGTCTTGTCCAGGCCAAATCTCGAAGCGTTTTGAAACCACATTCACAAATCCTTTTTCGAAAGATGTACATATAGTCGAAGTGTCATGATTTTGTTTTGGCATGATCCGCCCATATTGTCGGGAGTCATGATCCAAATCTCGAAGATGTTTGAAACCACACTCACAAATTTTTTTTCAAAAGATTTACGTATAGCCGAAGTGTCATGATTTTGTTTTGGCATGATCTGCCCATATTGTCGGGAGTCATGATCCAAATCTCGAAGATGTTTGAAACCACACTCACAAATTTTTTTTCAAAAGATTTACGTATAGCCGAAGTGTCATGATTTTGTTTTGGCATGATCCGCCCATATTCGCGGGAGTCATGATTTCTTTTCGGCAAAATCCTCGTATATTCGCAGGCGTTATCTGCCTTGAATGATTAAAATTTGTCCAAATTTTCTTTAACTGGCCAGATCTCGAAGAGTTTTGAACCTACGCTTGCAATTTTTTTTTCATGTTAAAATAACAATTTTATTCAAGGCTTCTTAATACAGTATAGAGCATGTAATACACATAAACTGGAAATCTTAGTTTCCATGTTGTAGAGCTTTGCTGATTTTTTGCTTTGTTTATAGATCAGACGCTACCAGAGATTTGTCTTGGATACACTCTGTTCACATATGAGCTCATGGCTGAATGCACACAGACATCTAGCTGCCATGGAAGCAAACAAGTGTACAATTATGGTGGATGGCATATTAACCTCTTATCTCGAACTTGTACACCTGCTCCCAAAATATATTTATAAGTCCGCGCTAAGGGTGGACATCATATGATAGCACTACCCATCTGACCATTTCTGGTTCTCTAATGATATCTCCTTTGAAAAAAATAAAATTCATTAGAAATATTGTTTCCGCTGGAAAATTTGGTATAAACATGTTTCAAGATGCGATCAGTTGTATTGGTGTTTCAGTGAGATATATTCGCATACACTAACTGGTGTTATCGCCTCTACAAAGCTTAGGATTCAAACAGACTAATTATTCACATTTATCATTCCTCAAACAAGTATGTTTGCGGGCATATGTTGAGTTTCACCAAAACTTGTTATTTTTAATAATATGAATGCTTTGAATAAAATTGCTACCTGATACATAGAGAAAGGTATTTTCAGTGATTGCGTGTCCCTCTGAGTTAAACATCCTTATGGCTCAGAGACCAAAGTATGATCAAACAAAGCCAATCCATCTAGGATTTAGCCAGATTTTTTAGAAATGTTTTAAAAAAATCTCCGAAACCAGTTGGATCGATACAAGCTCATGAACCGTCATTTAGTGCAATAGCTGAACCAAGTTTGTTTGTGGGAATTTGATTAGCAGTGCTTTGCCAGCTATCTTGGATGGTGTAATTTTCACAAAAAGGACTACTCCTGAGCCGCTAAATGGATCAGGCCGAAATTGGGAAAGTATGATTAAGGGACTACTTAGGGCTATTCTTCTTTACAAGTTCAAGAGAAGCTAGCTGTAAAGAACACGGACTCGATTGACCCATCAAATTTCAACATTTTGGCATATTGTAATTTTTTATTTGATGGATTTTGAAGCTGAAATTGCTTTTGTTTAGGTGTTTCTGTATGCATGGTGATGTCGCATTTTCCACTGTTGGATAACAGGGTTGGCTGCAATAGTGGTTTGTTTCGGTGTTTGTGTGCATGGTGATGTCACATTTTCCACTGTTGGATAACAGGATTGGCTGCAATAGTGGTATGTTTAGGTGTTTGTATGCATGGTGATGTCACATTTTCCACTGTTGGGTGACAGGGTTGGCTGCAATAGTGGTATGTTTAGGTGTTTGTATGCAAGGTGATGTCACATTTTCCACTGTTGGATAACAGGGTTGGCTGCAATAGTGGTTTGTTTAGGTGTTTGTATGCATGGTGATGTCACATTTTCCACTGTTGGATAACAGGGTTGGCTGCAATAGTGGATTTTTTCAACCAAGAATTCCCATCATAAAACAATGGGAAATTTAAATTGTTTTCTCGAGAACCACTAGACCGATTTTAAACAAATTTTATAGGACAGAACCGTTTCTTGTTTCAATTTTATCCAAAACCTTAGGATTCTACTTATAGATGGCCTTTCTTGTTGAAATTCTTTTGTTACAGCTGTGCAGTACAGGCCCCTTGGGCCTCTATTTGATGAAAGAAAGTGCCGTAAATTACCTTTAGAGCATGCAGTCTCAGTATTAGGCATGGGGCTCGTTAATTAGCCTCGCCCCCGTAAACAATTATAAACTAAAGGGATGATTGTATTGCATTCATGTGTGTGTGTGTGTGCGTGCGTGCGTGCGCGCGTGCATGCATACTTGCGTCGCTGTGTTTGTCCTTTTTGCTCAGATTTTAATGTAAGGAAGGAATTTACCTTGCAAGAGGATTTCCACAGTTTGAGCCGTGATCCAGATAACATAATCATGATCCAAATTGGAGCAAATTCTTGATAGATGAATAGATGTCTCGGAAATTATCGGTCCAATTTGTCATCCCAAAGGTGTAACCGTACACCAGGAATCCAAAGCTGGTTATAACAGAAAAACCCTCAGAAAATCTTAACAAATTTGGTACGTCCAAAAACGGTTTACAATGTGAGAATAATGGGATGGTGAGTGACCTTTAAGCTCTTAGCACACTGATGCCAACATATCTTTTACTGAGCCAATAGCAAAAATACTGGTCACATTTTGGAAACAGTTTTTGGGGAAGATGTTGCTGTCTGAGACAGCAACATCTTCCACCAAAATGTGCCCCAGTGCACCAGTTTTAAAAGAATTTAAAAAATGAAAATTATGACACAGGAGTGCTAAGAGTTGATCTCTTATAGCTTGTGTCTTTAATTCAGACATAATATGCTTCTCGTGCAGACAATCCACTATTAATTTTTAATGTATTTGTTTTAATGTTCAGGTTTAGTCAAGAAAATTTAGATTTTCTCAGAAAGTATCCATTCCCAGACCAAGAGAACACTACTTTTGAAATTAGACCACTGAAATGGCTGGCTTGATTAATGAGCTCGATTAACGAGCCAGTCATTCCAGTGGTCAATTTTCACAATAGTCTTGTTGGTCTGCAAATGAAAATTTTTCAAGACCACTGTAGAGGCCATTTTGGTACGCTTGCTCGATAATTAATGGTTTGAGATAGCAAACTAGCTCACTGGGGCTGGTCAGTCACAAATTGTACTAGCCCTGGTCAATTTGTACGAGCTTCGGGCTAGCTGGCTAGCATTAATTCCAAACCATATGTGTTTTTATGAGCGGCAGCAGAGTGTATAGTTTGTGATCACTGCATAAATGACACTGATTGTGTCTGTGAAGTTGGAAGTTGTTTCAAACCATATGTGTTTTTAGGGGCGGCAGCAGAGTGTATAGTTTGTGATCACTGCATAAATGACACTGATTGTTTCTGTGAAGTTGGAAGTTGTTTCAAACCATATGTGTTTTTAGGGGCGGCAGCAAAGTGTATAGTTTGTGATCACTGCATAGATGACACTGAATGTTATTGTGACGGTGGAAGTTATTTACACAATGGCCATTGTATAAAAAGTAAGTAACTCAATGTACAGATGAACCGTGAGTCAGCTTGAGTCATTTGTTCAATAAGATTTACATTTTCTCATTGAAAATATCCATTTGTAGAACAAGAAAATATTATATTTGACAATTTTTGACTGGAACGATTGGCTTGGTTATCTAAATGTAGCCAGTCAATCCAGTGGTAAACTTTCAAAAATAATCTCTTGGTCTGCAGGTGGACATTCCACAAGACCAGAACAGAGGCCAGTAATATGGGCAGCCGGAGTGTTAAAGGGTTAATGAATGTCGTTTTGCAGGCCAAGAGAAGACTGTTTTTAGCTCAATTGACCCGACGGGCCAAGTGAGTTTATGCCATGGCGTCTGTCCGTCATTCATCCATCCATCATCTGTCTGTTCCTTCGGTCAAATCGCATCTCCTCATTTATGCTTTGACCGATTTCAACCAAATTTGCGTGAAAGGATCCTATGGTGGTAGCAAAAACTGTCCAGAAATCATTTAAAATGCTACTCCTTCAATATAAATGGTCTGACTTCAGTGAAACTTGGGTGGGCTAATTCTATGCTGGTAGGCTTCAACACTGATTTTCTGATAATTTCTTGAAATCAGTTAAAAGCCTACTCATTAACCACGTGGCCAATTTCAAGCAAATTCGGTTGGGAGGCCCCTAGCGTGGTATGCTTCAGAACTTGTATACAGAATTTTGATTGGTCTATTTTTGGCTGGCCATCTTGAATTTTCTGAAATATTGCGGTAAGTCATTTAATTTGCTTCTACTCATTAACTGGCTGGGCAATTTCAATCAGACTTGACTGGAATGATACTAGGCTGGTAGGTTTCAGTACTTGTATACAGAATTTTGATTGGTCACTCTTTCCGATGACCATCTTGGATTTTCTGAACATTTCGGCACAATTAGCTCACCTGGCCAGAAGTGAGCTTATGCCATGGCGACCGTCTGTCATCCATCCAGCCATCAACTTTTGCTTAAAAACGCTGCTCATTAACACTTAAGAGGTTTCAACATAATTTGGCTGTAAGGACCCTATGGGGGTTAGGCTTCAGAACTTATACATAATTTTGATGGTCTGTTTTTAGATCACCTGACCAGTATGCCTGAGATTTTATGAGAAATGTACCGGAAATTGTCTAAATGCTTTTTACCATTCTGAGCGATTTCAACCAAATTTGGCTCTAAGGACCCTATGATTATAGGCTCCAGAAGTTCCATTCAGAATTTTGAGTCATCAATTTTTTGGGAAAATCTTATTAAAAATTTACCGGAAATCGTCAAAATACTTCTTCTCATTGCTATTTTGACCAATTTCAACCAAACTTGGCTGAAAGGATCCGATGGTCGTAGGCTCCGGATCTTTCATTTCAAAATTTTGATTCATC
This sequence comes from Chaetoderma sp. LZ-2023a, assembly GCA_034401795.1. Taxonomy (NCBI): domain Eukaryota; kingdom Metazoa; phylum Mollusca; class Caudofoveata; order Chaetodermatida; family Chaetodermatidae; genus Chaetoderma; species Chaetoderma sp. LZ-2023a. The sequence continues at coordinate 4,782,515 of CM067363.1, forward strand.
AATTTTTTGGGTGAAAATTTTAGATTTTATGAAAACTGTACCGGAAATTGTCAAAATGCTTCTTCCCCTTACCATTCTGAGCAATTTTAACCAAAATTGGCTGAATGGAACCTATGGTCGTAGGCTCCAGAACATCTATTCGGAATTTTGATTCATCATTTTTTTGAGTGAAAATCTTAAATTTTATGAAAAATGTACCGTAAATTGCCAAAATCCTTCTTGTTACCATTCTGAGCGATTTCAACCAAATTTGTCTAGAAAGACCCTATGGTTATAGGCTCCAGAACTTCGATTCAGAATTTGGATTCATCAATTTTTTGGGTGAAAATCTTAGATTTTATTTTAAATGTTCTGGGAATTGTCAAATTGCTTCTTCTCCTTACTGTCTTGACCAGTTTTAACCAAATAAGGCTGAAAGGATCCTATGGCCATAGGCTCTAAAACCTCCATTGAAAATTTTGATTCATCAATTTTTTGCGTGAAAATCTGAGATTTTGTGAAAAATTTACCAGAAATTTTCAAATCGCTGCGTCTCCTTAGTTGCTTGACATAGTTCAACCAAATTTGGCTAGAGTGACCCTATCAAGGTAGACTAGAATTTCTATTAAGATTTTTAATTGGTCAATTCTTTGGGTGCCCATCTTGGATTTTCCGAAAATTATCCATCATATCTATTTAAATGCAAATTATTCAAATGCTAATGGTCCAGGTGAGGCCCTTGGGCCTCTTGTTTAGATTGCAGCACCCCCCCCCCCCCACTTTGCTTTACTGTACTTACATTATAGAACACAAAACACTTAATGAGTGGGGTGGGGTAGGGTCTTTGTGCTTATCTACCCTGAAAATTTTAAAACTTAAAATTCTTGTCCGATCCAAATCTCCGAAAGGTTTTGACTGGCTCGGTTATCGAGCTGTCTGCAAATGGACATTTCTCAAGACCACTGCACAAGCCGTTTTAGGCTGATATAAGTGTTAAATGATTAAGGAGGTTACAAGATATCATCAGTTTTTATGGTGTTTCAGCGATATCCAGTCATGTGTTATCTCCCCTACAAATCTCAGATTCAGAAAAACTAACAATTCATATTTATCATTCATCTCGAACAAGTACATGTTTCCAGTATAAGTTTGCGGGGGCATATGTTGAACTTCCCTCTTCCTCATGTTAGGACACTGGACATTTCCAGTTTATCCATCATATTATGATGTCATAATCAACTACATGAATTATAGGATGACGTCATAATCAATGATGTAGATAAGTTCATCATGAATGCTTAATTGATGACGGACTAAGTATTGGTGTACGACCTGTATGTCTTTAATATTTAATAAACATAAACAGAATATTTTGCCATAGGTGGCAACAGCAATAAGTCAAATTAGTGTCAAAATATTCAACAGTTTATCTGTATGGTTAAGATTCAGAGTGTGCAGGGATCGATGGATTCCAAAATAAATCGTGGGTGGAGATTAGCTAGAGATGGGTGGGGAAACTGGATTTCTCTATTGTATAGCAATTGATGAATAATAACACTTTATTTCTTGCAGCTAACAGATGTGAGGTAAACGACTTTACTGTCTTTGGCCAATGCCTTCAGGTGTTTCCAATAATTCCATCCTGTCCGGCACTTAGTAATTTTCAGGCTCAACAGTACTGTCTACAAAGGGGGAAGGTACAAGTTGATATCAGGGACTGGCATCCTTTGAGTGTGGAGGCGTTCTATCAGACCACCGGGTACTTCACATGTTTATGTACATACCTTTTTACAGGTGAGGTTAAAGGGATGCTAATGTCATTTCAAATGTTGTTTTGTGGCGATAGATTATGGTTTATAGATTCCAGATCATTCATATCCTGTCACATTCCCTTATCTGTATCGCAATTATCTGCTTTGTAATATCGCATAAACATTGAACAGTGATCGCCACCATTTTGTCTCCTCATGGGATAGTGTGTGATGTCATGTAAGTGCCAATGCATTACATTCTTTATTATGTAATATTCATCCCATTGAATAATTTGAAACTAATTCGACTGGCAGCAACAACTTCCAGTCAAATTAGTTTCAAAATATTCAACAGCTTACCTGTATGATTGCTTTTATACCATATTACCAAACTATAGCTGGCACCTCTATGACTGAGCATATATACCGAGGCAAACACGCTAGGTTTTTTCTGATTGGTTGAAAAATAAATCATGACAGCCATCATAGGCTGTAGAAAGGTATCAACATTTAGCTACTAAAGCCTGATCACCTTTCGTTGTTGGCATGATAAGAAGCTAAAATGTCAGGGATTGATTACGCATGGCAAATTTTATCGCATGAATGGGCAGTATAATATAAGGTGAGATTTCCTTTAGATAAAGTAACAGTAGTCCAGTCAATCTAGGCCAAAAATATTTTAACCCGGAACAAATTGCAACAGAATTTTTTTACCTCGCCCAGTGTATAGGGGGCCATCATGTACAACAGATCAAAAGTCCTCCAAAATTCCAATAGGGGAAAGGGTAAAATTTGCATAATTATTACCAGATTTGGGCCATTTCACCTGAACAATCCATTTCTCTTTATTTCTTTAAAACCGGTATGTAATATATGTGTGACTGGGTATTTTTGGACTTTTTTTAGTAATAAATGAATACGATTGACATATTCTCCACAAATTAAATGTATTGTGTTATGCCACTTGCATGAATTTACCTAATACTATCATTGATATTGATACAATACATACTATATTTTATTATGTCACGGTATTGTGTGTTTCTAAGCTAAGCTAAGATGAAATAGTATGGCATAGGTACCTGGTTTCTACTAATTTCATCTTGCATCAATTATCCAAGTCATCTTCCTCAATGAGCGTTATTGAATTCGAGCAACTGAGACCCTTACAGTCTTCGCAGGCGGATGTGCAGCTGAGCCCATGTTTTCTACAGGTGCATCTCTTTGATTCACAGCCAGTTTTGCAGCTGCATCTAAATGAATACAGTAAATCGTCAAGTGCTGCCAGCATGTCAGTCTTAACAGGCAGCATTTGGTGGTTGAGAACTTTCCAGCCCCATTCTGTTGGATCCATATCTCCAGCATCTCCTCTCCAAACTTGAATTTGGTAGTACACGCGAAGACTGAAACTGCGGATGCGGGTGTTGGTGGTAAATCTCGTGCTTCAACATACTTGGAACTTTTTGCAACCTTCTCCCTGAATCGCTTGTACCGCAAAGCAACTAGACTATCCATTGAAGTGCCATTGTATAGAATAAGCATTGCCTTCTCACCTGCTTTTATCACGTCATCTTTATTCGCATTACTCATTGTAAACACTTCAGCAATTTGAGAGAGTTCTTTGCAGCACTGGATTTTGCTACGGGATGCAGATTTTCCAATTCCATAAAGCCTAGATGTTGAGTCACAGCCAAGGATAGCATGGATAAATAACAGCTGTGAGCACAAACAGAACCCGAGTTTTTCCTTTGCCATTTTGATATTCCACAGTCGGGGTTTCTTTGCATTTTGCTTTGGCTCTGGTCTGAAAAATAGCTGACAGCCATTCATATCAGTATGATATAGAAGCAACACCTATGTGCCGCTTAGATGATTATGACATGCAGATGATAGATGGATACTCTGGAAAGGAGCTTTTGGCATGGTGACCGACCATCCGGCATCTGTCATCCATCAACTTTTGCTTTAAAATGTATTTAATTTTTCCATTTTTAGCTCAGCTCAAATGAAAGGCCAAGTAAACTTATGCCATGGCGACTGTCCATCTGTCGTCTGTCTGTCTGTTTAAATCGACTTGTTATTCATCAATGATTCACCAGACTTCAGTGAAACTTTGCATATGGCTAGTAGCATCTAAGTTGGACCCACCCAATCTTTTCATGAACAAACTTCTCTGTTTCCTGAAGCTATAATATGCAAGGAACCTTAAAATATATAGGTTTACCATATTTTGTTGAGAATAAACTGGTACATTGCTTTGAAATAGAAAGAAGTGGAAAATATGTGATTTTTCACGGTGCAAAGCAAAAAATCGTCATCAGATTAAAAGAGCCATAGAAGTTCCCTTAAATAAAGTGGCCTAATTGCAAGCCACAATTGTGGGCTTTAATTTGATATATGTATTGTGTATTTTATCTTCCCAAGTGCATGTATGATTACTGTATTCTGTGGCTGTAGTAGTAGAAACATCCTACAGCTGCAATCAGTCCTTCGCTTTTGCCCACTGTGTCTTGTCCTCGGCCGAAATCCTTAGCTTCCTCAGGTCCATTCTTGACTTGAGTGTACCGAGTCCTGCTTGCTTGAGGTCACCTCGTAGGATGCTTAGCAGATTTATGCAATGACGTCCTCTCCTGGCTTTGTATTTGCTGCCTCTGATTAGGGCGAATTCCAAGGCTTTCTGTGATGGTGTCTCTTCTGGCATCCTTAGCACATGGCCAAACAGGGACCGGACCATCTTTGCTGGGCGACTTTTAGAGACAGCGGCGACGTATTACACATCTTGTATATTGCATCGTTGGAAATTATGCTGTCTGGCCATCGGTGTCAAGTGATGGTGCATAGGTGTTTGCGGTGGCAGGCATCGAGTTTGTCTAGAGCTGCCTTTGGAGCTGCCCAGCTGTTACAGTTATACAGCATCAAGGATACGCAGGTTGCATTGTATAAACGTAGCCTCTTTATCAAGGGGATCGTTGATTTACGAATCCATAGCTTCCAGAAGGACTGGAAAGCTATGTTCCCCATGACGCGGCGTGCAGAAATGTCAGCAGTACTGCAAAGCAGTGAGCCCAGGATTTTACTTTTCCTCCATGGTTCGCCACCGGGAAGTGGGTTGTCATTTTCTATAGTTTCATGTTTTGTCGATAGGTAGATGTGGGTGAACTCTGATTTGGATTCATTCATAAAGCAATTCTCAATTTTTAGTTTGCTTGCAGCTATTGGGAGAAGTTTGTCACGGGGTTTCTTTTCCTCGTTTATGAAGTCCACATCGTCGGCATATTCCATCTCTAGCGGCATTCCCAGTATTGACACTGGGGGGGTTTGGTCTTGTGGAACTTTCCCGCACAGATTTAAGTGCGGCAGCAAGGTAGCAGGTGAAAAGCACCAGAAATAGGCCATCTCCCTGTGGGGAGTCGATTGATGTCTCAAACTCTACAGACTTCACTGACTTGACTCGTACTGTCAGCTTGGTGTCTGCAAGCAGTAGTCTCACTAGTCGTAGCTCATCTTCATTACAACTGGCCTGGCATAGTACATCTAGGATCGTTGAGCGTTTAATTGTGTCGAAGGCTCGTGACATGTCAATGCCCATTTTGTGGTAGTCCCAGTGTTTGGACATGACTAGCTGCACAAGCATGCGTGAGCCCATACAATGTCTGCGCAGCTGCTTCCACGTTTGAAGCCACTTTGACATGATTCGGTGAAGTAATTGATCTTGTCTCGGATGCGGCATAGAGTAACATTGGATAGGATTTTCCGTATGCTGTTGAGGAGCACAATGGGCCGCAGATTGGCTGGGGGCCCAGGTGGCTTCTTGGGCTTGGGTAGTGCGATAAGGATGCCTTGGCCTACAGCGTCGATGGGAAGGTGGTGCATAAAAGCTGAATTGATTAGGTGCGTGATTGGTTTTGAGATAACGTCTAAAAATCTCCGAAACTGCATGAGGGATTGAAGGAAACCTCATGAAATATGATCTAGGGCAAGAGCTCAACCAAATTTGTTCAAGGTAACTTAATTGGTCAAATAGTTCAGCGGCCATCTTGGTTGACCTAGTTTTAGCGAAAATAGCTTCTCCAGAACCGCTGAAGGGATCAGGCCGAAATTTGGCAGATATGTTTAGGGACTAAGGGCCAGTAAAGTTTGTTCAAGAGAAGTTGATCCGTAAAAAAACATGGCCGCCGTGAGCCAATCAAAATATAGCATGTTTGGCGGCCATATTGGATTTTTTTTATTTGATGGATTTTGAGGCCAATATTGGTTTTATGTAGGTTTTTGGGTATTCTGATCTCAAATTTGCAATTTTCGATATTGTCAGATAAATGGTTTGGCGACAATCTTGGATCATTTTCCCGCCAAAAGCTCCCATACAAAAGCAATGGGAAATTTAAAATGTCTTCTCGAGAACTACTGGCCCGATTTGAATTATATTTGGCAGGAAGCATCCTTATTGCATAGAGATTTCGTTTTGTTCAAAGGAAGCCGATCGGCCAATTTGGTCTGTGGCCATCTTTGATTTCGACCGATTTTTAGAAATGTCTAAAAAAAATCTCGTTCTCCGAAGCGGCTTGGGGAATCGATTCAAAACTTATGAAACCTCATCTAGGCAAAGAGGTAAACCAAGTTTGTTCAAGACGACTTGATTGGCCGAATGGTTCGGCAGCCATCTTGGATGACCTAGTTTTCCCGAAAACGACTTCTTCAGAACCGCTGAATGGATCAGGCCAAAATTTGGGAGATATGATTAGGGACTAAGGGCCATTAAAGTTTGTTCAAGGGAAGTTGCTACGTCAAGAGACATGGCCGCCGTGAGCAAATCAAAATGTAGCGTGTTTGGCGGACATATTAAATTTTTTTTATTTGATGGATTTTGAGGCCAAAATTGGTTCTATATATGTTTTTAGGTATTCTGAGCTCAAATTTGCATTTTCGAAACAGTCAGATAAACGGTTTGGCGGCCATCTTGGATTATTTTCTCGTCAAAAGCTCCCATACTAAAGCAATGGGAAATTAAAAATATCATCTCGAGAACTACTGGGCCGATTTCAATTATATTTGGCATGAAGCATCCTTAAGACATAGAGATTCAAGTTTGTTCAAACGAACCCGATCGGCCAATTTGGCCAGCGACCATCTTGAATTTTGGCCGATTTTTAGAAATGTCTAAAAATCTTCCAAACCATTTGAGGGATAGATTCAAAACTCACGAAATATGATCTAGGGTAAGCGCTGAATCAAGTTTGTTCAAGGGAACTTGATGGGCAAAATGGTTCAGTGGCTATCTTGGATGACCTAGTTTTCACAAAAACAACTTCTTCCCCAGAACCGCTGAAGCGATCAGGCCGAAATTTGTGATATATAATTAGCAACTAAGGGCGATTAATGTTTGTTCAAGGGAAGTTGCTCCGTCAAAAAACATGGCCGCCGTGGGCAAATCAAGATGTAGCGTGTTTGGTGGACATATTAGATTTTTTTATTTGATGGATTTTGAGGCCAAAATTGGTTCTATATATGTTTTTGCGTATCCTGAGAAACTGTCGGATAAACGGTTTGGCGGCCATCTTGGATTATTTCTCGTCAAAAGCTCCAATACTAAATGGGAAATTTTAAATGTCTTCTCGAGAACTACCAGGCCGATTTCAATTATATTTGGTAGGAAGCATCATTAAGGCATAAGGATCCAAGTTTGTTCAAATGAACCCAATCGGCCAATTTGCCGGCCATTTTGGATTTCGGCCAATTTCAGGAAATGTCTAAAAATCTCCGAAACCACTTGGGGAATCTTCATCTAGGCCAAGAGGTAAGCCGAGTTTGTTCAAGAGGACTTGATTGACCAAATGGTTCGGCGACCATCTTGGATGACCTGGTTTTCATGAAAATGACTTCCAGAACCGCTGAAGGGATCAGGCCGAAATTTGGGCCATTAAAATTTGTTCAAGGGAAGTTGATCCATCAAAAAAACATGGGCGCCGTGGTGCAATCAAAATGTAGTGTGTTTGGCGGGCATATTGCACTTGCAAAAATGTCCACAAACTCATTTAAAACACTGCTAAACCACCCACCAACAATTTTGACAAAAATTGATGGTGCTCCAGGTGAGCGACACGGTCCCTTGAGCCTCTTGTTTTGTAAATTAAAATATTGTTATTAATTCAAGACCATATATTTGTGAAAGTAATATAATGTTCACATTCTGTCAAATGACACAAAAACGGTGCGCCAAATTCCGGCTGTACATCATGTTTTTTTTAAAAGATTGTTACTCTAAGAATATACTACTTAAAATTTTTTTTATTAATATGCCTTTTGTATAGTCTCATGATATCTACTTTTAGGCATACAAATATTAGTTGGAAATCCACACTATATAAAATTAGTGTCATTTTCCGGCTGTACGTCACGTTTTTGTAAATTCAGTGATATGGTTAATTACATTAGTAAAAAGGTAATAATATCAATTAAATTGGTTTCATTAATCAAATTACTGTCTTACATGTTTGTTTAGTGTAAAATAGATAGATGGCGCATGAGTTAATTGATATTGTTCATCTAGTTGGTTTGAAATTATTTTGTGAAATTGAGTTATAATTTTGAATATTTTTCCACATGAGATGATTTATTATCATCAATGAGTTAATAAGACTAATATTGACCACTACTGAGTTGACAATAAATAATTCACTGAGATATCTTTTTGCTGAATTTTATTACATGAATAAAGTGAAAAATAAAAATTAGTTATCGTTAAGGTCTGGTATTTGGTCATATTCAACTAAAGTTCTATGGATTCAATTTCACACCAGCGAAAAGCAGTTAGACGGTCTTTGAAATTTTGACCCTTTTGCACCATAATGGGCCCTACTTATGTGCTACAAGCCAAATATGTTCTCTACTATACAGATTACAGGGATGTAATCAGCATCACCATTTCAGGAATTTTTATTCTTTTTTTGTTTAACGTTTTTAGATCGGCATATTATTTAAGGCTACTTCAACAGATTTCAATGAAACTACAGATTTACCAGTGATTTACAGGTGTGTTCTATGTAATACAGGAATCCATTCTGCATCATTACTGATATGATTTGTGGAAATTTCACACTTCTGTACTTGGAACTTTTTCATGGCTTTTTTGTTTACGTTTTTAGCTCACCTGGCCAGAATGTGAGCTTATGCCATACCGACCGTCCGTCTGTCCGTCCATCCATCCATCTGTCCATCAGCTTTTGCTTTAAAATGTATCTCCTTAACGGTTTGCCGGATTTAACCAAATTTGGCTAGAATGATCCTATGGGGGTAGGCTCTAGAACATCTATTCAGATTTTTGATATTTCAAATTTTGTGGTAAAACACTTAGATTTTGTTTAAAATTTACTGAAAAGTGTCAAAACGCATCTCCTTAGTTTCTTAACAGATTTCAACCAAATTTGGCTTGAATGGTCGTACCGACATAGGCTCTAGAACCTCTATTCAGATTTTTGATATTTCAATTTTTTGGGTTAGTGTGTGTGTTGTAATATTTGAGGCGTTTATATGCTAGTTCCCAATGCTAGGGTCTAGACTCACGCCTGGCCTTTATGGTTTCTGTTGAATTCTTGTGAATTCTTGTGACGTCGGTTTGTGCATTAGCTTGTGTCTCTCTCTGTGTGTGTGTGTGTGTGTTGATCGTTGTCTCTCGATTTTGTCTCATGTTGCTGTTCTTTTCCATGGCTTTTTTTGTTGCTCCTCATGCTTGGGCGTGTGTAATGGGGATGGCCTAACCTGGACCTAACAGGGGTGGGTAAGGGATGGGGTAGGTGTTGGGTCGGGGGAGGTGCGTACGGTCTTATGACCTGATGCACCCAAGGGGGGGCTTTAGGTCAGAGACCTCCCGGCCCCTTTGGGGGGAGTGGGGAGGTTGGGGTGTGGGGTCTTTTGGGTCCTGGGACCCATTTGGTCTTCTGGCCATCATCCGAGCAGGCACCAGCGCGCACTTGTTTGATTTTGATTGGTTAGGTAGCCCGTATGGTGACTGTGTCTGTCCGAGGACGAACTCGGTCAGTCATCCGGGTTACATCCCTCCATAGTCCCCTCGAAAATTCCGAAAGATTCTAATTCTAGCAATTTGGTTTTGGTTTTGTAATCCGTATGTTGCGTGGTTCCATCCGAGGAGGGATCCATTCAGCATCCGGTTTACTTTGACTATGCCGAAATTTCTTGCCTACCTAACCCTAGCTCACGTTCACACAGTGATGGGCACTGTGTGATGGGACCTCAGTTTAAAGTCCCATCCGAGAAGACTGCCAGGTTAAAAACTTGGATTCTATTTAAAATTTGCCGGAAATTGTCAAATTGCTTTAAAACGCTACTCATCCTTAGTTTCTTGGCAGATTTCATCTATATCTGACTAGAACGATCATATGAAGGTAGGCTCTAGATCTTCTCATCAGATTTTTTATATTTAAAATTTTGGGGTAAAAAACCCGAAAAGTGTCAAAACACATCTCCTCCTTAGTTCTTTTAACAGATTTCAACCAAATTTGGCTTGAATGGTCATACCGCCATAGGCTCTAGAACATTTATTCAAATTTTTGATATTTCAGTTTTTTGGGTAAAAAACTTAGATTTTGTTGCAAATTTACCGGAAAGTGTCAAAATGCATCTTCTCCTTAGTTTCTTTGCAGATTTCAATTAAATCTAGCTAGAACGATCATACGGAGGTATGCTCTAGAACTTCTATTCAGATTTTTTATGTTTAAATTTTTTGAGTAAAAAACTTAGATTTTGTGAAAATCTTACTGAAAACTGTCAAAACGCATCTCTTTAGTTTACTGAGAGATTTCAACCATATTTGGCTAGAATGATCCTATGGAGGTAGGCTTTAGAAATTCTATTCAGATTTTGTATATTTCAATTTTTTTTGTGTAACGAAAACTGTAAAAACGCATCTTCTTTGTTTCTTGATAGATTTCAACCAAATTTGGTTTGGAAGGATCCTCTGGAGGTCGGCTCTAGTTTAAAATGTCTTTAAAAATCTCCGAAACTGTTTGGGGGATTGATTCAAAACTCATGAAATATCATCTAGATCCAGTGGTCATCTCATTTTGTTCCGATATGTCAGTGGCAATAAGTCCAGGTGAGCGATACAGGCCTCTTGGGCCTCTTGTTTATTGACCAATCATTTTCAACAATGGCTCAATGGGTATCAACAAAATTTAAGCGATGATTGGTTACAGTTGTTCATTGGTTCACAAAATATATGTATTACGAACCATGCCTTCTTTGAGTTTGCTTTGACAATCCACACTATTCATGCCTTTACAGGCGAGACATTGCATGCTTCAGCGGTCTTGTTCGTTAAAAGCTTGTTCCTAATTAACCATTTGTAGGATTTAAACCTAATTTAGCTGGAAGGACCCTATGGCTATTTTGGGTAGGCTTCAGAACTTGTATACAGAATTTTAATTAGTCAATTTTTTTGATAAAAATCTTAGATTTTATGAAAATTTATGGGAAATTGACAAAATGCTACTCCTTATTAACCACTTGGCAGATTTCAAAATAATTTGGCTAGAAGGACCCTATGGCGGTAGGCTTCAGAAATTGTATAGAGATTGGTCAATTTTTTTGGTGAAAATTACCCGCTTGGTTGCTTTGAAGTTATATAAATTAATAGTCGTAAGGCGGATGCCACCTTTATGTTCCATTAGTTTTTGTCCATATTCACCAGATTTGTCCCCTTTAAATTAAATTTTTTATCTTTGATCTGCAGTAACTTAAGTTAGACCTAACGGATTTGAACCAAATTCAAAATATAACTTAATAATATAAAGGCTGAGGTCATGTTCATGATCCGTTAGGTTTCATCAATATTTGCAAGGGTTATTGCCCTTGAAATACAGGAAGGATCATTTATTCCAAACAATAACTTGTGGTAGACCAAAGGGATTCGAACCTAATTCAGAATATAGTTTAATTCTACCGAGACGGAGGTCACATTCATGTTTTGTTAGGTTCTGCTAATATTTGCCTGAGTTACCCCCCCCCCCCCCCCCCCCCCCCTTGAATATTGCACGATATCGCCTGTTGGTTACTCAATGGCATTTTGTCGTAATATGATAAGATTAAATCCGGCATCATTTGTTCTGTTTCCCTATATCTCAATCTCGGAGCAAGCAAACAGGAAAGTTGTTGAATATTTTGAAATTAATATGACTGGAAGTCATTGCTACCTTAGGCTGCATTGTAAAGAATTTACTTTTTCAGGAATTTGTCCTTGAAAGGGTTAATGATAGAACTTAAGAAAATCAATGATAAATTACAGTCACATACGGATTTTGCATAGCAAATACAGCTATGCATGATGCAGAATGTAGAGCAAATGCTTAAATATGTGTAGCAAATTGAGATGCGATACCAGATACAGCTATGCATGATGCAGAATGTAGAGCAACTGCTTAAATATGTGTAGCAAATTGAGATGCGATACCAGATACAGCTATGCATGATGCAGAATGTATAGCAACTGCTTAAATATGTGTAGCAAATTGAGATGCGATACCAGATACAGCTATGCATGATGCAGAATGTAGAGCAAATGCTTAAATATGTGTAGCAAATTGAGATGCGATACCAGATACAGCTATGCATGATGCAGAATGTAGAGCAAATGCTTAAATATGTGTAGCAGATACAGCTATGCATGATGCAGAATGTAGAGCAAATGCTTAAATATGTGTAGCAAATTGAGATGCGATACCAGATACAGCTATGCATGATGCAGAATGTAGAGCAAATGCTTAAATATGTGTAGCAAATTGAGATGCGATACCAGATACAGCTATGCATGATGCAGAATGTATAGCAACTGCTTAAATATGTGTAGCAAATTGAGATGCGATACCAGATACAGCTATGCATGATGCAGAATGTATAGCAACTGCTTAAATATGTGTAGCAAATTGAGATACGATACCAGATACAGCTATGCATGATGCAGAATGTATAGCAACTGCTTAAATATGTGTAGCAAATTGAGATGCGATACCAGATAGGTTATGCCCTGTGTATGGATATACGCATTTGCATAATATATAAAATCTTTTTTATGCTTATTGAGTTGTCGGTGCTAAAAATCAGGCATTAGATCGTGTATGGAGTAGATACCGACGCTTACGGTATATATGAAAAGGGTTTTTTAGTGATTACTACCCGTCCGGTGATCTGTATGTCTGCGTGTCTTGCCGTCTGTGTGTTTGTCTGTCCGTCTCTGTCTGTCTGCGCGTCGTCAACAATGGTAGGACGGGGTTTTTTTTGTACAGATTTTGATCAAACTTGGTCAGAATTTACATCTAGGCATCTAATTTATGCATTGTAAAAATGACGTTGATTCGATGATAAACAGCAGTTACCCACCCCCACCCCCACCCCCCTTGAAAATTTTCTTCAGTATAGGAGCCAATGGGGAAAGATATGCATATTACTTCAGTGGTACATTTCATAATTTTTAGAGCTACTAAGTTGGAGGGTGTGTACTAGAACTGGGCGGTTTCCCGATAAAACCGGGAAAATCGCGATATTATTGTTATTGTTATCGTTATCGTCTCATTTCTTAAAAAACGCCAATATCGTCAAATACCGTCAGTGACGGTATTGACAATTTATATATTGTAATAATTTGATAATAAAGCATTTCATGCGAATTTGACGAGTCTGGTCTCTTCATTTCTGTGTTCATGGTAGTCAAAAGCAATCATTTTCGGCACTTATTGCAGTAAATATATGTCCATGTGTTATATACATAGCCCTACTGTTCTTAGTATAGTTATCCTTCCATGCTCAATTAAATGTTGTTCCAATGAAGACAAATCCGAAAATCGAAGTTGCTGACAACGTTGAATACGCAAAATAGCAGCCATTTGTAAAACACAAATAAACTTAACTCAGCCTCGTTTTGATTATATTATTGGAATACCACCTTCGCTTTCCATAGCTGATGACGCGATTGACGTCATTACAAGGAATAAATAAAACAACGACCATCCAAAATTCCTAGCGGAATAAATTCACTCCTAACTATGAAGATAAATTCAAGCGATCTAACTAAACCAGTGTAGCCATAACTGTAATCCCTCTATTCTTCCCTTGTTCAAGAATAATTCACCCCACACATGTGTATAAATGTACGCTTGGGTGAGTATTGATCAGTCTTTACCAGTAATACCATTGATATGCTGAATGCGCTAAAGGCAACCGCAATATGAATGAAACAAGCCCGCCTGATTACCGTATATTGAAAATGATTTGATTAAAACTTATTGCGCCATGACAATAATTTCCAATCAAATTTTCTCCAAAATATTTAGCTAAAATCGGACAAGTTATTAATAACTAATAAACACTTAGATCATCTTTTCTAGAAGACAGCAGATCCTATAGCTTGGAATGTGTTGTTTTCACTAATTTCACACGTTCTGGGTCATTGGCTCAGACGACTATTGCACCATCAGTCTATAGGGCTATGATTTAACCACTTTCAAGACGAATGCAGTGGCTTTATGGAAATATAATTTAAAGGAAATAATAAATAAAGAGCTGATTAGTTTGAAAACTTTATGACCCAAAGGTTGTTACTGACATCGACAGCAACAACTTTGAGTCAAATTGTTTTGAAATAATCTGTATAAATAGCTGATGATTATTTATTTTCACACACTCCGGTAAGTCCAGTTTATAGGATGAAGTGTATGATTGACTTTCATGCAGCAGTCAATAGGTCGACAATGTTCTAAATGGGGTGGAATGGGGGCTGGACAGGCAGGTGGGGTGGATTAGTCAATTCGTTATAAAACTTAACCATTTTCAATAATTAACCATTCTGTACCAGAATTTTGCACGTCAAGTATAATAATTTAATCAGTCATCGACGATTCGTATCTACAATTCTACATTCTCTGTTTTATTGCTAAAAAAAATTCAGGTCATTTTATCTTTATACACGCGCGCAGCTGATCGCGTCTTCAGACCTGGTTTGTCCATTAATTGATCATGTGCCTAATCGCGTGGTCTTTGCACCCGATTATGACCTGGTTAAAACCAATGAAAGATACTTGATGTTTTAACCAATCAGATTGGACCCTTGGGATTTCCCTTGGAGATTCCTGCGCACAGTGACGGAGTTAAGGACACCTATGCGCATCTTCCTCTTCGCAATGACAAAGTAAAACGCAAAAAGGCGAGAAAAAATATTTTATTTGCTGCTGAAACAAATATAATACAAAGTGTAGGCTTTGTTTATACATCTAAAAAGGATGCCTATTCATAGATTGGCCATATTAACCCTATCATATCCAAAATTATTCCAAATACCGTGATATTAGTAGTTATCACGGTATTTTTTCACAGATACCATTATCGTCATCCCAATGCCAATACCGCCCAGCTCTAGTGTGTACCTATAGCCATAAGCTACCAGCCATATAAGAACTAGGTCAGTCTGACCTAGGTGATATTGATTACGGTCAATTTACCCATTGAAACCAAGTAGTAAAATATTTGGGCTGTAGTTTAAAGAGTTTTCATATAGTGACAGTAACCAAACACTGTGTATGGATGTAGTGTAGGCTAATGGCTTGTTAGCTCACAACACATGGCTAGAATGGTCAAGTGAACTTATGCCATAGCATCCTTTCATTGTCTGTCCGTCCATAAACCTTTTATGTAAATGAGGTCTTCTCAAGAACCACTGTGACGATTTCAATTACATTTTGCAGGAAGCTTCCTTAGGGCATAGAGATCCAACTTTATTCAGAATAGGTTGTTTTGCCCGATTTGGCTGGCAGCCATCTTGCACTAGCTTTCAGGGGTTGAAATTAATGTGATTGTTTCACTAGCCAGCAGGACTAGTAATCATTAGATTCTACTAGCCCTAATGATTATTTATAAGCCCCTACCAGATAAGGCAATTCATGAATCCAATTCCTCACTCAATCATATGACGTCATAATCAACTACGCGACATGTATGCTGACATCATAATCATGAGGTCATAAATGATTCAGCTAAGCCCGTCTTTAACACTTAATAGTCCGACACATTGTATAAATTGTATGTTTTTGCTATTTAAGAAACATGCTGTTGAATATTTTGAAACTAATTTGACTGGGCGCTATTGCTGCCATAGGCAGCAACAGCACCCAGTCAAATTAGTTTCAAAATATTCAACAGTTTATCTGTATAGTTTTCTGGAAATTGATAGTCAGAGAGTTCAGAGATCGATCGATCCAAACACGAGCGAGGTGTCGGTGGAGTTTAGCTAGAGATGGGCGGGGCATAGCTAAAACTGGAAAGGTCAATTACTCTTCGCCCCTATATTACAGAATGTTGACCGTATGTTATTCTGTCTGTTTTTGTAAGGAAACTGACATAATTTAACCCTTTAATGATAAGATTTGGTCACGAAAATTAAATTTTTCTCAGAAAATATCCATTTGCACTCCAAGAGAACACTACTTTTGAAAATTGACCACTGGGAATGACTGGCTCGATTAATGAGCCAGTCATTCCAGTGTTCAATTTTCAAAAATAGCCTTGGTCTACAAATGGACAGTTTCAAGACCACTGCAGAGACTGTTTTGGCATGCTAAAAAATTAAGGGTTTGCGATATCAAATTGTTACTATCCCACCGGGCTGGTCACAATTAGCCCTGGTAACTTTCTACTGGCCTCCGGCTAGTGGGACTTCTGGGAAACTGTTTGGCAAATTGATGAGAAACTCAAGAAGCTTCATCTCGGCCAATAGTAGGCTTGCGTGATTATGTGATTAAATAAAAAAATCATGATTATTTAAATAATCACATAATCGTGAATAATTTCTACTGCATAAAATATTTCAAAACCTGCAATTTAATTACGTTTTATGCGATCACTCCAGGACGCTGGCATTTTGCTCAGTGAATGAATGTCCATTTGCAGGTCAAGAGAAGACTGAAATGTATCACTGGAATGACTGGCTCGAGTCAACCCTTAGTCAAGCAAGTGGTATTAAGCGGATATAGATACAATGTAGTCCAAGCGTTATCCCCCTTGAGAGAAGGTAGTCCAAGAGTTATCTCCCTTGATATGGGATGTTTTCATAGCATCAGCTATACAGTTAAGGAATGCAGGGCAGGCAAGCAGCATACCTAACTAATGAGGTAATGAAGCATTCACCGTCCATATATGGAAATCTAAATATTCTAAGCCAACAGCCCATCACCTCGTACAATCGCATGATTATTCCAGCCAATCATGGTAGAGTCTACAACATAGTACCAGTGAGGTAATCAATGACGTTAGTAGCTACTGGACTCGGCTGCTTCAGTCCATTTCTCAATGCTAGGCGGTCAAGATCTTTCTCATTTTCCCCACCACCGCCCCTTCAGTATCCTCCAAAGTTTACAGTAATCAGCAGAGCAGTTCCGTGGTGATGAACGTACACATTGGACACTTTAATTTGATATTTGGAAAATATAGTATGGATAAGCACAACAAGCCTCCACAAATCTAGTATCTGACATCTGAGTAATAATTCATATAAATATATATGGATCATATGTTTGCTGTAAGATTCTATGGGGTTCATAAGCACTGTCACGGACGTACGCAGAGATATTGATATTACCTCATATCTTCAGTTCACCAGTAATTCTCGGATTTGGGAATATTTTCAGCGCTATAATTCATACTAATTCCTTCATCAGACACCTGAGGGAAACGCAAGTAACCATACATGGTGATAGTTTAATCTGGTTTCTTGAAGTAATGATTTTTACAGCGTGACGAACATACACAATTGGTGTGACGGACGTACAAGTCCAAATTTTTGGGGATTTACATATCAAATAGCCATATTATATGTGAATTAATATAATAACAGTATTCAGATATATTGACATATTTAATTAAGGACTGCATGCTCCTGAAAACCGAGCACAATGAACATGTACATCTAAGAACTATTTGTCCAAACTACGTTAAGAATGTTCTGAACCTGTCATATTGTGCAAATTCCAACTATGGACAATTTACCTTTAGAATTTCCAGTTCCTTATGTACTAGAGACATCAGAATGTTATTACTACTCTAGAAGCAAACAAAGAATCCATAACCGGTCACATGAACCCACACCGATTGGAAGATTGGATTTCCTCACTAAGACAGTGTCTTGTAAAAATGCTGACCACTGTAGCCTGACACTTCTGTTAGCGGTTCCTGTATATCATATTAACTTCATCATGGACACACTGAAATCTCACATGTATATATAGCCGGTCAGCATAAATACACCTGTGCAAAAGTTAAGCACCACCCTATTTTTACGCACATGCGAGGGTATATTCATGTGCTATGAAGAAAGCAATAGCATAAACATTTATGTACCCATCCATCTTAGTGCAAGAGGTAATAATGCAAGTAGAGGAATGCTGATTATGATGGTGGGGAAACACTATGTTTTTGTTTGAACTTGAAAACGAGGCCTGAATATGGTTACGTTGACACAACTGACAACTATTGCCCTACAGTTGACACACGTGGCTAGATTGTCATTAATGGTGTCTGAAAACGAAGTTTAACATCTGTGCACGAGTTTGAGACTGTCATTATTAATACCGGGTGTATCCACCTTGTGCCTGGATGACGGCCTGGACACGACGTCTCATGCTGGTCACCAACCGACTGATACGCCATTGTGGTATTCGTTGCCATTCAAGATGGAGTGCGTCTGTTAATTCCTGTAGGTTCTGCACAGGAGGATCCCTCCTTCTCACCATGTTTCCCAGAATGTCCCAGATATGCTCAATAGGGTTCATGTCAGGGCTCCTTGCTGGCCATGGTAGGGTTTCGATGGCATTCTGGCGGAGGTATTCATGCACAGCTCTAGCACGATGTGGTCGGGCGTTGTCATTCATGAATATAGGGTGGGTTCCAGGTGCATGATTTACAAAATGAGGGACCACAACTCTATCCAGTATGGAATCTTGATATCTTTGTCCATTTAGTGTTCCAGGTACAGTCAACAGATCCAGCTTACAATCAAATGAGATGCACCCCCATATCATAACGGAACCTCCACCAAATGGAACTTCTTCCATGATGTTACGTTGGTCGTACGCCGTGCGTCTGGACCTCCATACACGAGTTCGACCATCTGTGGCATGAAGCAGGAACCGACTTTCATCGGACCAGTGTACCCGTCTCCAGGATCTCATGTTCCAGTGTCTTCTTTCGTTGCACCACCTCAGACGCTCCTCTTTGTGGTGTGCAGTGAGGAGAGGACGTCTGACAGGTCTCCTAGCTTTCATGCCAGCAGCATACAGTCTCCTTTTGACGGTAGACGTTGACACTATTGCGCGTTTCCCATTGCTGGCTGAGCACTCTGCTGTTGGTGAATGGAGATCTCCTAACAAGGCGTACTAGGGCTCGATCATCACGGGCAGTAGTCTTCTTCGGTCTTCCAGATCTAGGCCTGTCCTTCACCTCGTTAGTTTGCCCATGTTTTGCAATCAAACTACTGATTACAGTATGGTTAATGTTCAGCTGTCTGCCAATCTCTCTGCATGACATACCAGTGGTATGCATGCCTATGATTTGCCATTTCACACGATCACTTAACCTTCGTCTTGCCATAGCGGTTCACAATCAAGAGCTAATTCTCTCTGTACAAATAAACCACGGTCATGAACACAAAATTCCTAATCTTGTCGCCTAAATCTGTATGTAATGTTCTACACCTCAAACTGGACTTTTACATAACTGAACACGTGTGCTGTTTCCCGCCATGCATGGACATCAAGCGGCGTGAAGTCATGCATGCATGTGCATTTCGTACTTGGAATTATGTCAGCTAACGCGGGGACAAAAAGTATGGCAGCCTAGTTGTACCATCATGTTTCTACGTTCTATTGTTTTTGCTGGTGCTTAACTTTTGCACAGGTATATATGTAAATGTATGTGGTAATACACCATTGGTCAAGAGGGAGTTCCAATGTTGTGGTCACTGATTCATCCTCCAACATGCCCAAGCTCTAGAATCAAACTCTTTTACCTCGTTTGATTGGCATTTAAACAGTGAAATTTTCTATTTAATCAGATATTTCTCCGATCATCAGAAGTTTCATCTCTGCCTTTTGAAACTATTCACAAACATAAGCAGTATTTTATGCACCTTTCCATTCTGCATCTGACTTGAATTCATCTGTGCATAGATTTGGGAATGAACTTGCAGTTTCACCAGACATGCCAGAGAGAAAGAAACATGAATCACTCAATGTAGCCTTTCTCGAGTAGCCCTCAGTGATTCACGGTATGAATTGAACCATGAAAGAAACGACAATTGTACTCATAAATAAGTTTTTGAATAACTCAGGCGAAGTCATCTACTATTGTCATACATGTGTGCCTGGCCTCTCATCATACCTATTGTGCCCATCTAACATGGTAATTCCTTGTGACACTTGAATTTTTACACTGTGATCTTGTTCCCACAACAGCAACTCATACACGTTTGAGAACAATTGGCTTTGCTTGAATTGTGAGGGTGAACATTCAGATGCTGATTATTTTGATGGATGGAAGCTTCGCTTTTATCTGTTTCAAGAAGAATTCCATAAAGTTTGATGTAGACTCCGTGCTTCCTGTTTTAAAAAGTCAGACCCTACTGCAAAACTGTTCTTTGTACATTCTTTAATCCAAATTTATATTGTGAAATAATGACTTGCCCATCTCTTTTGTGGACTAACTGTATCTTATTGATTTGCTATGCTGCATTTTCTGAATAGATTGTAGATATGATGTGTTAGTAGGTTAAAACTATGAATAGATTATAGATATTCTGAGTTAGTAGGTTATAACTATGAATAGATTATAGATATTCTGAATTAGTAGGTTATAACTATGAATAGATTGTAGATATTCTGAGTTAGTAGATTATTTTCACATCATGAGATCATACTTACCTCCCTAACACTCTTGATATACTAGTATATCTGCTCTAAATTCAATAATATTCAGAATTATAAAAAGTTATGTGCCCCTAATGGGCAGGTGGAAGTACACAGTCATACACATGACAAACACCACCCACTGCGCATGCGCACACCGGTACTTCCGTTTTCTAATATATTGGCTGAAAGCAACTTGTGGAAAATCTTCACAGGCTCTTTATCGAGAATTTCTCTATTTAAAATCATCCTATTCCATCATGGCTGATGCAAAACTGTTGGAGGAGTCCTCGTCATCATCTAAGGTGACATTGTTCCTGGCATTTATTTAAGACTTGTAACTTTTGTGTGTTACCGGTTTTCATCGCGGCCGTTTCGGTGGGACCGCGTTTTCAGGCGCTTGGAATCCTTGTAAATTTTTTCCCAGCACCTAGGGCTATTAATCTCTTGTGTTTTATGCTTACAGGTTTGTCTTGTGAATAAACAAGGATTCCTGGTCTTCTCTCGAAGGTTGTTTACGTCCCAGGGTGACTTATCATCGTGATATGTCTACGGGTTGGAGATATATTAAATTAATAAATAAAATATCTCCTTCCTTTTGTCCCATCCCCCTCATCAGTTCTTCTGGAAGAGGAGTCTCGGCGGATGGAGGGACGTGTTCTCCTGCACAAGAGGATGGTTGCCTGTGCTCAGGCTAAGGGAGTTTATTAATTATGGCGCATAATTATTTGAAAGTAATTACAATTTTCTGCTGCCTTTTGCTATTGCACTATATTCTCTCTTGCGTGTGCATGGGTTCTCGAATATATATAATTTAATATTATATTATTCGGGAGGTATGAATGTCTTTAATATCTAGATATTTCTTGCATTCTTTCTGACATCCCCTCTCCTTGAAGGAGCTTTTGCATTGAGGTTTGATGTCATAATCAACCAGTTTTTTTTCTCTTTCCTTGCTGTCATAATCTTAGTGTAGAGAAGTCTGTGATGTGTTCATCTCCCTGTTTATTGGGAGTGTGGAGAGATATCTAGATAGTCATAATCTCTCTCTCTCTCTCTCTCTCTCTCTCTCTCTCTCTCTCTCTCTCTCTCTCTCTCTCTCTCTCTCTCTCTCTCTCTCTCTCTCTCTCTCTCTCTCTCTCTCTCTCTCTCTCTCTCTCTTAATTTGGGGTCCTGGTTGTGATTGGTTTTTATTGATGTTCGCATTGCCTGGTGTGCCAGCGGCGCGAGAAGCATCAGGCAGGACCTGACCAGCGGGCCTGACCACGATCACTCTCGGAGTACACTCATCTGCTTTCGAGCAGTCTCCTGGTCAGTCTGGATTAGTTTCTTTACTAATCCAGAGTCTAACTTTCCTGACCAGGAAGATGATGAGGACTACCTGCTCGGTCCACAGGTTGACCATGAAGACATGGATGTGAACGTCTACACTCCTCTCATGGGGAGCGTGAACACTCGCACCTATGGCACCGTTCCCTCGGGAGCAGGTTTCATGGTTCAGCCTGTGGCCTGCCTTGGAGCAGACGGCCAGTCGTATAAGATTCCACGTTTGGACGTGGAATCTCATACGGACGTTCCGGGCCGCGCTGGTGTGCATGAACCCCCTCACACAAGCGCGGACTTGGTGCCTGGTTTGCCTATGGAGAATGCTATGCCAGCCCTCGCGGGCCCGTATACATTCCCTGAGCAGCCAGGTTCGTCTATAGCCTCCTCCTCGGCCATACCTGCGAATGCTATTAAGGATGACGAGGGCCCGCTGCTCGTTGGCAATTCGCAGGTAGCCACGGATGAAGACTGGTCAGAAGCGTGTGCGTGGCTCCTCGCTATAAGACCAGAGCTCGCTGTGGACGAGACGGCCGCCGGTAACCCTCGGGCATGGTTATAGGCGAAGCCGTTGGTCAGCACGACTGTCTCTGCCGTATGCTGAGCATATCTTAGATATGTTCTCGGCGGCAGAGGAGTCGATCAGACCGAGAGGTCGCCTCGCGAAGCCCCCCGCCCGGCCCCCCCCCCCCGCGAGGTAGCTAGGCGATGTCGAGTTACTGCTAGTCAGTATGCTCGATATGGCCTAGCACCCAGACCGAGCGCGGCGCGGTCATCCACGCCGCTCTGGCGGAAGATATGTGGCCGGATTCCCGTGCTGCCACGGGAGCGTTGTGCACGGGCGCTATGCGCTCGGCGAATGCCGCCTTGCGCGACACCGAGGAGAGCTCGCGAGCGGTGATTGGTGTGCTGTCGCATGTCTCTCAGCTACTATCGGGGGTGGTAGCAGCGTCAGTGCAGCAACAGCCTAGTAGAGCTGGGCGGTATTGATATGTACATGACGGTATCGGTACCATGAAAAAATACCGCAGTACCACGGTATACCGTCATCTGAGCTTGAGGCATGCCACGAAATCAGAACAATTTTTTCCATTTCCTTTTCACACTTCCATCTCCAATCAACGGTAAATGTAGGTAAAATAAATAAATCAGCTTCCTGATTTAGAGAAGAAAAACATGGCTATTGCGACTGTTTAGTTTCACGATTTTATTAGGTCACTATTTTTATTGACGTAATGTCATTCACTGGAATATCGGTCAAAGGGTGTGGTCGACTCGCTAACTATAACCCGCTGTTTGAGACATTGGGTGCACTATTTTCAATCTGGATTGTTCTTGCTATTAATGCGTGCGACCAGGAAACGGTAAATTTTATTTTGGCAGTCGAGCGCTTTGATAAACAGAGTCCAGACAAAATCTGCGAGTATTTAAACGGGGCGAGTGTTGTACTCTTTTATTTCTGGAGTCGTATATTCTGTTACTCACTAAAACAGGCCTATACACATACATATAACACGACATTGAATATAGCCGATTCCAAAGCTTCTGATAATTACCGAGTACCCGATGTGCAGACTCGTTACTCGCCATGGTTCACATGAACAATGCGTGTAAAAAGATATTTCCGCGAACTTCCGACCTGTAGCCGGTTGAAAAATGAATTACAAAAACTAAAACACTATAATTTTTAGGTGTCGTTACTTAAACTGGATTTAATCCTTAAAGAAATTTCTTAAAACAAGCCAGAAAAATAAAAAATAACGACTTCAACGCTGCTCGTTGTTAATACATTAGCACGTTAGCGCGATCAAAACGGCGCGAGCAAATACTACGTTTTAGTAAAGTTTCATTGATAAATTCAACATAGTAATGTATTTTCCCACGGTCTAGTTCATGAACAACCTCTCAGATACGTCTTTGCGAGATTGCTGTTGTGTTTGAATAGGTTTGAATAGCACGCAGTTTGTATGTTATTTTGTTATTCTAGTGTGTTTGTTTGGTGACAAAATACTTGGAGTAATAAATTACAAATAATAGAAACGGGAATAGGGAATATATTATAGCGTAATTACTACCGGCGGACGGCCAGAGAATGAGTTTAGATGTTTTAAATAAAGCAATTTTACCGTGAGACTTTCCAGACGTACGTTTGACATACAATTCTGCTTGTCATTATTTTGTAATTGATGTCTTGATGTTTGTTTTTACAACGACCCTTTCACCTCAACTCGGCTAATAGTTAGGGATGCCTGTATTTTTGGTACTATTAGCACTTATTTACCTTGATCAAGTCAGATTTTATGAATATATTTCTCAAATATTGCTCAAACATTATGAACATCACGGTATTTGGAAATGTCAACGGTATCGGTTCACGGTATACCGCGGTCCTCACGGTACTACCGTCAGACCGCCCAGCTCTACAGCCTAGTCCCGTGACAGTCCAACGAGCCATCCAGGATGGCATCAACCGGGCGTTGGACTGTCTGACTAGGTCGGTCACAAAGTCACTGAGAACGAGGGCGCACTTTTGCATTGGACAATTTGTGCCCATCTCAGGAGCTCAAGTCGCGCTTGTTGCAAGCGCTGATGGTGGGCCCTGGACTCTTTGGAGGTGAAGGTTGTCGGCACCTCCAGGAGACAGTGACTTTGGTGAAAAACCAAAGGGTGCTGCGCGCACAGTTTGAAGTGCTGCGCAGAGAACACGTGCGTGTTCAGCCGACAGCAGTACGCTCGAGGCGGTGCTGGCAGTGTCAGAGGCCAGCAGGCCGACCGGTTTCAGAGACCGCGTCGGCTACGCCAGCAAGCGCCGATGGCGGGCCCTGGACTCTTTGGAGGTGAAGGTTGTCGGCACCTCCAGGAGACGGTGACTTTGGTGAACAACCAGAGGGCGCTGCGTGCACAGTTTGAGGGGCTGCGCATGGAACACGTGCGTGTTCAGCCCTCGGCTGCTCGACAGCCGTACGCTCGTGGCGGGGCTGGCAGTGTCAGAGGCCAGCAGGCCGGCGGGTTTCAGCGACCGCGTCGGCTACGCCAGCAGCAGCGTGCTGTTGTGCGACAGCCGCCGCCTCAAGCGCAGCCTGCCAGACAGCAGCCCGCGCACCGTGGTGCACGTGGCGCTGGTCGCGGCGCGTGGTAACCGGGCCTGATGCAAGAAAATTTTTTCCGGTTATCACAAGTACCACTCGGGTGTTGTCACTCGTACCAGAGACACACTCACTTCTAAAATTTATGGGCACCCCGTCATCCCTATGTGCACCAGTGTGAGGTCGTTTGACTTGTCAAATTCAGAAGTGGGGC
The DNA here is from genome assembly GCA_034401795.1 of Chaetoderma sp. LZ-2023a. Classification (NCBI taxonomy): domain Eukaryota; kingdom Metazoa; phylum Mollusca; class Caudofoveata; order Chaetodermatida; family Chaetodermatidae; genus Chaetoderma; species Chaetoderma sp. LZ-2023a. Next base: position 4,807,821 of record CM067363.1, read on the forward strand.
CGGTTAATTCAGGACCGCTTAGTCTTGCAATGGCTTTCGCATGGATACAGTCCAGAATGGATAAGAGGTCCGCCGTTGCATTTGTATCTGGTACCGATCTGGACTCAAATTCCAAGAGATCCAGACAAGCGGTTGTGCATAGAAGAGGAGATAGAATCTCTAATTCTAAAAGAAGCAATTCAACCGGTGCAGGATTGCCCGGGCTTCTATTCAACCGTGTTTCTTGTGGCAAAGAACACCGGGGGGTGGAGACCAATTCTCAACCTCAAACCTCTAAACAAGTTTTTAGACACACCAAGTTTCAAAATGGAAACAGTAAGATCGGTGTTGTTGGGGTTAGAGAAGGGGATGTGGACAGCATCTATAGATCTCAAGGATGCTTATTTCCACATTCCAATTGCAAGGAGTTTTCGTCGGTTCCTGAGATTTGCTTTTCAGGGACGCCAATGGGAATTCAAGGTTCTTCCATTCGGCATCTCGACGGCTCCAAGGGTCTTCACTCGAGGGGTACTTGCTATCACGGCATACCTCCGCAGGAGAAATATAGCTGTTCACACTTACATAGACGACTGGTTGCTGAAAGCACACAACCCAGAAAGTTTGACAGCAAATCTGGAGATAGTTTTGAAAACTCTCACAGATTTAGGCTGGATAATCAACTTTCAGAAATCAGAGCTGACTCCATCCCAGAAGTTTGTTTACCTGGGTAGTTCTTCGATCTGGAGATAGGATATGTTTATCCATCCCAGGAGAGAGTGGAAGGTCTCCTCTCGTGCATTCAGTTGGTTTGCAACGGTCGCTATATTCTAGCACGGGTCTATCTGAGAATGTTAGGTCTGATGGTTTCAATGGAACCAGTCATTCCTCAGGCGGCCAATTCAATTGTTTCTCATGACTCAGTGGACGCAGAGTTCAGGATCACTGGACTCGCGCATTCAAGTGTTGGACCCTATCATTCATTACCTTCATTGGTGGATGGAGAGAGGAAATCTCCTGGCGGGGGTCATGCTGACCCCTCCCCACCCTCAAGTAACGATGTTTACGGATGCATCGATGGAGAGTTGGGGAGCTTGCCTGGAAGAAGCCACTATATCAGGACTTTGGAATCTGGAACAGTCAAAGGAACATATCAACATGCTAGAATTGTGGACTGTAATTCTAGCCCTGGAACACTTCCTAAAGGAAGTGGAGCGAAAATTTGTGTTGATACGTTCAGACAACTCTACAGTAGTGCGTCCTTGTTGGAGTTAATAATATTCCATTGGCTACTGTTGTAAAAGATTTAGGCGTTCTCGATTCTGAATTAAATATGGAAAGTCATGTAAATCATATTCGCAAAGTGTGCTTTATGCAGCTACGAAACATTGGTAACATTAGGAAGTACATCACTCGTGAAGCGGCAATGCGGCACGTGTTATCACTAGTAATGTCGAGACTCAATTATTGTAACGGTCTTCTCGCAGGTGCTTCCAAAATACCCATTAACAAGCTTCAGGCAGTTCAGAACACAGCTGCGCGAATTGTATCACTGAGAAATAAGTATGACCACATACCCCCATTCTTCAAGATTTACACTGGCTCCCACTAGAATACAGAATCCGTTTCAAAATCCTTAAGTTTAGCATATCAGTGTTTCTCCGAAACTGCACCAACGTACCTATCTGAATTGCTAGAGAGTTACACACCTACACGAACCCTCAGATCTTCTGAACAAAATCTCCTGAAGATTCCCAGAGTAAACACTAAAACCTATGGCCATAAAGCCTTTTCATTCGTGGCCGCCACTCAGTGGAATAATCTCCCAACTCATATTAAATCTGCCCCGACTTTATCCGTATTTAAAACTAACTTGAAAACATTCTTGTTTAAAGAAGCTTTCCCGTAAGCTGTATGCTAAATTTCTCTCTTATTGTCAGCGCTTAGAGCATGCAATCGCATGGATTTAGCGCATTATAAATGTACTATTATTATTATTATTATAAACCGCCAGGGCGGAACGAAGTCGCCCAGTCTCTGTATGATGACATGGAAGCTGCTTTGCTGGTGCATGGATCATATGATCACCTTGAAAGCAGTTCATATTCCGGGAAGGCTGAATCTGTTAGTAGACTCATTGAGCCGAAGGATGAGTATTCTTCTGCCTACGGAATGGCAACTAAATCAATGTGTAGCGGATCACCTGTTCAATCATTGGGGAAAGCCCAACATAGATTTGTTCGCAATGAAGAAGAATGCGAAGATGACAACGTACGTTTCTCCGATTCCAGATCCAAGCGCTATCGCAATAGATGCGCTAGCTATCAGTTGGAAGGGAATGTATGCATACGCACACTCTCCAACAATCCTGATTCCAAGGATCCTTCAGAAGATCAGACAAGAGGAATGCCAAGTGCTTCTGATCGCCCCGAATTGGCCAAGCCGATCATGGTTTACGGATCTGCTGGACCTTCTGGTTTGCAATCCGGTTCCTGTGCCGCTGATGGACAATATTATCTTCCAGGGCAAGACCCTTCACAACAATCCGTCAATGTTTCAATTGACTGCATGGATATTGTCAAACAATCGTGATTAAGGAGGGCTTTTCTGAGCAAGCAGCCAATTTCATGGCCAGAGCCAGAAGGGGGTTAACCTCCCGAGCGTATAATTATAAAATCAACAGATTTGCAGAATGGTGCTCAAAGAGATGTATCAATCCGATGGAAGCATCTATTCAGGTAGTAGCTGATTTTCTCTGTCACCTGTATGATACCTATAGTCTTAAACCTAATTCTATTGCTGGATACAAATCAGCATTGATGACTGTTATCCCTTGCTTGGCAAAGAGGGGAAGTGATGAAGTAAGTGTTTTAAATACTCTTATTAAAGGTATGGGCAATCTCAGACCAAGAAATCCTCCGCTGACACCATCATGGAGTCTTTCTCTGGTTCTGCAGGTTTTGAGTGATAAACCTTTTGAACCACTTAGTGCTATATTTGTAAAATTATTGACACTTAAAACTTTTTAGTTGCGGCAGCATCAGCCAGACGCAGGAGTGAAATTCATGCCTTGTCTGCTGAGCCTGACCCGTATATAGTTACAGGTGATGACCTTAAGCTTCTACCAAGATTGAATTTCTTGGCTAAGAATCAATCTTTAAAGTATCCGGGTAAACCTGTTATTTTACCTGCCTTAACCAGATATGATCCTGATGCTAAAGTATGGTGTCCTGTCCGTGCTTTAAATAAGTACAAGAGAAGAACTCAGGTTTGGCGGACGGACCCATGTTCCCTATGGTTGTCATATATTGAACCCCATGGTAGGGCGTCAAGAGACACTATTTCCAGATGGATAGTAGAATGTATCCAATTCGGTCATAAGACAGCCACTGGAATCCAGGTAGATAGAGCCAAGGCTCATAGTGTCCGTGGTGCGTTAACTTCCACGGCATTATTTAATGGTGTTTCTATTGAAGACATTAGGTCAGTAGCCCAGTGGCACTGTGAATCAAGTTTTACCGACCATTACCTTCGTGACACTTCTAACCTGCTCGCCATCTCAGTCCTCAGGAAATAAAATATTTATGCAGAGGTTTATGTTTGTAAATAGTTTTCCTCCTGCTATTTACAAATATCACATTTGTTGATAGGGTATCCCTACTACTAGCTGGTACAATTCTCTTCATCCGGTGGGGGAAGAGATGAGTGCCGCGTCCAAGACATCAGAGGTCAGTGTTTATGACCATTCTGTGATTTTTTGTCTTGGTGATGGTGTCATTTTTATTTGTTAATATGGTGATGGTTAATGTCTCTTAATTGTGTTTTTTTCAGAGAGTTTTTGAAATAGAAGCAATTCTTCTTTTTCCAATGTCTAGTAATACTTTTCATTAAGTATTAGAGAACGTGCTAGTCATTTAGAGCAGCGTTTTTTCCTAACCTTCCTCAGAAAGAAGGGGGGGGGGGGGGTTGCATTTGCCTTTTGATCAATCTCTCTTCATCGGTCGATTATCCGATGCAAAATTCTATTCCTGGTTGTGGTTTCAGTCACAATTTCAGATGTTTTAAATCTCTTGAGAATTCAAAGAGCCTAGTCTCTTCGAGGGTGTGCTGGTTTTCAGGACCTTGCCTCCCTCCCACCAAAATTTACTTTCAAATTCTGGTTTTTATCAAGAGTGTTAGGGAGGTAAGTATGATCTCATGATGTGAAATAAGTAAATTTATCAAATTTCTTTTTCACAAGTGAGATGACATACTTACCTCCCTAACAGGATCCCGGCCTCGCCACCCCACGGAGGCCTGGTCCTTTGGCTATTGAATAGTTGCTTCTATGTCAGCCAATATTTAGTAACGGAAGTACCGGTGTGCGCATGCGCAGTGGGTGGTGTTTGTCATGTGCATGACTGTGTACTTCCACCTGCCCATTAGGGGCACCTAACTTTTTATAATTCTGAATATTATTGAATTTAGAGCCGATATACTAATATATCAAGAGTGTTAGGGAGGTAAGTATGTCATCTCACTCGTGAAAAAGAAATTTGATAAATTTACTTAAACTATGAATAGCTGAATCTTATTGATTTGCTTTGCTGCATTTTCTGAATGTTAGTAGTTATAACTATGAATAGATTATAGATATTCTGAGTTAGTAGTTATAACTATGAATAGATTGAAGATATTAGGAGTTAGTAGGTTATAACTATGAATAGATTATAGATATTCTGAGTTAGTAGTTATAACTATGAATAGATTAAAGATATTCTGAGTTAGTAGTTATAACTATGAATAGATTATAGATATTCTGAGTTAGTAGGTTAAAACTATGAATAGATTATAGATATTCTGATTTAGTAGGTTATACCGTTAAAACTCTACTAAAGGACGCAGTTTTTTGGTCAAAACACATGTACTAGAAAGGGGGGTGCGTACTATAATCGAGAACATTCCTTCCCCACATTTTTGGCTCGAAATTTTTCTTAAAAAGTCACAGATTATACCACGGAAATTGAACTAAATGTTACCCTAGACAATTCACGCCGCCTGACGACTATGTTTAATGTATACTCCAAAAACACCAAGCGGAAGTGAAATTATTAAATTGGGGCGCCTAAATATTGCTTATTCTTTAATACATATCACTTATTAAATCAAAATTAATCCAGAATTTGACATAAAATGGCGTCGAGAAAAGATACGTGTATAAATCACGTGATTCGCCTCCAATCGCAAAAGATCTTTATTCTAATTAGAGCGAGTACTCGGATATAAATATTCTGGACTCGGAAATTGCTATATATCATCATTGCGCGATAGGAACTGAATGTTCCCGTACCTGTTTGATAACCAACTCCCGTTAGCGCATAAGATTACACAGCGCCTCCAATCACAAAAGAGCCAGATAACCAACTCCCGTTAGCGCATAAGATCACACAGCGCCTCCAAACGCAAAAGAGCCATTACAATCTGTTTCTATCACGCGATTTCGATGTTTTCAAGGAGACATTTTATGCCAAAATTAGATTGATTTTGATGTAATAAACAATCTTTATTGAAGATACATGATATTTAGGCGGTCCTATTTAATAATTTCTCTAACATCATGATAATTTTTAGTCATGCATTAAACTTGACCGGATTGATGGTTATTTTTGATACCAATTTTCGATTTTTTAAAGGTACGTTTTTTCTAAATTTAACAGCGTCTTATACTTGAATACAAGAGTTTTTTGGGCGGATTTTGGTCAAATTTGGGACAGCGTCCTATATTCGAGGGCGGCCTTTAGTCGAGAAAGTACGGTAACTATGAATAGATTATAGATATTCTGAGTTAGTAGGTTATAACTATGAATAGATTATAGCGCCCAGTCAAATTAGTTTCAAAATATTCAACAGCTTACCTGTGTAGCTTTTTTGGAAATTGATAGTCATGGTGTTCAGAGATCGATCGATCCCAACATGAGTGACGTGTGAGTGGAGCTTTGCTAGAGATGGGCGGGGCATAGCTAAAACCGGAAAGGTCCATTGCCTTTGACTACTCTGAACAAATCCTAAATGTCTCTAAATTTCTAAGTTAATTGCAGCAAAGGCAAATTATTATTGATCTTAAAAGCAGATAATATCTGTACCTTGATGTTAATTGTATGCATTGTATGTGTAGCTGTCTCTTGGCATTAGGCGTCTTGGTTGTAATTCCCTCCAGACACATTTGATGACAGATTTATAAATTTAATAGAAACAAGATGGTAAAAACACTATTATTTACACATAGTCATTTTGCCACATGATAATGTATGGAATATATAATTTCTCCACTGACAACTGAAAATACTTTTCTGAATACTACTATGATAAACTCATCAAGTGGTATGTCCGGAACAGTTCAGTACATTTGTGCTAAAATCATGTTGAAGCTGGGTGACACTCCACTGTGCTTGGAAATTAAACTGGTAGTGTAGCTAAACTAATATCTTGAACTTGTAGAGTGTAATATGGCAATGTAATGAATAGAAACTGAAAGTCTGATTTTGTGACGGACGTATGTGACATGCACGGTGGTTCTAATATTAATAGTATGTTGCAAATATTTTCCAAGACCATTGCTTACAGGGAGCTTATTTATAATATAAATTTAGGTTAAAATATTTTCAGAATTTATATTTTTTGTGACGGACATACACTTAATGAAATCTTGAAAGTTCTATAAATATTTGAAATCAAACTGTAAAAGTTGTTTATAAGCCATTACATCAAAGCATAAGCTCGCTCATTCCAATGAAACAAGTAGTTCAAGAAGAATTTCATAAAGATTATAAAATTATATTTTCAGACATTATTGATCCAAAAAAGAAATTTAAAAACATTGTGAGGGTACCCTTAAAGAAATTAATGTAACTTCACAGATATTAAAGATAACATTAAACTGAATACATGTTCCGAAACTAGAGCGTTTACTCTTTCAGATGACACCAACAGTGTTGAAAAGGAACAATTTAAAGTTTTTATGTCTGGTTTCACTTCTCACGGAACTGCCCAGCATATCCTCCAAAAGTCTACCATATCCTCTAAAGTTTACAGTAATCAGCAATATCCTCCAAAGGTCTACCATAGCCTCCAAAGTTTACAATAATCAGCAATATCCTCCAAGGTTTACGGTAATCAGCAATATCCTCCAAAAGTTTACAGTATCCTCCAAAGTTTACAGCAATCAGCAATATCCTCCAAAAGTCTACCATATCCTCCAATGTTTACAGTAATCAGCAATATCCTCCAAAAGTCTACCATATCCTCCAAGGTTTACAGTAATCAGCAATATCCTCCAAAAGTCTACAATATCCTCCAAGGTTTACGGTAATCAGCAATATCCTCCAAAAGTCTACCATATCCTCCAAGGTTTACGGTAATCAGCAATATCCTCCAAAAGTCTACCATATCCTCCAAGGTTTACAGTAATCAGCAATATCCTCCAAAAGTCTACCATATCCTCCAAGGTTTACGGTAATCAGCAATATCCTCCAAAAGTCTACCATATCCTTCAAGGTTTACTGTAATCAGCAATATCCTTCAAAAGTCTACAGTATCCTCCAAGGTTTACGGTAATCAGCAATATCCTCCAAAAGTCTACCATATCCTTCAAGGTTTACGGTAATCAGCAATATCCTCCAAAAGTCTACCATATCCTCCAAAGTTTACAGTAATCAGCAATATCTTCCAAAAGTCTACAGTATCCTCCAAAGTTTACAGAAATCAGCCATATCCTCCAAAAGTCTACCATATCCTTCAAGGTTTACAATAATCAGCAATATCCTCCAAAAGTCTACAGTATCCTCCAAGGTTTACGGTAATCAGCAATATCCTCCAAAAGTCTACCATATCCTTCAAGGTTTACGGTAATCAGCAATATCCTCCAAAAGTCTACCATATCCTCCAATGTTTACAGTAATCAGCAATATCTTCCAAAAGTCTACAGTATCCTCCAAAGTTTACGGTAATCAGCAATATCCTCCAAAAGTCTACCATATCCTCCAATGTTTACAGTAATCAGCAATATCTTCCAAAAGTCTACAGTATCCTCCAAAGTTTACGGTAATCAGCAATATCCTCCAAAAGTCTACCATATCCTCCAAGGTTTACAATAATCAGCAATATCCTCCAAAAGTCTACAGTATCCTCCAAAGTTTATAGTGTTCAGCAATATCCTCCAAAAGTCTACAGTATCCTCCTCCCAGGCAGTGAGCAGTATCCCACAAAAGTGGGCAGTATCCACCAAAAGTTTACCGTAATCATGTATACAAAAACATTTACCACCATATTATGCAGCATAGAATATAAATATAGAGGCATTATCAATATTCATATAATATGCAAGTATCGTTTATTAAGCAATCTGGGCACTTACTTGCCTCAAGCATTGTTTTGCCTGCCCAGGGGAGGCAGCCAGTACATTAGACATAAGTGCAGGTGTGACCGGCTTATGTCTGTCGCCAAATAAATATGTAAACTTATTCATGTGTTCGTGTTATGTGTGCATGCTAATAACAACGTAATCAGGAATAGTTGCCCAACAGAACTAATAAGTAGTTTTGTCGATGAGCACAACAGACTTTATCAATAAAGTGGAGTGCTATGGACCTACAGTTTTGTCGATGAGCATATCAAAGTGCACGTCACCAAACTCAAATCCTATGTGAGAGACACAACAGACTATCAATAAAGTGGAGAGCTATGGACCTACCGCGCCAGGCACCCTTCTTGTCACAATGGACGTCACCCCACTGTACACAAATATCCCAAACAACGAGGGCCAAAGAGCAGTAGCAGAATTCTGGCAGAAACATGGACTCCCAGGAGACCTCTCAATAAGAGGCCTCCTCAACCTTCTAAAACTGGTTTTAGAATGCAACAATTTTGAGTTCAATGGTGACCACTTTCTACAAGTAGGAGGAACCGCCATGGGCAGTGAGGTGGCTTGCACGTATGCATGCATATTTATGGCGGATTTAGAACCAAAACTGCTACAAACAGCGCCATCCCAACCATGTCTATGTCAGATACATAGATGACATCTTCATGGTATGGGATCACAGCGCAACAGCACTGAATACCTTTATAGACCACATGAATTGAGCTCACCACAGCATCAAATTCACTATGGAATCTTCAACAGAACAGGTCTCCTTCCTGGATACCATGGTCAGAAATAGTTATGGCCATACGATCACATTTGATCTATACACAAAACCTTACAGACACACACGGATATCTCCATTACGATTCAGCACACCCATCCAACTGCAAGGATTCATCTCGATATGGCCAATTCCTGAGACTTAGAGACGCATCTGTACCGATATAGATGACTACGACAGGAACAGCCTAGGCCACTTTGCCAACAAAGTCTACCCACACCAGACTCTGGACTCTGCCAGAGCGAAAGCCCGCTCAAAAGTCAGAGATGATCTCTTGCACCCACCCCCAAAACTGCAAACAGACATGACACAAGCAAAACCAGTCTGTTTGCGAATTCAACAGAACAAGCATCTTCCTAAAACACACCATAAAAAAATACTGGCCAATTCTGGAAGCTAGCAACAGCTGCAGAACAGCTTTCCCAGAACCGCCACTGTTTGGCTTCTGGAGAAACAAAACAATTAAAGACGCCATAGTAAGAGCCAAACTACCCACAACAAACGGGGCACCACCCCACAGAAACCCACTTCTACCTTGGAAAACAAGGAATTGCACTATATGCCACACCATGCAGAAAGAAAGATTCTTCTCAAGCTCCAATACAAGTCCCTCCTATAGATCTAAAATCATTGGCAATTGTCAAACAAGAAACGTGGTATACCTACTCACTTGCTCAGTATGCAAAAAACAATACGTAGGCGAAACTCTGCGTACTTTCAAAATACGCATCCAGGAACACTTACGTTCCATCATGAACCTCTACAAGAACGAGAGATGCGACACTCCTGTATCTAGACACTTCTAACAGACCTGGCCATTCCAGAATTAACATGCAATTCAGAATAATACAGGTGCTCTCCTCAGACCCTGAGGACGAAACATCCACTAAGTGGAGGAAACAAAAGGAGTGCCACTGGATACACCAGCTCCACACAATGGAGCCCATAGGAATCAACATAGCAGGGTAAGGGTCACCCATTTCCCTGGGTCAACTCGCTCACAAAAACCAGACAAACCCAGTACGTCGTTATTATCATTTATGTGTGCATGCATTAACCTTTGTTATTGGTAATTAGTACCCAAGCTGATAAATCGATTAATCACGATTATTCTTAATTCTTAAATAATCGATCACGATCACTCAAAGCAATAATCGTGCATGCCTAGCCAATAGATGAACCAAAGTTGTTCAAACGAACTTGATCGGTTGATTTGGATCTTAGATGACATACCCGTGTGAAATAAATTTCAAGTTAACTTGGATTATCTTGAATATCCAAGCTATTGGAAAATTATTCAACCCATACGAGCTTGGATTACCTTGAATTAGCTTGGACTTTATATAGTTGCTTGAACTTCTTTAAAAATCCCCCGTCTCAGAATTCAAGCTAGCTGGGATTTTCTAGGACTTTTTGAATATCATAATGAAAAAGTGCAAGCTTCTTGGATTTGCTTGGACTTTTCTGATTTGACAGAATTCAAGCTAGCTTGGATTTTCTGGGACTTTGTTTTGTCAGACATAAAAGAATTCAAGCTACTTGGATATCCTTGAATTTGTAGACTCACTTACACTACCTTGGATTATCTTGAAATAGCTTGCACTAATGCAAGAGAACAGGTTCTGTATAATCATAACTAGAGGTGACATTGACCTGGTAAATTGGTGGGAAATTTAAAAAGTCTGTAAAAAAGCAAACAGTACATTCATTGCATTGATCATTACCAGCTATGGATATATAGAATATGATAGTTTGGAAACGCTGACAGTACTGTTAGATAGAATGCTTAGCATCAGTAACCTCAAATGGAAACGGAACTGTATTTTGAGGTATGTATTCTATTGATTTCCAGAGATTTATTCAGAATTACCAGTTTTGGTATAGCTTTTTCAGTTCTATGTAATTAATGCAGTGATGATGCCTCTAAATAATATGGCACATTAACAATCTATGTCTATAAGAAATCAGTCAAAAACTCATACATTGCTAATGTCTGGCTGAAATTGTATTTGTTATTGAATAACTCAACTCCCATGAAGGTGATTTTGGTTTTAAAGCATACATATTTATATATAATCTCTGTGTGGCAGCATTTATGTGTACATGCATACATTTTATGTTAATGGCTAACCTATTTCAAAAGCTAGGATTAGCTGGGATTGTCTTGGAAGTTCTAGATAGCTGGGACTTTCTGGAATAAAATCCAAGCTAAATGGGATTTTCTTGAACGTTCAAGCAGGCTTGGATTTTCTTGAACGTTCAAGCTAGCTTGGATTTTCTTGAATGTTCAAGCTAGCTGGAATATTCTTGGATTTTAAGTGGCCAATACCGGCAAGCTAGCTTGGATTATCTTGAATGTTCAAGTTAGCTCGGATTTTCTTGAATGTTCAAGCTGGCTGGAATTTTCTTGGATTTTACTTTAACTAGGCCTTTCTTGGATTTTCTTGAATTATCTTGAATTTTATGTGGCCAATACCAGCAAGCTAATCCAAGCTTTTCCAAGTTATTAAAAGCTTGGATTAGCTGGTTTATTCAAGCTCCACAGAACTTGGATATTCATGAATATCCAAACTTTTTTTGGCCTGGGTAGTTTTCACAAAATTTCATTTTTATATGATGTTTTTAAAGTCAAATTTGGTTTTATATAGGTTTATGGGTATGGCGATATGCTGTAGTTTTCCTTTTGTCAGATAAATGGGTCGGTGGCCATCTTGGATTATTTTTCTGCCAAAACTATAGATAAAGAAGGGGATTATTCAAATGTTGTTTTCTCAAGAGCCACGGGCCGATTTCAATTATATTTGCCAGGAAGTTTCCTTAAGGCATAGCGATCCAAATTTCAACAGAATCCGATTGGCCCATTTGCACGGTGGCCATCTTTGTTTTTGCATTACCCGTAGAAACTTATTTAAAGGAAATCTGACCCTATCTTATACTAACCATTCAGGTGATGAAATTTGCCATCCATAATCCATCCATGACATTTTAGCTCTTTGTCATGTCGACAACGAAAGATATTCAGGTTTTAGTAGTTAAATGTTGACACACTTCTATAGTCTATGATGTCTGTCATGATCTGCTTATCAACCAATCAGAAAAATAATTGCGTGTTTGCCTCGGTATATGCCTCGGTATATGCGCTCAGTCATACAGGTGCCAGCTATGGTTGGGCAATGTGGCATAAAAGCAATCATACATTTAAGCTGTTGAACATTTTGAAACAAATTTGACTGAAAGTAGTTTCAAAATATTCAATGGGATGAGTATTACATAATACAGAATGTAATGCAATGGCACTTACATGACACCACACACTATCGGGTGAGGAGACAAAATGGTGGCGATCACTATTCAACATTTACGCGATATTAAAAAACAATTATGATACAGATAAGGAAATGTGACAGGATATGAATGATATGGCATCTATAAGCCATAATCTACCAAAGCAATGCAACATTTGAGATGAGATTAGCATCACTTTAAAAATCTCGGAAACCGCTTGACAGACTGATGTGAAACTCGAGAACCTTCATCTAAGGCAATAGCTGAACCAAGTTTTTTCAATTTGGTCTATTTTTAGCTTGACTTTACGATGTAAAACGAACTGTTGCGATAGCCTGCACGTTGTCTGGCGTCGGCGAATTTGCGTTTAGCTCAACTTTTCTGTTTATATCTCAGGTTTGGTTAATCAAACTGGAGGTAAACTTGGGCACATGCTTCCTTATAGTGACACAGCATGTCACAATGACCTTGGGGTCAAAGGTCAAGGCCACTGACGTTGGTAAAAACCTTGCTTTTTCAACATTAACATTTTCCGTTTAGCTCAACTTTTCTGTTTATATCTCAGGTTTGGTTAATCATACTCGACCCAAACTTGGGCACATGCTTCCTTATAAGGACACGGCATCTCACAATGATGTTAAGGTCAAAAGATCAAGGTCACTGTGACCTTGGTTAAACATTGGAGTTTTTCAACATCATTTTCCGTTTAGCTCAACTTAGCAGTTTATATCTCATCTTTTGTTATATCATACTGGACCCAAACTTGGACAAATGCGCCATTATAATAACACAGCATGACACAATGATCATGGTTTAAGAAATCAAGGTCACTGCGACCTTGGTAAAAACATTGTTTTTTTCAACATTATAATTTTCCGTTTAGCTCAACTTAGCAGTTTATATCTCATCTTTGGTTAATCATACTCGACCCAACAGTGACTAATAGGTTTGTAATGAATGAGTCCCTGAGAAATTTAATGGGTTTTCTACGGAGTGACACCGACAGTGAGTCACTCATTCTGCTATAGCACAATATGCTTCAGTTTCTTGGTGGCATGTTCATCTATAGCAGATGACAACAATACACATGAAATTATTTATATTTTGCGCGCATTAGAAATATCAAATTATCACGCCAGGGTGTGATTTTCCAGTGCTAACTTGTCTGATTAATACAAACCTACGGATTGCTGTCTGACACGGAAACAAAAATTTCATTGTAAATTTCCGCTTGTCGATTCAAATTGCAATCTGTACTCTTGTTATAACCAGAAACTAAAACTGAGTCTGTCCTGATTCATCTGCAGGTTTGAGACTATTGTAGAATGGTTAGTGTCCACCTTTGTTCCAGCTTTAGGTATGGAGTATTCAACCTTTTCGTTAAAAGAAGCTGGCTGAAAGAAGCCTAATAGTGGTAGGGTTAACAACATACATTTGATTGCACTATTTCTTTTCGGTGTCACCTTGGATTTCTGAAAATGTCCAGGAAATTGGTTACGTGTCCACTTATTAACCACTCCAACCAAACTTGACTGTAAGGACCTTATGCAGGGACAGGTAGGAAAAACATTTTTGGTCGACATTGGATTTCTGTAAAGGTCCTAACGATCGCTTAAAATACTATCTCTATTCTGCCGGCATCCGTTTGTGCTTTTAAGACATAAACCTCTGCTTCTGTCCAGAAATGTAGTATTTACGGAAAACATTTACAGAGGTCTAGATGAAGGACAAGCCAGATGAGCTTTCTCACGAATGGCCGCTCATGTGAGTGATGAGAGCTCCAGAAGGACCTCTTGTTTATAAGTTACATTCGTGAATGACTGGTCACGTAAGTGATGATGGCTCCAGAAGAACCTGTTGTTTATAAGTTACCACTCATGAATGACCGGTCACGTGATTGTTAACTTATGAACAAGAGGGCCTTCTGGAGCCATCATCACTCGCTGTCATACCTGAGTCTTAACTTATAAACAAGAGGTCCTTCTGGAGAATCGAGAGAGGCATTCTAGTGATACATTTTCAAAAAAAAATTTCTCTTGACCTGCAAATGGACTTCTTAAACACCATTGCAATTTTCATCATTGGTATTCTTTTGCTGTTATGTCTTGGTAATTTGTATCCAAGCTGATTTATTGAGTAATCACGATTATTTTTTAATAATCGATCGCGATCGCTCATCACAATAATCGCACAAGCCTATATTCCTCCATAGGTAATGCTGTATGATATTTGTTTGCAGAGCGACACAAACTTCGCGAGATGAAAGAAGGATGGGTGGCTTATTATAAAGACGGAGTAAGTCCGCTCACAAGCAGTCGGCCTCTCAAAGTGTCCTATCATTCTGTGCTGGCATGTCCAATATGCTTAAGTCACAGGCAAGGTATGAGTACGCTGAATTCACCTTTCCAGAGTACCCACCCATCATATGACATCATAATGAACTGCGCGATATGTAGAATGACATCATAATGAATGACGTTGATAAGTACGTCACGAATGCACATTTGAAGACGGTCTATGCGTTGCTGTACAAATTGTTTGCTTTTACTATTTAATAAATATTCTGTTGAATATTTTGTAACTAATTTGACTGAGCGCTGTTGCTGCCATTCTTCGTGTCATTACTATCGTTAACCATTCTCAGTAGCTCACCTGCTGCTGGCGGCCTGGGTGGATAAAACTGGATATAGCTATCAGCATGTCCATCTATCAGACTCGCTGTCCATCCGTCCATCTAGCTCTCCATTTGTCCATCTGTCTCTTTGGCAGCGCAACTCCTAGAGTTCCCAATGGATTAACCTGAATGTTGGTGCACATTATCAGAATCATGTACAGACATGCATGTGCTTCTTTCGTGGCCGGGAAATTATTCATTACAGAGTTATTCTCCTTGAATTATCTTAACTTCAGGATGCCTGCCCATATTCACGCAAAGATTCTTTATCGTTTGATTATTATTAGCTCACCTGGCTTGAAAGGTCAAGTGAGCTTATGCCGTGGCGACCGTCCGTCTTCAGTCAACTTTTGCTTTAAAACGCTACTCCTCCTTAACCAATAGCCGAATCGTAACTAAATTTTGGTCAACGGATGCTATTGTACTCAGATCCGGAACTTCCATTTGGATTTGGATTCATACATTTTTTTGGTCAAAATCTTAGATTTTATTATAAATTTACCGGAAATTGTTAAATTGCTTCTTACCCTTTTGACCGATTTCAATCAAATTTGGCTGAAAGGATCCTATGGTCATAGGTTATAGAACTCCCATTCAGAATTTTGATTCGTCAATATTTTGGTGAAAATCCTAGATTTTATTACAAATTTACCGCAAATTGTCAAATTGCTTCTTACCCATTTGATCGATTTCAATCAAATTTGGCTGAAAGGATCCTATCCTATAGGTTATAGAACTTGCATTCAGAATTTTGATTCGTAAATATTTGGGTGAAATACTTAGATTTTATTAAAAATTTACCAGAAATTGTCAAATTGCTTCTCCTTACCATTTTGACCGATTTCAACCAAATTGGGCTGAAAGGATCCTATGGTCATAGGCTCTAGTATTAAAAATCTACCGAAAATGGTCAAAATTGTACTCCATAGCGGCTTGACATATTTCAACCAAATTTGGTTAGATGGCTTCTATGGTGGTAAGCTCTAGAATATCTATTCAGAATTTTGATTGATCAATTTTTTGGGTGAAAATCTGAGATTTTATGAAAAATCTACCGGAAATGGTCAAACTGCTACTCCTCCATAGCTGCTTGACATATTTCAACCAAATTTGGCTAGATGGCTTCTATGGTGGTAAGCTCTAGAATATCTATTCAGAATTTTGATTGATCAATTTTTTGGGTGAAAATCTGAGATTTTATGAAAAATCTACCGGAAATGGTCAAACTGCTACTCCTCCATAGCTGCTTGACATATTTCAACTAAATTTGAATAGATGCATTCTATGGTGATAGGCTCTAGAACCTCCTTTCAGAATTTTGATTGATCAATTTTTTGGGTGAAAATCTGAGATTTTATGAAAAATCTACTGGAAATGGTCAAAATGCTACTCCTCCTTAGCTGCTTGACATATTTCAACCAAATTTGACTAGATGCATTCTATAGTGGTAGGCTCTAGAAAGTGTTTTCAGAATTCTGATTGATCAATTTTTTGGGTGAAATCTGAGATTTTATGAAAAATCTACCGGAAATGATCAAAATGCTACTCCTCATTAGCTTAGTGACTTATTTCAACCAAATTTGACTAGATGGATTCTATGGTGTTAGGCTCTAGAATATCTATTCAGAATTTTGATTGATTAATTTTTTGGGTGAAATTCTTAGATTTTGTAAGAAATTGCCGGAAATTGTCAAAGCGCGCTTGCCGGATTTCAACCTAGTTTAGTTGGAAGGACCCTATGGGTGTAGGTTTCAGAACTTGTATACAGAATTTTGATTGATAAATATTTTTGGTGAAAATCTTAAATTTTATGAAAATGTACCCGA
Source organism: Chaetoderma sp. LZ-2023a (assembly GCA_034401795.1). Lineage (NCBI taxonomy): Eukaryota > Metazoa > Mollusca > Caudofoveata > Chaetodermatida > Chaetodermatidae > Chaetoderma > Chaetoderma sp. LZ-2023a. The sequence continues at coordinate 4,824,764 of CM067363.1, forward strand.
TATCACTTAAAACGCTTCTCATTAACTGCTTGGTCAATTTCAACGAGACTTGAATTGAAGGACCGTATGTTGGCAGACTTCAGATCTAGTATGCAGAATTTTGATTGGTCAATTTTTGGGTGGCCATCTTGGATTTTCCTACAGTTTTGGTAAATCAAGCCTACACCTTAATAACCACTTGGCAGATTTCACTCAATCTCAGCTGGAGGGACCCTAGGTTGGTAGGCTTCAAAACATATATACAGAATTTTGATTGGTCAATTCTTTTGGTAGCCATCTTGGATTTTCAATAATTATCCGCAATGTCTTTAAATGCAAATGGTTCAAATGCTAATGGTCCAGGTGAGCGCCTCGGGCCTCTTGTTTTACTGTTTCTCTGTTGGTTGGAGTAGCTTATTGCTTTATCCATCTATTTATTATACTCTGGGGTGTTGTATACAATTCGTCCTTACACCTGGATGATGTTTTCTGTCAGATAGTCTTCTTGTTTTTTGAAGATATGACGTCATGATCAGCCTTGTTATTATTATTAGCTCCCCTGGCCTGAAAGGCCAAGTGAGCTTATGTCGTGGCGACTGTCCGTCCATCAACTTTTCCTTTAAACGACTTCTCAAGAACCGCTGGGCCAATTTCAATTATATTTGACAGGAAGCATCATTAGGGCATAGGGATCCAAGTTTGTTCAAATGAAGCCGATCAGCCAATTAGGCCGGCAGCCATCTTGGATTTTGGCCGATTTTTAGAAATGTCTTTAAAAATCTTCTCCGAAACCGCTTGAGGGATTGAAGAAAACCTCATGAAATATGATCTAGGGCAAGAGCTCAACCAAATTTGTTCAAGGGAACTTAATTGGTCAAATAGTTTGGCAGCCATCTTGGTTGACCTAGTTTTAGTGAAAATACCTTCCCCAGAACCGCTGAAGGGATCAGGCCGAAATTTGGCGGATATGATTAGGGACTAAGGGCTAGTAAAGTTTGTTCAAGAGAAGTTGATCCGTCAAAAAACATATCCGCCGTGGGCCAATCAAAATATAGCATGTTTTTATTTGATGGATTTTGAGGCCGAAATTGGTTTTATATAGGTTTTTGGGTATTCTGATCTCAAATTTGCAATTTTCGAAACTTGGATAAATGGTTTGGCAGAAATTTAAAATATCTTCTCGAGAACTACCAGGCCGATTTCAATTATATTTGGCAGGAAGCATCCTCAGGGCGTAAGGATCCAAGTTTGTTCAAATGAACCCGATCGCCCAATTTGCCCAGCGTGCATTTTGGATTTTGGCCGATTTCAGGAAATGTCTTTAAAAATCTGCGAAACCACTTGGGGAATCTTCATCTAGGCCAAGAGGTAAGCCAAGTTTGTTCAAGAGGACTTGATTGACCAAATGGTTCGGTGACCATCTTGGATGACCTGGTTTTCACGAAAATGACTCCTCCAGAACCGCTGAAGGGATCGGGCCGAAATTTGGGGCATTAAAATTTGTTCAAAGGAAGTTGATCCATCAAAAAAACATGGGCGCCGTGGGGCAATCAAAATGTGGTGTGTTTGGCGGCCATATTGCACTTGCAAAAATGTCCACAAACTCATTTAATAGACTGCTAAAGGGCCCCTCATGTTTGTACTAAGTGTAACACGTGTGACCCACTGCTTTAATGTGATGTCTGTAAACAGTGGGGAGGGGGAACTTAGTTTCTTGTCCTTCAGTCAAAAGATAAGGCGAGCGAGGAGGAGAAGCGGTTGAAAAAGGACCGGGAGAGTGTAAGTGGTAAGGGTGAGAGGAAGGCCATGTCCACCCACATGGAGGCCTTCTGGCTTGAGATGATGGGGTGGGATGAAGAAGACAATCAAGGACCTGGTAGCAGGGTTGCTTCATGGCATGCCTCCTGGTCCAGGTAATTCATTGTCTTCTCCAGATTCAGAGGTGACTCCGGTAGAACCCGGCTTGAGGCTTGGCTCACCGGTTGATCCAGGAGCAGCCCTAAATGATCCCGGCTGGAGGCTTGCCTCATCGTTAGATCTTGGGACAGGAGTGAAGGACCCAGGTTCCCGCTTTACAGGTTCCATGGACCGACCACACTCCCCAGGTGCCATACCCCTTACAGTACCTTCCCTGGCCAGTCTGGGTTAGAGCTCTTTGCTAACCCGGAGTCTAACCTTTCTGGCCAGGCGGATGAGGATTATCTGCTGGGGTCACCTGATGACGCTGTGACCATGGAATTAGACGAATGTACACCCCTCGTGGGGAGCACGGGTGACTCCATAGATCTACTCCCGCAGGAGTAGCGTTCATGGTGCAGAGTGTTACCCGGATTGGAGCCGACGGCCAGCCATATCGTCGAGCGCTATTGAGCACGATGACGGCCTGCATCTAGTCGGCCACTTACAGGTAGCCACGGAGGAAGACTAGGTAAGCGTCAGGCAGATCTCAACATGGAACCATCGGCTTCCCAGGGGGACCAACGCCCGTGGTTGTTGGGGAAGCCGACGATGTCCGCAATGCCATCGCTGCCGCTAGCTGAGTATGTCGTTAATATGTTCACTGCAGCAGAGGCATCCATTAACCGTAATGGACATCTCACAAAAGGCCCCTCGCGAAGTGGCAAGGCAATGCTGCATTGTAGCTGGTCATGGATGTGGTACCGAAGCTGAGCGCGGTCTGACACATGAGTGCTGTGTACGAGCAAGCTGCGCTCGGCAAACACTGTGTTGCACGATGCAGAGGAGAGCTCGAGAGCATCCATAGCGGCGCACTCGCACATTTCTCAACTGTTGCAGGGTGTAGTGACAGTCTCTGCATCGCGCCAGGCAAACCCCGTCTAAGTCCAGAGAGCCATTCAGGATGGAATAAACCTGGCTGGATTGCATGGCGTGGTCGGTTACTAGAAGAGTCCGGGCGAGGCACACTTTTGCATTAGACAATTTGTGCTCATCCTAGGACTTGTACAATAGGCAGCTGCGGATGCCTATGACAGGTCCTGGCCTTTTTGTAGGTGAGGATGTAGGCGCTAGTAAATAACCAAAGGGCGCTATGCGAATAGCTTGAGGTGCTCCATAGGGAGCGCGTTCGCATGGCGCCCCTTGCATTCTGTCCTCAGTAGGCCCGATGTGGAGGTGGGCAGGTCAGAAGCCAGCCACCTATGCAGCATAGCCAGTGGCCGTGCCAGCACAAGCTTGCTATGGGGTGGGCACAGGCTCCTCCATCATAGCCAGCCAGGCAGCCACCCATGCAGCGAGGTGCATGGGCCATGACACGCGAGAATCTGGTCGTAGGAACCATGCCTGAGGGGACTGTTGCCATGAGGACCATTCCAGTGCTACTAGAGCCAGAGACAGTGACACTCTAGCATTGCTCATGTCCACCTCTCTCCCTCGGTGGACCCATGGGGGAGGTGGGGGTTGTCGTTTGACTCTTCGAAAGCAAGCATGGGGGCGGCTGACTCGGGACCACTTAGTCTTGTGATGGCTTTCAGTTGGATACCATCCCGACTGGATAATAGGAACACCATCGCATCTGTCTCTGGTCTCGATCTGGACTGTTCCTAGTGACAAAGAGCACTGGAGGATGGAGACCAATTCTCAACCTCAAGCCATTAAACAAGTTAATAGACACATCGAGTTTCAAGATGGAAAGACTCAAAATGGTGTTGGCGGGGTTGGAGAAGGCAATGTGGGCAGCATCAATAGATCTGAAGGATGCATATTTTCACATTACAATTTTCAGGAGTTTTCGTCGGTACCTGAGATTCGCGGTTCAGGACTGACTGGGAATTCAAGGCGTTACCTTTTAGAATCTCCACGGCTCCTTGGGTCTTCACCAGGATGGGCCTTGCTATCACAGCATACCTCCGCAGGAGAAGCAAAGCATAGCAGTCCACACTTACATAGATGACTGGCTGTTAAAAGCACACAATCTGGAAACACTATCAGAAAATCTGAAGATGGTTTTGAAAACTCACTTAGGCTGGATAATCAATTTTCACAAATCAGAGCTGACTCCATCCCAAAAGTTTGGTTACCTGGGCATGCTCTTTGACCTAGAGAAAGGATATGTATATCCTACTCAGGAGAGAGTAGAAATACTCGTCTCAGTGAGACAGTCAGTATGCACCTGTCGTAATGTTCTGGCACAGGTTTAGTAGAGAATTCTGGGGTTGATGGTTTCTCTGGAATCAGTCATTCCACAGACGGCCTTACGCAGGCGGCCTATCCAGTTATTTCTCATGACACAGTGGACCCAGAGTACAGGATCACTGGAATCAAATGTGTCAGTGTTGGAACCTCTTATTCGCTACCTTCAATGGCAGATGAGGAGGGAGAATCTCCTAGCGGGGTGATGCTCGCCCCTCCCCATCCTCAAATGATGATGTGTATACGGATGCATCAATGGACGGATGTGGAGCTTGCCAGGAAGAAGCCACAGTATCAGGGCTTTGGATTCTAGATCAGTCACAAGAACATATAAATCTACTCAAATTACGGGCGGTAATTCTGGACCTGGAACATTTCGTGCAGAAAGTTCAGGGCAAGATAGTTGTAGTTCGATCAAACAATTCAGCAGTGGTGACTTACATAACGGGTGGAACGAATTCGCCCAGTCTCTGTTGTGACAATAGAACTATTAATCGATAGTGTAAGTGATCGCTGCCCCATTGATCAATAGTACTTTTTCGGTAAATGCCAATAACATCAATATTCTTGCATTTCATCATCCAAATTTTTTACAGTAACCATTGTCCCATTGGTCAATGTCATCTGCCGGATCAATAATTTCAGTGATGGCTGGCCCATTGATCAATGGTTGCTTTCCCATTGTTCAATAATGCCAATAACAGCAATATTCTTGCATTTCTCCATCCAAATTTTTTACAGTAGCCATTGTCCCATTGGTCAATGTCATCTGCCGGGTCAATAATTTCAGTGATGGCTGGCCCATTGATCAATGGTTGCTTTACCATTGTTCAATAATGCCAATAACAGCAATATTCTTGCATTTCTTCATCCAAATTTTTTACAGTAGCCATTGTCCCATTGGTCAATGTCATCTGCCGGGTCAATAATTTCAGTGATGGCTGGCCCATTGATCAATGGTTGCTTTCCCATTGTTCAATAATGCCAATAACAGCAATATTCTTGCATTTCTTCATCCAAATTTTTGCTGTGACCATTGTCCTGTTGGTAAATGTCATCTGCTGGCTCCATAATGTCAGGGATGGCTGCACCATTGATCAATTGCACCTTTCCCATTGGTCAATTGTGTCAATGACACCAATATTCTTGCATTTCCTCATCCAATTTTGTTACTGTGACCTTTGTCCAGTTGGTAAATGTCACCGGCTGGATCAACAATGTCAGGGATGGCTGCCCCATTGAGCAATGGTACTCTTTCCATTGGTCAATAGTGTCAAGGACACCGGTATTTTGGCAGGTATTATGTGTTGTCGCCATCCAGGCAGATGTGCGTGTGGACAGGTGGTAGAGTGGTTTCTGGATGATAACTCTGTTACCATTTCTTAGATCTTGTAACTTGTAACTTGTAACAGATCATAACCTCCATTATAGAAGAACCGCATTAGCATGCGTAAGTCACTGCTGCTTATTACTCCCTTTATCCAAATAAACATATTTTTTGTCATCAACCATTAACAATAATTAACAATTAGGTAGAGGTAAATGAGTAGCGAAATTGAACATACTAAGTAGCTTATATCTATGGGACAACTAAGTAGCCTACGGGATATACTAAGTAGCTTATATCTACGGGCCATACTAAGTAGCTTATATCTATGGGGCATGCTTAAGTAACTTATATATACCTGTCAAACTTTGAAATTTCATACATGTAGGGTGAACCCTTTCGAAATTGACAATGATCCGATGACAATGATCCAAACTCCAAGATGGCCACCAGCCACTGGTATATTGTGGTTGGACTAGGTCTGGAGAAGAAACTCCAAGATGGCTGCCAGCCAAGGGTGGCCATCTTGAAAATTGGTTTCCAGATGATATTAACTTCATTACCATTTATCAGATTGTTTTGAAACTTTGTAGGGTGGTTGGACTAACTTTGGAGAAGAAACCTATCAAAATCGATGGAGGTCCTAAATCCAGGATGGCTGCCAGAATCTCGCGGCCATCTTGAAAATTGATATGTCTATTTCTGTTTAGCGGATCGCTTCGAAACTTCATGGGACAAATGTGGGATGACTAGCTAGGTCTGGGGGAAAAACATTGAAATTGTAGATGATCAGAAATCCAATGTGGTAACTCCATGACTGTTTAGCGGATCTACGGCAAAAGTTATGCTTGCCTGATGGACCAATGATGCGTGTTGTGTATTAATTAATATAAACATGTTTACAGTTCCTCATCAGCTAGGTGAGCACTCTGGCCCTGGGGCCATTTATTTTAGTGTGACCATCGGCCATTTGGTAAATGTCATCTGCTGGGTCAATAATGTCAGAGATGACTGTCCCATTGGTCAATGGTACTTTTCTCATTGTTCAATAGTGTCAAGGGACACCACTATTTTGGTGCTATACTATGTGATGGCGCGATCCGGACAGGCGTTAGAGTGGGTTCCAGATGATGACTGTTACCATTTATCAGATCACTAAAAATTCAGTGTTTGGACTAGGTCTGTAGAAGAAATCTTTCGAAATTGACAATGATCCGAAATCCAAAATGGTCGCCAGCCACTGGTATATGGTGGTTGGACTAGGTCTGTCTGGAAACTCATCGAAATCAATGATAATCCAAAATCCAAGATGGCTGCCAACCAATGGTGTCCATCTTGAAAATAGTTTTTTTCCATTTTTGTATAGCAGATCGCTTCGAAACTTCATGGGTTGACAGGACTAGATCTGAGGAAAAAAACTTATTGAAATTGTAGATGATCCGAAATCCAATTTGGCCGCCAGCCACCGGCGGCCATCTTAAAAATTTATTTCCAGACAACTTGTTGAAACTTGATTTATACATAATTTCTAAGACCTAAATAGACAAAATAAAACTGGTTCATTACTGTCTCAATAAGTGGTGGGTCAAAGCTTAATTTGACTGGACTGTTGGGACTGATATGTCATTTTAGTAATCCCATATTTACCGTTATAAAAAACACGGAAGTCCCTCCTCTCCTGAACGGTCGATTTCTAGACATCATAATGTGAAACATTAATTTTAGTTAACGGGTAGTTGATTGGTTGCCTATGGCTAGCTGTTGCTAGGTTCCTTGCGAGTCAGATGATTGATCAGTGACACCTATGGAGGAATCATCAATGGAGAGAATTCAGCATGGATTGCATTTTGAGCACAAGAATTATAGCCCTGGAACAGCGAGAGCTAGGAGGTAAAAAAAATTTGCTGATCCAATTAATGAGTCTATGGTGGTATTTAGTATGATTTAGTAGATTACTAAAATGACAAATCAGCCCCTAAAGGAGGCATTTGTTCACTGAGGGCCAATAAAGTTGCTCAAGGGAAGTTGATACATAGAAATGTTCTATTCATTTTTGTGTGTAAATTACTTCATAATAGGATGCTATATCCAATTACATATTAAACCATGAGAATATTGCAGTTTGTTATTGTTTTTGTCTTTATAAAAACTAGAATGTTGTACGCCATTGCTGATAGATTTGCAAGAAGATACACCAACCAAAGGAAATGAACATGCAAGTGCCAGGACACGCCAGGATTTAACGTGTATACCAAAGCCCACCATGAAATATGATTATCATCTTTCGGCAACCTTTGAAATGGTTCAAAATATAACGGTATGTCTGATTACTTGGTAATTACTGCTTCATTTAAGTCCCCCACCGACGACATGCATGCGTCCATGTGTACCTCCCAGGGCTAGAAATTAACTTTTTTTAATCGTGATCCATACGGCTATAACTGTAGTACTGCACAGAATATAAAATCAATAAAATGCTGAATGCACCATTTACACAATATTACGACAATTAATCATTTAATCGTCAAGAAGTCCAAAAGTTTCCTTGCATAATGTCGATTTTGCAGGCCAGGAGAATACTATTTTTGAAAATTTACCATTGGAATGACTGGCTCGTTTATCGAGCCCGTCATTCCAGTGATAAATTTTCAAAAATAGTATTCTCTTGGCCTGTAAAGGGACATTTCTCAAGACCACTGTAAAAGGCTATTTTTGGTTGGCTTGACCACTGAAGAGTTAAAACACCACAGATAGCACTAACTGCTTGATGAAGTAAGCGGTAACTCCTGTTTGAATTTTGTCATAAAACTACTGCTAAAACAGTAATCCAGTCGGATTAGTTACTGTTCTAAAGTAATGATCCGTTACTGATTCATATGCGAAAAAGACCTACGGATCACGGGATCAGTGGTTAATTTCTAGCCCTGACGTCCTCATTTGCTTTCCGCTCAATAACTTCAGTTAGATGTAGTCGACAGGGATACCGTAATTGCAATGGGCATCTGATCCATACATGCATACATGTGAGTGCATTTGCTTTTCACTCGATAAGTTCAATTAGCCTGCACGGATTTGGTTCTAATTTCGGAAATAACATCCCTCCACATGAGAACTTGAGTGGGATTGCATTTGGCAGAAGTCTGGATGTGATCAGAAAAGTTATGACATTAGTACGATACTTACCTTGCATAGAACACAAATAGCTCATCGGTCCACTTACAATTTGGCTCCTCAGCAAAATGTTGGCTGTGCACTTCCCCTTTCGCATCATGAGTATACTTACCATCCTGATACCCTTTGATATTTGTTAAAATCTCATCCTAGGCCAATATTGCACAGAATTTAAATTACAACTGCCCCTATTAGGTAGGTGACACAACTGTCAATCTCGGAGCATCCGGGACCCAACGGCACGCATGTGCAGACTGATCAGTCACTTTTTATTAGATATTGTCTTCAACTACAACCACACTTTTTTCTTTTCATAGCTTTTGCTTTTATCTGGTTTCAAAATTGTTATTGCTGGTTATCTCGGCTGATAATTCAATACTAAAATCATGGCAGAGAAGGTTCAGACGCCTGAGGAACAGCCGGGGAAAAGTTATCAGGTGTATCTAATATAAAATCTAGCATTAATAATTAGTGTAACATATTTCCAGGCTTTGCTAAATTAGTGAACTTCATTAAATTGCAATGTCTTAGGGAGGTCGCAGGAGGGCTTTCTATATATTTGAAAATCTAGATTTTTTGACTGCCTAGCCATCTGCCTCTCTGATGGTAAAGTATTGGTCAAATCATTCTATCCTTTATACCCCTGCGAACTATTGATCATGGGCATAAATTGTCAAAATCTGACTGGTGAATGTTGACTATTGTCGACTGTTTTGGTACTGACTGTGATAATATGCATCGACCATTGAATCTCTGACTACGATCAAACAAATTTATGAAAACTGTATTAGACCGTAGTCAACCAATTGGATCAATCAAGAGTTGAGAAAAATTATTTGAACATGGTCGACCATGTTTTTATCATGGTTGACATAATTTACTATGAGAGGCAACTTTTTGACTATAAACTTATGTTTTTTGCAATTAAAAAGTCTTAATTATTCAATTACCCATAAATTATGTAATCATCATTATTATGGCATTTGAATAGTAAATGCTATATGCATAGAAACATAATAATATAAACACTGAATGTATAAATTTTATCTCAAACAATACCAGTGCAAGATTTTCATAATCATTCATAATACAGAAATCTTTATTATTATTATTATTATTATTATTATTATTATTATTATTATTATATCTTCATGACTATGTAACCATAGCTCATGACCTGTGCTTACAATATTGTAGACTGGCACACGTTCACTTTTTTACAAAAGTGAACTTGGAATGCTGACTTAATGGCATGTGGAAATAAAACATGCTCTGCTGCTATTAAATACATATTTACGTGTTAAATATACTATTCCAAACCATGGTCTGACCATGTTCACGCTATAGGCTGACCATGGTCAGCCATGGTCAAAGCTATTAAGTTTGACCATGGTCAAAGTTGTCTGACCATGTCCAACCTGGAGAAAATTTTTTATGCAATGCTGACCATAGGTGACCATGACAACATTTACCACCCATGGTCGACCATGTTTTAACCATTGTCAAACCATGGGTGACAATGGTAAAAACCATGGGTGGACCATCGTCAACCATGGCAATTTAACAGGGGTAGGAGCAAGGATCTGGAATGAATGTTTACGTGAGAATACTGGATAACGATCTGATTATGCTCTGGATTGTAGATTATATTGGTATTCGTTAACTGACTATTTCCCCAAAGAAAAGGATGTCATAATCATTAATTATTTACTTAAATCATTTAAGTAATTATCATAATTATTGTATTGGCTATATAATACAAGCAACTTACTTAGATTAAGGTGATTATGCTCGGAATTGTAGAGTAATACATTCAGAGTTTACGATAGTAAACTGGGTTTGTATTAAAAAATATATAATTTCGGCCGCATTCTTTGGCCATGCGCATCCATAGGTCGGTATCCATACGCGCTGAGGTTATAATGAATCTGGCGGTAAACAGGCTCATTATCATATAGTTCGTCTAGCACGGCATTCAGCCATTGTCTGTTTACAGTTCATCACGTGGTTATACTTTCGCAATTGCTGAACGTCATTACAAAGTTTTGAGAAGTTATAATTTAAAACAATAACAGTGTAATTAGCTTACTTTACGACCGGAAATTTGGAATGAATTCTAACGTGCTTTGACTTTACCGCAGCTAATATATTACGTATGTAGAGAAGTAGACAACTCATGTGAATTTGTCTTTTAACTAAGTAACGCTATGACGGATCATCGTGGACGGTCACATTCCAAAAGAGTACCGTGGGACTCTGTTAATCCTGCAAATTGGACTGCCAATAAACTCGAAGATGAACCCGCTAAGTTAGATATTAAAGTTCCGAGCAATACCCCTAAACCTATATTGAAGGGATTATATACCGAAAATGCTAGGCAGCAGACACAAACTGTGCAAACTACGGTTGGTGACAACGTGGCACCAGTAACAAATGTGGCAGAGCGTGAACAGGCCAAGCGGCCATCTTGTTCCTTTTCCCATAGTGAGGTGAATGTAGCGAGCAGGCCTACAGACACACTGAAAGATATAATGGCCTCAATGCAGACTATGCAGCAATCTGTTCTTGTGCTGCAAAAATCTATGATGGCCATGATGGACAACAACCAGAAAGGGTCTACTCAATCCGAGAGTGGGTCAGGTGCAGGAACTAGTAGAGAGGCTTCTGGGGAGAATACGCTGTCAACGGCGTATGCAGTGATGGAAACGCAGCGAAGCCTCCCGTGTGCCAGAGCCAAGGAGGGACATAGCCAGTAATTATCTAGATATCCCAGTTCCGTCAGTTAGCGCCACACGCTCACCAGCAGCCATGCAGTGTGCCTCCTCCAGAACGAGTACTTTGGACTTCCAGCCAGTAATCGACAAGTTGTGGGATGCAGCTATCGCCCCGAGTACCAGGAATGCATACCAAACAGGTTTTAATGCTTATATACACTTTCTGCTTTTTTCGGGTGTGGTAGCATACCTTAATTTGATGGACCTTCCAATTAAAGAAGAATTATTAATCCAATTCGTAGCATACTGTGTCAGCAGTCATAATATCAGCTATACAACCATCAAACTATATTTATGCGGCATACGCTTTATGTGCCTTCAGAATCATGTACAATATCCCACAGCTCCCCAGTTGCAACGTTTACCAGCTATCCTAAAAGGGGTAAAACGTCTGCAAAATAACCAGACAAGACCAAAACACCCCGTCACATTTGATATTCTTAGCAGTGTGTTTTTTCTTACGAAAGGGTGTGTTTAATAGAACTGGAGATCTGTTACTCGAAACAGTGTGCACAGTAGCCATTTTTGGGTTTTTAGGATGTGGTGAATTTACCATCAGGGACTCGTTTGACCCATTGGTTAACTTGTGTTAGCAGGACCTAGTCATTTTGGAAGACTGTGTACTGTTGACACTTAAAAGGTAAAAAACAGACCCTTTTAGGAACGGGGTTACGATAAAACTGTTCAAGACTGATATGCCAATTTGCCCTTATAACATTTGTTGTGAATATGTTAGGATGCGTGGGCAACATAAAAAGTCCCCTATTTGTTAATGTCTCTGAGCAGGCACTCTCACGATCCGAATTCATTGGGATGTTTAAATATGTACTAACATGCTTGGGCATGGATTCAGACCTTTACAATGGAAATTCGTTCCGTATTGTTGCAGCTGCGGCAGCAAATATTCAAGACCACTTAATAAAAGTCCTAGGTAGATGGGAATCTGACTCTTACTGCAGATATATTAAAACACCTGTCGGCACTCAGAGGAGCGCAAAAAGCATTAACACAAACAACAAGTGCAACTTCATGCTCCAGCTGAACGTTGCGTATATATAGTAGAACCTGTGTTGAGACCACCTTGGTATAAGGCCAATCTATACTACTTGCATCGCTACTTGAGCCCAAAGCCATAATCAATATTAGGACCTTACCATCATCAAACGTTTTGTCGTGGTAAATCTATGGCGCGTGGAATTTGATCTGTCGCTCACGTATCTGACATCACGACTGATTACATCACTAATTAGGTCTATAGTCTATTTGTCTGGGCTACAGGGTGGTCTCTATATACAGGTTCAACTGGATATCTATCCATTATATCATCTGTTTTTGTGCATTTTGATGACGGTCTTCCTTCACTCTGTGGATATGTACTTAATATTGAGAGCACATACTTATGTAAAGTAATGTACTATTGCTATGTATTCTAGCTGGTTAGACACGCAGGATTATATCATGACAATTTTTAGATGTTTGTTGTCCATCTGTCAAACCTTATGTTTAGAAGAATCAATGGACTAGGTGGCGTGTGAGGAGTAACAATTGTTATGTAGATTTTACTCAACTGGAATGTACAGTCAATAGTACGCCATCGCTAATCCATCAATTTCGTCAATTTGCCTTGTTGACCACACTCACCACATGGGCAGGATCTAATGTAAACGTCATAATACTATCAACTATTACACTCCTCTACACTGACAGGAGGAATCTAATGTAAACACAGCCTCTCAATGTAACCTACAATTGTTTAAAATATGCCAATTCATAGGACACCGCACGCGCGCACACACACTATTGCCGCCTTACCAGCAGCATGCCCCCCCCCCCTTCCCCCAGACCATTCTGGGGGTGGGGCCTATTAACATCGTCTCGCTACCCACAAAGATTTGAGCAAGTACATGTACCAAATTTGTCGAGATTTGCAAACCTTGAAATCTAACCCACACCCACCCTTCCCCCGCCATCACCATTATCGAGAGGATGTTTTTCCCCCTACCGCTGGAATACAGTGGTATGGATTAAGCACCATTTTTACCATTGCCCCTGGAATGGCGAGGTATGCATTAACTACCATTTGATCATTACCACGCTGGTTGAGATCACCATTATCACCGTAATGGTGAGGTGCGCATTACGTTTCATTTTTACCATTACCAATGTAATGTCGAGATACGCATCAAGTATAAATTTTACCATTATCACTGTAATGTTGAGGTATGCATTAAAGGTCTTGTGAGGACTTGCGGTCGATAACGAGTTTCAATTAATTTTATGGTCTACTACACTATTTAAACACAATAGCGTCACTTTGGAGTGAGAAAAATATGTTAGGCAGCCCAAATAACGAGATTAAATGACGCCTGAATCACATCACCACTCGCTGTGACGTCACACAGGGAATGGCACTGAGCTGGGTCAATATTTCTCTGTCTGTAGTACAAAGGTAACATATTTTAAAACGTGCGTTTAACAGGATAGACTTCAGCTACCATAACATAAATTATGTCAGGTTGAAGCTAAGTCTTCAAGAAATAAAAATCATGATTTTTAAAAATCTAGTATGATATTTTCTCATTTTTTATTGTTTCATGGATAGCTATATTCGCATAATAATAGGCCTATAACTACGATAAATCATGGGCAATGCTGAAAATCGGCAATATTTCAATGCATGTCACAAATATACTGTAGTCTAGTAGGCCTAATTGCGGATCCATTACCATTCTTGAAAGGACTGGGTGTACTATGTAATAGCTGGGATGGATGGATGTGAGTGTGATGATCGAGGTGGGTGGGAGAGGTTGACAATGGCTATAATTGTACTATTATTCATATCTAAATGTATAGGCTACAGAGTGCAATTACAACTTTTTCTGATGATTATGTATGTACAATAAGTGTCAGTGTGTCCTATGTGAAATTTCCCGTTATTATTGATTAGAATGTAATTGTTTACCTAAAAGCTTTTGGCAGTGTTTGTATAATAATAATGTAGAGGCATGTACGGGTCAACACGTACGTTGGTGTGTGTGTGTGGGGGGGGGGGGGGGCCATCAAGTCTGTGGCAACCATATGAACTATATGTTTTCAAACCAACTTCTTCCATGTATGGAAGTAGGATACACTCATATTTCAATGTTATGAAAAAGCAAAACTGTAGTGGATGAACAAATTTTAAATAGGTAGTTGAACTGACAAATGTTCAGAGGTCGCTAGCGTATCATCTTTACTTACAGTGCAGCTCATAAATAAATTTAAATGCTGCCAAAGCAAAACCACAAATATGTTAGTTAGAACCATATGAACACGATACAAGAAACGTAATGTTGAATATTTTGAACACAATTTGGGTTGAAATCCAACCCAATTATGTTCAAAATATTCAACAGTATATGTTATTTAAGTTGTACTATAAGCATGCGGACGGCAGTGAAAGCCTCGCTACGCACCTCGACCGCTGCCTAAATTGTAAACAAACCGTGTACTGTCAATAATATGTCGATGTAGACTATACGCAAATAGAGTAGTTTAGATTAGATTTATATTTACCCGACATTTTAGTTAATTTTAAACACATAGCTGGAGTAACTGCTATATACTGCAATCATAAATTTATTCATACGCCTACACAATGGTAAATTGCGATCGTACGTGCACTGAGCGGTGTAGGCCTACTTAACTATCATTTTAAAAGGTGTACATGCATGCCTATCATCTATGCAAAATCTCTGCAGTCAATCCAGAAAGATTATGATCATGTCGATAGTCACTTAAAGGACTGGCGGTATGATCAGCGAACGACAAGAAGAAGAAATCCAGAAAGATAAGATATATAAGCATTTGTAGAATTGTATTCCAAGAAGTGTGTGGGTGGGTTTGATTAAATATAGCCTAATTCACGTACACGAAATCCGATGTTACTGTCACCTCTAACAGGCCTATACGTTAGAATTGTGATGTCAGGCACTGTGACCATGAGGTCTGTCCTTTAAGTTTAATCAACAAAAATATCATCAACTTCGATATTATTGAACCTTTGTGGATCTCGAACAATGTAGTGTCCCTGTGTGAACAATGAATTGTCAAAGAATAGGTGCATAGGTGCCTAATATGCGCAGCAGTAGAGAGCCTAGCTATGCTCCCCGAGATAACAATCTAGACTAATAGGAATTAGTGTCATCCCGGTGTGATGTCACAACTCTAGCGCGATAGCTAAAAACGTTTGGTTGTCTAGGTGGTTGCTGGGCCGATTACAAAAATTTTAAAAGCATTTTGTTCTTCTAGTAAATTGCCAAGTTAATCAGAGCGATCCGGTATCTAGTCCTCACAACATCTTTAAGTATCATCTTTACCATTATCAACGTGATGTTGAGGAACGCATCAAGTATCATTTTTACCATTATCACTAATGTTGAGGTACGCATTAAATATCATTTTTACATTACCAACGTAATATGAGGTACGCATTAAGTATCATTTTTACCACTATCAATGTAATATTGAGGTACGCATTAAGTATCATTTTTACCACTATCAATGTAATATTGAGGAACACATTAAGTATTACGCATAAAGATCATTTTACCATTATCCCTGTACGGTTGAGGTATCATTTTTACCATTACCAATGTGATGTTGCGGTATGCATTAAGTATCATTTTACTATTACCAATGTGATGTTGAGGTACGCATTAAGTATCATTTTACCATTACCAATGTGATGTTGAGGTACGCATTAAGTATCATTTTACCATTACTAATGTGATGTTGAGGTATGCATTAAGTGTCATTTTACCATTACCAATGTGATGTTGAGGTACGCATTAAGTATCATTTTACCATTATCAACGTAATGTTGAGATACGCATTAAGTATCATTTTTACCATTATCAACGTAATGTTGAGGAACGCATTAAATATTACGCATTAAGGATCATTTTTACCATTATCACTAATGTTGAGGTACGCATTAAGTGCCATTTTTACCATTATCACTGTAACCATTATCACTGTAATGTTGAGGTACGCATTAAGTATCATTTTACCATTATCACTGTAATGTTGAGGTACGCATTAAGTATCATTTTACCATTATCACTGTAATGTTGAGGTATGCATTAAGTATCATTTTACCATTATCACTAATGTTGAGGTACGCATTAAGTGTAATTTTTACCATTACCAATGTAATGTTGAGGTACGCATTAAGTATCATTTTTACCATTACCAATGTGATGTTGAGGTACGCATTAAGTATCATCCTTACCATTATCACTAATATGGAAGTACGCATTAAGTACCATTTTTACCATTATCAACGTAATGTTGAGATACACATTAAGGATCATTTTTACCATTATCACTGTAATGTTGAGATACGCATTAAGGATCATTTTTACCATTATCACTGTAATGTTGAGGTACGCATTAAGTGTCATTTTTACCATTATCACTGTAACCATTATCACTGTAATGTTGAGATATATATGCATTAAGGATCATTTTACCATTATCACTGTAATGTTGAGATACGCATTAAGTATCATTTTACCATTATCACCGTAATGTTGAGATATGCATTAAGTACCATTTTTACCATTACCAATGTAATGTTGAGATACGCATTAAGTACCATTTTTACCATTACCAATGTAATGTTGAGATACGCATTAAGTACCATTTTTACCATTACCAATGTAATGTTGAGATACGCATTAAGTATCATTTTTACCATTACCAATGTAATGTTGAGATACGCATTAAGTACCATTTTTACCATTATCACTAATGTTGAGGTACGCATTAAGTATCATCTTTACCATTGCCTATGTAATGTTGAGATACGCATTAAGTACCATTTTTACCATTGCCAATGTAATGTTGAGATACGCATTAAGTATCATTTTTACCATTACCAATGTAATGTTGAGATACGCATTAAGTACCATTTTTACCATTATCACTAATGTTGAGGTACGCATTAAGTATCATCTTTACCATTGCCTATGTAATGTTGAGATATGCATTAAGTATCATCTTTACCATTGCCTATGTAATGTTGAGATACGCATTAAGTATCATTTTTACCATTATCAATGTAATGTTGAGATACGCATTAAGTATCATTTTTACCATTACCAATGTAATGTTGAGATACGCATTAAGTACCATTTTTACCATTACCAATGTAATGTTGAGATACGCATTAAGTATCATTTTTACCATTATCAATGTAATGTTGAGATACGCATTAAGTATCATTTTTACCATTACCAATGTAATGTTGAGATACGCATTAAGTATCATCTTTACCATTGCCTATGTAATGTTGAGATACGCATTAAGTATCATTTTTACCATTATCAATGTAATGTTGAGATACGCATTAAGTATCATTTTTACCATTACCAATGTAATGTTGAGATACGCATTAAGTATCATTTTTACCATTACCAATGTAATGTTGAGATACGCATTAATTACCATTTTTACCATTACCTCTGTAACGTTGAGGTACGCATTAAGTATCATCTTTACCATTGCCTATGTAATGTTGAGATACGCATTAAGTACCATTTTTACCATTGCCAATGTAATGTTGAGATACGCATTAAGTATCATTTTTACCATTACCAATGTAATGTTGAGATACGCATTAAGTATCATTTTTACCATTACCAATGTAATGTTGAGATACGCATTAATTACCATTTTTACCATTACCTCTGTAACGTTGAGGTACGCATTAAGTATCATCTTTACCATTGCCTATGTAATGTTGAGATACGCATTAAGTACCATTTTTACCATTGCCAATGTAATGTTGAGATACGCATTAAGTATCATTTTTACCATTACCAATGTAATGTTGAGATACGCATTAAGTACCATTTTTACCATTATCACTAATGTTGAGGTACGCATTAAGTATCATCTTTACCATTGCCTATGTAATGTTGAGATACGCATTAAGTATCATTTTTACCATTATCAATGTAATGTTGAGATACGCATTAAGTATCATTTTTACCATTACCAATGTAATGTTGAGATACGCATTAAGTACCATTTTTACCATTACCAATGTAATGTTGAGATACGCATTAATTACCATTTTTACCATTACCAATGTAATGTTGAGATACGCGGTGCGTATTAATATTTTTACCATTACAAACATAATGTTGAAATACGCAGTACGTATCATTGTACCATTACCACTGTAATGCCGAGATATACCACTGTAATGTTGACATGTGCAGTAAGTACCATTTTCGCCACTAGCATCGTAATGTTGAGGTACACCATAAATATAAAATTTTACCATTACCTCTGTAATGTTGAGGTATGCATTAAGTACCATTTTTACCATTACCTCTGTAATGTTGAGGTATGCATTAAGTACCATTTTTACCATTACCTCTGTAATGTTGAGGTATGCATTAAGTACCATTTTTACCATTACCTCTGTAACGTTGAGGTATGCATTAAGTACCATTTTTACCATTACCTCTGTAATGTTGAGGTATGCATTAAGTACCATTTTTACCATTACCTCTGTAATGTTGAGGTATGCATTAAGTACCAGTTTTACCATTACCTCTGTAATGTTGAGGTATGCATTAAGTACCATTTTTACCATACCACAGGAATGTGCGATATTCCATAAATATTAGTTTACCATTATCACGGTAATGTTGAGGAAACCATAAAGTGGAACTTTACCATATGTATTGTTTATCATTATCGCAGTAAGTGTAATGTTACCATTATCTCAGTAATCTTGACTAGTACCAGTTTACCTCAGTAAGTCGAGTGTATGCCAATAGTACCAATGGACATATTAATTATGTATCAAATCACAATTATCGTAGTAAGATTGATTTACAGGTATACAATAAGAATACATGAGGCACATTTACCACGATCGCCCCAATGTTGATCTGGTAGGACTTAAAATTTCGATTTAGCCAATAACTGTCACTGTACATGATATCATCTATACTTCATTTATCTAATACTGTTTACCATTATTGTCATAATGTTGATGCTTATAACAAATTACTACAGTAATTTACAGTAATATGGAGTTATAGCAATTAATCACGGTGAGGGTGGGCGAGGGGCCCCCCACCCATCCCACCTTATGCCAGGAAAGGGACAGAGCAAGACAGAAAAGATGGTTTGGGTGTCACATGAAGCCATAGATTTATTGCAGTGCTAAGCGCTGGGTCCGCATGGATCCCATACAATATAGAGAGCCTCAGAAGGCTATATATATAGCTAAGATCTATGGTCCCCCATATACAATAAACTAAACTAAACATAACTAACAATTTATATACATAATATATCATAGTAAATGGTGTAAGCATTCTAAGCAATACATGTGTAGTGCATGAAGTGCGGGGATAACACGCGCGCGCGGGTCGGGTGGGAGGGAAAAACCTTTAATAAATCTAGCAGAGAAACGTGTAAAAGGCAGCAGCTACAAAACTGATATGAGTATGCCCACGGGCGCATGCGAGGGTATATCGCACCACTCGCGGATATAGAGAAACTATTGGATGCCCTGGGCAAGGGGAAGAGGAGCAAGGCACGTGCCTCGCGCATGGTCGGTTTGTGATAGGGTCACAGCGACCCTCATCAATATTCATGACCTGGGCACACATGCGTGATACGACACATACGAAGCCATGTGCCCCACAGGTGGTCGGCTGATAAAGTCTGTCGCCAGATTAGAGACAGGAAACACGGGCTATTTGGGCATGGTTTAATAAGCCAACAAAGGGCCGCAGGTGATCGATTACAAAGGACCAGATCCCATGGTCAGTAAACCGAGACAAGGAGTGATCACAGGAGACTGATAAGGAATGCACCCACTCCCCCTCCCGAATTAATAGCATATTAATAATATTAATATTTCCATTAATCAAGGTGAGGGTGAGCGAGGGCCCCCCCCCCCCCCCACCCATCCCACCTTCTGCCAGGAAAGGGACAGAGCAAGACAGAAAAGATGGTTTGGGTGTCACATGAAGCAATAGATTTATTGCAGTGCTAAGCGCTGGGTCCGCACGGATCCCATACAATATAGAGAGCCTCAGAAGGCTATATATATAGCTAAGATCTATGGTCCTCCAAGTCCACCCAAACCGTAGGGAGTAGGAAGCGCATTGCAAACCCCCCTCCCCCCCCCCCCCAGGAACTGATCCGGGCCAGCCCTAGAAAGTACATATATACACAAAAAAGGAACGTGACGCTGTACTGACATGAATTACCGTGCTCGTGGGGTCTCACATAGGACCAACCCTTTAACCCTCCAGATGTCCCAGACTGGATATAGTGCAGCATTGAACATGATCAATTGCCGACGGGGACCAGCTCTGAAGCCTGTCACCGGACTGTTTGGCCCGGAGAATTGAACAAGACAATCCTGTGACACCCTTCCGAACCAGTCGCCTCTTAGTCTACAAAGATATAACACTCCTATTAGTCTTAACCAGCCCGAGGGTCAAGGGTTGACTATACTAGACCCATAAGTGGCACGAGAAAAGAAGATCATTATAGTTAATCAATATTAATATATATAATAATTACAATTATGTATGTGACAGAACGCACATAGAGTCTCAATAACCATTCATGACACAAAAGTCTATTCAATGCAAACAACAATACGCAGTCATGATGAAAAATTAATGTCAATGTGCTAGAGTGGACCAAATCGAGTTCGAAGAGACTACTCTATAGGTGACACGGAACCCAAGGCGAGTCTCCGTCTATATAATGCTAATTGTGAATGATTAAAATGAGTGTCCAAATCGGAGACACATTCGGTGGCAGTCATTGTTTAAGCAGGCTTAAAGCGGTCCCTGATAGTCAATTGAAAGGAGCACACTGAGTGAGTCTCTCGGTGAGAAGGCTGCGGCGACGACTCCCCTCTGAAGACCTTGAATGTGTGGATCCAACGATGCCGATATATCCTTCTGAAGGCTGGGAATACGGATCCGGCGCAAAACCTCCCATCAACCGAATATGAATCGGGTAAGAACACAATCGCGATTCACATATTAACCCTAAGGAACCTACGAGCCGTCTAGACGGCGCGCAAAAAGCGTACAAATAAACCTACGAGCCGTCTGGGCGGTTTTCAACAAGTTGATCTAGAGAACTACGCACCGTCTGGACGGCTTTAAGAGCACCAGTTTTCGATCGCTAAATACACAAGCATTACGGGCGTTTTATCCAATCAAACATAGCGTTACATTACGTCAGATGACTGAATTTTATAAATTCACTGTTGATTGGTCAATTCAGTTTATTTACAAATTTCTACGGGAAAATATAAATAGTTTTCTGTGAATGAAATTCCTAGCGTAAAATCGTCAACGATACCGTGTCGATTCCTTTATTTAACCGAGTACTCGATTCCCTGATGGCCGGAATCGCTTAGTGAGAATGTCTAACCTAATTTATAATTGCGTCGGTAAAATATTACACACAGCTGAATAGCTACACTGACGCCTACAAGATTTAAAGTGTGCATCCTTACATAGCTTGCCCATTAATACCATTATATCACACCCGTCATTTGGCTTCTAGGGAGATATTGGCGTGCATCTACGGTCTAATTTCTGTTCCTCAATCATCTATCATGATTCCACATGTTACGGGGCTGCTACTGGGTCAATACGGGCCCGTAACATGCATTATTAAAGTAATGCCAGTCATGAGACATATTAGCTCTTTGAAATCACCTTTGTTGACTGTTCCAGTTTTATTTCCGTTTTCTATTGTTCTTTCATCTTGTAAATGTTTCTCCTCTTTTTTTCTTCAGGATCATATGGCGAATAGGACAGTTATCTGGTTGAGATTTCATGAAAATGATGATTCTGTAATTCTATCTTCTGCACTATTTTATTAACCCCTACCATTCTGTCAAAATTTAAAATTTTCAAATTAAATTAAAAGAACTGGTGTTCTTGTCTCAACAGATTTGGTGGAAGATGTTGCTGTCGTAGATAGCAACATCATCTACCAAACCAAAGTTGTTAAAAAATGTACACCAGTTTCGATTAGTAGAAGTAGAACAGTACCAGTTTTCCAGGCTATTGGCACATTAAAAGATAGAATATTGACATAAGAGTGGTAAGGGTTAAATCTGATGCGCTTGATGTAAATCTACTGTACCATTTTATTTCGAATCACTTATTGTATAAGCTGCCATTGTAAACTACATGTATGTCAAATACAGTTTCTTCTATGTAAGAGTGTCATATTACTTAGTAGGACTGGTGATTAAATTGTTGAATATTTTGAGATCGATTGGACTGGAAGATGTTGCTGCATTAGGTGACAACATGTTCCAGTGGTAAAGCTTGCGTATTAAAGGGTTGAATACTGTATTATTTGTAAGTTATCAGTGTAAATATCAAATAAAGTTTACTCGAAGTGAGAGGGAGAGAGAGAATCTCATCTTATGTAATCAGACTGGACTATGTATAGTAGATTTGTTGAATATATCGAGTCCAATTTGATTGGAAACTGGCGTTGTTTTGGACAACAATAGATTCCAATTAAATTTGTCAAAATATACTCAACAGATTGTTTCTTTAGATTGCAGGTACTTTTGATCTTTATTGCTATTCATTCCTGGATTATTACCCTTGACCTAAGGGGAAAGAGGTTATTATGTGTGTGCATGCATCCAGTATTGCATCTAAAAAACTACTGATCCTATTCGTTTAGAATTTTAACACAACAAACCAACATAACCTAAACAAGGGTTTCCAGACTTTGTGTGATCATACATAAAGATTTAACAAATTTGGATATGACAAAAACGGTAGGGTGGTCTCGGCGGTGGTTTACAATCTCTGATTACTCCTGTTCATAATGTTATTTATCAAGCATCAAGTCTTCGACAATGATGGTAAGTGAGTGATAACTAGATTGCTTGGTCGATGACGCATTATAGCAAATCCCCATGCTCACCACTTTGACCTCTACCCATCCCATCCCTGGGGGAGTCTCCTCTGCACTCCATAATCACATACCAAATTTGTTTGAATTAGTTTCATTACACAGAGACTGGAGTGGATTGATTTGAAAAATATGGATGTCATCAGAGGAAGTGATCTGTGAGAGCAGGAGTTAAAATTAACATGAGCCAGAGGCTAGTAGAAATTGACCAGGGTTAATACAATGACCAGCCCAATGGTAACAATTTCATTTGTCAACCCTTTAATGGTCATGGTGGCCAATGAATGCCTCTGCTGTGATCTTAAGAAATGTTGATTAACAGAGCAAGACTTTTTGAAAATTTACCACTAGAATGCTCGGTAATTGAGCCAGTCATTCCAGTTGTAAAATTTCAAAAATAGTCTTCCCTTGGTCTGTATAGAAAATTTGAAGGGCCAAAGTAGAATCTAGTAATCACTAGTCCTATCTGAACATAGTAGCTCATTTGGCTTAATTTCAATTCATGGAGAGGGTGTCAACTGGTGTGCGAGAGTGGTCTATGAAAAATCCAGAAATCTAGATAAATCTGGAAGACTCCAATCTCTGCTTACAACGAATTTCTTTTTCAAAACATGGAGATAATGAATGGACTCAAGGAGACAAGGTAGGTATGGGGATAATGAATGGACTCAAAGAGACAAGGTTGGTAGGTATAATTAATTCAGTCATCATACTAAAATGTAATTTTCTTTCGGATTGAGAAATTAGGCTACAACCATCATTTGCCATGCCACATTGTTTTCAGGGCTTGTCACGAAAGGGTTAAACATAGTAAAAACTGGAATTGACAAAGGGAAGGACAGAGCAGAAATTTAGATTTTCTAATGGATAATTTTTTAGCTATGCCCTGCCCATCTCTACATAAGCTCCATCGATGATTTGCGCGTGTTGGGATCAGTTTATATACTTTGAAACCTGAATTCCAAATTTCATGGTAACCATAGATACAGCTAACTTGGTGAATATTTTGAAACCAATTTCAAGTACTTTGATTTGACGGAAAGCTGTTGCTGCCCAACTCACCAGGTCAGCAAAGGCAAACTAATTCTAAAATATTCACCAGCTTTCCTTTATAAATTTTAATTTTTTCCCATTAAAATGAGATATGGGCAATTCATCTCTTACCTTTATCTTGTGCCCGTTACATTGTGTAGATTTCACTCTGCTGTCGCCGCTACTCACATAACAAATTCAGTTGACGTTTTGCCCCTCCCCCATCAGCCTCTTCCGACCCGAGCAGTGTCACAGCCTAATGTATTAGGTTGTCTCACATTCTACACCCATAGGGCCATGATATGGTAAATCACCAGATTTGGTTATATTCCTTTAACTTTGACAGTCTTCCATCAACCCTACACCCCCCCCCCCCCTCCCCTCTGGGAATGGAGCCTAGTGTAAATGGTGTCTCCCAGTCCACAAGCATATCGGTAATTTACACAATAATTTTGATTGAATTCTACCAAAAGCTTTCTGAGGAGATGGATGGACAGACAGACAGATGGAGGCGATTGTAATATCCCTGCAGTTTTTTCAAAACTTGTGGGTATAATTAAGAGATTAAATTTAATTTATTGATATTTGATTCAAATCCCACCCAATCTCAAATGATACATAGAGCTTATGTGAGATGCGCATTAGCTGAGCCCTCAGGAATACGGTTGATAACAGTCAGCAGTCGATCCAGAACAGCCGCCGGCATAGCTGTCAGCCATTGATGTGTGTAGTAGCTGATCATGTTTCGAACGTACATCATCATGTTTTAGTTCAAATATACTGTTTCCATACAAAAATTAGATTATAGAGTAACACAGGTCATCAAATTTTTATTTTTATAAAATCCATGTTAGTAAATCCATTAGGCGTAGCAGGAAAAACTGAGTCCGTTTAGAGTTTAGAAGCCATCGCCCATCGGTCACCTGCAAAAAATAGGAAGGATAAATTAGAAATATCCAAATTCTAGAAGTGTTATATTAAGACTTTAACAATCCAATTTTTTCATGAAAATTTAAATTTTCTCATAGACAATGCCCATATGCAGACCAAGAGCAAGTCATTCCAGTGATACATTTTCAAAAATAATCTTACTTTGGTCGGAAAATTTACATTTTCCTCGACAACTGCAGCAGTTTTGGTCTGACTCAAATGTTAAATGGTTAACAATATACATGTACGGCGCAAGGTCATAGGGATATATAGTCCGAGTCTGCTCTGACTCAACCCGTCCCAGTGACAGATATTTGGACAGACTGTCACAGACTGACAGTCTGTCCAAATATCTGTCACAGGGGCAGGTTGAGTCAGAGCAGACTCAGACTAAGGGATATACTGGTAAACATTATGACCCGACAACGGGTGTTATGGTCATACACCACCCTCAGATTTTAGCGCATAAATGAAATGAATAATATAATAAATGGTGGGCATATATCGTCCAAGGAGGGAGTATGACTACTAGTTACTGAATTAACCTTTTCAATCGACAAGAGCGAATAATAAAGTTGCTACGAATGTTTCAAAATTCTGTTGAATATTTTGAAACTAATTAAACTGGCTACGGCAGCACCAGCTTCACATTGGATTCCAAATATTCAACATCTTACATTTATAATGACTGTAAATGTGGAGTTCTGGAATTTCAGGTTCAAATGTAACAATTGTTTTTGATTTTGGGCACAAGTTTATTTCAGGGTCCCGGTTCTCTATATCTTTGATCAGAGGATACTGGCCACACAGTAAATGGTGATAGAATGTTTGTAACCAGGGCAATAGTGAAATATTTGTTTTCTAAGGAATTATTTGTCAGTTCCAGTCATCAATGATTATTAGTAAATGTGCTGTTACTTGTAAGTTTTCAGTTACTCAATGACTAATTTAACCGAGAAAGTTATAGATTGTGTTAAGAGAGCAACTGAACCAATAATATATAAATCAATTTCGTTTACCTCTGGTCGCGAAATCACAATAAGGTTATAGATAAACAATCCGATAATCTCAATCATCGATGCGTGTCTTTGTTTACAATTTCCGAGATAACTTACTCTTCAAATTACTAGCACTAATTAGGCCGAGTTGAGATGCGAAAGTTGTCAAATATATCGGCATCTCACTTCCCGATTGGCAATATCGTTAATCTAGTGATCTGTCTACTTTTTAGTTTGTGGCGTACAAGAAATATGCATAGATTGACATATTTGAACACACAACTATTTTGCAAAACAGCTGATCGTGTCGCCATCTTGCCGGAAAAATTAATATTCATGTATTCCCGACCAATCAGACGCATCAATCTTATAGTACGCGATACGGTGTTGCCAATAACGGGTAATGAGCTTGGTACTCGTATATTATATACGGGTACAATTCTACAAATTCCTGTCGTTCTCTGGCGATCTTTCACGATAAACGATTCCTATTTGGGACGCCGCTACGAAAAGATGTCCGATGCTATAGAATCTTAGTGTAAAACATTCTCGTTCGCTTTTTAAACGGCTGAGTGCACCCAGTAATGCTTATAGCATAAAATTTGCCATTTATTCGCTGTCAACGCTGAGAAACCCTGGTATGTGTTCGATTATGTATAAAGGAATTATTCAACATTGAATGAGGCCTCCCCCCCAAAATCATGACCGGAATTTCTCGAAATTTTACGGTACCATGACATAATATAATTGTCATTTTCACATCTTATCGGATGAAAACCTTCACGAAACTTTGGTATCTGTTAGTTTTAATACCATTGTGATTAATTTTATCAATGGCATTTGTAAAATTAAAAAAAACTTCGATAAACTTTGCAAAAATAGACCAATGTATTTATCCTATAAGGTGTGGCCATTTTGAGAGGCACGTTGACTAACCAAAATATATTTTATTCATACAAATTTTTTATGTACTTAAAGGTATTTTATTGCCCTTTCTAATGATATATAGTTTTATATATAGCGATCTGTGACTTTGCCAAAAATAGTTAATATAGTTGGCATGGTAGCACTACGCCGCTATCACTCCACTACCGCTAACTGGCTAGGTTTCTAAGCAAGTTTCTAGCTTTTGGCTGTAGGGTTTCTAGCACTTTTTTGTAAATTCTTGGTATGGCCCAGAGGGTTAAGAAAAATTTTCCAGAAACCCCAAGCTTGGGGACTGGATGCTACCAACACAATATATACACATATTTACACTGATCCACACTGGCCCACACACGAGAATAACGCGCACAACCGACTGAATGTGGAAGCCAGCTCCGAATGAGGGTTTGCACACCCTCACATGCACTACACGTGCCTGCATGAGTGGAGATATAAATCCTGCAAGCTTCTGTCTGTGTTTCCTGTGGCCTGGTAGAGCCTGAGCAGACGTGACCTGCAAAGTAACAAACAAGAGCGAGAGTATGCTGTTAATAACACAGGTGTGGCGTGGGAGGGGGAGGGGGGAGGGGGCGGGGAGAGAGAAAAAGGACTCGGAGTGATTGAATACGTTTGGCTAGAGTTGACACCAATTCTTCCATCATGGACAAGGATAGCTCTAGATATCCCTGGTAGGCATTACTACACCAGTCTCCCTGAGCTTGGATTAGTTCTGGTGGCAATCCACACTCTAGAGCAAAGGTTGCCCGTCCTCTGCGAAAGCTGTGTCCAGAAAAGTCTTGAGGTGGGATTCCTGCCCGCCGCAAACAGAGTTTCAGATGAGACAGGAATTGCAGGTAGGACATGGGGATGAGACCCACTGGGGAAAGGTGTGCAAACAGGGGGCAATCTGGAGAGGTTGAGCCCGATATTTGAACGGAAAGTTTGAGAGCCTGGGTTGGGCATAAAGCCGACCCCTGAATCTGGGGTAGAGGAATCTCTAGGGCACGTTGGCAGAATTGAATAGTTTTTGTGCATCGGACCCTTAGGATAGCCCCCGACTGCAAAAAAGGTAACCACTGATCTGGTGAGACTAGAGACAGGCTGGTCAGATCCTGTCTGAGATGTGGGAAATAGGTTTGATTTGCGTAGGAAAGAGAAGAAAGCCACTAAGCATGCTGCCCAGAAGGTGATGTCCTTTGGGGACGAGAGGTCCAACGGTACTAGGATTTTGAGGAGGATGGCCGGGGTGATGGGAAGTTTAGGGGAGGAAGTCTCCCCCAGCACCCTCCTGCAGCCCTTTATGACTGACTGAAAGAACTGGGACTGTAATGGGTTTTCATAGCCTGCCTCTAGGTGGAGTAGTCGCACTATAGACAGATAGTTTCTAATAGAGCGAAAACATAGTCTATTGGCCAGAAAAGATAAGTACCTTGCCAGGTTCTTGGCCGAAATTGGCACCCACTGGATGCCTAGTTGACTACAAAAATCGGCGTAAGAATTGAAGTACTGCAGATATGTTTTCCTAGTAGAGGGAGCCAAAGCATTACGCCGGAATGTAGCCACGGTGCTGTCCAGAGCTTGGCAGAGGAGGTGGGATGTGCCTGGACAAAAGAAAAAGTAGAGTATGAGCAGACATGTGTGTAGCAAGTTCGGGTGTGAAGACAGGATGATTACCATAAAATTGTATCATGTTCTTGAAAGCACCCCTCTCATCCAGTCTAGATATACTATCTGCCACATCATTATTTCTACCTGGGATGTGACAAACTCTAATGTGAAAATTAAAACAAGCGGACAGCCAGAACAGCCCTCTAATAGCTTGCATTATGACAGTGTTCTTAGAGGAGCCTTTATTGATAGAGTTGACTGTGGTGCTGTTATCAGAGAATAAATATATTCTTTTGTTCTGGAAGAGAGGGGCCCATCTACTAACTGCTAGTACTACTGAAAACACCTCCTTTTCGTTGATATGAAGGGGCATAATTTCAGGGTGGTCAATATCCCAATTAGTATAAAACCAATCTCCCCCCCCAAAACCCCCCTCCCCCTGCCTGACGCGCATCAGTGTACAGCGCAGAGTATGGACATTTGTCCAATAACAGAGTTTTGCCATTAAAGAAGGACATAAACTGGAGCCACCAATTTATATCCCCCTTGATCCCATCTGATAGTTGCATTTTGTGGTTGCTATTCTTGAGTAAACGGATGCAATTGAACAAACGGCGAAGAAAAATCTTCCGCCATGAACCGTTTGTGCTGCCCAGTTTAATTTGCCTGCAAGTGATTGAATTTGTTTTTTCGACGCTCGTCGTTTCTTGGAGAAGACAGCCAATTCTTCTCGCAGTGCTGCTAGCCTATCAGATGAGAGCTGCAAAATCATGCCTATTGAGTCAAATTCTATACTCAAGAAAATCAATCTTTGGTTTGGGCCGATGACTTTCGACCAATTTATCATGAATCCCAATTTCCTAAGAAGTGTGATTAAGGTGTTCATTGCTAGTAGACACCTCTGCAAAGACAATTCACATACAAAGAAGTCATCCAGGTAGGCAACAATTTCAAACCCTTTACGGGCCATAATGCGGCGGACAGCTTGGGACAATCGGAAAATTCCTGGAGCCCACTTCGCACCAAAGGGTAACTTAATATCAATGAAGTATTGCATATCCCCATTAGGCCGGGCCCATTTTAGGCCCATGACCTTTTGACTTTGCGGTGAGATTCTAACTGATCTATATGCCGCTTTCAAGTCCACTTTAGCCATATAGCAACCATTAGTCACTAACTTAGCTGCATCATCAACGGATTGAAAACGTTGTTTCTCAAGATCTGGGGCATAGTCATTTACTGCCTGCCCTGAAGGACGGCTACAATCATGTATAATACGGATACCCCCATCAACCTTTGGTATTATGGCTAGGGGGCTGACAATGAGAGGAGGGGCAGAGACTGGGATATAGTTCCCATTTTCGACCTCCTCTAATATCTGATTAGTGGCTACGTTGTAGTATGGACTATTTTTTGAGGCGGAAGGGTGATTATTAACTTCTACTGGTTCTGGGGAAGAGTTGGGATCAATGATGTGGAAACCTTCTCGTATGCCTACCAGGATGAATTCCTTGTCTGGATCGTCTACTAATTCTTCCTCCCATGCCGCTAGACATAGGCCATGGGAGAATCTACTAGCAATACCTAGTTTTTTGGGGCCTTGTGGTCCATGGATGAGTGCTTTTTGGAGCACCCTGGTACCGCGCAGCTATGCATAAACTTGCACGCTGCAAGCTTACATCCCCTGAAGCTGTTAAACATACGACACAGCTCATCCCCCTGCGAGGAGTGGGATGCGAGGCTAGGCCAGCCATTTGTGAACGGAGGTCGGCCGCCCTGCTGCTGTTACTGGACTGTTTAACATTATAGGACGGCTGGTTCTGTTTTGGTCGGGGTGCTCTAGGCTTCAGGTACACCATCTGGATGTGCGGAACATCTGTACCCCATCTGAACTTGTGTAGTTGCTGTAGGCGTCTGTATTCCCTATCATAGAAATATACTGACATCTGATCATAGGCTGATAGCAAGTGATGAATGCGTGTCGTGTATGACAGGTAGTCTATGATGTGTGCATGTGTTAAAGAGCCCTCCTGAAGCATCTTGTTTAGGATGGCCAAGTTAGCAAGGGACCATTGGTTCTGGGTGACGCTTTCTAACTTGGGTTTAGCCGGCCCTGACTTATAGATAAGCTGACCCCCCTCAAAACCTGAAATGACTTCTTCAGTCATGCTGGCCCCAGAGGCGCTCACAAAATCTGAGTTGTCGTAATGTGCTACCGCCTGACCCCCCTGGGATCCCATAGACTTGAAGTAAATTTGGGGGTCCTGCCATGAAATGATATCATTAGGGGCATGATTGTTACCTGATGCATCCAGACATGGAGCGTTGAATGACGGCAATCCCGGGATCTGTACATGATGACTGTCCTGAGGGCGCTGCACTGCACGAAGTTCATTGACAAAATGACGCAGGTTGTCTCCTTCGGCAGAGCTTCCAATTCCAGGAGGGATGTTGATGTTGGCCCGCGAAGCCGTCTCTTGTTGGGCCGCAATGGGTGCTGTGTCGGAGGCTGTATGTACTGCATTGTCGTCATGATTTATAAATGTTTGTTTAACTGCACGCAGTAGAAGCTTAACTTGCCCAATCGGGATGTCGGAAGCCTGCACATCCTCCCTTTCAATCAGGGCCAGGGCTTCCATGGAGTTGAACCCCAAGTCTAGTAGGCTGGTAATGGTGTTAGCTGCCAGCTTTTTATGTTGGCCCCAGATTCTAACCCTCCTCGTCGCTGATTGTTCTGGGCCCATCATTCTGGTCTCCTGACCCGCTAGGATTAGCCATTATAATAATAAATTAGTAAAATAGTTCTATAAAAAGGCAAAGATACGAACGATGTATCATATTCAGTCCATTCTACGGACTGCATTCCCGATCACGTGCGAACACAGTTGGCGGAAGACTTCTTTGCCACAGATAAAACATCCTTCGCAAAAGGCTGCGCAGTCGAGGCATATGGCCATAACGGCTTCAAACGCAGATTCAGAAGATATCATATAAACATAGTCTTTGTTCTTCTGCCGCACTAATGATAAACCAATCTGGTATTCTGTAAAATTGTCTAACGGTTGCCATGTTGGGGACTTTACTTACTTCCGAGGTTTCGTATCCGTCCAAAAATAAATTAAAGATATTATCTTAGCGCAGTTCTTTAAACAATTTCACTTTGTAAATTCCTAGCACGTAATAAATTACAATACTCAATGGACTTTATAGACGAAATGTTTTTTATCGCGCAGTTTCGTATCATAGCACTGAGTAAAACTTGGAATGAGCGACCGAGGAACTTTTTCTTTTTTTTCTTTTTTTTAAAACACACGAACTTATTTCAATTCTCGGACGACGAAATAAACTTTAGGAAAAAACCCCAAAACTTAAAACCTTTAATAAATCTAGCAGAGAAGCGTGTAAAAGGCAGCAGCTACAAAACTGATATGAGTATGCCCACGGGCGCATGCGAGGGTATATCGCACCACTCGCGGATATAGAGAAACTATTGGATGCCCTGGGCAAGGGGAAGAGGAGCAAGGCACGTGCCTCGCGCATGGTCGGTTTGTGATAGGGTCACAGCGACCCTCATCAATATTCATGACCTGGGCACACACGCGTGATACGACACATACGAAGCCATGTGCCCCACAGGTGGTCGGCGGATAAAGTCTGTCACCAGATTAGAGACAGGAAACACGGGCTATTTGGGCATGGTTTAATAAGCCAACAAAGGGCTGCAGTTGATCGATTACAAAGGACCGGATCCCATGGTCAGTAAACCGAGACAAGGAGTGATCACAGGAGACTGATAAGGAATGCACCCACTCCCCCTCCCGAATTAATAGCATATTAATAATATTAATATTTCCATTATACTTACTTAAATCTGTGTTGCTTAAGTGTCAGTATTAGTGATGTGGATTTATACTATTAGTACATTTATTTTATTTTATTACTTCTTTTATCATTACTGTATACTTAGTGTTGAAATATAATAACCAATTATCATTTTAGTAGCATAACGTGGTTATACCATAAATAACAGTCTATCTCATTTTGGGGCACTCAGATATTATACACAATTACCTGAGCTATGGGCATATTTAATGCTAAAAAAGTATGAATTATAATTAAATATTAAATCACCCAAAATTAGATCATGGGTGAGCTCCTCGTCTGAATCTTTTATCATCGGCCTTCCACATGTATAGTCAGGAATTTATATTAGGCCATATGGAGACGAGGAGTACCTCTAAATTTACATCTGAGTCTGCCCTTTCTCCAAATATCTATAGGGAATAATAAAACATCATTAAAATTCATTTCTTCTTGTTTTTAAATATAAATCAGAGTTTGCGATAGTAAACTGGGTTTGTATTAAAAAATATATAATTTCGGCCGCATTCTTTGGCCATGCGCATCAATAGTTCGGTATCCATACGCGCTGAGGTTATAATGAATGTGGCGGTAAACAGGTTCATTATCATATAGTTTGACTATCACAGTATTCAGCCATTGTCTGTTTACAGTTCATCGCGTGGTTATACTTTCGCAATTGCTGAACGTCATTACAAAGTTTCTGCCACCATCCCCGCCACACACACCGATCGATGGATCAATTTCACTGTACATATGGAGACGTACCTATAATAGGCAAGAGTAAAGAACACAATTAGCTAGGTCAAATTGACATGTACAGATTTTAATGAGTTTTATTCAGTTAGTCGTATAGTCATGTCATACATGTAGATACATATTATTTAATATATGTATAAACCTGCAATCATGCTACCATGTAAAGACCGTTATAAGATGAGCCTAGTCATGTTATCACGTAGTCATGTTATAGATAGATGATGCTCTATCAAAGATAGATCTAGTAATAATGCTTTATATACATACTGCTTGTAATATAAGTTATAGACTTGTAGTCATGTAATCATGTATTATAGGATGCTCTTAATCATAGACGTAGTAATAATGTTATCATATACTCCCTGTTTTGTAATATAAGTTATAGACTTGTAGTCATGTAATTATGTATTATAAGATGCTCTTTATCATAGCCGTAGTAATAATGCTA
Source organism: Chaetoderma sp. LZ-2023a (assembly GCA_034401795.1). NCBI lineage: Eukaryota > Metazoa > Mollusca > Caudofoveata > Chaetodermatida > Chaetodermatidae > Chaetoderma > Chaetoderma sp. LZ-2023a. Next base: position 4,858,712 of record CM067363.1, read on the forward strand.
TCATATACTCCCTGTTTTGTAATATAAGTTATAGACTTGTAGTTATGTAATCATGTATTATAGGATGCTCTTTATCATAGACGTAGTAATAATGTTATCATATACTCCCTGTTTTGTAATATAAGTTATAGACTTGTAGTCATGTAATCATGTATTATAAGATGCTCTTTATCATAGACGTAGTAATAATGTTATCATATACTCCCTGTTTTGTAATATAAGTTATAGACTTGTAGTCATGTAATTATGTATTATAAGATGCTCTTTATCATAGACGTAGTAATAATGCTATCATATACTCCCTGTTTTGTAATATAAGTTATAGACTTGTAGTCATGTAATCATGTATTATAAGATGCTCTTTATCATAGACGTAGTAATAATGTTATCATATACTATAATTAAGTATTAAATCACCCAAAATTAGATCATGGGTGAGCTCCTCGTCTGAATCTTTTGTCATCGGCCTTCCACATGTATAGTCAGGAATTTATATTAGGCCATATGGAGACGAGGGGGCCATATTTAATACTAAAAAATAAGTACGAATTATAATTAAGTATTAAATCACCCAAAATTAGATCATGGGTGAGCTCCTCGTCTGAATCTTTTGTCATCGGCCTTCCACATGTATAGTCAGGAATTTATATTAGGCCATATGGAGACGAGGAGGGCATATTTAATACTAAAAAATAAGTACGAATTATAATTAAGTATTAAATCACCCAAAATTAGATCATGGGTGAGCTCCTCGTCTGAATCTTTTGTCATCGGCCTTCCACATGTATAGTCAGGAATTTATATTACGCCATATGGAGACGAGGAGGGCATATTTAATACTAAAAAATAAGTACGAATTATAATTAAGTATTAAATCACCCAAAATTAGATCATGGGTGAGCTCCTCGTCTGAATCTTTTGTCATCGGCCTTCCACATGTATAGTCAGGAATTTATATTAGGCCATATGGAGACGAGGGGGACATATTTAATACTAAAAAATAAGTACGAATTATAATTAAGTATTAAATCACCCAAAATTAGATCATGGGTGAGCTCCTCGTCTGAATCTTTTGTCATCGGCCTTCCACATGTATAGTCAGGAATTTATATTAGGCCATATGGAGACGAGGAGGGCATATTTAATACTAAAAAATAAGTACGAATTATAATTAAGTATTAAATCACCCAAAATTAGATCATGGGTGAGCTCCTCGTCTGAATCTTTTGTCATCGGCCTTCCACATGTATAGTCAGGAATTTATATTAGGCCATATGGAGACGAGGAGGGCATATTTAATACTAAAAAATAAGTACGAATTATAATTAAGTATTAAATCACCCAAAATTAGATCATGGGTGAGCTCCTCGTCTGAATCTTTTGTCATCGGCCTTCCACATGTATAGTCAGGAATTTATATTAGGCCATATGGAGACGAGGAGGGCATATTTAATACTAAAAAATAAGTACGAATTATAATTAAGTATTAAATCACCCAAAATTAGATCATGGGTGAGCTCCTCGTCTGAATCTTTTATCATCGGCCTTTCACATGTATAGTCAGGAATTTATATTAGGCCATATGGAGACGAGGAGTACCTCTAAATTTACATCTGAGTCTGCCCTTTCTCCAAATGTCTATAGGGAATAATAAAACATCATTGAAATTCATTTCTGCTTGTTTTTTAATATAAATAGATTGTTATTCGTTAACTGACTATCTCCCCAAAGAAAAGGACGTCATAATCTTTAATTATTAGCTTAAATTATTTAAGTAATTATCATAATTATTGTATTGACTATGAGCAACTTCCTTAGATTAAAGCTCAAAGTTTTAAAAGTTGCGTTGTTTCCTGTCACCTATTTATTTTCTCAAACGACCTTAAACTATTGTTTTTGTTCCTGACATTCCTAAAACTCCAAGCGATAGAAAAGGCGAATGAGGATGCTCGTCATGAGGAGGGTTTTGGTAATAAATGCCAGCCTTCCATGCCATGCCATGCCAGACTTTTCATTTGGCGATGATGGGTAAGATGAAGATCTTAACCCTTTAACACTCATATCAGCCAAAAACGACTTTTGCAGTGGTATTGAGAAATGTCCATTTGCTGACCAAAAGTAGACTATTTTTGAAAATTTACCACTGGATGACTGGCTTGATAACCGAGCTAGTCATTCCAGGGGTATATTCTCAAAAATAGTCTTCTTGGTCTGCAAAAGGACATTTTCTATGAGAAAATTTAAATTTTCTTGAACAAATTCTAGTGATGATTCGCAGCATGCTTCCACATTCTTCCTGTATTCTGAGAAAGATGTTTTCCAATGAGTCCATTATGAAATGGGCTGAATATTTTGAAAACAATTCGACTAACCTTTGCTTCTTGCTTAAGACCAATTTAATGTTTTGTTTTGCGAAAATTCTCACCCAAACCACAAGATCGCAGGGTGGGTAGGGTGGGGTGGGTGTGTGGTAATGCACAATTTGAAGCTCAGAAGTTTTAAGTTATCACAGTATTAATCCTTTGATCATGTTAATTGTCAAGGTTGATCAAGAAAATCCTAAATGTTTTCTCTGAGTGAGTGCCCATTTGCAGGGCAAGAGAAAACTATTTTTGAAAATTGACCACCAATATATTGGTGTGGCCTTATGTAGCAATTATTTTCAGTCAAAATGTTTTCAATATAATCAGTAGAAAGATTATAGCTACAGTATACTGCTATGTGTATATAGTGTGAATTAGATTAACTTCTGTTCTAACTTTCAAATACTTGTATACCTAAAAGTGACTGCACATTATGCAGACGCGATGCTGACGCAGTGGCGATACGACACGATTTAGAAAATAGCTCAGATGTGCGGCAGAAACCGACGGCGACACGACAAGCAAGCGACTGATCGCCTCTGATCGATGGTCGTCGTTAGATATTGAACATGCTTTCAAATATTTCTGTCGCTTCAGAATCACCAGTGCACAGTGATAGTATTGACCAATAACTGGGGCCATTTTTGTCATGGTCTATTGGATACGTAATGTATGCAAAATAATTTAGTGGTATTATCTCTCAAATCCATTATGTAGCTTGCGGGGGTATGGGCTGGTCCACCATGTTGCTCCGCTCCGTTGCACCGCATGTACAGGATGCGTGGGAGGGCTGGTTAGCTGTGGTTCTCGGGGTTGCGGATCTCGTATCACGACTCCGGAAGGTACAAAGACCGGCTCCTGGAGCCGGTGGGTGGAATGATGACGTTCCAGTGGGGCTGTGCGACCATGCCAGCCGAGATTGAACCTCACGGTCTCATCTCAACTGTTGGTGTCACCGGTATGACGGTCCATAAACTAATTTAAAAGTTTGGAGATAGTAATAATTAAGAATAACTACACAAATAATGGTACTCGTTTGCTAGTAAATGAGCAGAATTATACAGTACATAGAACCAAACCAGTGTCTTGTCTCCGTGGGCTCGCTGGAGGTAGCTCACAGATTCATAAATTCAGCGAGGTATCCCCGTAAGGGAGCATCCTAACGAGGCTACTTACATAGTTTAATATAAACTAATTGTACCCCCAACACACACAAAATAATATTGATGCGAGAGGAAAGTGCCTTGTACGGGCCTCCGTCACAGGAAAATGCCTTCAACGCCGAAGTGGAGGAAAAGAGCTGGCAAAAAGGGCCACTCTTTTGTTCAAACAAAAATTTATGTGCAGTGGGTCAATACTAGTGAGATTATAATTAATGTGATGCATGCTGGTTTACGTGAAGACGGGGCGGAAAACTTCCGGAAAATTCATAGGTCACCGTCTTATGTAGGGCCAAAGATACTGCATTGGTAGTTGCCGCTTTTATTTATGCGGGCCTTCTGCTAAATTCTAACCTATCGTTTAGTTGTTAGATATGCTTCCAAGCTTTGGCTGCAAGTGGCAGGGATTCCTACCTATCTGTTGACACATAAGTCTAACTGGCGAAGGTGCCCAGCTTCCCGAAGGTTGCCCCGCATAGCATCATCCTCAGAAAGACAGCGTGCGGACATGTTGCGGAGCGACAGCTCCCGAATCATATGACGATCCGGTCACGTATCGCTCCGCAACCACATATAACATCACTAGGACAATATTATCGTTCACATAAGCAATTTAGAAAGCGCAATAGCTGAGTGATGGAGATCTGCCTCTAGTCCGTCACCCGTGGGTTACCGAACTAACATTTTACCTGTCATTAAGGGTATGTTCCAGAATGCCCAGAGATGCACTGCATGCCGGGGTTACATAATATAATTTCTTTTCGCATTGCTTCCTACCTTGGCAGGGGTATCTAAACTAACTGGTATCCGAAGATACAGGGGGAGTGTATGCAAAATCGACACTAATTTTCACCGCCCGGAAACCCTGATAGTTTCCCAGAGTCGGATCCTGCCAATGTGTCGACAACTTGCGGCTGGAGGAGCGTAGAAAGAGACAATCCCTCATCATTACTAAGAGGCCTTAAGGTAATTGGCCAATTTATATCATCTAGCCGGTGTGCGGTGTTACATATCCGCAACAGCCGGAAAAGGGGCGTACACAATGTGTCTCTTATGGAGAGATTGTCCCTAACTTTAAACCTATCCTATCGAGCTAGAATAGCCAGGTTTAGTCGGTCACATGTCAGGCTCGAGCAATGTGAGCATGATCAGTGACCTCGATGTAAAATTGATGCTGGGTTAAATAGTGAAGCGGATATAATGTTGCTGTATAGTATAGCCTAGCGTACTGCATCCTAGAGTTTTTATATAAACAAAACAAAATAACTAGGATGGCTACTTGCCATATACATAATTAACTAGTATAGTGCTAACAGTATATCAGGTCATAGGACCTTGCGGTGCTTGTTTGTTGTAATCACCCCGAAATAAAGATAATATGTACAGTATGAAACAAAATATAAAAATGCGGTCTCACGACCGGGAAGGTACCTATTAGTCATCAGTACCTATTAATTAATAAATAACACAATAGTATAGTTACTTGAGTACTTATTTGTCATCGGTACGGTAAGAGTTCACAAATCACTAGTGATGCGCTACAGATGAGTAGCGTGAGGTGGCATGATTCCGAAGTTGCTGGGAAGATTTCCGCAGGCAGACTGTTGATGCGGCTCACTCTCAAGACAGTGAAGAAGAACAGCTGTAGAGAGATGCCCATTAAATAGTCAGAATAACTAATACATGAATTTACAGAGTAAATTATAGTGTCCGTCCGGCGATGGTAGTTTGAAAGTTGCTCGTAACAGAGGGCTACAGTGGTAATTAAATGTTGCATGTACATAACTGGGTACACCATGCGGGATACATCGCATAGCTCTTGCGGTGTACCGGGCAGAGTCCCACCAGACTGTGGCCTAAAAGTTAATTAAACACGTCATGCTGCGCAGAAGTTTGATACCACTTTTCAGCATTTAGTCTTGGCCATTTTTCCGGTTGGAAGCACGGTAATTGAAAGTCTATTTTCGAAACAGGGAGTGAGGATATCTATGTCCTCATTTTGCTCACCAGGCTTTAATGTCACAACCAAGACACGATGTTTAAAGGCTCACGCGTGTGTTACAACGTACCGCGTGGCTGAATACAGGTACTTGCAGTCCGCACAGAATGCCCATTGTAGTAAGTGGTCGCGGTTGACGTGAAGTTTCAAGTCCGAGTTTCTGAAAAACGCATGCTTGCACGGCTGTCCATTGTACGATAAAGCAGTACAACGATACTTCTTTCCAATGTGAGCAGGTGCTGATTCTTCCGAGCTGTCGGACAAGGCAAGGTCTTCCGCAAGCGACATACTATTTCTGCATGATGGTTATTTGCGGAACCGCACTAACCTAACTAAACTTTCCTAACTCTTAATAACTTTCCTGTACAATATAACATAAAGTAATAAAATAATAAAAAGAAGAAAACAGCAGAATTTGGTTTGCGACACGAAAGTAGCCTAATGCTCGATCTTTCCTGGTGTCGAGTTTGACGGGAAGATGAAATTTGAGTGCACACTTTCCACCTTTTATACTTTTTGGTGACGTCACAGGAGGGCGGAGGGCCACACCCGAAAGTTTTATGGTGAGTCGGTTCCGCCAAATATGGAAATATTTAATTTTTATTCTTGAGTCGGATTATATATTCCCTTCGTAGGAAGAAGGCAAATATAAATCTAAGAAGGCAGGATAGCCGCTTTCATCCCCACTCGGCCGGAAATTGGGTCTCCGATCAACGTTAAAATCTGGAACTATTTATTCCTGTGGACGCTCACCTTTTAATTAACGTGATGCTGTTTTTCAAGTTGGATGCTTATAAACTCGCCTGTTCAAATTTCAGGCTGGAACGCCCGATGGGTTGTTGGGGAGCGTGACGACGTCAGCGGCCGTGGCCCGACCCACAACATCTCGCCTCCTCCATCACGCTGTGGTAGATACGTGTAGGGCGGTTCTTTTGTCTATAGACTTTGATCCAATTTACCGGAAAATAGAAGGGATGGTCGAGTGATTCTTGTTTTGAAGGCACGTGGTTGATTGTAAACTTAGGCAATCTGTATATGGGTGTTTTGATGCTGTTGATTATATGTATTTGATGCGAAAAATAGAAAATATGTTTATCCTATTCTGTTCCTTAGAACAGCGTCCCTATATGTGCGCGTGATCTTGTATGTGCGGCGTCTCTTGTGTGTAGTAAATTTATTCCAGCTCGTGTTGATTAGTGGCTGGAATATGCAAGTAAGATAACATTTGAGACTCTCCATGGTGTTATACTATCAAAATTTTGATGCTGCTTCATCAGCCTTCGAGCTAATGATTTGTATAAGCGGTAGAACAGTCGTGTTCTTAATCAAAATTAGGACAGTATAGCTGACTGTTATTTATTGTCTGGTTTAAACAGCCCCATGTCTTGCGGAAACCAAGGCTACTGACCCCGCCAAGCTGGACTGTATTTACCGGGTGGGCGGACTGCCAAGCATCCACTATGGGTAGGACAAGTCTCGCCTCACCTAGACCAAACTTAATTATTACGGTACAGCTCGAAAAGTGTGTGTCACAGTTAAGATTCACATTATCGTCGTATGGCGATTGTGATACAGTCATCCTGCATGTATGTGTCTCTGTCATGTTGGTGAATTTGATTGGTACGTGTGGCTGCTTATCTGCAGATGCTCTTGCGCTGTCGTGAAGTGTGAATTTTTTATTGCATTGTGGAGGGTGTTTGGGGGTGGGGGGGGGGGAGAATACTGTGATGCTTGCAATGTCAACTTTATCGGACATGATGTATTTCAATCTGTAATGGCCGAGTCCGAAGACGGGACAGTTACTTTAGAGTGCGGATGACCAAGAAGGGAGCTGTGGTAACTTTAATCAATCCATTATCAAATTTCCTTTCGGTGGCAGGAAGCATCCTTAGGGTATAGGGATCCAAGTTTGTTCAAATGAAGCCAATTGGCCAATTTGGCCGGTGGCCATCTTGGAATTCGGCCGATTTTAGGAAACGTCTTTAAAAATCTCCTAAACCGTTTGGGGAATCAAATCAAAATTCATGAAACCTCATCTAGTGAAAGATGTAAGCCAAGTTTGTTCAAGAGGACTTGATTGACCGAATGGTTCGGTGGCCATCTTGGATGACCTAGTTTTCCCGAAAACGACTTCCAGAACCGCTGAATGGATCGGGCCGAAGTTTGGGACATATGATTATTGAATAAGGGCCTTTACGGTTTATTCAAGGGAAGTTGATCTGTAAAAAAACCATGGCCACCATGGGTCAATCAAAATGTAGCATGTTTGGCAGCCATATTGTATTTCTTTATTTGATGGATTTTGAGGCCGAAATTGGTTTTATATGTTTTTGGGTATTCTGATCTCAAATTTGCAATTTTCGAAACTGTCGGATAAACGGCTTAGCGGATAAATGTTTTGATGGCCATCTTGGATCATTTTCCCGCGAAAAGCTCCCATACTAAAGCAATGGGAAATTTAAAATGTCTTCTCGAGAACTACTGGACCAATTTCAATTATATTTGGCAAGAAACATCCTTAGGGCGTGGAGATTTAAGTTTGTTCAGACGAAGCCGATCGGCCAATTTGGCTGGCGGCCACTATGGAGTTTTGGCAGATTTTTAGAAATATATTTTTAAATCTCAAACCACTTGGCGCATCGATCCAAACTCATTAAATATGATCTAGGGCAACAGCTGAAACAAGTTTGTAAGAGGACTTGATTGGCCAAATAGTTTGGCAGCCATCTTGGATGACCCATTTTTTCCGAAGATGACGTCTCCAGAACCGCTGAAAGGATCAGCCTGAAACTTTGGAGATTTGATTAGGGACTAAGAGCCATTAAAGTTTGTTCAAGGGAAGTTGATCCATCCAAAAATGGCTGCCGTGGGCCAATCGAAATGTAGCATGTTTGGTGGCCATATTGAATTTTTATACGCCCGCGTAAGCGGGATCATATGTGATGGCGCTCACCATCCGTCCGTGCGTCCATCTGATTTGTTGTCTGGAGCAGATCTCGAAAATGATTTTGTTTCAGCAAAATCCGGCCATATTTACCCAAGTTATCTGCCCTGAAAAGCAAAAATCTGTCAACTTGTCCGGAGCAGATCTCGAAGAGTTATGAACCTATGCTCACAGTATGTGTTAGGGATAGACGAAGCGCAATGATTTCATTTCGGCAAAATCTGGCCATATTTACCAGAGTTATCTCCCCTGAAAAGATAAAATTCATCAAAATTTTCTTGTTCAGAGCAGATCTCGAAGACTTGAACCTACATTCAATTTTTTTTCCAGCAGATGTGTTAGGGATAGACGAAATGCAATGATTTCGTTTCGGCAAAATATTTTCCCGAGTTAGCTCCCTTGAAAAGCTCAAATTTGTCCAAATTTGCTTCTCCAGTCCAGATCTCGAAGAGTTTGGAACCTACGCTCACAATTTTTTGTTCAGCAGATGCTTTAGGGATAGACAAAGTGTCGTTTATCAAAGACAAAGTCTTCACATTTAGCATTCTTCAAACAAGTATGCCTGCTGGCATATGTTGAGTTTCATTCAAACTCGTTTTATTTTTGACGAATTTTGAAGCCAAAATTGGTTTTATATATGTTTTTGGGTATTCTGATTTCAAATTTGCTATTTTCAAAACTGTCGGATAAACGCCTTAGCGGCCATCATGGATCATTTTCCAACCAGAAACTCCCATGTACTAAAGCAATAGGAAATTTCAAGTATATTTAGGAGATTAATTCAAAACTCATTGCAGGTTATTTAGGGAAACAGCTGAACCATGTGTGTTCAATAGAACTTGATTGCCTAATGCTTTAGCAGTCATCTTGCATGACCTGGTTTTTATGAAAACGACTTCATCTCCAGAATCGCTGAATGGATTGGGCCGAAATTTGGGAGATATGATTTTGGACGTTACAATTCTGCTCAACTCCTTAGGGTTCTACTTATTGTTGATGGTTTTTCTAGTTGAAATGTCTATGTTGCAGGTGAGCGATACAGGCCCCCTTGGGCTTCTTGTTTAAAATTTACTACTGATTTGGCGAGTCGGTGGTTGGTTTGGTGAGTGGGTTGGTAGGTGGGTGGGCAGGCGGGCGAGCGAGCGAAGGAGTAAGTGACTTGAGTGAGTGATATCACTCAACGGGTGGGTGCATATGTGTGAGTGGATTGGTAAGTATCCCTGCAGTGTGTGTGTGTGGGTGGGTCAGTGAATGGTGTCACTGGCTGGGTGTCAGTAAGTGGGTGTGTGAGGCTAGTAGAAGTTGATGAGGGCTAGTAATAATAAGCCAACCAAATCAAAATGTCAATTCGTTTTCCTAAATTCGTTCATCTATTGCTGTTTTGCCGAAGTTATACATTCTTTTTTTAAGACTTAAACAGATGGTTACAGTACATATAGTAAGCAATGATTTGTGAATACGGATATACACCATTTTTAGACTTAGGTAACACCATAGCCTATGCCTTTTTGACATAAGTGTGGCTTCGCGAATATGGGCCGAGGGCTATAGTAATAATCAGCCAACCGATTCACATCAAATTCTGGATCAGATCATCTGTAGCAGTGTTTATGTGAAACAATTAAAGCCATAATACATATATCTATAGGCTACACGAAGTGGAAACGCTTATCATTGGTACGGAAACCGGTGATTGGCAAAGATTCAGACAAACACTACATTATTTTAAAGGTGCATATTCACACCAAATTGCTTGAAAATAAAATTGTTGAAATTATATAATTTGAGAGGCTTAAATTGTGTACCTCCGAATGTAATGAAAGGAATTATTCTTAACATTTAATGATTTCATTCCACATAAATAAATTTTGTAGGTTTAGTTGTGAATTTGAACTAGGGACTTGTGCCTCTAATTCAGTTTGACAACTTAAAAAAATTATATTAATTTATACGTAATGAAATCATCATATCGTAAGATTTATTTCGTTTCATTACATATAGGCACACAATTTCAGCCTGTAAAAGTATATAAGTTTTACAATGTTATTTTGAACCATTTTGGTGTGAATATGCACCTTTAATGTTTGGCAAACAGAATTATGTATCTGCTTTAGAACAATAATCTATATCTCAAAGCCTGTGCGCATACTATACCCTTACAGAAATTTAAGCATGCTATAAGAATTATAGTATATTAAAGTATATGCATGGGTTATGAGTTATGGATACAGAATTTACTATTTTGAAAAGTCTGATATAACTGTTAAATAGAATGCTTAGCACTAGTAACCTTAAAATGGAAATGGCTGTCTTGGGAGGTATGTATGTTGTTAATTTGCTGCAATTTATTGGCCGATACCAGTTTTGGTACAACTTCTTAAGCTCTATACTCTTATAGTAAGGCAGTGACCACTCTGGCCTTCTATTAATACATACATGTAATATGTTAACAATATGGTTAAGCATTTATAGGTCATATTTGGTCAAGAAAATGTAAGTACCTGCCGATTGAATGTACATTTACAGGCCAAGAGAACACAATTTTTTTTAATTTATCACTGAAATGAATGACTGGCTGGGTTATCAAGCCAGCAACATTCCAGTTGTAAATTTTCAAAAAAATGTATTCCCTTGGCTTGTTAATGGACATTCCACAAGACCATAGCAGAGGCTGGTTTGGCTGTTATGGCCATTAATAGCAAACATCAAACAGGGTATCGTACAACGTTAATGCATTGCTGAAATTATATATTTGATATCTATTATTAGCTCATCTGGAGCCTGTCAAGCATACGCGAGGATGTGGGAGCACGCGGTCAAGTGTGCGCGAGGTTGCGGGAGCGTGCGGTTAAGCATGCGCGAGGTTGCAAGAGCACGCGGTCAAGCATACGCGAGGATGCGGGAGCACATGGTCAAGTGTGCGCGAGGTTGCAGGAGCGCGTGGTTGCAGAAGCATGCAGGAGCAAGCGAGGATGCGGGAGCACGAGGTCAAGTGTGCGCGAGGTTGCGGGCGTGCACAGTTAAGCATGGGCGAGGTTGCAAGAGTGCTTTGTTAAGCATGCGCGAGGTTGCGGGAGTGCACGTTTAAGTGTGCGCGAGGTTGCGGGAGCACACGGTTAAGCATGCGCACGGTTACGGGAACACGCGCTTAAGCGTGCGCGAGGTTGCGGGAGCATGTGCTTACGGTTGCGGGAGCATGCGGGTAGGCAAATGTTATGTTTGTGCAAGCTCATGTAACCTCGCGATGTTTCAAATACGAGCTTATCGTGTGCTTGTGCAAGCTAACGCTGTGTGGTTATGGATAGTTTGCACGAACTAACACTGTGAGCTAACATCATTCGCTTATCGCACGCTTAAATTTCCGTAAGGGTAAACAATTAAATAATCATGAAGTACACTTGTGTACAAATGCAACATTGGCATGCCCGTTGACAAAGATCATTCCCTTGTACAGGTCAAAGGTCATGTGGACAAGACAGTTTCTGAATAACCCATTTCTTATAAAAAAGATTATATTTTATTGCTACAGAATTGAATAATAGCTATGTGTATTTATTTCCTCTGCTATTAAATAATAGTTTGGCGCTGTCCCCAACACCCTTCAGAAAATACATCATAACTTAATTTGTAATAATTTTCAAGCTTGTCATCCGATATTCCCTTATTGCCAAGAGTTTTGCCATCATTGTGATATATTGCAGCATTTAGTGTAATTCCGGTTTGGGTAGCTCACTAAGCCATTTTTAGGTCCATGTTGCTACACTATAGCTCATGCCAAATTAGATTGAATTCCATCCAACAGATTTGGAGGAGTTGAATTACAATCAGTTTCTGTATGTTAAAATTGACCTTTTGAATCCTAGGGGGGGAACCAAATGTAAATGTTCTCTTGCACTCTGTAACCATATGGCTAACTCACTTAACAAATTTGGTTGAATTCCGTCCAACGGTTTTGGATGAGTTGCATTGCAATCAAACATGGGTGGATTGTTTCATCCCCACATTTTCCTTCGAAAAATGTGTGGATGAAAAACAGACATCAGCTCATGTATAATGTATTGAGTAGTTATATATTACCAAGCACTTTTACATCTTCTGATTATTGGATTGCACATTTGCATATACAGTTACTGTTGTGCTAATTAGGCAGGAAACGAATTGCCCTAGTGTAAATCTCCCAATGCACCAGCGCATCATTCAACTATTTTAGTCAACACCATCCTCACTGGCTAGATGGTGTTCTGTACTGTATGACGTGTTCACGCTTCTCTTACCAAGAAGAGTTTAACCTTGCTGCTGAAGTGGTCTTGCGATCCATTTCTAGATAGGCCCGCCTATTTCTAGCTCAGTCCCCCCCCCCCCCCCCCCCGCTTTCTAGATATGCTTCGCCCATTTCCATCTAAGATCAGCTGACATTTTGCGCATGGTTGCATCAACTTAAAACTTTGAAACCTGAATTCCCAGAAGTAGTAACCTGTAGGCTGTTTCAGCTGCTTCCAGTCCAATTAGATTAAAAATATTCAACGGCATGTTTATTAAACTGTAAATTCATCCAAAAACTTAAAATTTGAACATGTTGTTTAAGATAGACTTACCAATTTTTTGTGTTGGACATCATTATATGATTGTGACATCGGCTAACATGCAATGTAATTAATTATGACGTCAGATACCTGAGTGACAGATTGTATGACTCCATTGTATCAGGCATTTTGGGGCGGCCCGACCATTAACCCTTTAACCCTTAAATTGTTCAGGAAAATTTCAATTTTCTCAAAGAAAATGACCATTTGCAGAACACGAAGACAATTTTTGAAAATTTACCACTGAAATGACTGTCTCGGGTATCGAGCAAGTCATTCCAGTAGTAAATTTTCAAAAATGATCTCTTGCTCTGCAAATTGACATTTCAAAAGACCACATCAGAAGCCGTTTTATGTCTGTCATGGGTAAGTGTTCATTGTTTCTTTCCAGGTGACATTTGTGAATAATGTGTATATCAGAGGATTCATGTATGTGTATAACTATCTATATAACGGCTACTATTTTGATCTTGAATATTGGACTCATGAAAAGGGCACGTGGACTATACTTCATCCAAAGGTGAGTTATTTCTGAAATGCACTCATATTATTTCTGCCTGAGAAATAGGTTACTGTAGCAAGGGTCGCGTAGCGTCAGGCCAGAATGACCTGAGCTGGCACTTTCCCTCTTCACCTCTCTAATATGACCAGAACAGTTCGTATGCATGCACATGTACAATAGCACGCTTGGAAAGCGTTAGAGTCCGTGAGATCTCCTACCGTGCATGCGCGATAAACTAGATAGGCCAGCCACGCTGTACTCTAGGTACGGAGGTGGCATCTTTATTGTATATATTCCTCGTGTTTGCTAAATCACTAATGCGGGTTCTTTTCGTTCCATCTATGGCGAATCTAAAACAAAATATTCTCCGGAATCCAAATCTACTGTCGGAATTAAAATCAGATAAGGGATGCCAGAGATATCGTCTAATATAAAAATAGAAGAATAATAACAATATACTGGGCATGTCCGCCCGTGGTGGGCGTGTTGGTCCAGGGAAAGGGCGTCCCTTATCCTGCTCGGTTTGTGCCTATAAGCTCCATTGGGTGGAGTTGGTGTATCCAAAGACATTCTTTCTGTGTTCATGAGGTGGAGTTTTCATCGTCCAGGTCTGATGAGAATACCTATGGCGGTTTGATATCAATCTGAGATGTCATTGGATTCTGAATTTAGAGGGGCGTATTCTCCCCTACATACTTATGGATGGTTATTGCCATTTTTGGCGGATGGGCAACTTCTTTTGGTGGTTGTGGTCAACTTCACCGGTTGTAATTGTTACCGGTTGTTTTTTGTGGCAATCAGGTCTGTGTAGACCTGGCGGCTTGCGTGTCCGAACCTACTGAGTTTAGACTTAGTGTGGACAGCGGAGGTATTGTGATTATCTCCGTTTCCTGTGGCAACATATTGCTGGATGAATCAATTGTGAAATGATAGATGATAACAAAGTAGTCAATTATATGAGCTACTCGTCGAAGATTGTTAAGCCTGATGCTTGGTATCGATGTGAGACCAAAAGTCTGAATGATCTGGACTGGAATTTTCTTCCCTTTTATACCCTTCCTGGGCGAGCCTGTGGATTGAGTCGATCTTGACTATATATGGGTAGAAAAGATCCAGATTGGTGGTTCCCCCGTTTGGAAATTTTTAGGGGTTTGGCGGCCTGGTCAAACATTTTACCGGTTGACCTGTTTTGGTGGCATGTGACCGTTTTTTGGCGGTTGTGACTTTTTTACCAGTTGTGCCAGTTTTGGGGGTTTGTGACCGTCTTTTGTGTGTGGGAAGAAGAGTGTTGACCAATCAAAGTAGTTGGATTTTGGATATCACCAGGGAAGCCCTCTGAAACGTCATTATGTCGACGTCATGCACAAATCCACTATTGTATATAAGGACATGCATGATGTCCAAATTGTTAATCTTCTGATTGCACTCTTCTCGAGCAGTCATCTATCTTAAGTACGAGCTTTAATATCAGCAATTCATCATTAGCAATTTAGAATCTTTGTTAGAAATTAGTTTAGTCGAAAAGTTACAAGTTCGAAAAGTATTGTTAGAATTACAAAGCCTGCAATACGGCTCAATTTATTGCACAAGAGTAAAGTTTAAATTATTGTTATATTACTTTGCAAGAAGCGTTATTATTTATTTAAATAGAAGATTAACAGAAAAAGGAAGACCACCTTTCCCGAATTCATCCAGTAAGAACCGATTCCACTAATCGTGAGTAAAAGAACAAAAGAGAATCCACATTTTTCAATATGAACATGATGTAAGAAACGTTCTGTTGAATATTTTGAAGAGAATTGGGTTGGAATTGAATTAGGCTCAAAATATTAAACAGTATGTTTTAAGTTATTTTTAAGTGGTACACTATATATAGTCTAGTAAACATTTGTATGTGACCCTTCAACTCATGCGGATGGCAGTGAAAGCCGCGTGTGTTCCCCATGCTATTCTACGTAGACTAAAAAAATAGATTAGTTTTATTAATAGATTTATACTTAATTGGCATTTTATTTAATTTTAAGCACCTAATTGCCAGTGCGTTGTTAGTGGATGTGCGGCCCATCTGCAGGTGGTGTGGGGGCAGGCCCGGGGGCTCTCCTCCGGAAAAATTTAGAATATGAGATGCTCTGAGAACCCTTTTCCTGCATAGAGGGCAGTATTTTCGGCCCTCTGAACCGTGCCCCCCCCCCCACACCGCAATTGCGGGCCCTAAACACGGCACTGCTAATTGCTATATTGAAATCGTAAATTTATTAATAAGCCTGTACAATGGTAAATTGTGATCATACACGCCACAGTGTGCTGCTACTAACATTGAAAAAGTTATGCATTTGTGTACATGATCCTACACGCGTGGCTATAGCCTGCGTAAAATCGTTAATCGATCCAGAAAGATATAAGCTACATATATGCATTCATATAATTGTATTCCAAAAAGTGTGTGGTGATGTTTGATTAGATATAGTCTATTCGTGAACCTCGCACCGACCATATATACTATTCATGATCTACGCCCACATCTGTCCATGTACCCTACACGCACACCGTAGGCTATATTGACTGTTGCTCTATTAGAATAACGTCTAAAGTACATGAGATGACTGAATATGTATACCACTGGTATTTTTACATAAGCCTACTTTTGCAATTTGCAAACCATTGTAATTTCGGGTCAAATTCACGTACATGAAACCCGCTGTTACTGTCACCACCAACAGGCGTATGTTAGCATTATGATGTTACTCACTATACAGGTCTGTCATTAATCGACAAAATATCATCGACTTTTGCGATATTACTGAATCTTTGTGTAACTTGATCTATGTGTAGTCTCCATGTGTGAACAATGAATTGTCATACAACACAGATGTGTAAAAAATATGTGCATATAGGTGCCTAATACATGCAGTAGTAGGCGCCTGTGCTCCCTATGGTATTATTTTGAATGGTAATCTGACAGGAATTGACGACCGCTTCCCGGTGTGACGTCACAACTTTAGCTTGATAGCTGGAAACGTTTGGTTGTCAAGATGGTTGCTATGTGCTTATCTCAGCTTTGGCTGGGCCGACTAAAAAACTTTTAATGGCATTTTGCTCTTAGTAAAGGAGAATATATATTATGATTGTCAAGTTAATCAGAGCAATCGGGTAGCTAGTCCTCACAACAGTTTTAAGTGCCTTCTCAACTTCTGCTGTATTAATTGGTGTTAGTAATGGCCTGGGGTCTCCTGAGAATGGGTGCATGGGCTCATCATCGTGGTCAGTGAACTGTTCCTTGAACCATTCTCGAATTGCCTCGGCTTTGCCCTGGTCAGTCCCGATAGTGTCCTTCAGAGTTGTGTACAGTGAGTGGTGGTGTGTAGTCAGTAACTCTCAGGGCTCGGGCTGCCCGAAACATTTTGTGGCAGTCATCCGTGGCAGTGATTTCATCTGCTAGGGAGTCTGCTTGTTGGATAGCAAGATCTTTTAAGTGTTCGCTAATGTGGCGCAGAATTTTATCGCGTTCCTGGCGTAGTTTGGAGTGATCTTCACTTTGGCCTCATAGATGCGCAGTCGTAACGCTTTCTGTTCTGCTGATAGTTTTATTACGAGAGGGTCGTCGGTATACCTAGGCTTATTTGCCACAAATACCCATGCCGCCACAGACAACATGGACTGGACACATTGCTGACTGCAAAGCCCCAAAAGGTTCTAAGGCTATAACAGCTGTCTTCAACAAAATCGATTTCATACTATGCAAGACAGTAGCAAACCCCCTACTTCGGGATGCTCATTCCTATGGAGGCACAGACATCAATTCTGACCATTGTCCTTACACGCCTCCATATGAACAAGCTCTACCTAATGCATAAATGGCATACCAGGCAAGAGGGTAGTCACCTACAGCTTACCCAAGCTCATCAGCGACACTGGCACTCAAATGTCATACGAAAAGGCCCTCGGGGAGCAGATAGCTAACATTGATGTTAGCTCCGATCCAAACGAAGCCCTAACCAAAATACTGATAATACGTCCATGTAAATATGCTATTGTTCCTTGATGAGCTGCTTAGTGCCACTGACTTCAAACCAATGTAGACTGTACACAATGGGTTTTTTTTTTTGATAAAATTATTTTTACATTAAATATAAACAATATTATAATATAGTCAAATATTTCTTGGGCATGATAGCTGGCCAACAACTTTTCAACTAACAACTTTTTGTCTATTTTTCTTAGCAAGCTCAGTCTTTTCTTGTAGAACCTTTATATTGCATTACACTTCCCGTAAGAACTCGATTCTTCTTTAGAACTTAGCATATCCTGCACAGCCTTAGATAACCCATCAAGATTTTAGTGCCAACCGTTCCTATTGCATTTATAACACCCTCTACATCGCAGTGTCTTTGCACTAACATCACATTTGCAAACTTTACTCCTCAAGATGTCCAACAGTCACATGACCCTACTTAAATTATGAACATTTCATTTTAATGCACTCAGGGGATCTTTCAAGCGAATCAATTGTTTTTTTAGAGGTTCATGGACTGCAGGGAGATGGAATCTTCTGTGTATAAAGAACGGTTTAAACTAGGTCAATGACGCAGCGATGAAGCAGCTATACGGCGACACCAGAGAACTTCAGATCAGATCATTAGCATGTTGGTGGGCGGAAAGGCATGTGGGGAAATTCTTACCCATGGGTCCCATGTAACCCATAATTAACACTTTTTATACCCCGCCAAAAGTTTGGCAGGGTATTATGTAATGGCGCCATCCATCCGGGCGGGCGGGCTGCAGAGTGGTTTCCGGATGAAAACTCCCTTACCGTTTGTCGGATGGCATTGAAACTTCATAGGGTGGTTGGACTAGGTCTTTGGAAGAAACCTATCGAAATCGACGATGATCAGAAATCCAAGATGGCCGCCAGCCGCTGGTGGTCATCTTGAAAATTGGTTTCCAGATGATAACTCCATTAACGTTTGTCGGATCACATTGAAACTTCACAGGGAGGTGGGACTAGGCCTGGGGAAGAAACCTATCGAAATCGACAATGATCCGAAATCCAAGATGGCCACCAGCCACTGATGGCCATCTTGAAAATTGGTTTCTGGATGATAACTCCTTACCGTTTATCGGATCGCTTTGAAACTTCATGGAGTGGTTGGACTAGGAATGGGGAAGAAACCTATCGAAATTGACAATAATCCTAAATCCAAGATGGCGGCCAGCCATCGGTATCCATCTTGAAAATTGGTTTAGGGATGATAACTCCATTACCGTTTATCGGATCGCTTTGAACCTTCATAGAGTGGTTGGACTAGGTTTGAGGAAGAACCCTATCGAAATCGACAATGATTTGAAATCCAAGCTGTCCGCCAGCCACCGGTGGCCATCTTGAAAACTGGTTTCCAGATGATTACTCCGTTATCGTTTATCGGATCACTATGAAATTTCATAGGGCAGTTCGACTACCTCTGGGAAAGAAACCTATTGAGATTGACAATGATACAAACTCCAAGATGGCTGCCAGCCACCAGTGGCCATCTTGAAAATTGGTTTCCAAATGATAACGCTGTTACCGTTTATTGGATCCCTTTTAAACTTCATAGGGTGGTTGGACTAGGTGTGGAGAAGAAACCTATCGAAATTGACTATGATCCAAACTCCAAGATGGCTGCCAGCCATGTGCTGCCATCTTGAAAGTTGGTTTCTGAATTTCATTTATTGGATCACTTCCTACGGTCGTTGGAATATGTCTGGTGAAGAAATTTACGATAATCCGAAATCTAATATGGCCGCCAGTCAGCGGCAGCCATCTTGAAAATTGGTTTCCGGACGATACCTCCTTGACCATTTAACGGATTGCATTGACAGTTCGTAAAGATGACTGGTCTGATGGGTCTGAGGAAGAAATAAATATTTTTCTGATAGCTCTCATTCATTGGTTTGTCATCATGGTGGGGTATTATGCGCCGTTTGCGGAGCTCTTGTTCTGTCCTGTTCCTGGTTTAATTTTTCTTGTTAAATCCCTATTTTATTAAAATATTCAACAATAAATTTTGTATTGTAAAGAATTTTTCAGGGATTTGTCGGTGAAAGGATTAAATCTGTAACACTCAAGCTGGCCAAAAAGTGGGGTTTGTAGTGGTCTTGAGAAACGTCCATTTATAGAACAAGAAAATTATTTAAAAAATTTAAAAGTAGGGATTGTCTATGTAGAACGTTAACCCTTTCTGTCCCATGACACGTTAGGACACGCCACACTAAGGGAAGCATCCACTTGGACACGAACCTAGACGACTTTGCGTATATCTCGATAACAAGCAGTGTTCTAAGTAGTGGCCACGTGGAAACATGCCCCTAAGCATGGTGATCCGTCGGATACCATTAAATGGTTATGAATAGATATAGGTAGATACTTCAAACATATGAAAATAGTACCTATGTAATCGTATTAGTAATAATTCAATGGAGATAAATTTTTTCCCGGAAAATTTTAATGGATATAGCTTTATGGCACGAAAGACCATTTTCAAATCTACTTTTCTTATCAATGGAGATATAAATTTGACATAGTAATTATTTGTGTGCTGAAATATGAAAATCGCAACCGTGTAACGCTGCTATAAGCCATTGAAAAGTTATTATCCATTCATCCATCCACCCATCCATCCATCCAATCCATATGTCCGCCCACCCACCCACAAGCTGTTGACTATTTTGAAATTATTTTGACTGGAAGCCGTTGCTGTCTTATGTTTCCAGTGAAATTTTAAAAAAGTGAACAGAATACCTTTTCGTGGATTTGCCCGTGAAAGGGTTACAGCCAGATGGGGCCAAATTTACTAAAGTTGTATATCTCTTATTCCCGCATAATCAGGCAATGAACGTTTATATTTACAGTACAGCTAAAAAATAAGTTAATTGTTTATCACTAAATGGTCAGCATTTCCTACCAAACAAACTTCCTTTATCACCTAATCCGGAGAAATCAGATAGACATGCACGGATGCATGCGCACACACACACACGCACAGGCATGCGAATGAGCATGCGCACACTGACATTGCCGTCTTCCCCGTAAGAGCTACACAAGCGCAATTAGAGACAGACAGAGGGACAGGGTCGACTGAATCGAATCTGATACTGTATTTACTGATAGGCCTTACCAGCGGGTTCGGCAGCAAGGCAATATCAATGCTATAAAATCGGTCATTTCTACACAAACACACGCGTGCACACACACACTGCTGTTGCTGCTACTGCTAGTACCACTACTGCTGCTACTAGTGCTGCGAATGTTAGTACTACTACTACTGCTGCTGTTGCTCCTACTGCTAATAACACTAGTAAATACTGCTACTGCTGCTGCTACTACCACTACTAAGCACTGGTACTGTTACTACTACTACTACTACTACTACTACTACTACTACTACTACTACTACTACTACTACTACTACTACTGCTGCTGCTGCTGTTGCTACTACTACTACGACTGCTGCTGCAGCTGATGCATCGCTGCCGCTCTAGCTCCTACTAATGCTGCTGCTACTACTACTACTACTACTACTACTACTAATACTACTACTACTAGGTACTTGGACCTGGGGGTGGCGGTGCAGTATGGGTGGGCCAAAAACCTAGGGGGCGCTAGGCGGATACACTAGGGGAGAGGCAAGAATGTCTAAGACACAATTTGGCCACTGCGCATGCGCTGGCTCACAATACCCATTTATAGACAACACCTAAGTTTGGATCCGACTGCTGAGCCTTCGACAGAATCTCCCTATCCCATACTTCCATATCTATATCAGGAAAGTCAGGTGTTTCGTCATGTATCACGGCTATCAAACCATCCTCTCCTAACTTTCCGACGCAGGGATCACTAGGACGGCCCATAGCATCTGCGTTACCATGGTGATGACCAGCTCTATGTTCAATTGTAAAATCATAACTTTCGAGTGCTTCCTGCCACCGGGCAGTTTGGCCGTACGCATCTTTTTTCTTTTTTAGCCATTTCAAAGAAGTGTGGTCCGTTCTTATAGTAAAATGTCTACCATATAAGAAGTGTTTATAATGCTTTACAAAATATACTACAGCCAAAAGTTCCTTCTTGGTGGTCTGATAGTTTCTTTCCGACTTATTTAGGGTTCGAGACCCATAACTTGTAACGCGTTCTTCTCCATCTTGAACTTGGGAGAGCCCTGCTCCGATACCCCAGTCAGAGGCATCGGTGTCCATGATAAATGGAATCATGGGGTCTGAGTATGCTAAAATTGGAGCCCTTATAAGTTGTTCTAGAAGGGCTAAAAATGCGGATTCCGCATCTTCTGACCACTCAAACGGATGATCCTTCTCCGTTAATCGATATAGTGGCTTCGCAATTTCGCTAAAATGCTCATTAAATTTGCGATAATACTGGCAAAGGCCTAAATAACTTCTTAATTCAGACACATTTTTAGGAATTGGCTAATTTGCTACTTTGAAGACTACTCGGATCAGTGGAGACACCTGATGAAATCAGATGGCCCAGGAACTCAACCTCTTTCCAGAACAATTTGCATTTCTTAGGCTTTAATTTGAGATTTGCCTCTTCTAATCGATCTAGGACCATCTGGAGATGAAATAGCACCTCGTCAAAGGTTTTTCCATAGACCACAACATCATCAATATAGCAGAGACATTTTCCACTGCAACTGATACAACACATGTTCCATCAGTCACTCAAAGGTGCACAACCCGAATGGCATTTTTAAAAACTGGAATAGGCCATCCCTGCAGATGAAAGCAGTTTTTTCCTCGTCTGGCTCGTTCATAGTCACCTGCCAGTAGCCACTTGCCAAGTCGAGGGTGCTGAACCAGGCAGTGCCAACCAAAGTATCCAGAGTCTGGTCGATACGAGGTAACGGATAGGAATCCTTAACAGTGACCTCATTTAAAAGCCTTTAATCGATACAAAAGCGTAGGATGCCATCTTTCTGGGTTACCAGTACAATAGGACTTGCCAATGGTGAAAGAGATGGTTCAATGACTCCAGTTCTCAGCATGTCTTCGACTTGTTTCTTTGACTCATCTTCTTTATGAATGGGAAGACGTCGCACAGGTTGTCTGATTGGTCGATGCTGTTCCCGTTGATTCTTATCAAGTCCCTCAGACATCCTGTCGAATAGGTCATGCAAAAACTCAGGTAGTGGTTCAGCTTGATTTGCTTCCAATGGAGCTGTTTCTAAAGTAGAAGTCTGGAAACTTTGTACATGGCATATGCGCCTGACACAATCTCCCTTGTCTAAGCTGACAAGAGTGGTTGTTCGTGTTGAAAACTAACAGGAACAATCTTTTGTTGTGCATCAACAACTGCTCTCGGCATGGCTACCTCCTTTTCTGCCATAAATGATCGATGTGGTTCGATGATGCCTTCGGAATATTGTAATCCAGCTTGGTTCATAACTGCCCAAGTGATGATCTCTGTTGAAGGAGGAATGACACAAGATTTGCAGAGATTAAGTGCAGCTGTATTAAACAAAAAACTTTGTGGTTTGCTCGGTATTCTGATGCCCTTAATCTCCAGTTCACCATCTTTGCAATGAATGACAGCCTCAACTGATTCCAAGAAGTCAGCCCCAAACAAAACATCACAACTAATTTTTGGAATACCTGTTAAATGATCAAAGACCATTCCGTCTATTTTAAATGATAAAGCGGCTCCCAAACCCTCAATTGGTTCTCCACTTGCACCTATCAGCTTCACAGCTGTTTCGGAAATCGAGGGTCGTTCGGCTTCAGGTATAGTTTCTCAAAAAGAAATATCATGGTTACACTAGCGCCAGTGTCTATTATTCTCACAGCCTCATTCTGACCTATTTTACATGGACAGGTCAACTCTGAGGAAATACCAGCCATTGACTGACCACGTAAAACAGGCGTTTGTAACTTGGGTCCATTGGTGGATGGTTCTACATTTGTTTCCATTTCACTTTTACTTTGAACTTTAAGTTGTTTCTTTGATTTGACATTAGATAACCTCAAATTCAAGTTTTCAAACGCCTGACAAATTCATTCCGCTTCTCGTAATACAGGAGAGCTAGATATAAATGGTCCAATTCACTTCTTCATTTGCGGTTTATTTTCTATTACTCGATTCTTATCATCACCACTCTTCTCTTGTTTTGTAATGATTTAATTATAGAATAATGGTGATGAACCACTTGGCCAGGTGGTTTTATAACTGCTTTGTGTATGGCGGTTGTTCGACCACTTGATTAGGTGGTGGTTGTTTAACATTAGTTTGATTGTTGGTGGTTGTTTAACCACTTGCTTAGTTGGTGGTTGGTTAACAGATTGATTGTTTGGTGGGTGTTTAACCACTTTATTAGTTGGTGGTTGGTTAACAGTTTTGCTGTTTGGTGGTTGTTTAACAGTTGGATTGTTTGGTGGTTGTGTAACAGTTGGATTGTTTGGTGGCTGTGTAACGGTTGGATTATTTGGTGGTTGTGTAACAGTTGGGTTGTTTGGTGGTTGTGTAACAGTTTGATTGTTTGGTGGTTGTGTAACAGTTTGATTTTGTGGTGGTTGTGTAACAGTTTGCTTAGTTGGTGGTGGTAGGTTAACCACCTGTGTGAAGGGTGGTTGTTTAATCTGTGCCTGAATACTATCGTTAGATGGAATTGAACTTGCGATTTCAGTAAGGGCCTGAGCCTGTTGACATTCTAACTCAAGCATTTGATGTTTAAGGTTCACAATTTGTATTTGTGGACACTGATTAGACTTATGCTGGTAACTTGCACAATAGCAGCAGGATTTTTTACTATCCACTGCTATTGTTCACCAGTCCTTAGTAGCACAAGTCTGTTTAGGACGACTGGCCACCACTTTTAGTAGGCAGTACTGCCTTACCCCAGACAGGAAGTGCTCGAGACACTTCCTGTCTGCTTCCCTGGTTGTCACTCAATGAAATAGGATTTGGATTTTTGTTAGTTTGAGAAGGATTTTTAAGCGGGGCCCCTGGTCTTCCCTTTTCAGTGGCCCATTTTAGTTTAACGGATAGTTCCTTGCACGTCCTGATACAACACCAGTTTCCCCATTAGTAATGGCTAGAAAACCCTCAAGAGGTAGCGGTAATAATGCTGGCATTGGAGGGTTATGTAAAGGCAAGTTTGGATGCCCAGTGTAAGAAGGCATCCATTCATGCTTCCTGTGTAAGTGTAGAAGACTTCTCCAACTGATCAGCATGCTGGCCAAGTACGGGAAAACTCAGATAATTCTTTACCAACCCAGAGAGAGTAGCTAATTCTCTCTTGATAAAATCCATCTCTGAACTTTGCCCCCCACTTGGAGCAGCTGAGACAGTGGTGACAGTCATCAGTTGTTTTTGGTCTGTTACATCAGCTTGCAATTGTGACTAGGATTTGCTTTTGTTTTGTTAATTTTTTTAATGCTGTTTTTGACAAACAGACAGAAGCTGTGTATGTATTTGGCACCTTGTCTGTTGTATGTTTAACTAAAGAGGCTGATGATGCTTGTTCAACTTCAGGGGAAATTTCAGGTTCACTTTGTTGCTGTGCACTGTTAACAACATTAACAGGGCGCAGCAACATTTTCCTACACACTTTCCCTTTCTAAGTACGCTTCTTGGCGTATGGCAGCGGCAAGAAGCGGTCCCATAGACTTGTAATTCCCCTGAAATAGAACATCTTTCAGTTCTGGGGTACCTGTAACTGCTCCTAGAAATGTGTCCATCTCCATTTTGTTAGGATTACTAGAATCTATTGATGGGTAAGCTTGGGTGACCATTCTTTTAATCTTTGATGCAAGTTCCTGTAATGTTTGTTTAGGTCCACAACGGAGATTGTGAAGTTGTAAACGACAACTATCACTCTCCATCGGGTCATCAAAATGTTCAGACAGAGCGGCGGTTAAATGTTTAAAAGTAGTCCGCTCTAATAAAGGCAAATCAGTCAGTGTTCGAAGTGCATCAACTCTCAGTTTTACAGCCAACTGATTTCCCTTTTCTATTTCTGTCCAGTGATTCATCTTGGCGATAAGGTCAAATTGAATGAGGTATTCATCACATGAAGTGGTGCCTGAATACTCGGACACCTGGACAAGCTTAGTTTTACTGATTGAAATTCTCTGCTCATTTTGAGAGTCCACTTCCCAGTCTTTGCTCAACACAGAATCGGGTTGAGCGAAATGAACTGTAGGCAAAGAATAAGGTGATTTAGTTTTGAATTACTGGTTGTGTGAATGGTTTGTGGAAAACATAATCTGACTGAAGAGTAGTCTCCCTGTGTCCCTGTTCGGGCGCCATTTGTAATGAATTGAGGGAGAACATAGGCACACCGGAAAACCCTGGAGGCGGCTGTAATCGAGATGGGTTGAAATGCCTATAAATAACTGGACTTGGAACTGGTCCAGTCAAGGACTCAGGTATAAAGGTTGAATGAGCAAGAGGAACCTCAAGTGATGGAATGGGAGTAGCAGTTACATTGTTTACTCCCATTCCATCTCCATGCCCAACTATTCGAGGAAGCCCCCTTTCCACATCTGAAAATCGACTTTTCAGATTGGAAATTTCATGCTCTTCGAGAGATAACTAATCCATGAGATCAGTCGTCTCTCGCGGTATGCCCTCTATTTCCCAGTCCAAGTCCTCCATAGTCACAGGCTTCATTCTCTGGTGGTGAGTGCATTCGCCGAATGACTGTTGTGCCCGAGCGATTCACTCTCCACGAGATGATGAAGTTCTCATGATTTCAGAGTCAGGTGACTCTATTGGACACCTTAAGAAGAGTACAAAAAGTGCAGTGGTGAAGTTAGTGCTGGAGAGAAAAAAACTAAGAGGGTGTTAGTTAGTGCAAAAGGTTGAGGCTGGCACAAAAATCCAAATGGATCCTACTATCCTGTCTGCAAAATTCTAAAGAAGAATCAAATGCTTAAGGGAAGTGTGGTGCAATATAAAAAGGCTCTAAATATAAGGACCGAGCTGCGAAAGACAATGGATCTTAACCCAATAAGTTAATAGTTGAAAGGTTGTTGGTCATATTGCAAACAAGTTTGCAATCAAATAGAATAGGGTTTCAAATATAAACAAAGTGGAAAAAACCTGATGAATATTTAAGAAAATTTTTTTTTGGCAGAAATGAACTCGCTGTGAAAAAAAATCTTCACATTTTTTCTCACAAACTGCCTGTCAAAATGAGTTTTGGTCCGATCGACTTGAAATTTGGTGACCTATCTCTCATATTGACTTGATTTAGTATCAAATTTGAAGTTGATCCGTCCAACAGTTTTCGAGAAAATCAGCTTTTAGGTGCCACATATCCCCATAGTAAACCTATGCGAGCAATATTGGAACAGTGTTATCTCCTATAGTTTTCTTCCGATTCTCTTCAAACCTGGCCAGATTCCAGAACACTGAGAGATCTAAATATTTCCCTTGGGGCAAGGTCATTCATTGGTAAAGCTTTCCAGTTGTCATGTTTAACATAAGTTACCTGCCTTTCATCATGCAACTTCAATGAGTTGCATGAGTTAGAAGACACACTTTATTTTATCCTTAGGGCCAAGGTGATCTTTTGGTTTAAACAAACGTATACACATTTTCAGCATGGATCTTTGAGCTCGTTGAACACATAGAGTTTATATTAGATCATCATCAGACGTGTTCAATGGTCTTAGACGAGGCCTTATACTATTTCTTCATGCCCATTCATCGCAGATTTACAGCTACTTCAGTAAATGTTCTCTATTATTATTATAGTTTTTTTAATCTGTGACAGGATATGAAGCGGAACAGAGGCAACAATGCCTACATTCTGTAACTTAACTTAACATATGATTAGGACCTAAACAACAATAACGTTTGTACATGAAAAGTTGATACATCAACAAAACATGTCCGCCATGAATAAATCAGAATTTTTCATTTTTGGCGGACATGTATTTTCTGCAAATTTCTGAGAAAATCTTAAAAAGACTACTTGTTAATTGCAGGACCAATTTTACTGAATCTTGGCTAAACCTTCTTAACAGAAATTAGATTGGTAAATTTTCCAGTGTTCATCTCATTTTTGTCTCGCTTGCAAAGCAGAAAGCGAGACATATATGTAAATTTTCTGACGGTGCCAACAATTAAAAAAATTTGCGTTTAGTAAAATTCTCAGCTTATATTTCAGGATTGGGTAATCCTATTGCAACTAAACTTGGATACATTGTTACCTATAATGTTACGAAGCAGCATATTGATACTGCTTTAACAAGGTCAAGGTCACTGACCTTGATTCAAAACTTTTCAATGTTAAATTTTTGCGTTTATCAAAACTTCTCGGCTTATCTTTCAGGATTGGTTGATCTTATCGAAATTAAACTTAAATACAATGTTACCTATAATGTTAGTATGTTGACACTGAAGTCACAACCTCAAAGGTCAAGGTCATTCTGACCTCTACAAAACTTTGTTTTTCTACTAACACTTAAGCTTTTAGGCTTAACAAATCTTATGTTATATTTCGGGATTGCTTAACCCTAATGGAACACAACGTAGGTACATGGTTGCTTATACCAAGAGGATACAGGATGGTGACATGAAGGTCACCAGGTCAAAGGTCAAGGCGATTCTAATATTGCTATTTAACCTCTGCTTTTTCAACCTTACGTTTTTCCATTCGGCAAATCAATTATATTTCAGGATTGATTAATCTTATTGGAACTAAAATTGAATACATGGTTGCCTATAAGTTTGGAAGCAGCACAATAACATGGAGGTCACAAGGTCAAACATCAATGCCACTGTGATAAACGGGAGAGACATTTAATTCCGCGGAATTCTTGTTTTCGTTTTTGCCAGCGGCCAGTAATTCCAGGTGAGCCCCTTGGGCTTCTTGCTAAAATTTTGCCTTTATTTTGTCGTTCAACAGATACCTTTCTCCCCGATTGATGATTTTCATCTCGGTTGGACGGAATTCAAGAAAAGCCACTTTTGGATGTTTGACAAGATGGTAGCTGTTAAAGCTGTAAGGCTTCTTTATGAAACTGCCGTCCGACGGGACGATCCTAAGCGATCAAAACGTCCTGCGTTTCAGATGTTTTTTGAGCTGTATGGTTGCGAAGTTGATGCAAGTAAGTATGCTGCTGCTGCCACTATTCTACTAGGCCTGAGATTCGTGAGGAACCGGTTCACGATACAGATGTTCTTTACTTTACTGGCTAAATGGAAGATAAACACAAATGACAAGTTCTGACAACAAATGTTAGAAAATAATATAAGATTCATAGCCAGCTCAAGTTCCGTTCAAGGTCATATTCATAAATCACACTTAGAGGTCATTCATTGATTGCTTGTCTATTAGCCCTTTCATCGACAAATCTCTGAAAAGTCAATTCTTTATAATAATATTCTTACTCTTGAATATTTTGGAACGAATTTGACTGGAAGCTGTTGCTTCCCATCTAGTCAAATTAATTTCAAAATATCCAACTGGTTTCCTGTATTGTCCTAAAATTAGATATGGGAGTTCATCAGTGAAAGGGTTAGCTTATGTTAGCTTATGTATGGTTTATGAATCACAAAACCCATGCAAGCGAACCAAACCATGGTTCGTCTTCCCTTGGTTTGCAATTTTCCGAACCAACGATTGATCATTACAGCCCTATATTCTACTAACACTACGTATATGTCATTCATTCATCCTGACTGCTGCCACTATTCTAATAGCACTGCTTATATATCATTCATTCATCATGTGTGTGTCTGACTGCTGCTGACACTATTCTAATAGCACTGCTTATATATCATTCATTCATCCTGTGTTTATCTGACTGCTGTCACTATTCTAATAGCACTGCTTTTATATCATTCATTCATCCTGTGTTTATCTGACTTCTGTCATTAATCTAATAGCACAGCTTTTATATCATTCATTCATCCTGTGTTTGTCTGACTGCTGCTGCCACTATTCTAATAGCACTGCTTTTATATCATTCATTCATCCTGTGTTTTTCTGACTGCTGCTGCCATTATTCTACTAGCACTGCTTTTATATCATTCATTCATCCCGTGTTTATCTGACTGCTGCCACCATTCTACTTGCACTGCTTATATATCATTCATTCATCCCGTGTTTATCTGACTGCTGCCACCATTCTACTAGCACTGCTTTTATATCATTCATTCATCCCGTGTTTATCTGACTGCTGCTGCCACTATTCTACTAGCACTGCTTTTATATCATTCATTCATCCTGTGTTTATCTGACTGCTGCCACCATTCTACTAGCACTGCTTTTATATCATTCATTCATCCCGTGTTTATCTTACTGCTGCCACTATTCTACTAGCACTGCTTATATATCATTCATTCATCCTGTGTTTATCTGACTGCTGCCACTATTCTAATAGCACTGCTTAGATATCATTCATTCATCCTGTGTTTGTCTGACTGCTGCCACTATTCTACTAGCACTGCTTATATATCATTCATTCATCCTGTGTTTGTCTGACTGCTGCTGCTGCCACTATTCTACTAACACTGCTTATATATCATTCATTCATCCTGTGTTTATCTGACTGCTGCTGCTGCCACTATTCTACTAGCACTGCTTATATATCATTCATTCATCTTGTGTTTGTCTGACTGCTGCCACTATTCTACTAGCACTGCTTATATATCATTCATTCATCCTGTGTTTGTCTGACTGCTGCCACTATTCTACTAGCACTGCTTATATATCATTCATTCATCCTGTGTTTGTCTGACTGCTGCTGCTGCCACTATTCTACTAGCACTGCTTATATATCATTCATTCATCCTGTGTTTATCTGACTGCTGCTGCTGCCACTATTCTACTAGCACTGCTTATATATCATTCATTCATCCTGTGTTTGTCTGACTGCTGCCACTATTCTACTAGCACTGCTTATATATCATTCATTCATCCTGTGTTTGTCTGACTGCTGCCACTATTCTACTAGCACTGCTTATATATCATTCATTCATCCTGTGTTTGTCTGACTGCTGCCACTATTCTACTAGCACTGCTTATATATCATTCATTCATCCTGTGTTTGTCTGACTGCTGCTGCTGCCACTATTCTACTAGCACTGCTTATATATCATTCATTCATCCTGTGTTTGTCTGACTGCTGCTGCTGCCACTATTCTACTAGCACTGCTTTTATATCATTCATTCATCCCGTGTTTGTCTGACTGCTGCCACTACTCTAATAGCACTGCTTATATACACCTGTGCAAAAGTTAAGCACCACCCTATTTTTACGCACATGCGAGGGTATATTCATGTGCTATGAAGAAAGCAATAGCATAAACATTTATGTACCCATCCATCTTAGTGCAAGAGGTAATAATGCAACTAGAGGAATGCTGATTATGATGGTGGGGAAACACTGTATGTTTTTGTTTGAACTTGAAAACGAGGCCTGAATATGGTTACGTTGACACAACTGACAACTATTGCCCTACAGTTGACACACGTGGCTAGATTGTCATTAATGGTGTCTGAAAACGAGGTTTAACATCTGTGCACGAGTTTGAGACTGTCATTATTAATACCGGGTATATCCACCTTGTGCCTGGATGACGGCCTGGACACGACGTCTCATGCTGGTCACCAACCGACTGATACGCCATTGTGGTATTCGTTGCCATTCAAGATGGAGTGCGTCTGTTAATTCCTGTAGGTTCTGCACAGGAGGATCCCTCCTTCTCACCATGTTTCCCAGAATGTCCCAGATATGCTCAATAGGGTTCATGTCAGGGCTCCTTGCTGGCCATGGTAGGGTTTCGATGGCATTCTGGCGGAGGTATTCATGCACAGCTCTAGCACGATGTGGTCGGGCGTTGTCATCCATGAATATAGGGTGGGTTCCAGGTGCATGATTTACAAAATGAGGGACCACAACTCTATCCAGTATGGAATCTT
The DNA here is from genome assembly GCA_034401795.1 of Chaetoderma sp. LZ-2023a. NCBI lineage: Eukaryota > Metazoa > Mollusca > Caudofoveata > Chaetodermatida > Chaetodermatidae > Chaetoderma > Chaetoderma sp. LZ-2023a. Next base: position 4,890,187 of record CM067363.1, read on the forward strand.
GATATCTTTGTCCATTTAGTGTTCCAGGTACAGTCAACAGATCCAGCTTACAATCAAATGAGATGCACCCCCATATCATAACGGAACCTCCACCAAATGGAACTTCTTCCATGATGTTACGTTGGTCGTACGCCGTGCGTCTGGACCTCCATACACGAGTTCGACCATCTGTGGCATGAAGCAGGAACCGACTTTCATCGGACCAGTGTACTCGTCTCCAGGATCTCATGTTCCAGTGTCTTCTTTCGTTGCACCACCTCAGACGCTCCTCTTTGTGGTGTGCAGTGAGGAGAGGACGTCTGACAGGTCTCCTAGCTTTCATGCCAGCAGCATACAGTCTCCTTTTGACGGTAGACATTGACACTCTATTGCGCGTTTCCCATTGCTGGCTGAGCACTCTGCTGTTGGTGAATGGAGATCTCCTAACAAGGCGTACTAGTGCTCGATCATCACGGGCAGTAGTCTTCTTCGGTCTTCCAGATCTAGGCGTGTCCTTCACCTCGTTAGTTCGCCCATGTTTTGCAATCAAACGACTGATTACAGTATGGTTAATGTTCAGCTGTCTGCCACTCTCTCTGCATGACATACCAGTGGTATGCATGCCTATGATTTGCCATTTCACACGATCACTTAACCTTCGTCTTGCCATAGCGGTTCACAATCAAGAGCTAATTCTCTCTGTACAAATAAACCACGGTCATGAACACAAAATTCCTAATCTTGTCGCCTAAATCTGTATGTAATGTTCTACACCTCAAACTGGACTTTTACATAACTGAACACGTGTGCTGTTTCCCGCCACGCACGGACATCAAGCGGCGTGAAGTCATGCATGCATGTGCATTTCGTACTTGGAATTATGTCAGCTAACGCGGGGACAAAAAGTATGGCAGCCTAGTTGTACCATCATGTTTCTACGTTCTATTGTTTTTGCTGGTGCTTAACTTTTGCACAGGTGTATATATCATTCATTCATCCTGTGTTTATCTGACTGCTGCTGCTGCCACAATTCTACTAGCACTGCTTATATATCATTCATTCATCCTGTGTTTATCTGACTGCTGCCACTATTCTAATAGCACTGCTTTTATATCATTCATTCATCCTGTGTTTATCTGACTGCTGTCACTATTCTACTAGCACTGCTTTTATATCATTCATTCATCCTGTGTTTGTCTGACTGCTGCTGCTGCCACTATTCTACTAGCACTGCTTTTATATCATTCATTCATCCTGTGTTTATCTGACTGCTGCCACCATTCTACTAGCACTGCTTTTATATCATTCATTCATCCTGTGTTTGTCTGACTGCTGCTGCTGCCACTATTCTACTAGCACTGCTTATATATCATTCATTCATCCTGTGTTTATCTGACTGCTGCTGCTGCCACTATTCTACTAGCACTGCTTATATATCATTCATTCATCCTGTGTTTGTCTGACTGCTGCCACTATTCTACTAGCACTGCTTATATATCATTCATTCATCCTGTGTTTGTCTGACTGCTGCCACTATTCTACTAGCACTGCTTATATATCATTCATTCATCCTGTGTTTGTCTGACTGCTGCTGCTGCCACTATTCTACTAGCACTGCTTATATATCATTCATTCATCCTGTGTTTATCTGACTGCTGCCACTATTCTACTAGCACTGCTTATATATCATTCATTCATCCTGTGTTTGTCTGACTGCTGCCACTATTCTACTAGCACTGCTTATATATCATTCATTCATCCTGTGTTTGTCTGACTGCTGCTGCTGCCACTATTCTACTAGCACTGCTTATATATCATTCATTCATCCTGTGTTTGTCTGACTGCTGCTGCTGCCACTATTCTACTAGCACTGCTTTTATATCATTCATTCATCCCGTGTTTGTCTGACTGCTGCCACTATTCTAATAGCACTGCTTATATACACCTGTGCAAAAGTTAAGCACCACCCTATTTTTACGCACATGCGAGGGTATATTCATGTGCTATGAAGAAAGCAATAGCATAAACATTTATGTACCCATCCATCTTAGTGCAAGAGGTAATAATGCAACTAGAGGAATGCTGATTATGATGGTGGGGAAACACTGTATGTTTTTGTTTGAACTTGAAAACGAGGCCTGAATATGGTTACGTTGACACAACTGACAACTATTGCCCTACAGTTGACACACGTGGCTAGATTGTCATTAATGGTGTCTGAAAACGAGGTTTAACATCTGTGCACGAGTTTGAGACTGTCATTATTAATACCGGGTATATCCACCTTGTGCCTGGATGACGGCCTGGACACGACGTCTCATGCTGGTCACCAACCGACTGATACGCCATTGTGGTATTCGTTGCCATTCAAGATGGAGTGCGTCTGTTAATTCCTGTAGGTTCTGCACAGGAGGATCCCTCCTTCTCACCATGTTTCCCAGAATGTCCCAGATATGCTCAATAGGGTTCATGTCAGGGCTCCTTGCTGGCCATGGTAGGGTTTCGATGGCATTCTGGCGGAGGTATTCATGCACAGCTCTAGCACGATGTGGTCGGGCGTTGTCATCCATGAATATAGGGTGGGTTCCAGGTGCATGATTTACAAAATGAGGGACCACAACTCTATCCAGTATGGAATCTTGATATCTTTGTCCATTTAGTGTTCCAGGTACAGTCAACAGATCCAGCTTACAATCAAATGAGATGCACCCCCATATCATAACGGAACCTCCACCAAATGGAACTTCTTCCATGATGTTACGTTGGTCGTACGCCGTGCGTCTGGACCTCCATACACGAGTTCGACCATCTGTGGCATGAAGCAGGAACCGACTTTCATCGGACCAGTGTACTCGTCTCCAGGATCTCATGTTCCAGTATCTTCTTTCGTTGCACCACCTCAGACGCTCCTCTTTGTGGTGTGCAGTGAGGAGAGGACGTCTGACAGGTCTCCTAGCTTTCATGCCAGCAGCATACAGTCTCCTTTTGACGGTAGACATTGACACTCTATTGCGCGTTTCCCATTGCTGGCTGAGCACTCTGCTGTTGGTGAATGGAGATCTCCTAACAAGGCGTACTAGTGCTCGATCATCACGGGCAGTAGTCTTCTTCGGTCTTCCAGATCTAGGCCTGTCCTTCACCTCGTTAGTTCGCCCATGTTTTGCAATCAAACGACTGATTACAGTATGGTTAATGTTCAGCTGTCTGCCAATCTCTCTGCATGACATACCAGTGGTATGCATGCCTATGATTTGCCATTTCACACGATCACTTAACCTTCGTCTTGCCATAGCGGTTCACAATCAAGAGCTAATTCTCTCTGTACAAATAAACCACGGTCATGAACACAAAATTCCTAATCTTGTCGCCTAAATCTGTATGTAATGTTCTACACCTCAAACTGGACTTTTACATAACTGAACACGTGTGCTGTTTCCCGCCACGCACGGACATCAAGCGGCGTGAAGTCATGCATGCATGTGCATTTCGTACTTGGAATTATGTCAGCTAACGCGGGGACAAAAAGTATGGCAGCCTAGTTGTACCATCATGTTTCTACGTTCTATTGTTTTTGCTGGTGCTTAACTTTTGCACAGGTGTATATATCATTCATTCATCCTGTGTTTATCTGACTGCTGCTGCTGCCACTATTCTACTAGCACTGCTTATATATCATTCATTCATCCTGTGTTTATCTGACTGCTGCCACTATTCTAATAGCACTGCTTTTATATCATTCATTCATCCTGTGTTTATCTGACTGCTGTCAATATTCTACTAGCACTGCTTTTATATCATTCATTCATCCTGTGTTTGTCTGACTGCTGCTGCTGCCACTATTCTACTAGCACTGCTTTTATATCATTCATTCATCCTGTGTTTATCTGACTGCTGCCACCATTCTACTAGCACTGCTTTTATATCATTCATTCATCCTGTGTTTGTCTGACTGCTGCTGCTGCCACTATTCTACTAGCACTGCTTATATATCATTCATTCATCCTGTGTTTATCTGACTGCTGCTGCTGCCACTATTCTACTAGCACTGCTTTTATATCATTCATTCATCCTGTGTTTATCTGACTGCTGCCACCATTCTACTAGCACTGCTTATATATCATTCATTCATCCTGTGTTTATCTGACTGCTGCCACCATTCTACTAGCACTGCTTATATATCATTCATTCATCCTGTGTTTGTCTGACTGCTGCTGCTGCCACTATTCTACTGGCACTGCTTATATATCATTCATTCATCCTGTGTTTGTCTGACTGCTGCTGCTGCCACCATTCTACTAGCACTGCTTATATATCATTCATTCATCCTGTGTATCTGACTGCTGCTGCTGCCACCATTCTACTAGCACTGCTTATATATATCATTCATTCATCCTGTGTTTGTCTTACTGCTGCTGCTGCTGCCACTATTCTACTAGCACTGCTTATATATCATTCATTCATCCTGTGTTTGTCTGACTGCTGCCACTATTCTACTAGCACTGCTTATATATCATTCATTCATCCTGTGTTTGTCTGACTGCTGCCACTATTCTACTAGCACTGCTTATATATCATTCATTCATCCTGTGTTTGTCTGACTGCTGCTGCTGCCACTATTCTACTAGCACTGCTTATATATCATTCATTCATCCTGTGTTTATCTGACTGCTGCCACTATTCTACTAGCACTGCTTATATATCATTCATTCATCCTGTGTTTGTCTGACTGCTGCCACTATTCTACTAGCACTGCTTATATATCATTCATTCATCCTGTGTTTGTCTGACTGCTGCTGCTGCCACTATTCTACTAGCACTGCTTATATATCATTCATTCATCCTGTGTTTGTCTGACTGCTGCTGCTGCCACTATTCTACTATCACTGCTTATATATCATTCATTCATCCTGTGTTTATCTGACTGCTGCTGCTGCCACTATTCTAATAGCACTGCTTTTATATCATTCATTCATCCTGTGTTTATCAGACTGCTGTCACTATTCTACTAGCACTGCTTTTATATCATTCATTCATCCTGTGTTTGTCTGACTGCTGCTGCTGCCACTATTCTACTAGCACTGCTTTTATATCATTCATTCATCCTGTGTTTATCTGACTGCTGCCACCATTCTACTAGCACTGCTTTTATATCATTCATTCATCCTGTGTTTGTCTGACTGCTGCTGCTGCCACTATTCTACTAGCACTGCTTATATATCATTCATTCATCCTGTGTTTGTCTGACTGCTGCTGCTGCCACTATTCTACTAGCACTGCTTATATATCATTCATTCATCCTGTGTTTGTCTGACTGCTGCTGCTGCCACTATTCTACTAGCACTGCTTTTATATCATTCATTCATCCCGTGTTTGTCTGACTGCTGCCACTATTCTAATAGCACTGCTTATATACACCTGTGCAAAAGTTAAGCACCACCCTATTTTTACGCACATGCGAGGGTATATTCATGTGCTATGAAGAAAGCAATAGCATAAACATTTATGTACCCATCCATCTTAGTGCAAGAGGTAATAATGCAACTAGAGGAATGCTGATTATGATGGTGGGGAAACACTGTATGTTTTTGTTTGAACTTGAAAACGAGGCCTGAATATGGTTACGTTGACACAACTGACAACTATTGCCCTACAGTTGACACACGTGGCTAGATTGTCATTAATGGTGTCTGAAAACGAGGTTTAACATCTGTGCACGAGTTTGAGACTGTCATTATTAATACCGGGTATATCCACCTTGTGCCTGGATGACGGCCTGGACACGACGTCTCATGCTGGTCACCAACCGACTGATACGCCATTGTGGTATTCGTTGCCATTCAAGATGGAGTGCGTCTGTTAATTCCTGTAGGTTCTGCACAGGAGGATCCCTCCTTCTCACCATGTTTCCCAGAATGTCCCAGATATGCTCAATAGGGTTCATGTCAGGGCTCCTTGCTGGCCATGGTAGGGTTTCGATGGCATTCTGGCGGAGGTATTCATGCACAGCTCTAGCACGATGTGGTCGGGCGTTGTCATCCATGAATATAGGGTGGGTTCCAGGTGCATGATTTACAAAATGAGGGACCACAACTCTATCCAGTATGGAATCTTGATATCTTTGTCCATTTAGTGTTCCAGGTACAGTCAACAGATCCAGCTTACAATCAAATGAGATGCACCCCCATATCATAACGGAACCTCCACCAAATGGAACTTCTTCCATGATGTTACGTTGGTCGTACGCCGTGCGTCTGGACCTCCATACACGAGTTCGACCATCTGTGGCATGAAGCAGGAACCGACTTTCATCGGACCAGTGTACTCGTCTCCAGGATCTCATGTTCCAGTGTCTTCTTTCGTTGCACCACCTCAGACGCTCCTCTTTGTGGTGTGCAGTGAGGAGAGGACGTCTGACAGGTCTCCTAGCTTTCATGCCAGCAGCATACAGTCTCCTTTTGACGGTAGACATTGACACTCTATTGCGCGTTTCCCATTGCTGGCTGAGCACTCTGCTGTTGGTGAATGGAGATCTCCTAACAAGGCGTACTAGTGCTCGATCATCACGGGCAGTAGTCTTCTTCGGTCTTCCAGATCTAGGCCTGTCCTTCACCTCGTTAGTTCGCCCATGTTTTGCAATCAAACGACTGATTACAGTATGGTTAATGTTCAGCTGTCTGCCAATCTCTCTGCATGACATACCAGTGGTATGCATGCCTATGATTTGCCATTTCACACGATCACTTAACCTTCGTCTTGCCATAGCGGTTCACAATCAAGAGCTAATTCTCTCTGTACAAATAAACCACGGTCATGAACACAAAATTCCTAATCTTGTCGCCTAAATCTGTATGTAATGTTCTACACCTCAAACTGGACTTTTACATAACTGAACACGTGTGCTGTTTCCCGCCACGCACGGACATCAAGCGGCGTGAAGTCATGCATGCATGTGCATTTCGTACTTGGAATTATGTCAGCTAACGCGGGGACAAAAAGTATGGCAGCCTAGTTGTACCATCATGTTTCTACGTTCTATTGTTTTTGCTGGTGCTTAACTTTTGCACAGGTGTATATATCATTCATTCATCCTGTGTTTATCTGACTGCTGCTGCTGCCACTATTCTACTAGCACTGCTTATATATCATTCATTCATCCTGTGTTTATCTGACTGCTGCCACTATTCTAATAGCACTGCTTTTATATCATTCATTCATCCTGTGTTTATCTGACTGCTGTCACTATTCTACTAGCACTGCTTTTATATCATTCATTCATCCTGTGTTTGTCTGACTGCTGCTGCTGCCACTATTCTACTAGCACTGCTTTTATATCATTCATTCATCCTGTGTTTATCTGACTGCTGCCACCATTCTACTAGCACTGCTTTTATATCATTCATTCATCCTGTGTTTGTCTGACTGCTGCTGCTGCCACTATTCTACTAGCACTGCTTATATATCATTCATTCATCCTGTGTTTATCTGACTGCTGCTGCTGCCACTATTCTACTAGCACTGCTTTTATATCATTCATTCATCCTGTGTTTATCTGACTGCTGCCACCATTCTACTAGCACTGCTTATATATCATTCATTCATCCTGTGTTTATCTGACTGCTGCCACCATTCTACTAGCACTGCTTATATATCATTCATTCATCCTGTGTTTGTCTGACTGCTGCTGCTGCCACTATTCTACTGGCACTGCTTATATATCATTCATTCATCCTGTGTTTGTCTGACTGCTGCTGCTGCCACCATTCTACTAGCACTGCTTATATATCATTCATTCATCCTGTGTATCTGACTGCTGCTGCTGCCACCATTCTACTAGCACTGCTTATATATATCATTCATTCATCCTGTGTTTGTCTTACTGCTGCTGCTGCCACTATTCTACTAGCACTGCTTATATATCATTCATTCATCCTGTGTTTGTCTGACTGCTGCCACTATTCTACTAGCACTGCTTATATACCATTCATTCATCCTGTGTTTGTCTGACTGCTGCCACTATTCTACTAGCACTGCTTATATATCATTCATTCATCCTGTGTTTGTCTGACTGCTGCTGCTGCCACTATTCTACTAGCACTGCTTATATATCATTCATTCATCCTGTGTTTATCTGACTGCTGCCACTATTCTACTAGCACTGCTTATATATCATTCATTCATCCTGTGTTTGTCTGACTGCTGCTGCTGCCACTATTCTACTAGCACTGCTTATATATCATTCATTCATCCTGTGTTTGTCTGACTGCTGCTGCTGCCACTATTCTACTATCACTGCTTATATATCATTCATTCATCCTGTGTTTATCTGACTGCTGCTGCTGCCACTATTCTAATAGCACTGCTTTTATATCATTCATTCATCCTGTGTTTATCAGACTGCTGTCACTATTCTACTAGCACTGCTTTTATATCATTCATTCATCCTGTGTTTGTCTGACTGCTGCTGCTGCCACTATTCTACTAGCACTGCTTTTATATCATTCATTCATCCTGTGTTTATCTGACTGCTGCCACCATTCTACTAGCACTGCTTTTATATCATTCATTCATCCTGTGTTTGTCTGACTGCTGCTGCTGCCACTATTTCACTTCAAGAGTATACTTACCTCCCTAATACTTTTGATATTGCTAAATATTGGCTTTCACTCAATAAACACTCAGATTTAAAACAGTTAGGTGCCCCTATTGGGCAGGGAGTCAGAGCGTAGTCTGGCGGATGCCAGCCCCACCACCGCGCATGCGCAGACTAGCACTACCTCTTTGCTAGATTATTGGCAAAGAGAACACACATGTTTTTTGAGTCATAAGCTTTTCTTGCTCTTTAACGTTTTTATTGGTGTTATTTTGGAAGTGATAAGACCTGATTTGGATGGCGGGAGGATACACTTCGCCACAGGAGGACGTTGGACCTTTAAATCAGGTGACTTCTAGTAAAATTAGCGAGTTTTCTTCCCGGTGTATTGTGTTTCCGGGACTCGCGTTTACCGTGATAAGCGCCTTGGTTGGTTGGGTTATATCAACTCGGTGCTACCTAGGACTAATTTCTCTTTCTGTTTATGTCCACAGGTCTGTATGACGCTAGGTGGTGACGTCACAGTACCAGAGAATTAGTATTCTCTCCACCATGGTTCCATTTCCTACTAACACTGTTAGGTTATCTAACCAAATGAAAAATTATGTCCAGTGAGTTGGAGGCCTGGTATAAAGGTCTTCTCACTTTGCCCTCTTGATCCAATTCCTTCCCCATGAGGTGGAGAGAGTTAAGAGGCGTGCAGATGGTGGAGTTTCCGGTTCGTCACGTTGGATGGTTTGTCTATACAAAGTGTCAGGTATCTAGTTATTGATAATGTGGTGATGTTAATTATTGTAAACAATCAAAGGGAGATAATTAACATTTTTGCCAGAAAAGAGTTATCTATATGTATCTGATGGTTGTGTAGTCAACTTATCCATTCAGCATACAATTCGTCTTTGCACTTGGATGTTTTGTTGGGATCGAATTTTTTCCTGTCAAGGGATTAATGACGTCATAATCAGCTGGCTATGTATTTATTAGCAATTCAAGCGCTAGGCTGGTTTTTGATGTATATTGATCTTTATGATCGTTTTCCTTCTCCTTGAGTTGGATTGAGTTTCTAAGCTTAACTAGTTGCTCATACTCCTTGTCCTTTGCCCTGTTTCAGGGACCGGGTTGCGCGTCCTGTGGACGTTTTATGCATGTGAAGTTCTGGCCGCATCTGTGTTATCGATGTAGCCCTTGTGGTCCATTGATTAATTGTGACATATGTAAGCACTGGGGGGGCGAGTTAATGTCCGAATTCTTGTGCTGCTTACAGGCGACGGACAAGGTGGTAGAGGAGGAGAAGAAGAAGAAGCGGAAACGAGAGGTTGTAAGTAGGAAGGGTAAGGGGAAGGTCTCGTCCGCGGTGGATATGGAGACCTTCCGGACCGAGATGTTGGGAGAGATGAAGAGGACAATAAAAGATTTGGTTCCAGGGTTGCTTCGTGGCATGCTTCCTGGACCAGATCCTTTATTGTCCTCATCATCGGCTTCGGAGCAGGTAATCCCCGCCTCTGGATCGATTTTCCTTAGTCCGCTTCCGTTGTCCGACGATTCAGAGGTGGCCCCATTAGAGGGGGCGTTCCACGGCCCTGGCAGCAGGCTTATTGCCGCGCCGATAGGGGACCGTGGACGGTTGTCGCTGGAACCCGCTGGCTGCTTATCAGTCCAGGGGTATCCGCACGCCGCGGTGGCCAGTACCTCCTATGGCACCGTTCCTGGTCAGCCCGGGTTAGCTCTCTTTGCTGACCCGGGGTCTAATCTTTCTGACCAGGGTGATGAGGATTACCTGCTAGGGTCGCCGTCTGACGACGTGGACATGGATGAAGACGTTTGTGCACCCCTCGCGGGGAATACAGGCGCTTTTTTCCACGGTATTACTCACCCTGGAGTAAGGTCCGCAGTTCAGGTGGTGGCCCAGGGCGCTGCTGATGGCCAGCGGTACCGCATACCTCGGCTTGCCGAGAGTGTAGCTGGTGCTGGCCGGGCCCGTGGTAGGGCTATATATACCCCGCGCTCTACCGCGGTGCCTGCTCCTGGTCAAACCAGTGATATTCTCATGCCGGTGCTGTCAGGCCCGCATGTTTTCCCTGGCTTGCCAGGTGTATCAGCGTACCCGCCGTCAAGCTCTACTGCTTGCGCTCAGGAGGAAGACGAAGGACCCCGTCTTGTAGAGCGCTCGCAGTTAGCCACGGAGGAGGATTGGTATGACGCTTGCCAGTGGTTGGTGAGCGTTAGGCCTGATCTGCCCGTGGAGCAGTCGGCTAGCCACCGTGTTTACATGCCGTGGTTAGCTGGGAAACCAACTGCTAACGCTATGCCTTCTCTGCCGCTGGCGGAGCATGTCGTTGACATGTTCAAGGCGGCGGAGGCGTCCATTAACACGAGTGGACGTCTCGCGAAGGCCCCTCGCGAGGTGGCCAGGCGTTGTCGCATCGTGCCCCTGGACTACCAGCGGTACGGTGTGGTACCCAAGCCCAGCGTGGATGACCGCGCGGCTTTGGGTGAGGATACGCGGCCAGGCTCCCGTTCTGACGCGGGGGTCTTGTGCGCGAACGCGTTGCGTTCGGCGAATACCGCGTTGCGTGATGCGGAGGAGAGTGGGAGGGCTTCGATTGCCGCTCTGTCCCACGTCTCCCAGCTGTTACAGGGGGTAGTAACGGCATCCGCATCGCGCCAGCCAGGCCCGCTCGCGGTCCAGCGAACCATCCAGGATGGTATTAACCTGGCGCTGGACTGTATGACGCGGGCGGTGACCAGGAGTGTCAGGGCAAGACGCACATTTGCCCTGGACAATCTGTGCCCGTCTCAGGACCTGTATAATAGGCTACTCCGTACGCCTATGACGGGTCCTGGTCTTTTTGGAGGTGAGGGATGTCGCCACCTCCAGGAGACGGTCACCCTGGTGAATAACCAGAGGGCGCTGCGCGAACAGTTTGAGGTACTGCGTCGTGCTAACGTTCGCGCCGCGGCCCCTGCGTATCGTCCCCTGCAGGCTCGAGGTGGTGCTGGCCAAGTCAGAGGCCAGCCGCCGTCGCAGCGCCGGCCTCGGCCGCGTGCGATTCGGCCAGCAGTGAGGGGGGCGCAGGCTCCTCAGCCGCCGTCAGCCAGGCAGCCGCCCGTGCACCGAGGTGCGCGCGGGGCGGGGCGGGTCGCGCGAGGATCTGGGCGTGGTTATCGTTCCTGACAGGGCGCTTACCGCGGTAAGGACCACGCCGGTGTGTATGGCGACGGAGACAGTGCCGCTCTTGCATGCCTTGTGTCCACCGCGGTCCCTAGGTGGACCGGTGGGAGGCCGGCTAGCCGACCACATGCAAGAGTGGGAACGGTTAACTCAGGACCGTTTAGTCTTGCGATGGCTTTCCGTGGGGTATCATCCAGAGTGGATGACAGGCCCGCCGTCGCGACTGTCTCTGGTGCCAGTCTGGACTCCCATTCCGAGAGATCCAGATCAAAGGTTGTGTATCGAGGAGGAGATAAATTCCCTCGTACAAAAAGGAGCTATTCAGCCGGCACAAAGGTGTCCGGGCTTCTATTCAACCCTGTTCTTGGTAACAAAACGCACCGGTGGGTGGAGACCGATTCTCAACCTCAAGCCATTGAACAAGTTCATCGAGACGCCCAGTTTCAAGATGGAAACGGTGCGCTCGGTGTTGGCGGGGTTGGAGAGGGGGATGTGGACGGCGTCGATAGATTTGAAGGACGCTTATTTCCACATCCCCATCCACAGGAGTTTCTGTCGCTTCCTGAGATTTGCATTCCAGGGCAGACAGTGGGAATTCAGGGTGTTGCCCTTCGGAATTTCCACGGCTCCTCGGGTTTTCACCCGTGTGGTTCTTGCGATCACAGCATACCTTCGCAGGAGAAGCATAGCAGTCCACACGTACATAGACGACTGGCTGTTGAAAGCGCACACCCGGGAAAGTTTGTCCGCCAATCTGGAGATTGTTTTGAAAATTCTCACAGACTTGGGCTGGATGATCAATTTCCCAAAATCAGAGCTGACTCCATCCCAGAAGTTTGTTTACCTGGGGATGTTCTTCGATCTGGAGACAGGATATGTTTATCCTACTCAGGAGAGAGTTCAAATACTCATCTCGTTGATTCAGTCAGTGTGCGACAGTCGTCATGTCCTGGCACGGGTTTACTTGAGAATGCTGGGGTTGATGGTTTCGTTGGAACCAGTCATTCCTCAGGCCGCCTTACGCAGGCGGCCGATCCAGTTGTTTCTCATGACACAATGGACCCAGAGTACAGGTTCGCTGGACTCGAATGTGTCAGTGTTGGCGCCTCTGATTCACCACCTGCAATGGTGGTTGAATACAGAGAATCTCTTACCGGGGGTTTTGCTAACCCCTCCCCACCCTCAGGTGACTGTGTATACAGATGCATCGATGGAGGGCTGGGGAGCTTGCCTGGAAGAATCCACGATATCAGGGCTTTGGAATCTGGAACAGTCACAGGAACATATAAATCTACTGGAGCTAAGAGCAGTAGTCCTGGGCCTGGAACATTTCTTACAGAAAGTTCAGGGCAAGATTGTTCTTATTCGTTCAGACAACTCAACAGTTGTGACTTACATAAACCGCCAGGGCGGAACGAAGTCGCCCAGTCTCTGTATGATGACATGGAAACTGCTTTGTTGGTGTCTGGATCACCAGATTACCTTGAAAGCAGTTCATATTCCGGGAAGGTTAAACCTGCTAGCAGACTCATTGAGCCGAAGGATGAGTGTTTTACCCACGGAATGGCAACTAAATCAATGTGTGGCGGATCGTCTGTTCGACCATTGGGGGAAACCCAACATCGATTTGTTCGCAACGAAGAAGAATGCGAAGATGACGACGTACGTCTCTCCGATTCCGGATCCAAGCGCTTTCGCAACAGATGCGTTAGCTATCAGCTGGGGGAGAATGTATGCATACGCATTCCCTCCAGCAATCCTGATTCCAAAAATTCTTCAGAAAATCAGACAAGAGGAATGCCAAGTGCTTCTGATCGCCCCGGATTGGCCAAGCCGATCATGGTATACGGATCTGCTGGACCTTCTGGTCTGCAATCCGGTTCCTCTGCCTCTGATGGACGATATTATCTTCCAGGGCAAGGCCCTTCACAACAATCCGTCAATGTTCAGATTGACTGCGTGGATGTTGTCAAGGAATCTAGAATTAAGGAGGGCTTTTCTGAGCAAGCAGCCATGTTTATGGCCAAAGCCAGGAGGGGGTCAACCTCCAGAGCATATAATTATAAAATCAACAGATTTGCAGAATGGTGCTCAAAAAGATGTATTGATCCAATGGATTCATCTATTCAAGTAGTAGCTGATTTCCTCTGTCACCTCTATGATGCCTATAGCCTCAAGCCTAACTCTATTGCTGGTTATAAGTCAGCATTAATGTCTGTTATTCCTTGCTTGGCTAAGAGGGGAAGTGATGAAGTAAATACATTGAATGTATTAATTAAAGGCATGGGCAATCTAAGACCAAGGAATCCTCCTGTGATTCCGTCTTGGAGTTTATCGCTAGTGCTTCAAGTACTAGGTGATAAGCCTTTTGAACCACTTAGTTCCATTTCTATGAAACTATTAACACTGAAGACTGTGTTTTTAATTGCTGCGGCCTCGGCTAGGCGTAGGAGTGAGATTCATGCCTTATCAGCCGAGGATGACCGTTTTGTGGTTTCAGGGGAAGGCCTTAAGCTGCTACCTAGGATTAATTTCTTGGCTAAAAATCAGTCGTTGAAATATCCAGGTCAACCTATTATTTTGCCTGCTTTGACTAGATATGATCCTAATTCTAAAGCATGGTGTCCCGTCCGGGCGCTGCGCCGGTACAAACAACGTACGGCGGCATGGCGCACCGACCAGTCAGCGTTATGGTTGTCATATATTGAACCCCATGGGAGGGCTTCTAAGGACACCATTTCCAGGTGGATTGTGGAATGCATTCAGTTTTGCCATAAATCCGCCACCGGGAAGCAGGTTGACGTGGCCAAGGCTCACAGTGTCCGCGGCGTAGTGACATCCACGGCCCTATTTAATGGGGTCCCTGTGGATGATATTATGTCGGTGGCTCAGTGGCACTGTGAGTCAAGTTTTACAGACCATTATCTCCGTGACACCTCTAATCCTCTCGCCTTGTCGGTTTTGAAAAAATAAATCGGTTTATATTTTTTGAGGTGATTTCCTCATTACTTATATATATCACAATTAATTTATGGAAACACCCACTTTTTTGGGCCTGCATCAGTCTTTACCGATGGGAAGATGATGTCAGCAGCCATTTTCAACAAGGTCAGTCTTGTTCATGTGTTGTCCGTTGTTGATTGTATTGTCACGATTACCCGTTATTAATATGGTGATGGTTTGTGTATTTGTGTGGTTCATTGTTGAGAGTTACGAAAATGGAGCTTTTTCGTCTCTGTCCTGTAGTACATGGCACTTGTACGTAGAGAGCGTATAGGACATTGAGGTCAGTCGACTCTTCCTCCCAGGAAGGAGGGGGGGGGGAGCGCATATGACATTCGGTCATCTCTCATACATCGGTCGTGTTATCCGATGGTTAGTCAAATCCTGACTGTTTTTTCTTACAGTTTCAGAAGTTTAAGTGCCTTAAACGCAGAAAAGCGTATTGGGATGAGCTGGTCTTTTGACCTCGCCTCCCTCCCGCCAGATTCACTTTCGAATTCTGGCAATATCAAAAGTATTAGGGAGGTAAGTATACTCTTGAAGTGAAATAAACGAAATCTAGGATTTCTTTTTTCACGAGAGAGTTGATACTTACCTCCCTAGATACGGACCCGGCCTCTCCACCCCACAGAGGCTCGGTCTTCAGGCTCTTAATAGTTGCATGTGTGTCAGCCAATAATCTAGTCAGAGGAAGTGCTAGTCTGCGCATGCGCGGTGGTGGGGCTGGCATCCGCCAGACTACGCTCTGACTCCCTGCCCAATAGGGGCACCTAACTGTTTTAAATCTGAGTGTTTATTGAGTGAAAGCCAATATTTAGCAATATCAAAAGTATTAGGGAGGTAAGTATCAACTCTCTCGTGAAAAAAGAAATCCTAGATTTCGTTTATTCTACTAGCACTGCTTATATATCATTCATTCATCCTGTGTTTATCTGACTGCTGCCACTATTCTAATAGCACTGCTTTTATATCATTCATTCATCCTGTGTTTATCTGACTGCTGTCACTATTCTACTAGCACTGCTTTTATATCATTCATTCATCCTGTGTTTGTCTGACTGCTGCTGCTGCCACTATTCTACTAGCACTGCTTTTATATCATTCATTCATCCTGTGTTTATCTGACTGCTGCCACCATTCTACTAGCACTGCTTTTATATCATTCATTCATCCTGTGTTTGTCTGACTGCTGCTGCTGCCACTATTCTACTAGCACTGCTTATATATCATTCATTCATCCTGTGTTTATCTGACTGCTGCTGCTGCCACTATTCTACTAGCACTGCTTTTATATCATTCATTCATCCTGTGTTTATCTGACTGCTGCCACCATTCTACTAGCACTGCTTATATATCATTCATTCATCCTGTGTTTATCTGACTGCTGCCACCATTCTACTAGCACTGCTTATATATCATTCATTCATCCTGTGTTTGTCTGACTGCTGCTGCTGCCACTATTCTACTGGCACTGCTTATATATCATTCATTCATCCTGTGTTTGTCTGACTGCTGCTGCTGCCACCATTCTACTAGCACTGCTTATATATCATTCATTCATCCTGTGTATCTGACTGCTGCTGCTGCCACCATTCTACTAGCACTGCTTATATATATCATTCATTCATCCTGTGTTTGTCTTACTGCTGCTGCTGCCACTATTCTACTAGCACTGCTTATATATCATTCATTCATCCTGTGTTTGTCTGACTGCTGCCACTATTCTACTAGCACTGCTTATATACCATTCATTCATCCTGTGTTTGTCTGACTGCTGCCACTATTCTACTAGCACTGCTTATATATCATTCATTCATCCTGTGTTTGTCTGACTGCTGCTGCTGCCACTATTCTACTAGCACTGCTTATATATCATTCATTCATCCTGTGTTTATCTGACTGCTGCCACTATTCTACTAGCACTGCTTATATATCATTCATTCATCCTGTGTTTGTCTGACTGCTGCCACTATTCTACTAGCACTGCTTATATATCATTCATTCATCCTGTGTTTGTCTGACTGCTGCTGCTGCCACTATTCTACTAGCACTGCTTATATATCATTCATTCATCCTGTGTTTGTCTGACTGCTGCTGCTGCCACTATTCTACTATCACTGCTTATATATCATTCATTCATCCTGTGTTTATCTGACTGCTGCTGCTGCCACTATTCTAATAGCACTGCTTTTATATCATTCATTCATCCTGTGTTTATCAGACTGCTGTCACTATTCTACTAGCACTGCTTTTATATCATTCATTCATCCTGTGTTTGTCTGACTGCTGCTGCTGCCACTATTCTACTAGCACTGCTTTTATATCATTCATTCATCCTGTGTTTATCTGACTGCTGCCACCATTCTACTAGCACTGCTTTTATATCATTCATTCATCCTGTGTTTGTCTGACTGCTGCTGCTGCCACTATTCTACTAGCACTGCTTATATATCATTCATTCATCCTGTGTTTATCTGACTGCTGCCACTATTCTAATAGCACTGCTTTTATATCATTCATTCATCCTGTGTTTATCTGACTGCTGTCACTATTCTACTAGCACTGCTTTTATATCATTCATTCATCCTGTGTTTGTCTGACTGCTGCTGCTGCCACTATTCTACTAGCACTGCTTTTATATCATTCATTCATCCTGTGTTTATCTGACTGCTGCCACCATTCTACTAGCACTGCTTTTATATCATTCATTCATCCTGTGTTTGTCTGACTGCTGCTGCTGCCACTATTCTACTAGCACTGCTTATATATCATTCATTCATCCTGTGTTTATCTGACTGCTGCTGCTGCCACTATTCTACTAGCACTGCTTTTATATCATTCATTCATCCTGTGTTTATCTGACTGCTGCCACCATTCTACTAGCACTGCTTATATATCATTCATTCATCCTGTGTTTATCTGACTGCTGCCACCATTCTACTAGCACTGCTTATATATCATTCATTCATCCTGTGTTTGTCTGACTGCTGCTGCTGCCACTATTCTACTGGCACTGCTTATATATCATTCATTCATCCTGTGTTTGTCTGACTGCTGCTGCTGCCACCATTCTACTAGCACTGCTTATATATCATTCATTCATCCTGTGTATCTGACTGCTGCTGCTGCCACCATTCTACTAGCACTGCTTATATATATCATTCATTCATCCTGTGTTTGTCTTACTGCTGCTGCTGCCACTATTCTACTAGCACTGCTTATATATCATTCATTCATCCTGTGTTTGTCTGACTGCTGCCACTATTCTACTAGCACTGCTTATATATCATTCATTCATCCTGTGTTTGTCTGACTGCTGCCACTATTCTACTAGCACTGCTTATATATCATTCATTCATCCTGTGTTTGTCTGACTGCTGCTGCTGCCACTATTCTACTAGCACTGCTTATATATCATTCATTCATCCTGTGTTTATCTGACTGCTGCCACTATTCTACTAGCACTGCTTATATATCATTCATTCATCCTGTGTTTGTCTGACTGCTGCCACTATTCTACTAGCACTGCTTATATATCATTCATTCATCCTGTGTTTGTCTGACTGCTGCTGCTGCCACTATTCTACTAGCACTGCTTATATATCATTCATTCATCCTGTGTTTGTCTGACTGCTGCTGCTGCCACTATTCTACTAGCACTGCTTATATATCATTCATTCATCCTGTGTTTGTCTGACTGCTGCTGCTGCCACTATTCTACTAGCACTGCTTTTATATCATTCATTCATCCTGTGTTTGTCTGACTGCTGCTGCTGCCACTATTCTACTAGCACTGCTTTTATATCATTCATTCATCCTGTGTTTATCTGACTGCTGCCACCATTCTACTAGCACTGCTTTTATATCATTCATTCATCCTGTGTTTGTCTGACTGCTGCTGCTGCCACTATTCTACTAGCACTGCTTATATATCATTCATTCATCCTGTGTTTGTCTGACTGCTGCTGCTGCCACTATTCTACTAGCACTGCTTATATATCATTCATTCATCCTGTGTTTGTCTGACTGCTGCTGCTGCCACTATTCTACTAGCACTGCTTTTATATCATTCATTCATCCCGTGTTTGTCTGACTGCTGCCACTATTCTAATAGCACTGCTTATATACACCTGTGCAAAAGTTAAGCACCACCCTATTTTTACGCACATGCGAGGGTATATTCATGTGCTATGAAGAAAGCAATAGCATAAACATTTATGTACCCATCCATCTTAGTGCAAGAGGTAATAATGCAACTAGAGGAATGCTGATTATGATGGTGGGGAAACACTGTATGTTTTTGTTTGAACTTGAAAACGAGGCCTGAATATGGTTACGTTGACACAACTGACAACTATTGCCCTACAGTTGACACACGTGGCTAGATTGTCATTAATGGTGTCTGAAAACGAGGTTTAACATCTGTGCACGAGTTTGAGACTGTCATTATTAATACCGGGTATATCCACCTTGTGCCTGGATGACGGCCTGGACACGACGTCTCATGCTGGTCACCAACCGACTGATACGCCATTGTGGTATTCGTTGCCATTCAAGATGGAGTGCGTCTGTTAATTCCTGTAGGTTCTGCACAGGAGGATCCCTCCTTCTCACCATGTTTCCCAGAATGTCCCAGATATGCTCAATAGGGTTCATGTCAGGGCTCCTTGCTGGCCATGGTAGGGTTTCGATGGCATTCTGGCGGAGGTATTCATGCACAGCTCTAGCACGATGTGGTCGGGCGTTGTCATCCATGAATATAGGGTGGGTTCCAGGTGCATGATTTACAAAATGAGGGACCACAACTCTATCCAGTATGGAATCTTGATATCTTTGTCCATTTAGTGTTCCAGGTACAGTCAACAGATCCAGCTTACAATCAAATGAGATGCACCCCCATATCATAACGGAACCTCCACCAAATGGAACTTCTTCCATGATGTTACGTTGGTCGTACGCCGTGCGTCTGGACCTCCATACACGAGTTCGACCATCTGTGGCATGAAGCAGGAACCGACTTTCATCGGACCAGTGTACTCGTCTCCAGGATCTCATGTTCCAGTGTCTTCTTTCGTTGCACCACCTCAGACGCTCCTCTTTGTGGTGTGCAGTGAGGAGAGGACGTCTGACAGGTCTCCTAGCTTTCATGCCAGCAGCATACAGTCTCCTTTTGACGGTAGACATTGACACTCTATTGCGCGTTTCCCATTGCTGGCTGAGCACTCTGCTGTTGGTGAATGGAGATCTCCTAACAAGGCGTACTAGTGCTCGATCATCACGGGCAGTAGTCTTCTTCGGTCTTCCAGATCTAGGCCTGTCCTTCACCTCGTTAGTTTGCCCATGTTTTGCAATCAAACGACTGATTACAGTATGGTTAATGTTCAGCTGTCTGCCAATCTCTCTGCATGACATACCAGTGGTATGCATGCCTATGATTTGCCATTTCACACGATCACTTAACCTTCGTCTTGCCATAGCGGTTCACAATCAAGAGCTAATTCTCTCTGTACAAATAAACCACGGTCATGAACACAAAATTCCTCATCTTGTCGCCTAAATCTGTATGTAATGTTCTACACCTCAAACTGGACTTTTACATAACTGAACACGTGTGCTGTTTCCCGCCACGCACGGACATCAAGCGGCGTGAAGTCATGCATGCATGTGCATTTCGTACTTGGAATTATGTCAGCTAACGCGGGGACAAAAAGTATGGCAGCCTAGTTGTACCATCATGTTTCTACGTTCTATTGTTTTTGCTGGTGCTTAACTTTTGCACAGGTGTATATATCATTCATTCATCCTGTGTTTATCTGACTGCTGCTGCTGCCACTATTCTACTAGCACTGCTTATATATCATTCATTCATCCTGTGTTTATCTGACTGCTGTCACTATTCTACAAGCACTGCTTTTATATCATTCATTCATCCTGTGTTTGTCTGACTGCTGCTGCTGCCACTATTCTACTAGCACTGCTTTTATATCATTCATTCATCCTGTGTTTATCTGACTGCTGCCACCATTCTACTAGCACTGCTTTTATATCATTCATTCATCCTGTGTTTGTCTGACTGCTGCTGCTGCCACTATTCTACTAGCACTGCTTATATATCATTCATTCATCCTGTGTTTATCTGACTGCTGCTGCTGCCACTATTCTACTAGCACTGCTTTTATATCATTCATTCATCCTGTGTTTATCTGACTGCTGCCACCATTCTACTAGCACTGCTTATATATCATTCATTCATCCTGTGTTTGTCTGACTGCTGCTGCTGCCACTATTCTACTGGCACTGCTTATATATCATTCATTCATCCTGTGTTTGTCTGACTGCTGCTGCTGCCACCATTCTACTAGCACTGCTTATATATCATTCATTCATCCTGTGTATCTGACTGCTGCTGCTGCCACCATTCTACTAGCACTGCTTATATATATCATTCATTCATCCTGTGTTTGTCTTACTGCTGCTGCTGCCACTATTCTACTAGCACTGCTTATATATCATTCATTCATCCTGTGTTTGTCTGACTGCTGCCACTATTCTACTAGCACTGCTTATATATCATTCATTCATCCTGTGTTTGTCTGACTGCTGCCACTATTCTACTAGCACTGCTTATATATCATTCATTCATCCTGTGTTTGTCTGACTGCTGCTGCTGCCACTATTCTACTAGCACTGCTTATATATCATTCATTCATCCTGTGTTTATCTGACTGCTGCCACTATTCTACTAGCACTGCTTATATATCATTCATTCATCCTGTGTTTGTCTGACTGCTGCCACTATTCTACTAGCACTGCTTATATATCATTCATTCATCCTGTGTTTGTCTGACTGCTGCTGCTGCCACTATTCTACTAGCACTGCTTATATATCATTCATTCATCCTGTGTTTATCTGACTGCTGCTGCTGCCACTATTCTACTAGCACTGCTTTTATATCATTCATTCATCCTGTGTTTATCTGACTGCTGCCACCATTCTACTAGCACTGCTTATATATCATTCATTCATCCTGTGTTTATCTGACTGCTGCCACCATTCTACTAGCACTGCTTATATATCATTCATTCATCCTGTGTTTGTCTGACTGCTGCTGCTGCCACTATTCTACTGGCACTGCTTATATATCATTCATTCATCCTGTGTTTGTCTGACTGCTGCTGCTGCCACCATTCTACTAGCACTGCTTATATATCATTCATTCATCCTGTGTATCTGACTGCTGCTGCTGCCACCATTCTACTAGCACTGCTTATATATATCATTCATTCATCCTGTGTTTGTCTTACTGCTGCTGCTGCCACTATTCTACTAGCACTGCTTATATATCATTCATTCATCCTGTGTTTGTCTGACTGCTGCCACTATTCTACTAGCACTGCTTATATATCATTCATTCATCCTGTGTTTGTCTGACTGCTGCCACTATTCTACTAGCACTGCTTATATATCATTCATTCATCCTGTGTTTGTCTGACTGCTGCTGCTGCCACTATTCTACTAGCACTGCTTATATATCATTCATTCATCCTGTGTTTATCTGACTGCTGCCACTATTCTACTAGCACTGCTTATATATCATTCATTCATCCTGTGTTTGTCTGACTGCTGCCACTATTCTACTAGCACTGCTTATATATCATTCATTCATCCTGTGTTTGTCTGACTGCTGCTGCTGCCACTATTCTACTAGCACTGCTTATATATCATTCATTCATCCTGTGTTTGTCTGACTGCTGCTGCTGCCACTATTCTACTATCACTGCTTATATATCATTCATTCATCCTGTGTTTATCTGACTGCTGCTGCTGCCACTATTCTAATAGCACTGCTTTTATATCATTCATTCATCCTGTGTTTATCAGACTGCTGTCACTATTCTACTAGCACTGCTTTTATATCATTCATTCATCCTGTGTTTGTCTGACTGCTGCTGCTGCCACTATTCTACTAGCACTGCTTTTATATCATTCATTCATCCTGTGTTTATCTGACTGCTGCCACCATTCTACTAGCACTGCTTTTATATCATTCATTCATCCTGTGTTTGTCTGACTGCTGCTGCTGCCACTATTCTACTAGCACTGCTTATATATCATTCATTCATCCTGTGTTTATCTGACTGCTGCCACTATTCTAATAGCACTGCTTTTATATCATTCATTCATCCTGTGTTTATCTGACTGCTGTCACTATTCTACTAGCACTGCTTTTATATCATTCATTCATCCTGTGTTTGTCTGACTGCTGCTGCTGCCACTATTCTACTAGCACTGCTTTTATATCATTCATTCATCCTGTGTTTATCTGACTGCTGCCACCATTCTACTAGCACTGCTTTTATATCATTCATTCATCCTGTGTTTGTCTGACTGCTGCTGCTGCCACTATTCTACTAGCACTGCTTATATATCATTCATTCATCCTGTGTTTATCTGACTGCTGCTGCTGCCACTATTCTACTAGCACTGCTTTTATATCATTCATTCATCCTGTGTTTATCTGACTGCTGCCACCATTCTACTAGCACTGCTTATATATCATTCATTCATCCTGTGTTTATCTGACTGCTGCCACCATTCTACTAGCACTGCTTATATATCATTCATTCATCCTGTGTTTGTCTGACTGCTGCTGCTGCCACTATTCTACTGGCACTGCTTATATATCATTCATTCATCCTGTGTTTGTCTGACTGCTGCTGCTGCCACCATTCTACTAGCACTGCTTATATATCATTCATTCATCCTGTGTATCTGACTGCTGCTGCTGCCACCATTCTACTAGCACTGCTTATATATATCATTCATTCATCCTGTGTTTGTCTTACTGCTGCTGCTGCCACTATTCTACTAGCACTGCTTATATATCATTCATTCATCCTGTGTTTGTCTGACTGCTGCCACTATTCTACTAGCACTGCTTATATATCATTCATTCATCCTGTGTTTGTCTGACTGCTGCCACTATTCTACTAGCACTGCTTATATATCATTCATTCATCCTGTGTTTGTCTGACTGCTGCTGCTGCCACTATTCTACTAGCACTGCTTATATATCATTCATTCATCCTGTGTTTATCTGACTGCTGCCACTATTCTACTAGCACTGCTTATATATCATTCATTCATCCTGTGTTTGTCTGACTGCTGCCACTATTCTACTAGCACTGCTTATATATCATTCATTCATCCTGTGTTTGTCTGACTGCTGCTGCTGCCACTATTCTACTAGCACTGCTTATATATCATTCATTCATCCTGTGTTTGTCTGACTGCTGCTGCTGCCACTATTCTACTATCACTGCTTATATATCATTCATTCATCCTGTGTTTATCTGACTGCTGCTGCTGCCACTATTCTAATAGCACTGCTTTTATATCATTCATTCATCCTGTGTTTATCAGACTGCTGTCACTATTCTACTAGCACTGCTTTTATATCATTCATTCATCCTGTGTTTGTCTGACTGCTGCTGCTGCCACTATTCTACTAGCACTGCTTTTATATCATTCATTCATCCTGTGTTTATCTGACTGCTGCCACCATTCTACTAGCACTGCTTTTATATCATTCATTCATCCTGTGTTTGTCTGACTGCTGCTGCTGCCACTATTCTACTAGCACTGCTTATATATCATTCATTCATCCTGTGTTTGTCTGACTGCTGCTGCTGCCACTATTCTACTAGCACTGCTTATATATCATTCATTCATCCTGTGTTTGTCTGACTGCTGCTGCTGCCACTATTCTACTAGCACTGCTTTTATATCATTCATTCATCCCGTGTTTGTCTGACTGCTGCCACTATTCTAATAGCACTGCTTATATACACCTGTGCAAAAGTTAAGCACCACCCTATTTTTACGCACATGCGAGGGTATATTCATGTGCTATGAAGAAAGCAATAGCATAAACATTTATGTACCCATCCATCTTAGTGCAAGAGGTAATAATGCAACTAGAGGAATGCTGATTATGATGGTGGGGAAACACTGTATGTTTTTGTTTGAACTTGAAAACGAGGCCTGAATATGGTTACGTTGACACAACTGACAACTATTGCCCTACAGTTGACACACGTGGCTAGATTGTCATTAATGGTGTCTGAAAACGAGGTTTAACATCTGTGCACGAGTTTGAGACTGTCATTATTAATACCGGGTATATCCACCTTGTGCCTGGATGACGGCCTGGACACGACGTCTCATGCTGGTCACCAACCGACTGATACGCCATTGTGGTATTCGTTGCCATTCAAGATGGAGTGCGTCTGTTAATTCCTGTAGGTTCTGCACAGGAGGATCCCTCCTTCTCACCATGTTTCCCAGAATGTCCCAGATATGCTCAATAGGGTTCATGTCAGGGCTCCTTGCTGGCCATGGTAGGGTTTCGATGGCATTCTGGCGGAGGTATTCATGCACAGCTCTAGCACGATGTGGTCGGGCGTTGTCATCCATGAATATAGGGTGGGTTCCAGGTGCATGATTTACAAAATGAGGGACCACAACTCTATCCAGTATGGAATCTTGATATCTTTGTCCATTTAGTGTTCCAGGTACAGTCAACAGATCCAGCTTACAATCAAATGAGATGCACCCCCATATCATAACGGAACCTCCACCAAATGGAACTCTTCCATGATGTTACGTTGGTCGTACGCCGTGCGTCTGGACCTCCATACACGAGTTCGACCATCTGTGGCATGAAGCAGGAACCGACTTTCATCGGACCAGTGTACTCGTCTCCAGGATCTCATGTTCCAGTGTCTTCTTTCGTTGCACCACCTCAGACGCTCCTCTTTGTGGTGTGCAGTGAGGAGAGGACGTCTGACAGGTCTCCTAGCTTTCATGCCAGCAGCATACAGTCTCCTTTTGACGGTAGACATTGACACTCTATTGCGCGTTTCCCATTGCTGGCTGAGCACTCTGCTGTTGGTGAATGGAGATCTCCTAACAAGGCGTACTAGTGCTCGATCATCACGGGCAGTAGTCTTCTTCGGTCTTCCAGATCTAGGCCTGTCCTTCACCTCGTTAGTTCGCCCATGTTTTGCAATCAAACGACTGATTACAGTATGGTTAATGTTCAGCTGTCTGCCAATCTCTCTGCATGACATACCAGTGGTATGCATGCCTATGATTTGCCATTTCACACGATCACTTAACCTTCGTCTTGCCATAGCGGTTCACAATCAAGAGCTAATTCTCTCTGTACAAATAAACCACGGTCATGAACACAAAATTCCTAATCTTGTCGCCTAAATCTGTATGTAATGTTCTACACCTCAAACTGGACTTTTACATAACTGAACACGTGTGCTGTTTCCCGCCACGCACGGACATCAAGCGGCGTGAAGTCATGCATGCATGTGCATTTCGTACTTGGAATTATGTCAGCTAACGCGGGGACAAAAAGTATGGCAGCCTAGTTGTACCATCATGTTTCTACGTTCTATTGTTTTTGCTGGTGCTTAACTTTTGCACAGGTGTATATATCATTCATTCATCCTGTGTTTATCTGACTGCTGCTGCTGCCACTATTCTACTAGCACTGCTTATATATCATTCATTCATCCTGTGTTTATCTGACTGCTGCCACTATTCTAATAGCACTGCTTTTATATCATTCATTCATCCTGTGTTTATCTGACTGCTGTCACTATTCTACTAGCACTGCTTTTATATCATTCATTCATCCTGTGTTTGTCTGACTGCTGCTGCTGCCACTATTCTACTAGCACTGCTTTTATATCATTCATTCATCCTGTGTTTATCTGACTGCTGCCACCATTCTACTAGCACTGCTTTTATATCATTCATTCATCCTGTGTTTGTCTGACTGCTGCTGCTGCCACTATTCTACTAGCACTGCTTATATATCATTCATTCATCCTGTGTTTATCTGACTGCTGCTGCTGCCACTATTCTACTAGCACTGCTTTTATATCATTCATTCATCCTGTGTTTATCTGACTGCTGCCACCATTCTACTAGCACTGCTTATATATCATTCATTCATCCTGTGTTTATCTGACTGCTGCCACCATTCTACTAGCACTGCTTATATATCATTCATTCATCCTGTGTTTGTCTGACTGCTGCTGCTGCCACTATTCTACTGGCACTGCTTATATATCATTCATTCATCCTGTGTTTGTCTGACTGCTGCTGCTGCCACCATTCTACTAGCACTGCTTATATATCATTCATTCATCCTGTGTATCTGACTGCTGCTGCTGCCACCATTCTACTAGCACTGCTTATATATATCATTCATTCATCCTGTGTTTGTCTTACTGCTGCTGCTGCCACTATTCTACTAGCACTGCTTATATATCATTCATTCATCCTGTGTTTGTCTGACTGCTGCCACTATTCTACTAGCACTGCTTATATACCATTCATTCATCCTGTGTTTGTCTGACTGCTGCCACTATTCTACTAGCACTGCTTATATATCATTCATTCATCCTGTGTTTGTCTGACTGCTGCTGCTGCCACTATTCTACTAGCACTGCTTATATATCATTCATTCATCCTGTGTTTATCTGACTGCTGCCACTATTCTACTAGCACTGCTTATATATCATTCATTCATCCTGTGTTTGTCTGACTGCTGCCACTATTCTACTAGCACTGCTTATATATCATTCATTCATCCTGTGTTTGTCTGACTGCTGCTGCTGCCACTATTCTACTAGCACTGCTTATATATCATTCATTCATCCTGTGTTTGTCTGACTGCTGCTGCTGCCACTATTCTACTATCACTGCTTATATATCATTCATTCATCCTGTGTTTATCTGACTGCTGCTGCTGCCACTATTCTAATAGCACTGCTTTTATATCATTCATTCATCCTGTGTTTATCAGACTGCTGTCACTATTCTACTAGCACTGCTTTTATATCATTCATTCATCCTGTGTTTGTCTGACTGCTGCTGCTGCCACTATTCTACTAGCACTGCTTTTATATCATTCATTCATCCTGTGTTTATCTGACTGCTGCCACCATTCTACTAGCACTGCTTTTATATCATTCATTCATCCTGTGTTTGTCTGACTGCTGCTGCTGCCACTATTCTACTAGCACTGCTTATATATCATTCATTCATCCTGTGTTTATCTGACTGCTGCCACTATTCTAATAGCACTGCTTTTATATCATTCATTCATCCTGTGTTTATCTGACTGCTGTCACTATTCTACTAGCACTGCTTTTATATCATTCATTCATCCTGTGTTTGTCTGACTGCTGCTGCTGCCACTATTCTACTAGCACTGCTTTTATATCATTCATTCATCCTGTGTTTATCTGACTGCTGCCACCATTCTACTAGCACTGCTTTTATATCATTCATTCATCCTGTGTTTGTCTGACTGCTGCTGCTGCCACTATTCTACTAGCACTGCTTATATATCATTCATTCATCCTGTGTTTATCTGACTGCTGCTGCTGCCACTATTCTACTAGCACTGCTTTTATATCATTCATTCATCCTGTGTTTATCTGACTGCTGCCACCATTCTACTAGCACTGCTTATATATCATTCATTCATCCTGTGTTTATCTGACTGCTGCCACCATTCTACTAGCACTGCTTATATATCATTCATTCATCCTGTGTTTGTCTGACTGCTGCTGCTGCCACTATTCTACTGGCACTGCTTATATATCATTCATTCATCCTGTGTTTGTCTGACTGCTGCTGCTGCCACCATTCTACTAGCACTGCTTATATATCATTCATTCATCCTGTGTATCTGACTGCTGCTGCTGCCACCATTCTACTAGCACT
This sequence comes from Chaetoderma sp. LZ-2023a, assembly GCA_034401795.1. Classification (NCBI taxonomy): domain Eukaryota; kingdom Metazoa; phylum Mollusca; class Caudofoveata; order Chaetodermatida; family Chaetodermatidae; genus Chaetoderma; species Chaetoderma sp. LZ-2023a. The sequence goes on from CM067363.1 coordinate 4,918,747, forward strand.
GCTTATATATATCATTCATTCATCCTGTGTTTGTCTTACTGCTGCTGCTGCTGCCACTATTCTACTAGCACTGCTTATATATCATTCATTCATCCTGTGTTTGTCTGACTGCTGCCACTATTCTACTAGCACTGCTTATATATCATTCATTCATCCTGTGTTTGTCTGACTGCTGCCACTATTCTACTAGCACTGCTTATATATCATTCATTCATCCTGTGTTTGTCTGACTGCTGCTGCTGCCACTATTCTACTAGCACTGCTTATATATCATTCATTCATCCTGTGTTTATCTGACTGCTGCCACTATTCTACTAGCACTGCTTATATATCATTCATTCATCCTGTGTTTGTCTGACTGCTGCCACTATTCTACTAGCACTGCTTATATATCATTCATTCATCCTGTGTTTGTCTGACTGCTGCTGCTGCCACTATTCTACTAGCACTGCTTATATATCATTCATTCATCCTGTGTTTGTCTGACTGCTGCTGCTGCCACTATTCTACTATCACTGCTTATATATCATTCATTCATCCTGTGTTTATCTGACTGCTGCTGCTGCCACTATTCTAATAGCACTGCTTTTATATCATTCATTCATCCTGTGTTTATCAGACTGCTGTCACTATTCTACTAGCACTGCTTTTATATCATTCATTCATCCTGTGTTTGTCTGACTGCTGCTGCTGCCACTATTCTACTAGCACTGCTTTTATATCATTCATTCATCCTGTGTTTATCTGACTGCTGCCACCATTCTACTAGCACTGCTTTTATATCATTCATTCATCCTGTGTTTGTCTGACTGCTGCTGCTGCCACTATTCTACTAGCACTGCTTATATATCATTCATTCATCCTGTGTTTGTCTGACTGCTGCTGCTGCCACTATTCTACTAGCACTGCTTATATATCATTCATTCATCCTGTGTTTGTCTGACTGCTGCTGCTGCCACTATTCTACTAGCACTGCTTTTATATCATTCATTCATCCCGTGTTTGTCTGACTGCTGCCACTATTCTAATAGCACTGCTTATATACACCTGTGCAAAAGTTAAGCACCACCCTATTTTTACGCACATGCGAGGGTATATTCATGTGCTATGAAGAAAGCAATAGCATAAACATTTATGTACCCATCCATCTTAGTGCAAGAGGTAATAATGCAACTAGAGGAATGCTGATTATGATGGTGGGGAAACACTGTATGTTTTTGTTTGAACTTGAAAACGAGGCCTGAATATGGTTACGTTGACACAACTGACAACTATTGCCCTACAGTTGACACACGTGGCTAGATTGTCATTAATGGTGTCTGAAAACGAGGTTTAACATCTGTGCACGAGTTTGAGACTGTCATTATTAATACCGGGTATATCCACCTTGTGCCTGGATGACGGCCTGGACACGACGTCTCATGCTGGTCACCAACCGACTGATACGCCATTGTGGTATTCGTTGCCATTCAAGATGGAGTGCGTCTGTTAATTCCTGTAGGTTCTGCACAGGAGGATCCCTCCTTCTCACCATGTTTCCCAGAATGTCCCAGATATGCTCAATAGGGTTCATGTCAGGGCTCCTTGCTGGCCATGGTAGGGTTTCGATGGCATTCTGGCGGAGGTATTCATGCACAGCTCTAGCACGATGTGGTCGGGCGTTGTCATCCATGAATATAGGGTGGGTTCCAGGTGCATGATTTACAAAATGAGGGACCACAACTCTATCCAGTATGGAATCTTGATATCTTTGTCCATTTAGTGTTCCAGGTACAGTCAACAGATCCAGCTTACAATCAAATGAGATGCACCCCCATATCATAACGGAACCTCCACCAAATGGAACTTCTTCCATGATGTTACGTTGGTCGTACGCCGTGCGTCTGGACCTCCATACACGAGTTCGACCATCTGTGGCATGAAGCAGGAACCGACTTTCATCGGACCAGTGTACTCGTCTCCAGGATCTCATGTTCCAGTGTCTTCTTTCGTTGCACCACCTCAGACGCTCCTCTTTGTGGTGTGCAGTGAGGAGAGGACGTCTGACAGGTCTCCTAGCTTTCATGCCAGCAGCATACAGTCTCCTTTTGACGGTAGACATTGACACTCTATTGCGCGTTTCCCATTGCTGGCTGAGCACTCTGCTGTTGGTGAATGGAGATCTCCTAACAAGGCGTACTAGTGCTCGATCATCACGGGCAGTAGTCTTCTTCGGTCTTCCAGATCTAGGCCTGTCCTTCACCTCGTTAGTTTGCCCATGTTTTGCAATCAAACGACTGATTACAGTATGGTTAATGTTCAGCTGTCTGCCAATCTCTCTGCATGACATACCAGTGGTATGCATGCCTATGATTTGCCATTTCACACGATCACTTAACCTTCGTCTTGCCATAGCGGTTCACAATCAAGAGCTAATTCTCTCTGTACAAATAAACCACGGTCATGAACACAAAATTCCTCATCTTGTCGCCTAAATCTGTATGTAATGTTCTACACCTCAAACTGGACTTTTACATAACTGAACACGTGTGCTGTTTCCCGCCACGCACGGACATCAAGCGGCGTGAAGTCATGCATGCATGTGCATTTCGTACTTGGAATTATGTCAGCTAACGCGGGGACAAAAAGTATGGCAGCCTAGTTGTACCATCATGTTTCTACGTTCTATTGTTTTTGCTGGTGCTTAACTTTTGCACAGGTGTATATATCATTCATTCATCCTGTGTTTATCTGACTGCTGCTGCTGCCACTATTCTACTAGCACTGCTTATATATCATTCATTCATCCTGTGTTTATCTGACTGCTGCCACTATTCTAATAGCACTGCTTTTATATCATTCATTCATCCTGTGTTTATCTGACTGCTGTCACTATTCTACTAGCACTGCTTTTATATCATTCATTCATCCTGTGTTTGTCTGACTGCTGCTGCTGCCACTATTCTACTAGCACTGCTTTTATATCATTCATTCATCCTGTGTTTATCTGACTGCTGCCACCATTCTACTAGCACTGCTTTTATATCATTCATTCATCCTGTGTTTGTCTGACTGCTGCTGCTGCCACTATTCTACTAGCACTGCTTATATATCATTCATTCATCCTGTGTTTATCTGACTGCTGCTGCTGCCACTATTCTACTAGCACTGCTTTTATATCATTCATTCATCCTGTGTTTATCTGACTGCTGCCACCATTCTACTAGCACTGCTTATATATCATTCATTCATCCTGTGTTTATCTGACTGCTGCCACCATTCTACTAGCACTGCTTATATATCATTCATTCATCCTGTGTTTGTCTGACTGCTGCTGCTGCCACTATTCTACTGGCACTGCTTATATATCATTCATTCATCCTGTGTTTGTCTGACTGCTGCTGCTGCCACCATTCTACTAGCACTGCTTATATATCATTCATTCATCCTGTGTATCTGACTGCTGCTGCTGCCACCATTCTACTAGCACTGCTTATATATATCATTCATTCATCCTGTGTTTGTCTTACTGCTGCTGCTGCCACTATTCTACTAGCACTGCTTATATATCATTCATTCATCCTGTGTTTGTCTGACTGCTGCCACTATTCTACTAGCACTGCTTATATATCATTCATTCATCCTGTGTTTGTCTGACTGCTGCCACTATTCTACTAGCACTGCTTATATATCATTCATTCATCCTGTGTTTGTCTGACTGCTGCTGCTGCCACTATTCTACTAGCACTGCTTATATATCATTCATTCATCCTGTGTTTATCTGACTGCTGCCACTATTCTACTAGCACTGCTTATATATCATTCATTCATCCTGTGTTTGTCTGACTGCTGCCACTATTCTACTAGCACTGCTTATATATCATTCATTCATCCTGTGTTTGTCTGACTGCTGCTGCTGCCACTATTCTACTAGCACTGCTTATATATCATTCATTCATCCTGTGTTTGTCTGACTGCTGCTGCTGCCACTATTCTACTATCACTGCTTATATATCATTCATTCATCCTGTGTTTATCTGACTGCTGCTGCTGCCACTATTCTAATAGCACTGCTTTTATATCATTCATTCATCCTGTGTTTATCAGACTGCTGTCACTATTCTACTAGCACTGCTTTTATATCATTCATTCATCCTGTGTTTGTCTGACTGCTGCTGCTGCCACTATTCTACTAGCACTGCTTTTATATCATTCATTCATCCTGTGTTTATCTGACTGCTGCCACCATTCTACTAGCACTGCTTTTATATCATTCATTCATCCTGTGTTTGTCTGACTGCTGCTGCTGCCACTATTCTACTAGCACTGCTTATATATCATTCATTCATCCTGTGTTTATCTGACTGCTGCCACTATTCTAATAGCACTGCTTTTATATCATTCATTCATCCTGTGTTTATCTGACTGCTGTCACTATTCTACTAGCACTGCTTTTATATCATTCATTCATCCTGTGTTTGTCTGACTGCTGCTGCTGCCACTATTCTACTAGCACTGCTTTTATATCATTCATTCATCCTGTGTTTATCTGACTGCTGCCACCATTCTACTAGCACTGCTTTTATATCATTCATTCATCCTGTGTTTGTCTGACTGCTGCTGCTGCCACTATTCTACTAGCACTGCTTATATATCATTCATTCATCCTGTGTTTATCTGACTGCTGCTGCTGCCACTATTCTACTAGCACTGCTTTTATATCATTCATTCATCCTGTGTTTATCTGACTGCTGCCACCATTCTACTAGCACTGCTTATATATCATTCATTCATCCTGTGTTTATCTGACTGCTGCCACCATTCTACTAGCACTGCTTATATATCATTCATTCATCCTGTGTTTGTCTGACTGCTGCTGCTGCCACTATTCTACTGGCACTGCTTATATATCATTCATTCATCCTGTGTTTGTCTGACTGCTGCTGCTGCCACCATTCTACTAGCACTGCTTATATATCATTCATTCATCCTGTGTATCTGACTGCTGCTGCTGCCACCATTCTACTAGCACTGCTTATATATATCATTCATTCATCCTGTGTTTGTCTTACTGCTGCTGCTGCCACTATTCTACTAGCACTGCTTATATATCATTCATTCATCCTGTGTTTGTCTGACTGCTGCCACTATTCTACTAGCACTGCTTATATATCATTCATTCATCCTGTGTTTGTCTGACTGCTGCCACTATTCTACTAGCACTGCTTATATATCATTCATTCATCCTGTGTTTGTCTGACTGCTGCTGCTGCCACTATTCTACTAGCACTGCTTATATATCATTCATTCATCCTGTGTTTATCTGACTGCTGCCACTATTCTACTAGCACTGCTTATATATCATTCATTCATCCTGTGTTTGTCTGACTGCTGCCACTATTCTACTAGCACTGCTTATATATCATTCATTCATCCTGTGTTTGTCTGACTGCTGCTGCTGCCACTATTCTACTAGCACTGCTTATATATCATTCATTCATCCTGTGTTTGTCTGACTGCTGCTGCTGCCACTATTCTACTATCACTGCTTATATATCATTCATTCATCCTGTGTTTATCTGACTGCTGCTGCTGCCACTATTCTAATAGCACTGCTTTTATATCATTCATTCATCCTGTGTTTATCAGACTGCTGTCACTATTCTACTAGCACTGCTTTTATATCATTCATTCATCCTGTGTTTGTCTGACTGCTGCTGCTGCCACTATTCTACTAGCACTGCTTTTATATCATTCATTCATCCTGTGTTTATCTGACTGCTGCCACCATTCTACTAGCACTGCTTTTATATCATTCATTCATCCTGTGTTTGTCTGACTGCTGCTGCTGCCACTATTCTACTAGCACTGCTTATATATCATTCATTCATCCTGTGTTTATCTGACTGCTGCCACTATTCTAATAGCACTGCTTTTATATCATTCATTCATCCTGTGTTTATCTGACTGCTGTCACTATTCTACTAGCACTGCTTTTATATCATTCATTCATCCTGTGTTTGTCTGACTGCTGCTGCTGCCACTATTCTACTAGCACTGCTTTTATATCATTCATTCATCCTGTGTTTATCTGACTGCTGCCACCATTCTACTAGCACTGCTTTTATATCATTCATTCATCCTGTGTTTGTCTGACTGCTGCTGCTGCCACTATTCTACTAGCACTGCTTATATATCATTCATTCATCCTGTGTTTATCTGACTGCTGCTGCTGCCACTATTCTACTAGCACTGCTTTTATATCATTCATTCATCCTGTGTTTATCTGACTGCTGCCACCATTCTACTAGCACTGCTTATATATCATTCATTCATCCTGTGTTTATCTGACTGCTGCCACCATTCTACTAGCACTGCTTATATATCATTCATTCATCCTGTGTTTGTCTGACTGCTACTGCTGCCACTATTCTACTGGCACTGCTTATATATCATTCATTCATCCTGTGTTTGTCTGACTGCTGCTGCTGCCACCATTCTACTAGCACTGCTTATATATCATTCATTCATCCTGTGTATCTGACTGCTGCTGCTGCCACCATTCTACTAGCACTGCTTATATATATCATTCATTCATCCTGTGTTTGTCTTACTGCTGCTGCTGCCACTATTCTACTAGCACTGCTTATATATCATTCATTCATCCTGTGTTTGTCTGACTGCTGCCACTATTCTACTAGCACTGCTTATATATCATTCATTCATCCTGTGTTTGTCTGACTACTGCTGCTGCCACTATTCTACTAGCACTGCTTATATATCATTCATTCATCCTGTGTTTATCTGACTGCTGCCACTATTCTACTAGCACTGCTTATATATCATTCATTCATCCTGTGTTTGTCTGACTGCTGCCACTATTCTACTAGCACTGCTTATATATCATTCATTCATCCTGTGTTTGTCTGACTGCTGCTGCTGCCACTATTCTACTAGCACTGCTTATATATCATTCATTCATCCTGTGTTTGTCTGACTGCTGCTGCTGCCACTATTCTACTATCACTGCTTATATATCATTCATTCATCCTGTGTTTATCTGACTGCTGCTGCTGCCACTATTCTAATAGCACTGCTTTTATATCATTCATTCATCCTGTGTTTATCAGACTGCTGTCACTATTCTACTAGCACTGCTTTTATATCATTCATTCATCCTGTGTTTGTCTGACTGCTGCTGCTGCCACTATTCTACTAGCACTGCTTTTATATCATTCATTCATCCTGTGTTTATCTGACTGCTGCCACCATTCTACTAGCACTGCTTTTATATCATTCATTCATCCTGTGTTTGTCTGACTGCTGCTGCTGCCACTATTCTACTAGCACTGCTTATATATCATTCATTCATCCTGTGTTTATCTGACTGCTGCTGCTGCCACTATTCTACTAGCACTGCTTTTATATCATTCATTCATCCTGTGTTTATCTGACTGCTGCTGCTGCCACCATTCTACTAGCACTGCTTATATATCATTCATTCATCCTGTGTTTGTCTGACTGCTGCTGCTGCCACTATTCTACTAGCACTGCTTAGATATCATTCATTCATCCTGTGTTTGTCTGACTGCTGCTGCTGCCACTATTCTACTAGCACTGCTTATATATCATTCATTCATCCTGTGTTTGTCTGACTGCTGCCACTATTCTACTAGCACTGCTTATATATCATTCATTCATCCTGTGTTTGTCTGACTGCTGCTGCTGCCACTATTCTACTAGCACTGCTTATATATCATTCATTCATCCTGTGTTTATCTGACTGCTGCCACTATTCTACTAGCACTGCTTATATATCATTCATTCATCCTGTGTTTGTCTGACTGCTGCCACTATTCTACTAGCACTGCTTATATATCATTCATTCATCCTGTGTTTGTCTGACTGCTGCTGCTGCCACTATTCTACTAGCACTGCTTATATATCATTCATTCATCCTGTGTTTGTCTGACTGCTGCTGCTGCCACTATTCTACTATCACTGCTTATATATCATTCATTCATCCTGTGTTTATCTGACTGCTGCTGCTGCCACTATTCTACTAGCACTGCTTTTATATCATTCATTCATCCTGTGTTTATCTGACTGCTGCCACTATTCTACTAGCACTGCTTTTATATCATTCATTCATCCTGTGTTTGTCTGACTGCTGCTGCTGCCACTATTCTACTAGCACTGCTTATATATCATTCATTCATCCTGTGTTTATCTGACTGCTGCCACTATTCTAATAGCACTGCTTTTATATCATTCATTCATCCTGTGTTTATCTGACTGCTGTCACTATTCTACTAGCACTGCTTTTATATCATTCATTCATCCTGTGTTTGTCTGACTGCTGCTGCTGCCACTATTCTACTAGCACTGCTTTTATATCATTCATTCATCCTGTGTTTATCTGACTGCTGCCACCATTCTACTAGCACAGCTTTTATATCATTCATTCATCCTGTGTTTGTCTGACTGCTGCTGCTGCCACTATTCTACTAGCACTGCTTATATATCATTCATTCATCCTGTGTTTATCTGACTGCTGCTGCTGCCACTATTCTACTAGCACTGCTTTTATATCATTCATTCATCCTGTGTTTATCTGACTGCTGCCACCATTCTACTAGCACTGCTTATATATCATTCATTCATCCTGTGTTTATCTGACTGCTGCCACCATTCTACTAGCACTGCTTATATATCATTCATTCATCCTGTGTTTGTCTGACTGCTGCTGCTGCCACTATTCTACTGGCACTGCTTATATATCATTCATTCATCCTGTGTTTGTCTGACTGCTGCTGCTGCCACCATTCTACTAGCACTGCTTATATATCATTCATTCATCCTGTGTATCTGACTGCTGCTGCTGCCACCATTCTACTAGCACTGCTTATATATATCATTCATTCATCCTGTGTTTGTCTTACTGCTGCTGCTGCCACTATTCTACTAGCACTGCTTATATATCATTCATTCATCCTGTGTTTGTCTGACTGCTGCCACTATTCTACTAGCACTGCTTATATATCATTCATTCATCCTGTGTTTGTCTGACTGCTGCCACTATTCTACTAGCACTGCTTATATATCATTCATTCATCCTGTGTTTGTCTGACTGCTGCTGCTGCCACTATTCTACTAGCACTGCTTATATATCATTCATTCATCCTGTGTTTATCTGACTGCTGCCACTATTCTACTAGCACTGCTTATATATCATTCATTCATCCTGTGTTTGTCTGACTGCTGCCACTATTCTACTAGCACTGCTTATATATCATTCATTCATCCTGTGTTTGTCTGACTGCTGCTGCTGCCACTATTCTACTAGCACTGCTTATATATCATTCATTCATCCTGTGTTTGTCTGACTGCTGCTGCTGCCACTATTCTACTATCACTGCTTATATATCATTCATTCATCCTGTGTTTATCTGACTGCTGCTGCTGCCACTATTCTAATAGCACTGCTTTTATATCATTCATTCATCCTGTGTTTATCAGACTGCTGTCACTATTCTACTAGCACTGCTTTTATATCATTCATTCATCCTGTGTTTGTCTGACTGCTGCTGCTGCCACTATTCTACTAGCACTGCTTTTATATCATTCATTCATCCTGTGTTTATCTGACTGCTGCCACCATTCTACTAGCACTGCTTTTATATCATTCATTCATCCTGTGTTTGTCTGACTGCTGCTGCTGCCACTATTCTACTAGCACTGCTTATATATCATTCATTCATCCTGTGTTTATCTGACTGCTGCTGCTGCCACTATTCTACTAGCACTGCTTTTATATCATTCATTCATCCTGTGTTTATCTGACTGCTGCTGCTGCCACCATTCTACTAGCACTGCTTATATATCATTCATTCATCCTGTGTTTGTCTGACTGCTGCTGCTGCCACTATTCTACTAGCACTGCTTAGATATCATTCATTCATCCTGTGTTTGTCTGACTGCTGCTGCTGCCACTATTCTACTAGCACTGCTTATATATCATTCATTCATCCTGTGTTTGTCTGACTGCTGCCACTATTCTACTAGCACTGCTTATATATCATTCATTCATTCTGTGTTTGTCTGACTGCTGCTGCTGCCACTATTCTACTAGCACTGCTTATATATCATTCATTCATCCTGTGTTTATCTGACTGCTGCCACTATTCTACTAGCACTGCTTATATATCATTCATTCATCCTGTGTTTGTCTGACTGCTGCCACTATTCTACTAGCACTGCTTATATATCATTCATTCATCCTGTGTTTGTCTGACTGCTGCTGCTGCCACTATTCTACTAGCACTGCTTATATATCATTCATTCATCCTGTGTTTGTCTGACTGCTGCTGCTGCCACTATTCTACTATCACTGCTTATATATCATTCATTCATCCTGTGTTTATCTGACTGCTGCTGCTGCCACTATTCTACTAGCACTGCTTTTATATCATTCATTCATCCTGTGTTTATCTGACTGCTGCCACTATTCTAATAGCACTGCTTTTATATCATTCATTCATCCTGTGTTTATCAGACTGCTGTCACTATTCTACTAGCACTGCTTTTATATCATTCATTCATCCTGTGTTTGTCTGACGGCTGCTGCTGCCACTATTCTACTAGCACTGCTTTTATATCATTCATTCATCCTGTGTTTATCTGACTGCTGCCACCATTCTACTAGCACTGCTTTTATATCATTCATTCATCCTGTGTTTGTCTGACTGCTGCTGCTGCCACTATTCTACTAGCACTGCTTATATATCATTCATTCATCCTGTGTTTATCTGACTGCTGCTGCTGCCACTATTCTACTAGCACTGCTTTTATATCATTCATTCATCCTGTGTTTATCTGACTGCTGCCACCATTCTACTAGCACTGCTTATATATCATTCATTCATCCTGTGTTTATCTGACTGCTGCCACCATTCTACTAGCACTGCTTATATATCATTCATTCATCCTGTGTTTGTCTGACTGCTGCTGCTGCCACCATTCTACTAGCACTGCTTATATATCATTCATTCATCCTGTGTTTATCTGACTGCTGCTGCTGCCACCATTCTACTAGCACTGCTTATAGATCATTCATTCATCCTGTGTTTGTCTGACTGCTGCTGCTGCCACTATTCTACTAGCACTGCTTATATATCATTCATTCATCCTGTGTTTGTCTGACTGCTGCTGCTGCCACTATTCTACTAGCACTGCTTATATATCATTCATTCATCCTGTGTTTGTCTGACTGCTGCCACTATTCTACTAGCACTGCTTATATATCATTCATTCATCCTGTGTTTGTCTGACTGCTGCCACTATTCTACTAGCACTGCTTATATATCATTCATTCATCCTGTGTTTAGCTAACTGCGGCCACTATTCTACTAGCACTGCTTATATATCATTCATTCATCCTGTGTTTATCTGACTGCTGCTGAAATTCTACTAACACTACCTACCGCCAGTCATTCCAGTCAAACTGTCAAAAATTACATTCTCATGGTCTGTAAATTTACATTCTACAAGACCATAGTTTTTGTCCGGTATGATCATTAAAGGGTTAATGTTTAAATTTAGTAAAAAATATGTGAAAACCCAGTACTTATATATCTTGAATTTGTTCATGGAACTTTTACGCCTGGTACATTAAAAATACATACACTATACCTGTGATGACTAAACTTTTAGAAAAAGTCTGAAAATTTTAACAAGTCTCAGGGGTTGATTTTAAGGATTTTTTCTACTAACCCATCATTGATTTTACTATCCCGCAGCAAATTTCACTAACCCAATGTTTGTAAGCTCAAAGCTGATCACTTCTTTAATCCATTCACCGATGGATCACTATAAAACTGATTTCCTAAGCAACCATACACAGAAGCTGTTGAATATTTTGAAACTAATTTGTCCGGAAAGCCGTTGCTGCCTTAAATATTCAATAGAGCATTGAAGGTAGCAGAAAATCTGTTCTTTTGTAAATTTCTGGTGGGTACTGAACATAATGACATTATAACAGTATTTTTTCGTATTTCTTCTTTTGAGAGCATTACTAACCGAGACGGGTTAGTACAGGTGTAGTTTTACTAACCCGTATCAAATTCTACTATCCTCGGGTTAGTGGTTAGTGTTACAATCGAGCCCTGAGGCTGCAAAGATCGTAAAAAAGATCCTTGAACACGTTTCAGCAATTTAAGTCTGTCAAAGTGCTTGAATTTGCTTTTTCACTTCAAGCGTATATACACTTACCATCCTGATACTCAATGATATTTCCTAAATATCCAACTTGCTTCAAAATTACAGACTTAAAAAGTAACCTGACCCCCACTAGGCAGGTTACACATCTGTCACTCTCAGCAGAAGTGGGACCAACGGTGCGCATGCGCAGAGTGACACGCCCTCTTTCCTCGATTTTTGTTTCCAATTGAACACGCTTTTCCTTTGCTTAGCTTTTTGATTTTGTTTGACACAAATTCAGAGACTATTTGTTGGTTCCAAACTCAAATTCAGAGACTGTTGGTTCCAAACTCAAATTCAGAGACTGTTGGTTCCAAACTCAAATTCAGAGACTGTTGGTTCCAAACTCAAATTCAGAGACTTTGTTGGTTGCAAACTCAAATTCAGAGACTGTTGGTTCCAAACTCAAATTCAGAGACTATTTGTTGGCTCCTAACTCAAATTCAGAGACTATTTGTTGGTTCCAAACTCAAATTCTGTCATAAGAATCGTGGCAGAGATGGCTGATGATCTACCGAGCACGAGTTATCAGGTGTTTTCCTTTCAAATTTAGAGTTAGCGCTTAGTGTCATCTATTTCGGAGATTCACTAAATACGTGAACCAGTGGTTCAATTCACCGTTCCAAACTATCCATCCATCATCTGACCTCGTATGATGTCATAATCAGCTCAGCGCGTGTATGATGCCCGCGCATGCACAATAAATCCCAACTAGGAAACAGATTCACTTTTCAAATATTCAGCGAGCAGAACAGTTGGCCTACTATCCAGCTTAGGTTTTTAAAGCTTTGCGCTGAAGTTCAGCTACATATTTAAGAGTTACTGACACAGGAACCATGCCTTCAATGAAATCTATTCTCCCTAAGTTATATTTAATGTATACTTAGTGGTGTTTTTGAGGTTTTTAACTCTGGTTTATGAGTTTCTGGTTTTCATGTCAGTACCCCTGTTTTCGAGGTATTCTATAAACCTATGCCTATCGTACTATCATCATCAAAACATGCTTTAAAAACCCTTATTACTCACTTATTTAATTCTAGTTTAGTGCCTATATAAATATTCAAATGAAACTTTGTGAAATCCTTTGCTCTTTCAGTGAGTTTTCAAATCTGTTTTTCCTGCCTTTTGTATAGAGGCTTTGTATTCTTTAACTGATCTCCTATCTAGAGAAATCTTACTAGTTTTCTTGGAGCTGTTGCTTCATTCTCATATTTATTTTAATTTTAGCAGTCAGTATTATCGTCTGAGAGAGTGAAGTGTACTTCCTCCTAGTGCGATCGTCAACATGCGAAAAATTTGGATGCCGCTATGGCATTATTTGCTTGGTTCGAGTCATTTGCTAATGTGCTTACAAAATCACTGATGAGCGAATATCCTCTGCCATTCGTGCTTCTACCGAGGATTCAGCTGAATCAGACGACGGTCATAAGTCTTGCGGGCGTACTTGTAAATGGGTGGAAATTCATCGTCCCTCTCGACTAGGCAGGAATTGCGTTCATCGCAGTCTAAGTATAGATTCTAAGAAAAAGTGTGTTAAAACGACTTCCGGTAAGTCTCAGACTAAAGACCACATAAGCCTTGAGGGGGACATTACCCTCATGCAGTGGCGGAAGTTACAAATTATTTATCCCATGCTACGGTTCTGTTTACCTATTGCCAGTAATGTTAATAGATCTCCGATCTTTTGTATTTTGATGGGTCCTTCACGACTAGGCAGGAATTACGTTCACCGAAGACTAAGTCTAAGAGTCTCAGAAAAAGACTGTAAAATGACTTCTGATAAGTCTCAGTCTAAAGACCATATAAGCCTTGAGGGGGTGCATTACCCTCATGTGGTGGCGTCGGTGGCGGAAGTTAGCGATAATTCATCCCATGCAAAGGTAAAGCCAGTAATTGTAAGAGATCTCTGATCTCTATGTCTGCTCCCGTTATTGCTCCTGGCTTGTCCGGGCAAGCGGGTTCTAAATTTGGATTGTCTTCTGGTTTGACCGGGCATCCGGATATGAGCTCTGTGATTGTTTCTGGCTTGGCTGGACATCCGGGGTCTCTTAATCATCTGGCTTTTTCGTCTTCCGTTTCCGGTAACGGCTCATCCATTTCCAGTTTAAGAGGTGCTTTTCCGGGTCTGCTAGATCCGGCCAAGCATCCGTCTGCCAATTCTGGTTCCGGTTTTCCCGCTTCCGTTTCCGGTAGTATCTCTGTGATGACTTCCGGTTTGGCCGTACATCTGGGGTTTCGAGATCTGGCAATACTGTACATCCGGGTTGTAGGATCTTGTTCAGTTTCTGGTTGTCTACTTCCGGTTTAAGCATTTCCGTTTCCTTTTTTTCCACATCCGGATTTCGTACAGCGGGGGGATAGGGTTATTTCCGGTTTTCATGGATCTTTCTGGTGTTCTAAGATTATCTTCCAGGTCTGTCTTCCTGTTTTGGATTTCCGGTGATAGAGAACTTCCGGGGGTTCCAGGTTTGTTCTTCAGGTCCAGTTTACATGTTCGCTTTCCTAGAATCTAGTCATCTTCTTGCCTAAGAATTAGTCTTATTTCCGTATTTGTTTAATATTGGGAATGTTTAATGGCTGAAAATATTCATACCGAGTCATTGCCAGTCTTGTAGTCTCTCTTGGAATTGTAGTCTATTCAGACATTTATTCGTTTATTAGTGACAATTTTCAACGTAATTAAAGACTCTTCCGACTGGTTGCCATATGGGTTTTTTGTTGCAGCTTATTTTATATGCGCATATCATCAGCCGATAAGTCAGTCTTGAATTCTACGCATTATCTCGAGATATGTAATTTTTACTTTCATCCAACTTTAGATGGCCAGTTGTCTTCGGGCCTTTTTTCGCGCTCCTTTTTCCTCTTATGTCGGCAGGTTGACATATTTATTTTAACCAAAGGGAGTTAATTTGTGGAAGAAAACCCCTGATTCTAGCGTAAATCGTAGTCTAATTTTGTCAGTCGCTGAAAGGAATTAGATTCAGTAGAGGTTTCATAGGGATGAGTACGGCTACAAGATTAATGTCTACAAGAACAATAGTCGCTAAGAAAAGATAATCAAGCCAAAAAGGGGGCAGGAAGAAGGAATATAAGCCAAATTCTTCTGCGTTGTGATAGTTTCGGTGAGTTGTTGTTTTTTTTATTCGCTTTGCTTTCATTTTTTCCTGATTTTTTGTTGTTTTCCGTTTTCTCGCGTAATTTTCTGCTCTATTTTGACTGGGTTGCTGCGGGCCTCCGGACGGTGGTTTCAGTGGGCGGGGATTAAGAATTTGCTGGGTATTTTGTGGGCAGTTTGACTGAGGGTTGTTGGTGAAGCCACCAACAACTTTTGGTCGGATATTTCCCAGACTGTTCGGTGGGTCTTGGGGTTTTTGCTCGTCGAAGTTGTTGTCTGGCGGCGGGCCGGTTGGAGTGGGGTGGGGGTGGGGGGGGGGTGCGCTAGAGAACGGCCGAGGATCTTTGGATTTAAGCAACCACCAACAATTTTCGGTCACATTGTTTTCAACATATTTTGCAGGTCCAGAGATATTACAGTTGTAATATGTCGTTTGCAAAATTCAGTAGCCAGACAGTTAATCAAGTATCAGTGTTTTGTGTTTTTAACATTCGAGCTGACCCCAGAGATTCATTATTATTCAATCTTTCCTTTTATTAGGATTTCAAACACAATGTCATTTGTTATTACAAAGATGAAATTGTTGGTTCTAAGTCTATAAATATAAGAATCAATAAATATATATAAAAAAAATTTACAGGTATGTGTAGGTCTATGTTTTAAGTTTTCTACCTCTTGGCATAAATATCGAATTGTTTGGGATATCTAATTAATCAGTATACCTAATGCCAAGTCATGAAGCTGGCTTGTTTTCCAATGAAATTGATATGGACGTTGATTTAAATATAGGACACAGTTTTGCAATCATTATAGGATCCTGTCTCATGTTCAGCATGATGATTTACCAGTGATTGCAGTCAAATACTTCAGTGTAGAAGAAGTGACTGCAATCTTGGGAGTTAGTCGACCGTAGGTCTATATAAAACCCCGTGACTTGAAGAATGAGTCTAGGGTGTTTTTGAATGTGTTTAATGTTGGAGCGTTAATTGCTTCTGTTGGTAGAGAATTCCATACATTAACAACTCTATTTGTGAAGAAATACTTGCGTAGATCAAGTATTATTTGACAAGCTGACGAGATGATCTGACAAGCCCGAGCGGCTAGGCAACCAGTTGATGTATTCAATAACAATTTTTTATTAAATCTCCATTATTATATGATTTTTAAATTAGTAGTCAAAGGTTTGCCATAGTTCTCTTAACAGGCCCTTGTCATGCATTCTATTCATAGGATTGTGATGATGTCATCACAAGTAAGTTTCCCGTAGTTCATCATGTCGAGTGGTGGTTTGGGAAACCGTAATTTATTTTCTTCATTCTATCTTGCTAAACTTCTGTCACGATTTGAGGTTTTCGAATTCCAGACAGGATTATCGCAGATTCTCAGGTACAGGATTTGGCTATATCTTGATTCTAAGCACTCTCATAGGCTTACTATGGGTTTTTGGTTTGCCACGATATCTGGTTAAATCTCTAGAAATAAAATTATCTATAATTTTTGCAGTCTTTTAGCATTTTAATAAGTTAGGCTATACTGATATGAGACTTTTCTCCATTCGAAGTATGGTAAGCGGTATTATTAAACTATCCATAAAGTTACCTCTTTTGTGAGGGCTAAGCATAAGGATATAGAACAGGATTTTTGGTTGGAGCATCATGGCATATGTAATCTATGTGGTTTCTATGAGCAGTCCTCTTTAGCATATAGTAGGTTTGCCACATCTTTAAGGGTGGCCCTTATCAAAAGGGCCAGATATTCTAGGATCTAGAATCTTTCTCTGCAATCTCTTCTCCCAAATGGTCTTCTGTTCCTTCTAATCTTCTGATCTTCATATTTTTCAATGCACCAGTATACGGCCGCATAAATCAAGTCTCTACTGTTTGCGAAGTTTTAGAGTTTTAACACAAGTTTCGATGTTTAATTTGACGACATCATGTTTATAAGTGCTTCTGGACTCCGTTCGTCATACTGTTTATTAATTATTAACTTTAGTTTGTTAGTTATCTGTGTGCAAAGTTTTGGCTTAAACATACTTGACTCTACTAGTAGTCCGCCATTAGTGAAAAATCGGCCAGCTGACAACAGCTCACGCTATTATTATTCGTTAAGTACTCGTGCAAGTCTTTGTCCAGCTATGATTAGATACGCCACTAATGACTTGAAAGCTATCCAACAGTCGGTGCTGAATAATAGCTTGCTACGTAGGTTGGACAAGGAGACTTTTTACGTACTACGTGCTAACGGAATAAATACTGTTGCTAAAACGAAACGTGGATGTCGGGCCGGTCGCCTTAAACGAAAGGCTGTGTCTATATGCGCCCACAGAAAGGACGACAATCTGGTACGTATCCACCCACGGCAGTTCTCGACAAAGCTAAAAGTGTGTCTGGAACTCACGGTCCTGTACAAACAAATGTAATGAGATTATGGAAATGATTATCGATGAAAAGATTGACATTTTGATATTAACCGAATCGTGGTTGCAAGCGAGTGGCGATGAATCTAAAATAGCATCTATAACTCCTGATGGATATGAACTTAAGCATCACCCACGGGCATCTCGTGGGGGTGGCATTGCTATTATTTATAGAAGCCATCTCCATATCAAAGTATCTGTGAATGCTTTCCCTGAGTATCAGTCAGTTGAGACACTCGAGTTCGTGCTAACGCATGGTCAGATAGCTATGAGTTCGTGTGCCTTTACCGCCCACCGCCGTCTAAGAAGAATAAATTAACCAGCACAATTTTTCATAAAGACATAGCCAACATAATCGACCTTGCCAGTGTTAAAAACGGTAATCTTATTCTTCTGGGCGATATCAATTTTCATTTTGATCAGATTGATCACTGACACTAAGAAGATGTTTAATTTACTGTCAACTCACAATTGCCAGCAGCATGTTAACACAACAACGCATAAAAATGGTCACATTATTGACTGGGTAATTAGTCGGGATTCAGAACAGTGTGTCCAAAACGTACTTGTGAAGGATCTTCAAATGTCCGACCATTACCTAGTAACAATACATCTAGACGCCATTAAAATGCCCACACCAAAGAAATCGGTACTCGTCAGAAATATAAATAAAACTGAGTTTCGTATGGATCTCGAACTGTCGAGTCTGGTCTGTTCTCCACCACAAAGCACCGACGATTTAGTGGAACTGTACAATGCAGAACTGTTACGGCTTTTAGATAAGCATGCTCCTGAGAAAATTAAGATGATTCCCCAAAGATCTCAATCTCATTGGCTTTTTACACAAGAAGTCAGGCTAGAAAAAGGGAATAGGCGGAAGGCCGAAAGGAGATGGAGGAAGTCACGCCTAGAAGTCCATCGCCAGATCTATGTCCAAGCTAGGAACAATGTTACAAGGCTCATTGATAGGGCAAAAGCAATGTTCTTCAACAATAAAATTTCAGAGTGCAAATCCAACCCAAAAGAGCTTCATAATATAATGTCCACTCTTATGGGTAAGCGCAAAGACTCCTCACTTCCCGATAACAATGATCATGCGCAGATTGCTAGATCATTCTCACAGTTTTTCCAAAATAAGATTGATGATATTCGAAGTCAGTTACATCAATCCACTGTCTCGACAATGTCCACGTGTGATGAACCAGCATTCGAACATGGCTACCTCGACCATTTTCAGCCTCTCTCTGAACAAGACGTCTCATTTCTCCTCAAAGAATCAAAACCAACATTTTGTGCTCTTGACCCTGTCCCAACCAAAATGATATTTGAATATTTGGACATTTTACTTCCAACAATAACATTAATCATTAACTCTAGTCTAGAGTCGGGTGTCATGCCAAAGGTCTTCAAGCAAGCTATAATCAATCCGCTGCTTAAAAAACAAGGTCTTGATCAAGACGTATTAAAGAACTATAGACCCGTGTCTAACCTGCCGTTTATCTCAAAACTTGTTGAAAGGGCCGTATGTAAACAACTATCTGTACACTTGAATTCACACGAGCTACATGAGCCTTTCCAATCTGCTTATAGACAGTCATAGCACGGAGACAGCGTTATTAAGAGTGATAAATGATATTGGAAGTGGTATCGATATGGGTAATGTCTCATTACTAATTCTACTTGACCTCAGCACTGCATTCGATACCATCGACCATGAAAACCTACTCTCTAAACTAAGTCGTGCATTCGGTGTCAAACGTCCTGCATTAGATTGGTTTCATTCATACTTGACTGATAGATGTCAATCAGTATACATAAATGGAACCCCTTCGGAATCAATCCAGCTTACGTGCGGCGTACCACAAGGGTCTATACTGGGCCCCGTTCTATTCACCCTGTACACTCGACAACTAGGTTCAGTAATCGAAAAACAGAGTATCAAAAGACACCTTTACGCAGATGATACTCAACTAATCAACAGTTTCACGCCATCCACATCCACTGCAACTATCGCTTCCAATCAAATAACAAACTGTTGCTTCGATATTAAATTATGGATGACCTCTAACATGTTGATGTTGAATGATGATAAAACCGAAGCGATGTTGATTGGGCCAGCAATTCGGCGTGCCAAAACAGAGTTATCTGCGATTACCATCAGCTCAGCTCAAATTCCCTTGGTAGACAATGTTAAGGACTTGGGTGTCATGTTAGACAATGAACTTAGTGATAAACTGATCATAGTAAATTACTTGTTTTTATTAGAGACAACGCTTTCTCTAGTTCATCGGACGCTCGCTCCTTCTCGAATGCCCGCTTCTTTCCTGCTTGTACGCTTGTCACATGACATTAGTTCATGTACATCCAAGCCACGGATATGACCGAGTGTTGCCGAGAATGTCCGGGACTGAAGCGTACATTTGTAGCGTACCGTATTGCACATAATGTTTGTTAACTTAATTCAATGTTTAACACACTCCCAATTTTTATTTTTTATTTTTGTTTAATTGCAAATAAACACGAACTACGCAAACTTATTTACAGAACCTATTTACATATCTATATATGATGGAATTACTGATAGAAATACCCATTACGGAGTATTTCTAACAGTCGCGCACAGGATGCTCCTCGTTTCGTTAAACAGTCAGAAATCTGATGAGAAGCTTCCACCCATGCAATTTTGGAAATTTCATTTTTCTGCAGCATTTGCTTAATTGCCGCAATGTCAATCCTTAGACGTTTTTCATGGACGACTTTGGTCGAATGTATATTATCATAATAGTGACTTATTATCTATAAAACAGTCAATTGGAATGAGATTTTCTGTAGGTTTGCTATAGAGGATTTCACTGAGTGTATGTCCTATATAAAAGGCGGAGTCTAAGGCATCGACCATTGACAAAGTTTCTGCTGATAAAGAGCTTTTTACAACTCTGCGAATTTTACTTGATTTCCATGAAAGGACACAGCATGTTTGTTCTATACCGGTTAAGAAAATGATGTGACCACCTCCACTCGAAACACCATCACTAAGATTCGCATATGATGCATCGCTATAAACTACTAGCTGCAAATCCTTCACATTTCCAAGACGAGGAAAAAGTATTTTGCAGTCACATGAAGACTTAAAATTTTTAATCGTCTTATTAGCTCTAATAATGTCTTCAACTTTGGGATTTTTAGTAGACATAGATAGTTCTAGGAACTCATAACTAGCATCAGGTCTTGTTTGACTAGTTACCCAATTAATTTGGCCAATAGCACTACGCAATTTGGTAATCTCATCTTTTTTTTAAGGAATCTTGTTTTTGTATTGATCTGGCTGTACTTAGTGGAACTACTGATAGGTTATTTACATATGACTGCTGATCTAGTATGATGCCTCTATCAATGTGGTGGATTTCTAAGCCAATATACTTAAAATGTCCCTTTTCCTGTTTACCAACTTGAAAGGTAGATCTAACTTTATCTATTACATTAGTTTCAAAATTATCAGTCCCAGACCAGATAAAGTCATCTACGTGCATAAGGAACAGACCAATTAAAGAGTCTTTGTCATGCCAGAAGAATAAAGCTGGATCTATTTCAGATTGTACTGAATTGAGTTTCAATAATTCATCACGAACACTAAAATACCATGCCCTTGAAGCATCATTCAAGCCATACACACACTTTTTCAACTTCCATAGCACACCATCCGCATCAACTTCCACAGGAGGTTTAAGATAAATTTCTCGACTTATGGGATTACTTTGCAAAAATGCTACCTTTATATCAATAGTTCTACATTCCCAGGTAAAAGTTGATGACAATGCTAAGAATATTCTGAGTGTATCTTTGCTAGCTGTAGGAGAATCACTTTGAACGCTTTCATATTCCTCAAAGCTTCTGGCAACCAATCTAGCCTTAACATGTTTTTGATCGCTAACAATTTTATCTGTAATAACCCAACGTGTAGACAAAAATGGTTGACCTGTGTCTTTAACCTCTTCATACACATGAAAATCTTTCCAATTATCAAGTTCTATGTCTTTAGCTACTTTAACTTCATATTCGTTATGACAGCTACTAGCCTCGCTCACATCTTGATCTACAGGTAAGTCAATAGATACACTATCATCTGAAACATTGCTAAATTCAGTAATTATTGACCACTCTTCAATATCATTCTGAAAATCTAACTCTCTTATAACATTATTTCTATCCTTGATATTAAAACAGTGTTTATATTTTCCAGTGGCTTTACCTGCACGACTAATTATTTCTGCTTCTAACCAGTTATCACTACCCACTAGTAGATACTTAATTTTAGTTTTAACCTTAGGTCGTTTATTCTCAGACATGTTTTGACAATCAGTATTTTCAACAGTATTCTTACCAGGCATGCCTGACTCGCCTACATCATTCTCATCTGACAGACTGCCATCACATTCATTATTTACATTGTCCTGTTGACTTGGATTATCACACTGTTTGAATTCCTCCCCAACTCTTAAAAGTCTACAGGGATGCACTCTGACATAAACACTACCATGACGGACAAAAACTATTTTCCCATCTTGACCCAGTACTTTTCCTGGCCCTTTCCATTTATTATTAACCGTATAATAAACATTGTCGCCCATTTGATATACAGTATCTGAAGGTCTAATTTGATATCTTAGTGCTCTGCGAATTCTATTAGAAGATTCTGCTTCAATGAAAGCTCTTCTACTGGCATGAATTGCATTAATGTGCTTGGCAAAAAGGTCACTAACTGTGATACCAGCGAGTGCTGGTGGCTTGTCTATCAGTATGGATGGTAGATTAGGATTGCAACCAAACACTAATTGATAAGGACTCCACCCATGAACCATTTGTAAAGAGTTTTTGGCATTGATAGCCCAGACTAAAGCAGTTTCAAGATCCAATTTGTGATCATCATTAAGAAGCTTTTTGAGACAATCATCCACAACAGCATGGTTTCTTTCACATTCACCGTTTTGCCAAGGACTTAATGCAGCAGTATTCCACACTTCTATATTTAAATTCTCAGCCATATCTCTGTACTTTTCATTAGCAAACTCCCCTCCGTTATCCGTCAAAAATTTTTCGGGGGGGGGGGGACCCATACCACTACCTATCCAGAGTCTGAGAACAGTGTCCATTATAATTTCAGGTGTTTTTTTCGAATTACAGCAGCCAGGCTAAATCTTGTAGCTAGATCGATAAGATGAAGAATATATGTGTTTGCATTTAGAACTTTAAGATCCATAGCCACTACTTCATTGAATTTTGTAGCTAAAGGCAAGCATACAACTGGTTTAGCAGGAGTTTTCTTGAACTTTCTACATATTTCGCAATTCTCAGTTATTTGTTCAATTATTGATTTTGTTTCTACATCATCAATTCCCGCATCTTGCAATAGCAACATAAGACGACGAGTAGTTGGATGAGCAAATTGTTTATGAAGCTTTAGTAGAATGGAATGTTTTTGTTTTGAAGATTTATCATCCATATTGAACAGTACTTGAAATGAATCATCAACTGGCATGTTAGGCTCATCAAAAGGAATACAATAATGGCCGGAGGAAGTACATTGTAAGTCTATTTCCTGTCCAAAAATAGAAGCTCTATCATGTTCCAAATCTAAAATCACTTTGGCGGCTTTCATTGATGGCTTGCCTAGCAATAATGGAATGTCGCTATCAACAATATCTGTAGTTATAGTACATTTTACACCCGAGATTTCACATGGAAATGTTACTTTTTCTTTAGATTTTAACCGTTCACCTCCTCCAAATCTGAACACAGTGTCACTTTTCTCTCTAACTACACGATCTAGCTTATCTGAACTAAGAGTATCTAAATAACAGTTCATCCAAGTGTTTCCAGCAACTGTTGAACTGCAGGCGCTATCTAAGACAGCAGAGTTCATGGATTCACTTAATAATACTGTCATTTCCTGAGCCATATTACCAGTAAAAAAAACAGCCTCTTCATCCTTAATGTCATTTTTAGATTTCTCAATATTTTCGTATGAATGAGGACAGTTTTTAGCAAAATGAAGAATTGATTCGCATATAACACATTTCATAGTTCTACCATCATATCCTACTGGATTGAGAAGACGCTTATTATTTACATCTGTTTCATATTGTTCTCTATATCCTCTACCACTGAAAGCTGCTCTTCTATTAGTTGAATATCTAGCATTATTTCTAGAAAAACGACTACGGCCACGAGTGTTGTATCGACCATAGCCATAGCCACGCCACGCATTATAATAGATTTCATTTTCCTCTGAGAGGTAGGTTTGTTCCAATTTAATATTTAATCCTGCATCATCTCCAATCGGCATTGACTGACTACCGAAAAATTTCTTTAATGACTGAGTCATTTGTTTTAGCAAGGTTGCAATATCATTATAATTTACACCTGTTAATGCTAATTGTCTATCTTTGTGATCTAAACCGGATCCGTCCAATAATTTGAATGCCAAAACTGCTTCTGGTAAAGCCATGTTATGTTTCTTTGTTTTATTATACAGTTTGTCAAATTCAGTGACATAATTTTCCATGGACACTTCAGATGTATTCTTGTATCTGTCAAAATTTGTATATGCTTCATATGTTGAGGAAAGTTCATCTTTTTTTATAAATAGCATCCAAAAACGTAATTAGTGTATCTACTCCATTATCTGTATGTAGTTCATCAACCGAGAGCTCACTAAACACTTTATCACGAATTGAGTCACGCTCAGGCAAAGACAATGCTATCGCCGGGCCCTGTTTATTTTTAGCTAAGTCAGTTACAATTTGCCATACCTTAATTTCTTCAACCCACCGGCTGTAAGGCTTAAATCCATCAAAGATCGGCGGAGATTTATAATTTCCACTTGCCGCCATCTTGTTCGTTTTCACAACAACGTTCGACACTAACACCGAGTATACTATCACACAAACGAGAATCGCTAGATTTCGCTTTAAACTCATAAAATGTTCGCTATTACGCATCACAAACTTGTTTTTATTCGTAACCACGCTCTGCTACCATGATAAACTGATCATAGTAAATTACTTGTTTTTATTAGAGACAACGCTTTCTCTAGTTCATCGGACGCTCGCTCCTTCTCGAATGCCCGCTTCTTTCCTGCTTGTACGCTTGTCACATGACATTAGTTCATGTACATCCAAGCCACGGATATGACCGAGTGTTGCCGAGAATGTCCGGGACTGAAGCGTACATTTGTAGCGTACCGTATTGCACATAATGTTTGTTAACTTAATTCAATGTTTAACACTTAGTATGGAACATCATGTCCGTTATCTGCGTAAGGTGTGTTTTATGCAGCTGCGGAATATATCAAACATCAGAAAATACATAACTCGCGAAGCTGCTATTATGCTGGTACTAACATTAATTATCTCAAGGTTAGACTATTGTAACAGTCTGTTTATAGGCGCCTCAAAAGATGCTATGCGCAAACTCCAAGCAATTCAGAATGCAGCCGCTAGAGTTGTTTCCCTAAAGCGTAAGAGTGATCATATCAGTCCCATTCTCCAAGATCTTCACTGGCTTCCAATAGAACAGAGAATACGCTTCAAAGTCCTCTGCCTAACCTATCAATGTATCATATCTACAGCACCAACCTACCTTTCAGAACTGCTAGAAACGTACACGCCAAGCAGGCCACTTAGATCTGCAAATCTAAACCTGCTTAAAATTCCGAAAGTTAAATCAAAAACCTATGGTCACAGAACATTTGCTTTTGTTGCTTCTACAGAATGGAATGATCTTCCAGCTAGTCTTAAATCTTCATCCACTCTAGCTATATTTAAATCAAATCTTAAAACGTTTTTGTTCCGTCAGGCATATCCAACTGTATGATCATTCTATTTTATTATTGTAAGCGCTTAGAGCACGCAATATTTGCGTGGAATTATAGCGCACTATAAATATCCTATTATTATTATTATTATTATTATTATTATTATTATTATTATTATTCTTCTAATCAGAAGCTATTAGCGTTAGAGCGGTTGTTGTTTTCTATGATTGTCAAATGAGTATAGAAGAGGCTCTTCTGTGGAAAGTAGATCCAGGCTTCTGTTCATTGGTCGGATTGAATCGATTCATTCAGTCATTGCCATGGGGTTTTCTTTCATTTGTAGAAGGAGGAACGAGGTTTTCTTGGGATGTCACTAGATCCAAATCTTTTTGCAACATGTCTGATTGCCCAGATTTTATCTTTCATGTTTCCCTTTTCGGACAGTCAGGTTTGGGCGATGATCGCACTGTCTCAGTTCTGGACATGATTGTTTGGTTTCATGTACCTTCCAATATTCCTGTTTGTAATGGTTCTGAAGATAGTCATGGACCATTTTGAAGAATTTCTTCTAGCTACTCTCTTTTGGTCAAAGAGGATCTGATTGGTAGCCTTTCTCGATCTTCTGGTAAGATTTTGCTAGCCTTCTCCCAGTATCATCAGATCTCACTCAAGTAATGGGCTTTCATCTTCATCCAATCAATAATTCTTCATCTTGTTTGTTTGGAGATTTTCGAGTGTCCGGTCTCTGTGAGACCATTTTTTCTTCCAAGATTACAGGATATCATTTTTTCTTCCAGGAGGGAGTCGACCTGTCGAGTTTGTACAAAGGTCGACTATTAAATCTTTGGCATATGTTTTTTTAAAGCACGGTTTCTTGCATGATTTCGTTTATATTTCTAAGCCTTTGCCTTCCTGGAATTTGGCCTTGATTCATAAAGTTTCGGCAGGTCACCATTTTGAGCCAATTGGATCTCAGTCTCAAACAATTGACTCGTAAGGCTGTTTTCCTTGTTGCTGCCTCTTCAGCTAGGTGAAGATCCGAAATTCATTCTTTTTCCACAGAAACGGTCAGAATTATCGATTCTGGGAACGCAGACCTCAATATTTGACGTAACCAAACCAATGTTTTGGTTACGCAATATCATTAAGTGCAGACAGAAAATTAGGTTACATAAATATGAGCTCTTGATTTATTTCAAGTGGAGAAATAGTCAAACGCATGTTCAGTTTGTATCATAGACTAACAAGGCATTTAATAACCTGGAAAATCTTTTTGCTGTATATATTAGCGTCTGAAAGCAAATATTAATGGGCCAATTGTAGCTCGCTGGGTAGTGTCGGGCCGTTCCGGTGTATCATGTCGACTCGCCACGTCGCAAGTGCACTACGAATGATGACACTGGTTGGCATCCGGTCTCGGGGGGGACGAACCTTGTACGAGACTGCCATGCGGGTAACAAAAACCGGCTCCTAAGGCCGGTGGAACTCAATCATTCCGGTGGGGTTGTGCGACCATCGTCGCGACCATTAAACACAACTGTCTCATCCCAAGAATTTGTGTCACCAGTATGCCTGTCCATAGCAATTTCGTGATCTATGGACTTACAAGATTTGATTTGGTGACCTAAAAATATAAGTCTATACAATGATTTTACCTAAACAATTATAAATATGCCAGATAAAACTACAATAAGAGCATACGAAAATACGAGACATAGAGACAGGTAGATGAACTTTTAAACATGGGGCTCCCGGAGGTACCACACAGACTCGTAGGTCCGCAGAGGTATCCCCGCAAGGGTGGCTCCTGCATACGAGACTTAACTACTTAGCTTAATATAAGTTATTATACCTCTAACCTGAAAGGAAGAAGATTATCTCGGACGAAAAGTTATGTGCCTCACACAGGCACTACTCCTAGTGCTAGTTTGGGTGAGGAGTATTATCCTCGCGTGGACCGTCGTCGCTGAATCTTTGCGAGAGGCAAGTGCCTCGCGCGGGCCTCCGTCTCGGGAAGGTGTCACCACTGCTTAAAGCGGGAGAAGAGTAGTAGGCAAAAATGGACCCACTCTAATATTTCAACCAAAAATGCTTGAGAAAGAAAAGACCATACCTAGTGAGATTATGACTATAGGGTTGCGTGCTGTTTTACGTGAAGATGGGACGAGCGACTCCCGATGGATTCTCCCGTCACTGTCTTATGTGATTCTTAGTATGCTGAATTAGTAGTTGCCGCTTTATTTATGCAGGCCTTCCGCTTTGCTTAATTAGCGTTTAGTTGTTTTTAAAACAAGAACTATTTTTGGCCGCAAATGGCTGGTATCCACCGAGCTATTTGACACGGCTGTCACTGAGAACAGATGCCCTAAGACATCAATACTGAAGACAGCGCTCATACATGTTACTTAATACGATCTCCGAACTGGATAAGAATCTGGACATCCCGCTCCGTAACCACATAAAACGTTACAAGACATCGATTACCTTTCACGAAAGCATTATTAGACCATTTCTCTATCGTTATGGGGAGGGTGTGGGGTGGGGGAGGGTGTGTGAGAGAGACGAATACCCACCGTAAATGTCCTAACCGTAAGGGCGTGGCAGATCTAAATATCATGCCCAGACATTCTGACAGAATTTGGTGGGGATATGCATCTCGCCCATCACCAGGTCCTATGGAACTAACCGTTTAACCTGTCGTTAGGTTTATATACAAGTTGCCTTGTTTTGCACTGCGGTGCGGGAGGTTTGTTCAGTAAATAAAATAATAATATGTTTTCGCAGTGCTTTCCTACATTGGCTAAAGTGCTAACTACTAAGTATCCCAAGATACAAGGGGAATGTATGTGATAACGCACCCTGACCATCACCGCTGGGAAACCCCAACAGTTTCCCAGAGTCAGATCAGCCCATGGTGCGGATGGGGACATCCAAACAATTAAGAAGCCACAAGGCTCAATGGGGCATGAAGAGAGAGACAAAATCTTAGAGTTATGAGTCTTACGGGAGTGCGGGGTTAGATTATCGCACTGCCGGAAGAGAAGAGTATATTACCGAGTTGGTAAAGAAGAAAGTGTCTCTAATCATTTGAACCTATCCTATCGAGCTGAATAGAAAAGGTTTTAGTCGGTAGCACGCCGGGATAAACAGAGTTATAGCATGGACAGCGACCGTAGTGAAAAATTGTTGGTGGCGGGAGAAAGTGCTGTATATAGAAGTGTTGCTGTATAGTGTTTCCTACGTGCACTGCAGTCCTATATTTTCAATAAATAAGCAAAACATATGAACTGATGGCCACTGGCCATATATATACATAATCTAACCAGAACAATCAATACGGTATCAAATGACCAAAGTTATATATATTAGTACATGTTAACGAACCTATTATAGTGCGGTTAGCAACACATTGCGGAAAATGAGAATAACTATAAACAAATACAGAAATTATAACTAGCGGTCCTAAGACCGTTATGGTTCCTTTTAGTAATCGGGACCATTCTTACGGATACAATATAATTAACGAAATACATATAGAGAAATAATTAAACTGTGAAGAATAGTTACTTGAATACTCGGTAGTCATTCTTAAGTTAGGCTACCGTGTTACTGAAATTGATACGTCATTCCGTGGTTGACATGCGATGATGCGTTCCCAGAAAGCTGGAAAGTTCCCGCAGGTTGGTTCCCGCAAGCTGTTTTCCGCAAACAAGATTTCTGCAAGAACACTCATGGCGGGACTACATCGCTCAGCACTGTAAACCTAATAGGATGTCTAACGAGCAGTCAGTAAAAGATACGATAGTACTACTGTGGTGAAGAAAGTTCCCATACACTGATGGCACGGATGGAAGGTGTAAGCAAACTGATCATAAGCGGGGGTTGTCAGATGCGAATGAGGATACAAAACAATGCTTCACGGTGCTGGCAGAGTTTACTTGCTGCGGTCAAAAGTCAAAAGAACCTACACGATATTAGTGCGGTGACAGTTGAAATACCACTTAGGCGTGGCCGGCAGATCCGGCGAGTCATCCATCAAAGAACATCCTGCCTCTACATCTGTAGAATCACATATTCAGGCCGCAAAGGCCTGACCGCAAATTTGTGTTCCGAAGCAGATATTGATATTCGTGAACAATAATCAGAAAGTTCCAAATTACTCACGTAAGTAGGGAGTTACAAAATTGTTTTAGTGCGGTGGGTTGGGCAACTGCCAGCTACTGGAGAAAAACCCCACACATAGCGAAGTAATACGTGTGTTGCTTATCATGCTGATAGTAGCTGGTACAGATCCAACCTGTTCGGCCCCTGCGGCCCCTGGCCGAGGATGCTCTCGATCTCTGGGTCGCGTCTCCTTTTATACTCCTCGTGACATCACAGGCACAGGCTCCAACCAATCATCATTCGAGCAACAGCCAATTAGCGCATAGCTAATAATAGCGCAGTCGAATGTTCTAGAACATTCGAGAAGTTCTGCGTCCACGTGGTTATGATGTCACGGCAATATTTTGAAGATAATCAAGAAGGGTTTTCCATGGATAACTCAGCCATTTACTAACCGATTTTGAAATGGTTTACAGATTTAAAAAGCCTGTTGAATTCTGGCCATGGTTAATGCCAGATTTAACGGGAACAGGCAATCAATAAGGATTACAGGGTACCATCTCGGTACACTAAAAGCGCCATCCTATCTTGGTCATAAACTACGTGCTCTATCAAAAACAGTATTTAGACGCTCGCATGCGTTTTAATGAACTTAGTCGTTTTCACAACGCGATCTCTCATAGGCCCATATACGCGTATGTCTGTACCCAGGGGGCCGTGTTCAGGGAATGAATCCAGGACGGGCGGCGCGTACCCAGTTTAGCTGGAACGGCCAGTGCCCAACCGGTCGATCCGAACTACCCCATCTATGAGTTTGTGCAATATGACTGGCTCACATCTGAACTATTGTTTACGTGAAGGAAATAGCCGTAACCTATTAATAGGTTACGCAGATTTTACTAATTTCATGGCCTGGGACAGTCTAATTTTATATCCCAGAAGGGATTTTTTATCGAAGACCCAGTCTAACTGTTTCTCAGCCAAACCTATTATTCTTAAATCTTTATTGTCTTTTTTGCTGTCGGACAGATTCTGGTGTCCTGTCAGGGCCTTAAAAGGCTATAGACGTCGTACCAATTTTAATAAGATCTGATTCTTCGCTCTGCTGGGTTCTGTACGCAGAGGAGGTGGCTAGACCAGTTTCTAAAGCCACAGTTGCCAGATGGTTTTGTGAGATCATAAAATTATGCTATGACATTGCCTCCCCAGGTGCGATTAATTTAACCCATGTCAAGGCTCTCGACCTTTGTGATATGGCTTCCTCCTTCGCTCTTTGCCGGTTCATCATTGGTCGATGTCATACAAGTCGCAGGTTGGAAATCTGAATCAACTTTTTTCTATTTCTATTTAAAGGATCAAAGGCCAGTGGCCTCCTTTTTCAGAAATATAACGTTTTTAACAAAACAAGACATATTTACCAAGCATATCTCACTAATTTCGTTAATCTAAATCTGTCAGATATGGTGAGAATATTCTCTTGTTTTGTTTATTTCATTGAGTTGATCATTTTCCTTGTCTGATAATCACTGTGTGGTTGATTAAGATGCACAATTATGTTATGTTATTAACATTTGGTTATGTTTTGTTTGATTTTTATCCTTGCTTATGGATTCTCAAATCTCTTCCCACCATGGGTTCACAGTGGGGCACTGACCAAATCTACGGGTTTAGCAAGTAGTGATTGTACAATCAAGATGTTTTTGTGGTGTAATAACAACCCCTAACAGACCCCCCTTTAGTGGGTTGGTCTGTAGTTTTATTAACCACTATAAAAACATACTTACCTTTCAATCACTACGACCCGGTCTCGGCCACCCCACAGGGCAATAATTTGAGAATCTATTCAGGATATACGGCACTTAAATTTAGAAAAGTGAATCTGTTTCCTCTTGCTTAGTGACAGGCATCACCTAGGAGTGAGTACAGACTGGTGCCAGTCTCTATCAGGGCTTATGCTGGGGGTGATCCCTACCAGTAGCCGGGTTAAGGGTATGCATGATGATGGAATAGGCATAAGGGGGTATGTAAGAGAGCATGAAAATCTTATTTTGGTAGCTAAATGCAGATTATTGATTTAGCAAGTAGTGATTGAACAGTAAGTATGTTTTTATAGTGATTAATAAAACTACAGCCCAACCCACCAAAGGGGGGTCTGTTGGGGTTTTTTTTGTTGTATATTTCCTCGTAAATACCATATCATACAGAATCGCTTAAAATAATTTAATGATTCTTGGCAGGTGGCTTCTATATGATGGCTAGATATGCCTTTTGAAGGATTCACCTTTTCACTTCAAGAGTATACTTACCTTCCTAATACGCTTTGATATTGCTAAATATCGGCTTTCACTCAATAAAAACTCGGATTAAAAAGGTTATGTTCCCCTACTGGGCAGGTAGTCAGATGACAGTCTGGAGGATGCTAGACCCAACCACACCGCGCATGCGCAGACTAGTACTTCCTCTTTGCTAATTTATTGGCAGAGACCACATGCAAATCTTTTCTATAGTTTTCTGCTGGTTTTTTCAATCAGTTCAAGAATTAAATACCTGAGGATTATGTCTGAACGCGGTATGTCTCCGGAGGAGGGCCCAGGACCCAATCATCAGGTGAATCAACTACTCCTTAGCGAGTTTGTTCCGTTGTAATGTGTTTCCGGGACTCACATAAATTAACGTGATAAGCGCCTAAAAAACTGGTTTATTTCTATTATGGCACTATGAAATCCTAATCTCTCTTTGTGTTTATGTCCACAGGTATCTATCTATGATTGAACAGGACAGCACATCATCAGAGGGTTTGTTTTTCTCTCCACCAAGGTTCCATTTCCTACTAACATTTTTAGGTTATCTAACCAAAAATCGATGCCCAGTGCTTTGGAGGCCTCGGAAGAAGGTCTCACTTTGCCCTCTTGGTCCACTTCCTTCCCCTTATAGGTGGAGAGAGTTAAGAGATTCATAGAGTTGATGGAGCTTCCAGTACATCAGATCGGATGGTTTGTCTATGCTAAAGACTCAAGTATTCTAGTTATTATATGAGGCACTTCAATTTTTATTTGAAAATATTTATAAAATCTGCTGCCATTTTATCATTGTATATCTGATGTTTGTTTAGTCTGTATAGTCTATCCTTTCCAGTTAAGATGTTCTGGATATGAATAAAATTCGTCCTTGCACCTGGATGTTTGTTTGTTCTTTTTTTTTTAAGTTATGACATCATAATCAGCCTTGCACTTTATTAACATTTAAAGTTTTGCCCAACTCTGGTTTATTATCTTTGTAGGTGGTCTGTATGACCACCTTCCCTCTCTTTTAGTTTTGAGTTACTAATTCTTTAACTAAAATTCTCATTGTCTTCGTCCTCTGGCCTGTGTCAGAAACATGGTTGTCCCTCTTGTGGATGTTTCCTTAAAGAACGTTTCGCCACTCATCTCTGCTGCTTTTGGTGCAGTCCCTGTGGACCACTGCTTAAATGTGAAATATGTAAACAGTGGGGGTGCCATCTAATGATGGCACTCTTGTCGTTGCAGGCTAAGGAGAAGGTCTGTGAGGAGGAGAGAAGAGCGAAGAGAGAGGTGTCTGGTAAGAAGGGTAAGAGGAAGGCCTCGTCCTCTGTGGATATGGAGGCCTTCCGAGTTGAGATGTTGGGCGAGATGAAGAGGACAATCAAGGATTTGGTTCCAGAGTTGCTCTGTGGCATGCTTCCTGGACCAAATCTTTTGTTGTCCTCTTCATCTGCTTCGGAGCAGGTAATCCCCGCCCCTGAATCAGGTTTCATTAGGACCCTACCAGTTTTCGAACAGGATTCAGAGGTGGCCCCATTAGAGGGGCGGTCCAGGACACTGGTAGCAGGCTTGCCGCGCCTGTGATCCGTGGACGGTTGTCGCTGGAGCCTGGTGTCTGCTTATCAGCCCAGGAATATCCGCACACCGCAGGTACCAGTTCCTCCTATCGTACCTTTCCTAGCCAGTCCGGGTTAGCATTCTTCGCTGGCCCGGAGTCTAATCTTTCTGACCAGGATGAAGAGGATTACCTCACGCAGGAGTAGGGTTCATGGCGCAGAAGGTGGCCCGGGTTGGATCTGATGGCCAGGTCTACCGCATACCTCGGCTTGCCGAGAGTGTAGCAGGTTCTGGTCAGGGCCATGGTATGGCGAAATTGTCCCCACGCAATGCCACGGCGCCTACTCCTAGTCAAGCCAGTCAGTTTAGTATGCTAATGCTATGCCATCTCTGCCGCTGGCGGAACATATTGTAGATATGTTTACAGTGGCAGAGATGTCCATCAAGGCGCATGGATCTCTCGCGAGGTGGCAAGGCGTTGCCGCATCGTGTCTGATGAATATCAGAAATACGGTGTGGTACCTAAGCTGAGCGTGGATGACCGCGCGGCGTTAGGTGAGGACACGCGGCCAGGCTCCCTGTCTGACACAGGAGCGCTGTGCTCGAACGCTTTGCTACACTGCAATGCGGAGGAGAGTGGGAGAGCGTCTATTCCGGCGCTTTCTCATGTCTCCCAGCTGTTACAGGGGGTAGTAACGGCATCCGCATCGCGCCAGCCTAGTCCGGTAACTGTCCAGAGAGCCATCCAGGATGGAATCAACCTGGCTCTGGATTGTTTAACCCGGTCTGTGACCAGGAGTGTCCGGGCAGGGCGCACGTTTGCTTTAGACAACCTGTGCCCGTCTCAGGACCTGAATATTAGGCTGCTGCGTACGCCTATGGCAGGTCCTGGTCTCTGGAGGTGAGGGATGTAGGCACCTCCAGGAGATGGTCACCCTGGTCATTAACCAGAGGGCACTGCGCAAGCAATTTGAAGTGCTCTGTAGAGAGCGCCTTCACACAGCTCCCCCTGCGTATCGTCCCGTGCAGGCTCGAGGTGGCGGTGGCCAGCCACCAGCGCAGCGTCGGCCTCGGCCACGGCCACACGCGATTTGGCCAGCAGCAAGGGGGCGCAGCCAGTCAGGCAGCCGCCCACGCACCTCGGTGGCGCTGGTCATAGCGCGCGAGGAACTGGTCGTGGTAATCATGCCTGATGGGTCGGTTATCACCGTGAGAACCACTCCGGTGCTTCTCGCCAAGGAGACAGTGCCAATCTTGCACTCCTTATGTCCACCTCTCTCCCTAGGTGGTCCAGTGGGAGGCCGATTGGCCCACCACAAGCAAGAGTGGGAACGGTTGACTCAGGACCATTTAGTCTTGCGATGGCTTTCAGTCGGGTATCATCCCGATTGGATAACAAGCCCTCCATCGCGGCTGTCTCTGGTGCCAGTCTGGACTCAAATTCCAAGAGATCCAGATCAACGGGTGTGTATAGAGGAAGAAATAAATTCCCTCATACAAAAAGGAACAATTCAACCGGCACAAAAGTGTCCGGGCTTCTCTTCAACTGTGTTCCTAGTATCAAAAAGCACTGGAGGGTGGAGACCAATTCTCAACCTCAAGCCATTCAACAAGTTCATAGACACACCCAGTTTCAAAATAGAGACAGTGAAATCAGTGTTGGCAGGGTTGGAGAAGGGAATGTGGACAGCTTCAATAGATCTGAAGGATGCTTATTTTCACATTCCAATAGCGAGGAGTTTTCGTCGCTTCCTGAGGTTCACATTTCAGGGCAGACAGTGGGAATTCAGGGTTTTACCCTTTGGAATTTCTACGGCTCCTCGGGTCTTCACCAGGGTGGTTCTTGCGATAACATCATTCCTCCGCAGGAGAAACATTGCAGTCCACACCTACATAGATGACTGGCTGTTAAAAGCACACAATCAGGAAAGTCTGTCAGTAAATCTGGAGATTGTTTTGAAAACTCTCACAGATTTAGGGTGGATAATCAACTTTCAGAAATCAGAGCTGACTCCATCCCAGAAGTTTGTTTTACCTGGGAACGTTCTTCGATCTAGAGATAGGATATGTTTATCCTACTCAGGAGAGGGTACAGGTACTCATCTCATTGATACAGTCAGTGTGCATCAGTCATTATGTCCTGGCACGGGTTTACTTGAGAATGCTGGGGTTGATGGTTTCTCTGGAACCAGTCATTCCTCAGGCGGCTTTATGCAGGCGCCCTATCCAGTTATTTCTCATGACGCAATGGACCCAGAGTACAGGTTTACTGGACTCGAATGTGTCAGTGTTGGAACCTCTTATTCACCACCTTCAATGGTGGATGAAGACAGAGAATCTCCTGGCGGTGGTGATGCTAACCCCTCCTCACCCTCGGTTAACGATGTATTCAGATGCATCGATGGAGGGGTGGGGAGCTTGTCTGGAAGAATCCACAGTATCAGGGCTTTGGAATCTGGATCAGTCACAAGAACATATCAATCTACTGGAATTACGAGCAGTAGTCCTGGGCCTGGAACATTTCATAAAGAAAGTTCAGGGCAAGAGTGTTCTGGTTCGATCAGACAACTCAACAATAGTGACTTACATAAACCGCCAGGGCAGAATGTGCCAGGGCGGAACGAAGTCGCCCAGTCTTTGTATGATGACATGGAAGCTGCTTTGCTGGTGCCTGGATCACAGGATTACCCTGGAAGGTTAAATCTGTTAGCAGACTCATTGAGCCGAAGGATGAGTGTTTTACCTACGGAATGGCAACTGATTCAATGTGTGGCAGATTGTCTGTTCAACCACTGGGGGAAACCCAACATAGATTTATTCGCAATGAAGAAGAATGCGAAGATGACGACGTACGTCTCTCCGATTCCAGATCCGAGCGCTATCGCAAGAAATGCGTTAGCTATCAGCTGGGTGGGAATGTATGCATACGCATTCTCTCCAGTAATCCTGATTCCAAAAATTCTTCAGAAAATCAGACAGGAGGAGTGCCAAGTGCTTCTGATCACCCCAAATTGGCCAAGCCGATCATGGTATACGGATCTGCTGGACCTTCTGGTCTGCAATCCGGTTCCTCTGCCTCTGATGGACAATATTATCTTCCAGGGCAAGTCCCTTCACAACAATTCGTCAATGTTCAGATTGACTGCGTGGATGTTGTCAAGGAATCTAGAATTAAGGAGGGCTCTTCTAAGCAAGCAGCCATGTTTATGGCAAAAGCCAGAAGGGGGTCAGCCTCCAGAGCATATAATTATAAAATCAACAGATTTGCAGAATGGTGCTCAGAAAGATTTATTAATCCAATGGATTCATCTATTCAGGTAGTAGCCGATTCCTCTCTCACCTGTATGATGCCTATAGCCTCAAGCCTAACGCTATTGCTGGTTATAAATCAGCTTTAATGACAGTTATCCGTTGCTTGGCTAGTAGGGGAAGTGATGAAGAAAGTACGTTGAATACATTGATTAAAGCATTGGCAATCTAAGACCAAGGAATCCCCCAGTGATTCCATCTTGGAGTTTGTCTAGTGCTCCAGGTACTAGCTGATAAGTCATTTGAGCCACTAAGTTCCATTTCTATGAAAATGTTGACTCTTAAAACTATATTTAATTGCTGCGGCCTCGGCAAGGCGGAGAGGCGAAATTCATGCCTTATCAGCCGAGGCAGACCGTTTTGTGGTTACAGGAGAAGGCCTTAGGCTTCTACCTAGGATAAATTTCATGGCTAAGAACCAGTCTGAAATATCCAGGTCAACCTATATTTTTACCAACTTTGAATAGATATGATCCTCATTCAAAAGCATGGTGTCCAGTCCGGGCTTTAAGCCAGTACAAACAACTTACTCAGGAATGGCGGATGGACCCGTCCGTGTTATGGGTGTCATATATTGAACCCCATGGCAGGGCGTCTAAGGACACCATTTCCAGGTGGATTGTAGAGTGTATTCAATTTTGTCATAAATCCACCACAGGTAAACAAGTTGACATGGCCAAGGCTCACAGTGTTCGCGGCATAGTAGCTTCTACTGCCCTGTTTAATGGGGTTCCTGCGGATGACATTATGTCAGTAGCCCAGTGGCATTGTGAGTCAAGTTTTACCGACCATTATCTCCGTGACACCTTGAATCCTCTCGCCTTATCAATTTTGAAAAAATAATCTAGGTGTACATATTCTGATGAGGTTTCCTTATTTTTTATATATTTCACAATTAATCAATGGAAACAACCACTTATTAGGACTGCATCAGCCTTCACCAAGGGGAAGATGATGACGGCATCCAGCCTCAACAAGGTCAGTCTTGTTTATGTGTTGTTCATTGTTTATTGTGTTGTTACGTGACCCTTCGTTTCTAATATGGTGATGGTTCATGTTTTATGTGGTTCTTTATTGAGAGTATACGAAAATGAAGCCTTTTCATTTTTTGTCTTATAGTACATGGCACATGTATGTAGAGAGCGTATGGGACATTGAGGTCATTCTGTCTTCCTCCCAAAAGGATGGGTCAGTGGGTGGGAAGCGCATATGACATTTGCTCATCTCTCAGCCATCGGTTGTGTTACCCGATGTTCAATTCTATCCCTGGTTGTGTTTCCACACAATTTCCGAAGTTTTAGTAGGGAAGAGCTGGTCATTTGACTTCGCCTCCCTCCCGCTGAATTCTCTGTCAAATTCTGGCAATATCAAAGAGTATTAGGGAGGTAAGTATACTCTTGAAGTGAAGTAAATGAAGTCACGGATTTCTTTTTTCACCAGAGAGTTGAAAACCATCTAATATGGACCCGACCTCTCCGCCCCACAGAGGCTCAGTCTTCAGTCTCTTGTAAAGTTGCATAGTGTCAGCCAATAAATTAGTCAGGAATTAGTCTGTGCATGCTCGGTGGTTTTTATTGAGTGAAAGCCGATATTTAGCAATATCAAAGAGTATTAGGGCGGTAAGTATCAACTCTCGTGAAAAAAGAAATCCGTGATTTCGTTTATTATAGGTTTAATTTTGGGTGAAAACGGGATTTTTATGCAAAAACTCATGATTTTTGTCGATTTCTTTATAAACAGCATATCATACAGAACCGCTTCAGATTTTTAGAGTTTATGCCATGGCGACTGTCCGTCATCCGTCAGCTTTTGCTTTAAATCACTACTCATTAACCACTTAGCCGATTTCAACCAAATTTGGTTGGAAGGACCTTATCGTCGTAGGCTCCAGACTCCCTTCCATTCAGAATTTTTATTCATCAATTTTTTGGTTGAAAATCTTAGATTTTATGAAAACTGTACCGGAAATTGTCAAATTGCTTCTTCCTTACCATGTTGAGCGATTTCAATCAAATTTGGCTGAAAGGATCCTGTGGCGATGGGCTCGAGAATTTCCATTCAGAATTTTAATTCATCAATTTTTTGGGTAAAAATTTACCAGAAATGGTCAAAATGCTACTCTTCCATAGCTGCGTGTCATATTTCAACCAAATTAGGCTAGATGGATTCTATGATGGTAGGCTCTAGAATCTCTATTCAGAATTCTAATTGATTAATTTTTTAGATGAAAATCTTAGATATTGTTAAAGAAATTACCGGAAATTGTCAAAACACTACTCCTCATTAACCACATGGCGGATTTCAACCTAGTTTACCTGGACAGACACTGTGGGTTGAGGTTTCAGAACATGTATACAGAATTTTGATTGGTTACTTTTTGTGTGAAAATCTTGAATTTTATGAAAATTTACCCTATATCGCTTAAAATGCTAATTCTCATTAACTACTTGGCCGATTTCAACCTGACTTGGATGGAAGGACCCTACGGTGGCAGGCTTCAGATCCGGTCCATTGAATTTTGTTTAGTCAGTTTTGGGTGGTCATCTTGGATTTTCCAAAAGTTTTGGTAAAACAGTTAAAAGCGTACATCTCATTAACCGCTTGGCAGATTTCAATCAATCTCAGCTGGAAGAACCCTATGTGAGTAGGCTTCAGAACATATATACAGAATTTTGATTGGCCAATTCTTTTAGTGGCTACCTTGGATTTTCTGTAAATTATCCATCATGTCTTTAAATGCAAATGGTTCAAATGCTAATGGTCCAGGTGAGCGCCACATGCCTTGGGCCTCTTGTTTAATGAAACTTGGTGTTTGCCTCAGTTATGATACGTAGATGTGTGTTTGGAAGAATTCACATTTATAGGTCCAACATTTTGGGTGAAAAGGGGCAACTAAGTTTATTTACCTGGGTATGTACTTCGATCTAGAGATAGGATGTGTTTATCCGTCTGGGAAAAGAGTGGAATCACTCATTTCAGTAATGCAGTCGGTGCGCAACAGTCGCTATGCCCTGACACAGGTTTACTTGAGAATGCTAGGGTTCATGGTTTCTCATAAACCAGTCATTCCACAGGGAGCCTTGCACTGGCGGCCTATTCAGTTATTTCTCATAACACAGTGGACCCAGAGTCGCATCACAGACCACTTCTGCCGGAATGAACATACGCACTAGCGCAACCCTCTTCCACTCGGACTGAAAAGGAAGTGGACCCAGGTTTCAGAATTATGGGACTCAAAAGTGTCAGTGTTTTAACCTCTCATTCACCACCTTCAATGGAGGATGGTAAGGTAAAACCTCCTAGTAGGGTTAATGTCCCCTCTCCACCCTCAAATCACAATGTATACAGATGCATTGATAGAGGGCTGGGGAGCTTGCCTGAAAAAAGCCAAAATATAACTGCTATGGAATCTGGCAAGCTAGTTCTAATTCGTCCAGGCAACTCCACAGTAGTGACTTACATAAACCGCCAGGGCAGAACGAAGTCACCCAGTCTGTATCTTGACATGGAAACTGCTTTGCTGGTGCCTAGATCATAGGATTCCCTTGAAAGCAGCTCAGACTCCAGGAAGACGATCTCTTGTCGACTCATTGACCTGAAGGATGAGCAGTAAATTCTTCCAACAGGATGTCAACTAAATCATTGTGTGGCTGGATCGTTTGTTCAAGCACTGGAGCAAACCCAGTATAGACTTATTCGCAATGAAGAAGAATGCGAAGATGATGCCATATGTCTCCGATTCCACATCTGAGCTCTATCGCAACAGATGCGCTAGCTTTCAGCTGGGTGCGAAGGTATGCATACGCATTTCCACCAGCAATCCTTATTCCAAAAATCCTTCAGAAAATCAGGCATGAGCTTCTGATTACCCCGAACTGGCTAAGCTGATCATGGTATACGGATCTGATGGACCTTCTGGTCTGTTATCCGGTTCCTTTGCCACTGATGGACATATAATCTTCTAGGGCAAGACCCTGCACAACAGTTCTTCAATGTTCCAATTGATTGCATGGATGTTGTCAAAGAATCTGCCATTAAGGAGGGATTTTCTGAACCAGCAGCCATTTTAATGGTTAATGCCAGAAAGGGGTCAACCTCCAGAACATATAATTATAAAATAAAGTCGTTAATGCTAAAAAACTGTATTCCTTATTGCTACAGCCTCGGCACGACGGAGAACTGAAATCCACGCTCTGTCACCCAAGCCAGACCGTTTTGTGGTTACAGGGGAAGGCCTTAGGCTTCTACCAAGACTTAATTTTATGGCAAAAAACCTGTCTGAAATATCCTGCTCAGCCCATTATTTTGCCTGCCTTATCAAGATTTGATCCTGATTCAAAGGCTTCAGGTGTCCAGTCCGAGCTTGCTCCATTATAAACAAACGTATGGCGGATGGACCCTAGTTCGTTTTGGTTATCCTATTGTTGTCGTGTAATAGGAAAGACTAGCCAACACGGAACCAGTAAATGCCGCCCTGGACTATGCCACAGCTGCCTTTATGGATGGCTGTGCTCAATGCACAAACAGAGGCAAGAATGTCTAAGACACAATTTGCCCACTTTGCGCTGGACCACCGTAATGGACAGGTTTTCTTTAACAGAGTAGGACATGGTCACATCCGCGGATGCCTGTGACTGAGTGAACACTATTAGGTTGTATATATGATCTTTGCATGACGTCTTCCTCGAAATAATGGCAATGATCACAAAAGTTTCCGGGAGTGTTTGGTACCATTGGGGAGCCTGAAGGGTCTGCTTCCTCAAGACGACAACCGCAAGTCTATTCAAGAAGAAAGCAC
Organism: Chaetoderma sp. LZ-2023a; assembly: GCA_034401795.1. Taxonomy (NCBI): domain Eukaryota; kingdom Metazoa; phylum Mollusca; class Caudofoveata; order Chaetodermatida; family Chaetodermatidae; genus Chaetoderma; species Chaetoderma sp. LZ-2023a. The sequence continues at coordinate 4,960,378 of CM067363.1, forward strand.
CCCGAATTAATACATTCCTGTGTACACCCAGAAACAGATAGCAAGGAATACGACCTCGCCATTGAAGTCGGTCTAGGCTCTGAGCCAAAGATTCGCCCGACCTTGCGAGGGTAGAGGTTCTTGCTTAATCTAGCCGATTGTGTCCTTCTGTAGCCGCCTGAGACCTTAAGCCGCAAAACATCTTATATAAATAAACTACCGCATTGCGCCGGATCCCTTTTAACGATAGAGTTAGGCATATACAGAAGGCCCGCCTCTGGACATCTGCTGAGAACATCGGATCAACTAGGTGGAAACTACTAAATTCCCCCACGTGTTCCTGCCCTCTAGAACACCAAAGTAGGATTCTTCTTTCTCCGCTCTGCCTTAAGCACACTGACCTCACCACAAACTAACCTTATATATAGACTGACGAAACAAATAGCCACCAATGGCGAAGGCCGCTGTCTCTCACCCTTACTCCCGGAACACATTCCTCTCGCTTAGGACCCTCCTGAGAGGCAGTTGTTTCCAACCCGCCTCACAGGCCTACCCGCCTCTCGAATTGGATTGACTTCTCTAGTAGCCTTCGATACCTTTGCCCCCCCCCCCCCCCCCATCCATCCACCATTTTAAATACTTAGAGCACGCAAATCTGGTATCCATTGCATCCAAGTTTTAAATGCAAAGACACCAAGTTTTCTCCGTGAACCCACCAACCCCCACTTGCCCAACCCAACCCCCTACATAGACAAGGGCCCAACAAACCCTGTCTTCAGCAGACATCAACTGCACCTCTGATGAGGTCTACTGTAGAACGAAACGCCACGAAAAGTCCGGATCACACCTTAAAACGATGTGTGATGACCCTACACTGATCATTATACACCAAAGGGTACCATCTAAAAAAAAAAACATGCAGAAAAACAACAAAGTCTGCATCATTTTCCTTTTAAGGTAACCAGGTTTGAAAGATTCTTTCCTGGCTCTGGGTGCGAGCCTCACTCTATATGGGTCTGTCTGATAGAATGACTGATGGACAGACTGAAGAATTGTCTATTAGACTATTTACTGGATTGGATAGATGGTTTTTTCTCTTCTCTGATGGTTGACTATCAATATTATTCTAGAGCGACAACAACACAGTCTTAACTTGTACTTTGTTTTTCCACTTCAAATTCAATAATTATTTTGCAATACAACGTTATAAATTCAAACTTCTAGATAGCTCTCTACATTCACAACCTTACTCTTATCATTGACATGCTCTCCAAGCTCCTAACTTTTCTATAATAATTTCACACATACCACAATTTCGTGTCTATATTGCGCACTAATAGATAACACGCAGGGCAAAATTTGACAAAATAGCCAAAAAAGCTTTATACAGGTATATATCATACAGTCATATTTCAGAAAGATTTCAAAACATTTTACCGACGAATGAAACTTGGTACCGTAGAACGCTCATTAGTATCTGCAGCTTCGAATAGGACGATGGCTGTAAATTCTTTAAATCCAAACCGCTGACAAACGGTGATGACTTCTATTAGGTATATTTCAAGAAAAAATAGGAAAAAAAATAACACAAAATTAGAACACATTCTAAATTTTTCACGCTAGAAATTCTTACTGTCCTACGCCTATGCTTAATGTATACCTTATATCCATTATTGCGGGAGTGAAATTATTAATTGGGACCGCCTAAATATTGCATATATTTTAATAAACATTGTTTATTTCATCGAAATTAATCCAAAGTTTGACAAAATGGCGTCATGAAAAAATAGAAGTCACGTGATGTATGTGGCTATGGGACGAGGTTAGGTTGTTACCCGAGTAGCTCGAAGAGGCTAATAGTAGTACACGGTTAGAGGCTTGTGCAATCCACAAATAGGAGGGGAGCTTCGAGTAGCTACGAGAGTGAGGGTAATACTCCGTAAAATGTAATGTAACCAAGTCGGCCAGGACGAAATCGCCCAAATGAACAAAAATCACCAGTAAATATATTGCCGAATACATTTACTGCTTAGGTAATAGTGAATTTATTGCTCAAATTGTTTTAAAAACATCTTCTGTATATATTTATTATTAATTGGCGAAATTGGCATTTGCGACGCTGCAAAATCTGTTTATTTGGGAGGTCTCCTAGTCCAGATAAAATTCAGTGGAATGCCTCCAATCACAAATGAGCTTTAATTTGGTCGTCAAATTTATTTCATCATTTAAGAATCATACACGTAAGATTTACAAATATTACATAGAATACAATTATTACACACAATGTAGCCTACAATATTGATTATTGCAGTATGGCAGGCAAGAGGAAAGAGCAGTTTCCGTTTGATTATATCACATTTTTGGGCTGAATTGTACATCAGGGAGGCCGTTCTGCCCCTCTAAGGCAAAAAATGTGATAAAAGTTTATGTTAATGCATAATACGCAATTCCACCCCGCCCCCCCCCCCCCACACTTGTGGCCATGAGCAAAAAACTGTGCAATATAGATACAAAATTACAGTATATAGCATACTAGTTTCCAGGCAAACAAACTCACCATTCAAACATGTCTGTTCAATAATTTGTAAAAACATGAATTTTCAGCAATATATTCAGTTAAATACAATCCTGAATAATATCAGGCTTAAACCTCATGTAGCTACTTAACCATTGTAATGCTGAATTTACTGAATTAAGTTATTATTACACAGACTGGTCTGCCAGCCATACTGATTCCATTTTAGAATTATAAATTGTTAATATCTGGGTTCAGCAGTATAATGGTTAAATCTATATTTAAAATATATCCATAGTATGAGGATTAACTCTTTCATTTCAATGCTGTACTAATTGTATTTACTTTTTATAATGGTCATAAAAAGCAACTATTGAATATTTTTCAAATAATTTAACAGAAAATGTTTGCTGCCTCTGGCAGCAACAACTTTCAATCAAATCATTTCCCAAATGTTCAGCAGAATAAGTATGACATCATAAATTGCAATACATATATGTATGCCGTAAGGCTCAAAGGGTTAATACACTCCTGTGCTGGTTGTATGTTTCTGCAAACACAATAGATCAATTAATGACTTAGTAGTTGGTGGTATGGAGGCCCAGCACATTAGTAGTAGTGTCGGAATTAAAATGATACCACCTTCAACTGGCCGCCGTTCGGCGATCCGGGCCCCCCACCGCCCTCTCACTCCCTGGGGCATAGGTTGTTGAGACATGTGGTTGGTGTATGTCTCTAGATGGCGGCCCCCAGGGTTGTTGAGACATATGGTTGGTGTATGTCTCTAGATGGAGGCCCCCAGTGTTGTTGAGACAGGTGGTTGGTATGCCTCTAGATGGAGGCCCCAGGGATTGATAGGGTGGTGGGGGACACGGATCGCCGAACGGCTGCCAGTTGAGGGAGGTTGTATGATTTTAATTCTGACACTACTACTAGGCAAATGATACCACCACCCTCTCAATCCCTGGGGCATAGGTTGCGGGGGCCACCACGATCGCCGAACGGCTGCCAGGGAGGTAGTATCACACTACTACTACCAGGGTCTGAACTCCCATTTAGAGACAAGCCTCCACAGTGATATACATCACTGATCGCCATCAACCACAGGGCCGGCCTCTATTCTGTGTAGGCTCAGACAAATACGTAGTCTCTGCCAGAGTCGCATCGGCATGATGGGACCACGCATAGGGGCTTCCATCTACCTTGACAACGCTCACCTGGGAGGAGGCTAACGTGATTAGCATGTAAACCACGGCAGACTCTGGCATGTTCACATGTTACGCAGAGAATCTGGTGCTGAGCAGGGGTCTCCAGCAGACAACCACGGCCTACCCTCTCCACCCTATAGAAGTGGCACACAGACTCGATCTCTTTATGTGGGTGAAAGCGGTCGTAAATGTTTCTCCGCAAGGGGTCGACCCAAGGATTGTACTGGGGGTCATCCGGGAACTGGGCCCACTTGGCATCCAATATCATGACAGTCTCAGCGCCCTGTGCCACTGCTGTAGACGCCAGCACGAGCAGTATGATGAGAATCATGTCTATATATGAAGAGTTAAATTGAACAGAGTGAACCCCTCGAGAAATATCTGTGCCAGATCGAGCCCTGTTCCATCCGGATCGATAGTGATCTTCATCCCCTCAGGGGCAGGGGCTAGCTGCTTCACTCTGCCGCCAGCTAAGAAACGTAGCTCTAGGACTATATGAGTCGTTTGCGGGCTAGTGAGTCCGACTCGCTGAAGCAGTTTAACAGCACCCTTGACTTTGGAGACATGTGATACACCATCTACCCGTAGGGTGCCCTCCTGGAGGTTAACAGCTTCTTCTGGTCCATCGAATGAACGACACAGCAGGAGCTTTCCACCTGTAACCCCGCTCGAGGGACCCACCTTCGTCGGGAAGACACCTTCACCTATGTAGGTGAGGAAGGATGATCCCCGATTGTAGAGCTTTCGAACTGTCCCATCCTTTTTCACAACAGTGGAGAGGGGAGTAACCTCTATGTCAATGACTGCGGGATGCCTATATAGGGGCAACCATGTTTGCCAGTCACCCCCAAGTCCAGCGCGGTACCACACTTCATTCTTCTCAAATATGAACTGCAGGTTTTTTGCCAGGGTCAATAGCAGGCCATCATGGGCCATTGGCGGGGCACCCCTCGAATAGGGTTTGACCAGATGAAAGCTGAGGTCGTTACTTAGGGTGTTGATGTCTGCCACCTCTGTATCCGAGAGCTAAATCAACGGCTTGAGGATGTACTTCCTCTTCGGGAAATCGTACCGAAACACGATCTTGTGGCCATCTATGTTGCGAACCAGGCGCTCCTACGACACATCCTTGAGGTCTGTGAGCAGCTCCACCCCATCACCACCAATGGGGTGGAGGGAGAATTCCTTTGAGTTTGCTTCGTACTGTAGGGCGAATGACTTGCCATCGCTCTCTTCTACCTCATCAACCTCCGGGCAGTGCACACAGCAGCTCACTGGTAGAAGTCGGCTGGGATGTGATAGAGTATCTCCCAGGTGCCAACAGCAACCTATGGAAAGCTATCAGTCCTAGCGTGTTCACACCTGTAAATCACCTGTTTGACAGCCCTCCATTAACATATATGCCAGCACGGATGGGATATCGGACGCCCATTTAGAGTTTACGCTCTTATTACTACTCGACCTGACGACAACATGATATCACACCAGGAATATTTTACCTTTGCTGAGATGATGAACCCGATAGAGGGTTGCCCAAAGGCCTTAAACGAACAGAGGCTCGCACAGCGATGGATCTGTCAACAAGAAGGAGAGCGACGACAGCGGGAGATCTGGTATCAACAGGCTGCCAGCAAGGCAAGGAGGCGAAGAAACAGTGAAGGTTCCCGATACTGGCAGGCCCTCCTGGAGGCGAGTAAGCGGGACGCAGGAGAGCCAGATGTCTTCACATACGACGATGAGCCAGGTATCTCAGGAAGCACTGTAGATAGTGTGGATGATGGTATTACAGGAAGCACCACATACGACGATGAGCCAGATATCTTCACAGACAAGGATGAGCCAGATGACATACAGTGGAAAGAGGAAATGGTGCAGAAGTGTAAGACCAAGAAAGCCATCCAGCGGCGGGCCTACTATCTTGGTGATAAGGCGAAGTTCCGGATGTCACGTCTCAGAAAGCTACTGGCACCCGACATAGCGCTGGATGACCACTTTCTTAGAGACGTCTGTCTCAACACTAAAAAGCTGGCACGGTTCGCCAGGCTCTCCAAAATGAACCCTTCTATGACTCATGAGCAGATTCTGCAGGTTTAATCCTCCAGATATACTATGGCAAAATCAGAGTGGCAGAAGCAACCAGAGCTATACCCCTCCCTGACTGCTGACGAGGGCAGTACCATCCATGGTTGGCGACTCCAGCAGATAGATACCATCAGGCAGAATCTCATCCATGAGGCAGAAAAGTACAGCAGAACGTGCAGGCGATATAAGACAGCCTACAACATCCTCGCTGCGGGTGTGATTGGAGCAGTGCTGGTGTGGCAGCTGTGGCCACTTTCGCTACAGGGGTGGGTGCCATCGTCGCCATCCCGCTGGGTGGCGTGACACTAGCCGCCACTGTCTTGGCCACGGGCTTGGGGGTGGGGCAGCGACAGATCACAATGAGGCTGGAGAAGCATGCTAAGTATGTGGCACTGGCGCAGAGTATGCTACGGACTATCGATGAGTCTGTCAGCAAAGCTCTCGAGGATGGCCAGGTCACTGATGAAGAGTACCACCATATATTGAAGGTCCAAGCCCTGTACCGCATGGAGAAACCTAAAGTGCGACAGCAATAGCTCAAAGGCTCCTCCAGCGGGCGGGTTGATATGGAGGAGTTAAAAAACGAGATGTTACGGCGATGTCGCCTCGCTGGTCTCTGGAGTCCAGACGACTACAAATAGTGTGCTGCCTGTACGGTAGCTTTAAGAACACCAGTATAGATGGCCTTCCCACTGAACCTCACGACAGTCATCCGGAGCCACCCGCCCCTCCTGGGTACACCCTTGACTGGCCTGAGCGGTCTACTGGATGATATACCAGAGCTAACACTGTTCTCCATCACAGTGGATGGACGGTCCCGAACTAGCTTCTCCGTCAACCCACGACCGCTGACCAACCGCCCCATCACCATCAAGGATGTGAAGCAAGCTCATACTTGAATGGCTGCTCCAAGCCTCTCATACTGGAATCAGCAGCTGAACCCCCCACGGCAGGATGTGGAGTAAGTTCCACCCTGCTTCACTCCTATTCTGGTACTCCTGAAGCTGTGCTCATCGCCAGCTGTCTCAGATTCCACATGTACTTCACCGTGCGACGAATCCTCCATGAGCTGGGGGCAAGCCTCCCTGATACAAACGCCTTCAACCCACAGCTCAACAGTCATAGCGTCTCAGCGGCCAGCAGACTACAGAGAGAGTTCAGCGCTCATCCAGACTATCGGTGGCATGGTGTTGACAACAGCGGTCTAGGGGTTATGTACGGTGTCCTGAGACTTGACTACTCAGGATTCCCCTATGGAACCCCCCACCCCCCGACGAGTAGGCCGTCGGAAGACAGCGACATTCTCGTTCGATCTAGACTCCGACCCTGGAGCGCTGGTGCAAAATATGCACATCACTGGCTTGCGGCAGGACTATCCAGATGTGTGGAAGTACTTTGTCCCACACACCACCTCAGGCCTCACACCAGCAGGGATCGTTCGGATCAACCAGTACCTGGAAGTACTATGCTGCTGCCTCCTTACGGCACAGACCCAGCTGCGGCATTCCATAGATGGTGTCAGCGGAGCAGAGATCCAGGCCATATTCATTAGTCTCGTTGAGGATATGATCATCGTGGCAGACCCCAGTAGTCTTATTGCTAAGTTCCAGCAGCGGTTGCAGAAGGCCCGTCGCAAACTTGACTTTGCTATTTCGCCACACCTACGGTTGATTCCGAGCAACATGATCGTGAACATCTAGGACCTCCAAGTCAGGGGCTATAACAACATGATAGTCGAGGGGAGTTCCCCTGGTGTCCACTTCGGCTTCAACACTGACATCAACGCACCTACGCGTACTACGGGCCATACAGTCGTTCCGACCCTGACACTGCAGCCAGTCGACACGACGGCGCTTCCCGTGGTAGCTCTTAGAGTGTTGTCAGGCCTAGCTATCGTGGCGCTCGGGATCAGCCTACTCCGCCGCTAGCAAATCAGCTATAAGACTATCCTGACTACAGTAGCAGTGGGGACCACGGTGAGACACTGAATCAGCTTGGCATGCCCTACAGCCCCTATACCCGCTGCCAACATGCACATCCAAGGGCTGGAGGGTTCTGCAGCGCATCCTTTTTCCAGCTTGTAGTATCGCAGAGCCTTGTTCAGCTCTGAGTCCGCTGAGGCCATGGCGGTCTGCAACTGCTGGAACACATCTGACAGATACTCCCAATCCTTGTAGAAACCTTTAGCTCGCAGGAGCTGTTCGACGATACTCCCGCCCATGATAAGGTATTCGAGGAAGCAGATCTGTCTGTTGCCAAATCCTAGATAGAGCTTCACAGCTGTCAGCTCCTCTATCAGCTCAGCACCAGAGAGCTGAGCGAGCTCATCTGGTGTCTTCATCTTGTAGTCCTTCAACTCCCTCCGGAAGACATCATAGTACTTCTCGCATAGCGTGAGACCAGACATGTTTAAGATGTCTCAATAGAGAGATGAATATTCCTGAGTACCAACCCGGCCACCTGGCAGACGCAGACTGGGAAGATCTTATTAGCTGTCTCGACAGGGGACGCAGACGTTTAACCTCGTTGTATACTCAGTGCTTAAACAATGACGTCAATGGTACAGATCGTGAAGCAACTGCCCGAGGGCCAGCCAAGTCTTCAGAAGATGGAGAACCTGCTCCAAACCAAGACACAGAAGTTACTGACCAAAGCAAAACCTCTGGCAGTCCATGTCGCCAGTAACGTGGCGGCGAATGTGGCCGTGGTGAAGATGACACGGGGAAATAAGGTTCTTCCTGCCGCCACTGCGTCTGTCCTCGGACAGTGGTGAGTGGCGAGGCCGGCACTGTCTCGGAATAACTCACCCCATCCCAAAGATCACGCTCAGTGGGGCGTCCTACACTGTTGCCGCCAAGATCATGGGTGAACGTGTTACACTAATGGAGGCCGTGGTTCTAGGGCTAGCAACGAGTGCAATGGCTGAGATCATCGTCGCCTACATTTAACCCCTCTGAATAGTGAGAGATGGATCACGAGGCCCCTGCGGCATATGAGGCATGGCGTGCCGGAGGGCGGTGTGTAGTCCATGATCGAGCACGCAGACTGAGGATTGCAAATGACCGGGAATTGTGGACCGCCCACAAGGAGGGGGGGTGTTATGACTAGTAGGTTTAAGCCATCTGTATATAGCACTATGACTCTGTCACTCACAGACCTAGAAAGCAAAGAGCTAGGTGATCTTGCTGACTTGGGCGAGGCACGCCTCGGTTCAGAGGGCACTGTTGCCCCTATCTCCTTCCTAGACTTCGATGAGAAGGGAGATCCGAGGTACCATCCCAGCCCGAGATCTCATCGGGAACACTGATATGGTAGGACAATCGGCCATTAACAAGGCCAAGACTGTATACAAGGGGATGAGCATCAAGGAGAGGGCGACAATGCGAGGTATGCTCGGAGTCGATGAGGCTGGAGCCATCAAGGTTATGGCTGAGTCCTATGCACATGGCCTGGTTAAGTATCTCCTGAAACCAAAGAGCTCATTCAGACAGGATGGAGAGAATCTCAAGATAGACACCTTCGGCCTGAGCCATATCACTGTCGACGGCCAAACAGGTGCAGGTGCTACCGCCAGCCTCTAGCTACCAGAGGTGAAGATGTCAGGGTTCTTTGGTTTGCCGTTTAAGACCACAGGATAGTCATGGCTTCCCGTGCATGTATCATACAGATACTGGATGTACTAGACACTGTGGGTGCTGACACAGGCCCTCTACGCTGTCTTCTCAGCTGCTGCTGGGATTTCATGCTTGACGCCTCCATCGCATCCTTCGTATCTGCCGGAGGTGCAGGATTCCCCGCTCTGCAGGCGAAAGAGCTGGTGCAGGAAGTACTGCCGTTTAGTCTCCCAGATATAGACGAGGCTACCGCCGACCAAGTGCTAACCATCCTCCACACGCATGTCTGTACCATTCAACAGTAGGCCGGCCGATGCTGGCCAGGTGGTGCTGATCATTGCCCCGTCAGGACACGGGAAAAACATCTTGCTGCGGCCTCTCCTGGCCGAACATCTACACTCTCAATACATCCTTCTGGTGTCTGACTCCGCCGCTGAGGCGGTTGACAGTAATGATCAATGGGCCAATCACCAAGACGCAGAACCTGCAAGCACTGATGGAGAAATTGCTGGCAGCCCGACTGACAGAACCACTTGTTCTAGTTATCGATGACCCTGCAATGGACCAGAAGACAGTCACCCACCTCGGCAACATCACCAGACGCATCCGGCACACAAAGATAACTGTCTTCATCCTCTTTCAGAAGTACACCCGCGAGATCTCACCGGACATCCGCCACAATGCCCGGTTGCTATACTTCAGCTCCAAGTGTGGACGTGCCCTGCTCGAGACCATATATGAGAGCCTAACCCTCAAGGAGACCAAAGGGGACTTTATCGCAGGTGTACAGAGGGCAGCTGATCTGTACCGCTTCATCTTCAGCAACAAGAAGATGGGTGAGCTGTCACACTTCAAGCCATCTCTGGAAAAGGCGCGGACCTTCACCTACAAGCTGAATCCAGCCAGGAAACTAACCTGCTCTACGCGTCATCGCTGCTAGTCTGAGCGGAGACATCGGCAGTCTCCGCTGCAACTTTTTTTCACTCATCAGAAGGCGGCGCGGTCTCCGCTACTTCGTCCATGTTCTCCGCTGCTTGAGGACCTTCGTCCGCGGTCTCCGCTGCTACTTCAGCAGTTTCGTCAAGTCTGTACTGTCGCCGAAACTCTACCCACTGAGGGTCTGTATCGAGGACTCTCTTCTTACAGAACTTCTCACGGAAGATCCACTTTGTCCATGCATGACGAGCATCTGATTTGCGAGTGGATTTGATGAGGTAATCCTGGTAGTTATCTGGGAATTTCAGAAATACTGGCAGATTACTGGCCAATCTCCTGCGACCTCTTTCGTTGAAGATGTGCTCAATGGCCTCCTTGCGGCCAACAGTGAACCCCTCCTGAGTACCTTCTGCATGACCGGTGTCGTGGCTCTCTGCTACAGCGGCACTGAAATCCTCCCTGAAATAGTTATTTGCTGCAGACTGGAGGCTATCCAGCATCTCTCGCTCTTCCTGGCTATGGAGTCTAAATACGGCAGCCCACTTCCCGACCATTAGTAGATCTTTTGGGCTGACCCTCGCCCTTTGAAGCGCTAGAATAACAGGACTGTTGGTTGGGGCCACAGGTAGGTTGGGTAGTACCTTGCCCTGGGTGCTGTCAAACTTCCAGTAGAGTATCCGAGTCAGTTCTTTTGTACTACGAGCTGCCGCTTTTTCCTCTATGGAGGCCAGTATCTCCGCATCAGACAGAGGTGTGACCTTGGCTCGCTCGTGGATAATGTTGATGTCACGAAGCAGTCCTCGGACCATGTCACAGTGGGGCAGTGCACGTGCTGACCGTCGTGCCGACTTGTCCTGCTGCCTATAGACAATCTGCTGGAGAACTTTACCAAACATGGCAGCCGTTTAAAACCTCTATATACCTAGACCTTAAACATGCTGCAGTATGTGCAACATCCAGATGGGGCCATTGAACCCGCGACATCGCACCGCACTGATCCTCGGAAGGACTTCCTGATGGTCATTCGACCCAGTATGCATGATGAGAATCCGTTGTCTGCTGCTGGGAAGTACATTGACTTTGCAATCTCGGCACAGATTCACGAGATCAAGAGCACGACACTCGAGTTCAAGCTTCAGAGCACAGTAGAACAGACGGTAGAGCTCCCACAGGTTCTGAACAGGTGGGAGATCATGCAGAGCAACAGCACCGTGGACACCACCTATGTGAACCTTTTATGCGAAGGGAAAGGGGTACTACGCTGTGGGGTGCAATGAGGGTTTCACGAAATTCAAGCTACGGGCAGGTGTCGAGAAGCCTGTGCCAGTTCCACTCTTAACCCTCCTCGAGAACACGCACGTGAATCCGGCTGCCATGCAGGATAGGCTGTTCCTCCGGGTGTACACTGAGCAGCTCGCAGATGCGACGATGAATGCTCCAAGACTTCATGTCTGGTATGACGAGAATGACCAGGAGCTGAAGCAAACGGGTTCCAAACAGCGGATCGTGCATGTGGAGCGAGAACACAGCAGGTCCAAGCCACAGCTAACCAACAGGTAGAGCTGACATTGCATCGTGGTGCATTGGACTGTGTCACTGTTGCGGTCCTGGTTCAGAAGGGAGGAGCCATCCAGCAGGTGGATAAGCTAGACGACTTCAAGCTTGTGGTTGCTGGAACCAATGTTCTTGGTGAGGTACGCGAGCTGGCTGATTGCCAACTCTACAGACAGAAAACTAAGTCATATGTACTTCTGGGCCTAACCAGTGGAAGCGACAACCTCGAGTCGGCACTGGAGGGCCGTCACCACCTCGGGGGCAGGGACATCCCACCTAATCAGGGCAACGGGCTCAGCTTCAACATCGGAAACCTCATAGCTGGGACTCGTCATTAGGTGTGACGGTACTTTACTTTGGCTATGCTAAGGTATGCGTGTCGAACACATCAGGTATTCAGCTTGAGCGTGCGTAGAGCACGACTCCTGCCGTGGTTCCCACTGCAGCTGCCACCATTACTATAAGCTCTGCTGTCTTCTGACCTGTCGATGCTTCATAGTCGAGCATTGGCTCAGATATAGCCTCGTAGTACTCATCGAGACTCTCATCTGCCTCTGAGGCTCTGGTTGGCCTGAGTTGGGAGTTGTCATCGGCGTGCCTCCCTCTGGCGCATATGCTCGAGGGCTTTGCTGTACTCAAACTTCTCCTTAGACAGCTTCTCCATCACCTGGTTATTACACTCACGTTCGACCTCTGCCGCCTTCTTGTCGGCGAAACTGAGTCCCCAGTTTGCTAAGGCAAACACGCCCGCATTCAAGATGGCGGATGCCATGCTATAGACTACAGTTTAAAGCTACTATATAGCTGCAGTGGGGACCATGGCGACGCGATGTATGAACCAGAGGCTGATCCAGTTGAGGATATCGATGACAAGGACTATGATGAGGAGGATGCAGACGACTACGATGTAGCGGAGACCGCGGGTGAATATGATGTGGAGACCACGCCTGAATCCCGCAAGCTAGTACACAGAGTGAAAGGAATTTATCGCACTTATGTAAAAGGTTCTATCGGGCCGCTGGCAGCAGTTGGGGCTCTGATCGCTCTGTTCACAACGAAGGCTGGCGAGACGGTCCTCAAGATCGCCAACAATGCTCTCCATGGGGTGGAGAAGATTTCTGAAGCCATACCAGCCATCGCCTCAGGAGTAGGTACGTTCTTTGGAGTCGCAGGCCCTTGGCTACCGTACGTTGCCATAGCACTCGCGGCCATCTGGGCCGCCGAACATTTAAGCCGTACTATATAAGGATGGCGTCTCTGTACGACCTGGTCAAGTCCCTTAACTGGCAAGCCGTGGTCGATAAGCTACCCTTCAGTGACGGCACCAGTGCTGCAGAGATTAGACAGCAGTGTTCACAGGTATTCGAAGAGGTGTTCATCGATGGCCGGATGAGCGACGGTCATCTGTTCGCCTGTCTGGAGTTTGCCCAGGCCATACGTAATAGAACAGGAGTCGACGTCAGTGATGAAATCTGGGAGTTCATCAACCGCTTCTCTTGAGGAGCTCTACTACCAGCCTGGTGGATATTATTGCGAGCCCCACCAGTTACTCGAGTTCGCACGTCACAAGGGCCACAAGTTCACATTGGAGGCGGTTAGCCAGTGGCTCAGCTGCCAGGCAATGTGGCAGATATACAGACCCCGTCCACGGCACATCAGGCGTGCACATTTTGATGAACCTGTTCTGAACAGAGTTCACCAGGCAGATGTTCTATTCCTTCCACATGACAGAGTCTGCCGTTTGGGAACATGTAAGACCTACAATTACGCACTCACCATCGTCGATGTCGCCAGTAGGTACAAGGCTGCTGTACCGCTTACAGATAAGTCTGCAGAGCAGGTGGCCCAAGCATTCAGCAGTGTCTATGATGATCCGGAACAGCCCCTCCAGTGGCCAGAATTGTTACAGGTGGATGAGGGTAAGGAGTTCAGGGGCGAGACAGCAGCCCTCATGCGGAAACACGGTGTGGCAATAAGACAAAGTGAAGTTGGTCACCACCGTGCCCAGGCAATCGTCGAGCGCTGGAACCGAACTCTGGCAGAAAGACTTCCCACATCAGTATGCTCAGGAGATGGCGTGTCCTGGTGATCACTCCAGGGTGTGGGCGAAAGGTTTGCCCATGGTGGTAGAGAGATCCAATACTGAGGTTACTCGGTTAACTGGTAAGAAGCCAGTAGAGGCTATCCAACGATCCTCTGTTGCCCCACCATCCGCAGAAGCGAACAAGGGAGAGGAGTGCCTACCACCTGATGCTCTGGTTCGGTACCTGTATGAGCCTGGTGAGCTGGAAGGTGGTCGACGGCGTGCAACAGACCCTAACTGGTCGATAGATGTTCACAGGCTTGACAGGTATGTGGAGGCGGATGAGCAGCCTACATTGTACTACCTGGCTAGCGGTCCCAGGCGACAGTTTGTGCGAGAGGAGCTTCGGCTAGTCCCTACAGATACAGAGCTGCCACCATCCGGAGTGCTCAAGCCCGCTGTTGTCTATTCATGAGGGATATGTCGCTCGATGGGCTCGGTATGGACACCATCTGGCAGCACATGGCGCTTATCATAGTAAGCGGAGAGCGAGTTTTTCCTGGGTATACGTCACCATACATACCCTGGTTGGGCATGCGTAGGCCTCGGTTTTTAGCTCTGTCCACCCCGCCATGTATGGCGCTGTAGAACCTCTGCCAAGAGACCTCATTCTGCTGCTTTGACATTCCCTTAGCCGAGCACTTACTTGCAGCTGCGCTCTTCATGTAGTAGCATTTGGAGCAGAGAGCAATGCCACGAGAGCCTTCGAACTCGAGCTTGAACAGTCCCGGAGTCCGTCCAGCCCATTTGTCCCAAGCTAGCCAGTCCCGCTTATGAGCCTGGTACTCTGCTCGCATCTCGGGGTGAATGACGTCGTCGAGGTTGGAGCCTGCTATAGCGATATACGCGGAGTCAGTGTCCATCTGCAGGTACTCAAAGCTGTCACGAGCTATGTAGCGATCGAGGAAGTTGTAGTAGAACTCCAGCATTCGCAGCTTCGCGAGCTCATAAACGGCTATCCCCACCTGGAAGGGCCTTCGAATAGTGATTCTCGGCTTGCGACTGGAGCTCGTATGACTCATCGATCTCGAGATCTTCAAACCATGCACTACGCATGGCCTTGTCCACCACGTGTTCGTCCTTCGTGAAGCTTGTGTTGCTATGGCGTTCTACGGCCTCGATGAGCTTCCCGTAGGCACAGTTGCCGAGGAGTTTGAAGAGATCTGCCGAGAGCGCTTTGCTCTTATCTACATCTCCCGAGCGGTGGGCCTCTGTAACATTCTCCATGAACCACTCGAATGGGCGCTTGGCCTCATAGTCTATGGTGCGGTATACAGCAGTGATCTCCAGGCCATGGGTTATATACCACTTGAGGGTCGGGGTGTACAGCAGCCACTTCTTGCCAGAGAGGGCACTGACCAGCTTCTGGCTGGTGGGCCGCTTCCTCCCTGTTCGCCCTAGATATGCCACCATCTCAGACGAGATTGCCTCTACCGGGATCTCGTGGTTGTAGAAGAGAGGAGGCATTTCCTCGAACTTTTCCCAGAGAGCCTTGGGGACCTCTATCCACCTCGGCAAACCCAAACCAGCTGTCTGCTAGGAGAGCCCCCTTAAAGCTAGCTACCCCACTGGCACCGGCCCAATGGCGCACTTTCTCCTTACCAGATGGCATCTCTTTGGCCATTGTTGACAGGTACAGAGCATTTGCGTCGTAGCCGAGTAGACATTGGCAGAAACGCTCACTCTGGCGGATTCGAGTCACACCAGCCTCGTGGTATCTGGTGAACACGATGCTGGGACCGCCAAAAACAGCACCCTTTAGCATCTCGTAGGCTTCCTTGTCCGGTGAATAGAGGCTAACATCCGGCATGCGCTGAGCGGTTCCACGTAGAAGGTACTCAGTGACACACCTGGGAGAGACACCGTGTCTTTGAGGATGTCTATTTCTCATTCTGTGTAGAACTCCCGCATCCGCTCTAAGGCTTCGATGAATGGACTGACGTCCAGGTTGTTGTAGTTTCGCAGCCAGTCGGCAAATGTCCCCATTCCATGCTCGCTGAATGTCTGGTTACACCGTTCTCACTCTGTTAGTGTCAAGAGGTAGCCACCCTTGAGCGTAGATGTCCATGCTGAGTAGTCAGGAAACCCTGGATAGTTGAGCTTCTCATGTGTGTCAAACCATTCATGCGGGAGCCAGCTCTTCTGCTGTGTACACCCGTAAGCTTTGACCCATACCTCGTACGAGACTCCTGGGCTGAGGTAGTTCAGCACATCGAGAAACCATAGCTCAGGTGTTATGAGGAACATGGTCTGACTAGCCTTCTTGGCGACTTTCACTGTACCTGTACTGTCAGTCAGCTCATCGACAAAGTACTTCTTGTTGAGGTTCAGGTCATACCGCCCAGAGTTGAACCCCAGTACAGGCACTTGGTCACACCACTCGTTGATCAGACGCTGCTGTTGCTTTGGGAGCTTGTCCAGGTCTGTCGGTATGTACTGTGCCCTAACCCTTGTCCGGATTAGAGATGCTCGCCATTGGATCTCCAGCATGAACTCTATGATCAGTTCTTTGGGGTCAGGATTGCAGAGGTGAGTGGGCTCAGTGGTGGCGCCCTCTAAGGAGCAGCCAACTGACACAGAGATAGGTATGTAAGTACTCTCGATCGTGAGAGTCTCCGTAGGATAAGTCTTGATACCATCTAGGAGTGCTTCGAAGTCATAAACTATGAAATGTGGTTATGGGACAGTCCGAACTCGTTTTGGGACGCTTGGGCAGCGTTTAATACAGCACTCCCACTGTACTACAAGCATGCATCCAGAGGCTCTCAGCTTCTCTCTCAGGACTGTCTTGCAGTATCTTTGTTCGGCATCCTCACCTCGCTGGTGTTGTGGACACCCGTGCCAGTGACAGCCATGGAACTGGTAAACGGTGTTGGTGGTCGGATCATAACTATCTACGGGAGCGTCTCGATCCAATGCTCGCCACCGTGCCCACTCTACATGGTGTATGTGTAGTTGTGTACGCCTCTGTTTCTCGACTCATACCCGATCCAACGAGTAGCCGCTGAACTGGATGGTTGGGGCAGATAGAAGGCTTTCTCATATGCAGACTGGCGCCTCAACCTTCTCGCCGGGACACACGATTTTTGTTTTGCCGCCTGTACAGTGATCAGCATGCCGTTGAAGACTGCATGCCTGTGTAAATCTCTGCTGACAGTGACTGCAGATTAGTGTATGTGCCAGCTTGGAGATGTTCTTGATGTAGAAGGCGTGGTGGTCCCACACTCCGATGGTCATGGTGTCACGGTAGTGAGCCGCTTGCCTGATCATGTGCCAGGTGCCCTCTTCAGTTGGTTCATACACGCGAATCCTGATCTTGGCAAAGAACTCTACCTTGTCCAGCTGATCCAGCGAGGTCTTGCGGACATCAGGTACTGTCTTGCTGTAGAACTGTGTGGCAAGCTCTCATGCAGGAACTGTACTTCTATCAGCTCTCGCTTCTCAGTGGACTGCTAGACATCTCCAGAGACACATGTTGTACCTGTAGGTGTTGAGGGCAGTCATACTCTTCTGTCGTAGCCAGTCTGGGAGGGGGCCTGTCCCAAGCAGAGTTTGGCAGTCGATGACAGCCCTGACCTCGACGTTGATTGATTGAACGAAAGCCCACTTGGTGTTGGGTCGATCGATATTGTCTGTGTCGAGGCGGGCTTGCTCTCTTGCTGCCACCCAGTCCTGAGCTGCTCCTATCGTGTTCAGCCACGGGCTCCCTGGAGCATTCTTGTGGAAGAGCAGCACCCTACCGTCTTCGATGTGACGGATGCGATAGGTATGGGTGTAGTGGAGGTAGAAGGCATTCTGGACAGTCTGCTGGATCTTTTGCATGATCTGGCCTATGAGGTCTCCTTCTAGACCTCTGAAGAATGTCCAGCATACTGACCGGTGTCCTCTATCCTCTGTCTCCCTTTCGCCGAGATGCTGGTCGAGAATGTGTTCGCCTTCTCGCCTTATGCTCCAGGCTAAGGGTTTAGACCTCGACCCCCCCCCCCCCCTCATCAGTCCCCTGCGTAGGGGAGGTAAGCGCTCCAGTGGATGGTCCGCCATCCGCCTTGCTACAGTCTTGGCTCGCAAGCTAGCAGTCACCACCTCGTCCAACTGATGATGCTCACGGATCCGCTGCACTTTCTTGTGGGGATTCAAAGGATCATCTTTGGTAAGCGCTGGAAACCTTCCCATCTGCATTGCTCGGGAGAGTCACTTCTGCCGCTCCTCGACACGGACCTGTCCGATCATCTGGAGCAGGTCGGCTTTCTTGGCCTTAGAGTAGCCTCTAAGGCCGAATTGCTTTGCAATAGCACGGAGCTGTGCAATAGTACTCATGGTGTATATCCCTGTGGATGGTCGCCCATCCTCGGCACGGACCTGTCCGATCATCTCGAGGTCGGCTTTCTTGGCCTTAGAGTAGCCTCTAAGGCCGAATTGCTTTGCAATATCGCGAAGCGGTGCAACAGAACTCATGGTGTATATCCCTGTGGATGCCTGTCTCTAAATGGGCGTTCAGACCCTATTATGTGTGGCGATCAGTACCTGTGCGTGGTGTATATCCCTGTGGATGCCTGTCTGGGTGTTCAGACCCTATTATGTGTGGTGCTGGCGATCAGTACCTGTGGGTGGTGTATATACCTGTGGATGCCTGTCTCTAAATGGGTGTTCAGACCCTATTATGTGTGGCGATCAGTACCTGTGGGTGGTGTATATCCCTGTGGATGCCTGTCTGGGAGTTCAGACCCTATTATGTGTGGTGCTGGTGATCAGTACCTGTGGGTGGTGTATATCCCTGTGGATGCCTGTCTCTAAATGGGTGTTCAGACCCTATTATGTGTGGCGATCAGTACCATGGGTGGTGTATAACCCTGTGGATGCCTGCCTCTAAATGGGCGTTCAGACCCTATTATGTGGCGATCAGTACCTGTAGGTGATGTATATCCCTGTGGATGCCTGTCTCTAACTGGGCGTTCAGACCCTATTATGTGTGGTGCTGGTGATCAGTATGTGTGGAGCGTGTATATCCCTGTGGGTGCCTGTCTCTAAATGGGCATTCAGATGTGTGCGGGGAGGCGGTGCGCATGCATGCCATGGATAGGATAGTGTGCGCGCATGTATAAAGCCCTATGAGAGAGGTATGGCTAAGTCCGTAAGAACGCGTAGCACGCATGTGCACGCATCAGATCCACATGTCAGTATTGTGAGAGAGTATATGCTTATATTGTACCGAGAGATCACTTCATTCTCGTCGTTCTTGGTGCCGATCAGGACCGGAATGAAGCGAGAATTTCAAGACTGTTTACCATTTTAAAATCGGACCAGATATGGCCGAGTTATCCACAAATGCTAATAGTGAGATTTGAACCTGTGACTAAGTTTGCTAATAAACACAAAAATGAGGATCCAACGCATTAACTACCTCGGCCATGTATGCATTAGTAATTATAGCTGATAAGTTATGTGTTCTCATTGCTGTATTGCTGCGCTTATCAGTCCCTCTAGATCTTGACATCACTTCGAGATAACGTATATATTATAGACTGTAATTTTGTAGTTACCAGTGTGTTATTGATCTGTTTGCTATTATTGCACAAGTGTAGTTACCAGTGTGTTATTGATCTGTTTGCTATTATTGCACAAAAATTAGTATCATTATTTGTAATCTAATTATCAGTTCTCCGTTGGCTCAGTTGATAACAGCGCTGAATTCTAATTAAAAAAACCATGGTTCAACTCTCAAAAGTAAATAGTCAAAAGTAAAAAGATGGTGGTACCAAGTCGACGGTACGGAGCAACAGAGAACCACCGAAAAACCTGTGCAGAGAGAGAGAGGGCGCTAGAGAGGACTGGCGATAATAAGCGGGGGTTCACCCGAAGAGGTGGCGCGGGAGTTTTATTTATTTATTTTTTGTTTCATGACAGCATTACTCTACCCGTTACCCGAGAAGCATGACATCACGTCAAGACCTTGTCTCTAAATGGGCATTCAGACCCTATTATGTGTGGTAGTAGTAGTGTCGGAATTAAAATGATACTACCTCCCTCAACTGGCAGCCGTTCAGCGCTCTGTGGCCCCCACCGCCCTCTCAATCCCTGGGGGCCTCCATCTAGAGGCATACACCAACTACATGTCTCACCAACCTATGCCCCAGGGATTGAGAGGGCGGTTGGGGCCACGGATCGCTGAACGGCGGCCAGTTGAGGGAGGTGGTATCATTTTAATTCCGACACTACTACTGCATTACTAAATTAAACTGTCCAATAATATCTGGTTATGGCTCCTTGTAGACATGCTATTGTTCCTTGATTAGCTGCTTAGTGTCACTGACTTCAAACCGGTGTAGACTGTACACAATGGTTTTTGATCAAATTATTATTACATTTAAAATAAACAATATAATATACAGTCAAATAATTCTCGGACACGATTCTTTACAAAAATCTAAAAAATTTCACCATATAAAACAAATGAATTTTTGGGTATGCAGGACCTCAAAATATGCCTGGAGCCCAAAAATTTCTGCACCACTAAGAAATTTTGCACTGGCAAAAATTCATTTTTTGCACACACACACACACACACCCCCCCCCCCAAATATGGTCGTACCGCCAAAAAAATGGCTGCAGCGCAGAAAAACGCGTGCACTGCCAAAAAGTTGCGCCACCCAAAAAAATATTCTGCTCTGCCAAATAAGTGCACCGACAGAAATTTTCCCTGCACCACCAAAAATATGCCCCCCCCCCCCAAAAAAAAAGATTCATGCACCGCCAAAAACCAGTGAACCGCTAAAACTGGTACAAACATGCCCATATTTGGGCATATCCGACCGTACTTCCAGTCCACAGAGTATAAAAGGAGCCAACTTGCAGAGCTCAGATCATTCAGACTTTTGGTTTCGCAGAGAGGACAAGCGTCAGGCTACTCGAGAAGTCAATCAATAGACTACGTTGTTAGTACCCTTTTAATCACCAATGAGTTCTACGACCACAAAGATGCCAGGCCCAGAAAAGGAGGTAGTAGTGCCACCATCTTACCAGTACTAACCCTGGCCTCTGTAGGCACACAGCTACTCCTTGCACCGTCCAGCATGGACACTGGCACCACCAAGG
Source organism: Chaetoderma sp. LZ-2023a (assembly GCA_034401795.1). Lineage (NCBI taxonomy): Eukaryota > Metazoa > Mollusca > Caudofoveata > Chaetodermatida > Chaetodermatidae > Chaetoderma > Chaetoderma sp. LZ-2023a. Next base: position 4,981,441 of record CM067363.1, read on the forward strand.
TCATCCAACAAGGGCCCTGATGACCAAGCAAATGTTCATAATGCCTCCAGTTCATCAGCAGTGGATCCTACACTGCACAGAGGAGAGTGGGCTGCTAGGGCGCCACACCGACGAACCAGTAGGACCGGCAATCTCTATCCATAGCACCAGCCTAAACTAAAACAGGCTCTGAAACAGTGTCCACCTACACATGAGCATAATGGTGCACGGATGTGTGGGTGTGCACACGCATGCACATCTACTCATAACTATAAGCATACCATAGTGCATCTTGCGTGGGTGTGTGGGTGTGTGCACAAGAGCCTGCACCGCCAAAACTAGTATTGGCAACTGCCAAACAAGAAACTCTGTCTATCTCCTCACATGCAGCATATGCCGTAGCCTGTACATAGGAGGAACACCACACCCATTTAAACCGTGGATTCAAGAACATAGGCATAGGCGCCAACCAGTACGGCTAGAAAGGCCCCCGCTTCCCTGACACACGACCAACCACAGGCCACACTATTAGTATGTTGTTAATACCCATGTGTGATTATATGTTTTGTAACGTTTTCAGTAAAACAATCCGGTAATGGTTTGCATGTCTATGTTCAATCTGTCGAAAGTATACGAAATTGAAGCATTTCGTTCGATGCCCTATAGTGCCTTGGCACTAGTACATAAAGAACGTGTAGAACATTTTTGCATTAAACAAAAGTTATTGCCTTATATCTCAGCAATGCCTGATGCAATTGGAACCAAACTTGGGTACATGGTGATATACATCAAAAGGAACCAGCAGGCTGATGCAGGCATCATGCGGTCAAGGTTATGGGGGTCCACGGTCACGGTATAATCTTTGTTAATATTTTACGTTACGTTTTTGCATTAAACAAAAGTTATTGCCTTGTATCTCAGCAGTGCCTGATCCAATTGGAACCAAACTTGGATACATGGTTACCTATAATGATAGGAAGCAGCATGATGATGTTGGGGTCACAAGATCAAAGGCCACTGTGACCTTGATGCAGAACTCTTTTATTCCAACATTATGTTTTTGCGTTTAGCAAAACTTCTCAGCTTATATTTCAGGATTGGTTAAGCCTATTGCAACTGAACTTGGATACATGGTTACCTATAATGTTAGGAAGCAGCATGATGATGTTGAGAGCACAAGGTCAAGGTCACTTTGAACTTGATACAGAGCTCTGCTTGTTCAACATTAAGGTTTTGCGTTTAGCAAAACTTCTCGGCTTATATTTCAAGATTGGTTAAGCCTATTTTAACTGAACTTGGATACATGGTTATCTATAATGTTAGGGAGCAGCATGATGATGTTGGCGCCACAAGGTCAAGGTCACTGTGACCTTCAAGCTAGTGAAAATAGAGAATGGCAGATATTAGAAGAAATCTAGTAAACACAACTGGTGATCTTACCGCATTCCTAATGTCACATGATTTCTATATTTTCTCGGCAACAATTTATGTCAAAAGTAGCATTGATTTTCATGTAATAAACAATCTTTATTGAAGATACGCAATATTTAGGCGGTCCCATTAATAATTTCACTTCCACGATGATATTTTTTAGGCGTACATTAAACATAGTGGTACGGCGGTAAGCATGTGTTTGGAAATTGCATTCTATAAAAGTTTTAAATATTTTATAGAACGGATTTCAATTTCTCTATGCGTCCTTTCTATGAGTATAAGGATTTTTTAGGATGGTTTGGGCCAAAATTTAGGCGCCGTCCAATACAAACTAGCGTCTTTTCCTCGAATAAAAACGGTACATCGAAATTCTTCAAGTCTAAAAATGTTGTGAAAAAATGGAAATCATGTGCTATCAGGAAGCTGTGCATAGATTCAATATTTAGAGCGAGTACAAATTTACAGACCTGTGGTTTTGGACTCAGAAATTACTATATTGTGTGATGGTAACCTAGAGCTGTACGTTAAATGAGATCCGCATAATGGGTACCTGTTTGATAACTACACCTCTCGTGAGATTCAGTTCGAAATGTGATCGCCACTGCATGAAGCCAGCCCTCTATTTTTAGTTGTGTGCGTTTTAAATTGTGAATAGTCAACAGAATATGATTGAATTCAATGGCTAATCAAACAATATATCTCCGAATTCTTTTCTGAATATATGATCGTGGGATGAACTCCTGACTCGCTACCTATAAATAGTCTGCTTCACGCATGTGCTGGTTTTCTGATGTAATTTCATGGAATCACAGAAATACATGTAGATGTCTAACATGAGCTTATTAGAAGCCAGTTTGGGGGTTAACTAAACATTGTTTGTGGAAAACTCCCTAATAGAAGCCTACCCCGTTTCTCACACATTCTGCTGGTGAAATTTCTTCGTCACTCCTAATAGAAGCCTAGGCTTCTCATATGAGGAATACGGGACTACGCACATATAAACGATGAATGCAGAAATTATGTATTATCAAACACATCCTCGTTTGACACCAAAAACGCATCTGTGCATGTGCGTGCGTGTGTGCACATGGATGGATTTGTGCATGTACATATGTGATCTTGCGCGCGTGTGCATGCCTGGCCCCTCCATGTGTGCATGTGAGTTTTCAAGGTCCTTGGGTATCTTCATGTGTACATAGACTCACTCTATTTATCATGTTTACTGTTTCAGCACCAGTCACTGCTATTTCTATCCATGTTCCAACTCGGATTGCAAAAGGCGAAGGAAACTTTCTAATATTGGTCAATAAAGATGCATTTGAACCAACAGTGATTGTGACCTTAGGTGATCTCAATGCCACTCAGTATACTATACAGCGACCTAAGATGCTAAGTGTTGAAGACTTGATATATGAACAGATTCCTGATGCTGCTAGCTACGCGACACTTCTCACATCACATAAGGCATATATTGTACCATATACGTATGCAGAGATTAATGTGACTATGGAATACACAATTATGGCTAAAGCCATAAACATGGTAACAAGGTCAATAGTGGCCAGACCTGTTGTTTTTAAAATAGGTCCTTCCTGTGTACCTAAACTCAGAATAGGCGGTTTAACTAATGATTATGCTCATCCTGAAACATTCGCTAACTCTTATAGAATCCGCATTGATGCTCATTATTGGGACTGCCCAGAGAGAATAATTACTTCCTCTTTATGGCAATGGACAGTTTTTTCCATAAAAGCAGAAGTTCCGTTTCCGTTACATGCTACCATGGTCAATCTTTCAGCAGCTATCGACACACATTTTTCTGTTTTTTCCCTACCATCTGAATCACTTGGAGCAGGAGCATACTACATTGAGGTTGTGTCTAATACCACTCTTCACCATCCACCTGGAGAAGAGACATTGACAGCCGGAGTAAGTAGGAAAATCTTATTCTGGTCAAGATAGAGGGATCCAATATGGCACTCGATTATCTGATGTCGTAATTGGCATTTCCAGTTTATCCTTCAATCATATGAAGTCATAATTAACTACTGTATTTCGCATATTTGAAACCAATAGGCTTGTATTAGGACAAGGGGTGTTCAATTTCCAAACCAACATCTCTGAGAAAGGGGTTGGGATTGTATTAGGTATTTTTCAAGAAAAGGCTGAAATCTGTTTTTTAAAATGGTTAAAACTGATACCACAAAAATTGAGCTCAATTTCATGGTACAAATTCTTACAAAAGTTAGGGGGTTGGCTTCTATTAGCACATGGGCTTCAAATAGGCGTGACATGTAGAATGATGTCATGATCAATGACATGGCTTAAAGTTCATCACGAACGCTTAATTGATGACAGTCTAAGCTTTATTGTATGAATTGTATGTCTTTACTATTTAGTAAACATGTTGAATATTTTGAAACTAATTTGACTGGGCGCTGTTGCTAACTTAACTAGGCATGAGTGGGGCATAGCTAAAACTAGAGGTCCATTGCTTCCATACTAGCTAGGTGACATCAAATGTCACAAAAAATCTTTTATTTTTATCCTCTTGTCAATTCCATTTTTTGCTATGTTTAACCCTTTCACCGACAATCCTGGAAACAAAGTGACATGGAAAATGATGGTGGTAGCCTAATTTCCGAAAGAAAAAGGCATTTTACTATGATGATTTTGGATTCATTACCTACCTAGATTATCTCCTTAAAGTTATCCTGAAGCAATAACACTGGGGAAAATATTTGAAAATTCCAGAGACAATCTTCTGAGCCACCATTTTACTTAGATTTTTGTAGCCACCATTATTTGGGATTCTATTGTTCTTGCTCTCGCGCCAAGTCCAGTATAAATCCATTCCCGTAACGCTAATGCTAGTCATTGTACTGTTGGCCTCCGAGGTACGTGGATCTACCTGGATACCATGTTGTAAGCATATAGTAGTTCGATTCTAATTGTGTATTTCCTATTGTAAACGTGAAACATGCTAAGCTAAATATTTATAGCAATTTGACTGATAATTGTTGCTGCAGATAACAGCAACAACTTTCCTTCAAATTATTTGCAAAATAATCACAGAAAATGCAAGTTCTACTATCTAATCAATATAATAACATCTGACGATATTTCGAGCAATTCGATTAACAGTCTTTGCTGAATAAATCAGCAACAACTGTATCAAATTATTCCCAGAATAATCATTGCCAGGTTTTCAATGTGGTTAGCTAACATATGTAGGTACAATTCCGTAGACCTGTGTCATTTACGTTGTCAAGATCAGATGTGAAATATGTTCAAAACTGCTGTCAGTAGGTAAGCATGTCACTGCCTGTCAGCTTGTGCAGGTGCTTTGCTAACTTACTCATCTATGCAAACACATTTCACGACAGATCTCATTTACGTTTATGACACAGACCTAGCTAATTGTGCATACGTGTATTAGCTAACGATGTTGGCAACTCGACACTAATTATTCTGAGAATTTGATAACGTTGTTGCTGCCTTAGTCAGCATCAACGGTCAATCGAATTGCTAGAAATATTGTCAGCATGTGTTACTAGATTAAAAATCCTGATGATTATTTTGAGAACAATTTGGTTGGGAATAGTTTTATAACGAGCATTGGGCAGAAGCGAGAACAATAGAATTCCAAATAATGGTGCCTGCAAATATCAAAGTACAATGGCGGCTAACAAGAAGATGATCATCGCTGAATTTTTCTAAATATTTTCTAATCTTAATGGAGGTCAAAAGTTCAAGTAATTGATTGTAATCAGAGACTGGAGTCCTCCAGATTATCTGGATTTCCAGATTTTCTATAGTCCTAACCACTCGCACACCATTTGAGACCCTGTTCATAGTTTGAAATTAAGCCAGATGAGTAAAAAAATTGTCTTCTTGCTTTGACATATCAAATTGTTACCATTGGGCTGGTCAGTTACAAATTGTATGAGCCCTGATCAATCTCCACTTGCCTCGAGCGCATGTTAATTTTAACCCCTGCTCATTTCCACTTATGACATCCATATTTTTCACAACGATCAACTCCAGTCTCTGTATAATGCAACTCCTCGGAGACCGGTGGATGGAATTCAAACAAATTTGGTAGGTGATTATGGAGTGCAAGAGGATATTTACATTTGATTCTGCCCAAGGGATGGGTTGCAGTAAAGAGGTGAAGGCGGTGAACGCGAGGATTTTCTATGATGCATCATCGACCAAGCAATCTAGTTATGACGTTCTTTCTATCTCCAATTTTTAGCCAACCTGGCCCAAAGGACCAAGTGAGCTTATATCATGGCAGTGACAGTCATCCGTCCGTCAAATCGAATCTCCTTATGCTCTGACCGATTTCAACAAAATTTGGCGGGAAGGATATTGTTATGGTAGGCTCCAGAATTTCTATTCAGAATTTTGATTGGACCATTGTTTTCGGGTGTTGTTGGAGGGTGGGGAGCCATCTAGGATTTTATGTAGAATTATCCATCATGTCTATTTAAATGCAAATGTTTCAAACGCTATTTGCCCAGGAGAGTGTCGCAGTCTATACTATTATGAACAAGGGGAATCAGACATTGTAAACCACCGCCCTAACGTTTTTGTCACAATTTCTTTTTCGATCATATTTTCGTGATTTCGGTGGGGGATTGCTCAGTAGTGACTCGCTTGGCTAGGATGGTAGATGGATTGGCTACTCACTTGGCTCAAGATGGTTGATGGATATTCATTTGGGTCGTGATGATGCCTTTGGATTGAATAATGAAAGCAGGAATGTATTACTGGAAATTTATTTTAAACATAGAAGTTGCAATGGCGGAAAGTTAACTTGAATCAAAACAGTGATGCATTTCTGAGAATCTCATCCGGTTTTGTTCGAGCTAACTGACCACCGCTTCCATTTCAAATTCTCATTTCCATCGGCTAATGCATTCATGATCAAGCCCAGCACTGATTTCAAAAGGGTTTTTGATTGGATAGCCTTTCCATACTCTCTAAACAGTTAGTATTTTAATTTTGGTAATATTTCCACATTTTCATGTTTTGACGGGTAAGTAAGTCATTATTAGTCCACCTGCCCTAAAAGGCCTAGTGAGCTTATGTCGTGGCGACGGTCCGTCGTCCGTCCGTCCGTAAACTTTTCCTTTAAAACGACTTCTTCTCAAGAACCACTGGGCCGATTTCAATTATATTTGGCAGGAAGCATCCCATCGGCTAAAATCCAAGATGGCCACCGGCCAAAATAGCCGATTTTTAGAAACCCTTTAAAAAATCTCCGAAACCGCTGGAGGAATTGATTCAAAACTCATAACACATCATCTATTGCAACTGTAGACCCAAGTTTGTTCAAGGCAACCTGATTGGTCTATTTGCCTGGTGGCCATCTTGGATAACCTAGTTTTCGCGAAAATGACTTCTACCGAACCGCTAAAGGGAGAGGTCTGAAATTTGGTAAATATGCTTAGGGACCAAGGTCCATTCAAGTTTGTTCAAGGAAAGTTTGTACGTTAAAAAACATGGCCGCCATCAACCAATCAAAATTTAGCGTTTGTTGCTGATATTGGCTTTTTTGTATTTGATGTATTTTGAAGGCGAAAATTGCTTTATATATGCTTATCAGTGTGGCGAGTTCAAATATGCGACTTTCGAGACTATCTGATAAACGGTTTGGCTGCCATCTTGTTTTGTTTTCCCGCCATAGGCTCCTATATTAAAGCAGTGGACCCATAGTAAAGCAATTGGGAATTCTTTAAACAACTTTTTCTCAAGAACCACTGGGCCAATTTCAATTATATTTCGGAGGAAGCATTCATAGGGCATAGAGATATAAGTTTGTTCAAACGAAGCGGATCGGTCAAAATCCAAGATGGTCGTTGGCCAAAATGGCTGATTTTTAGAAACACTTTAAAAAATCTTCTCCGAAACTGCTTGAGGAATTGATTCAAACCTCATAACACATCATCTGTGGCAAACCCAAGTTTGTTCAAGGCAACCTGATTGGCCAATTTGCTTGGCGGCCATCTTGGATGACCTAGTTTTCACGAAAATGACTTCTCCCGAACCGCTGAAGGGATAGAGCTGAAATTTTGTAAATATGCTTAGGGACCAAGCACCTTTCAATTTTGTTCAAGGGAAGTTTGTTCGTTAAAAAACATGGCCACCATCAACCAATCAAAATTCAGCGTTTCTAGGTCATATTGGCTTTTTTGTATTTGATGTATTTTGATGCCGGAAATTGCTTTATATATGCTTATCAGTGTGGCGAGTTCAAATATGCCACTTTCGAGACTGTCGGATAAACGCTTTGGCTGCCATCTTGGTTTGTTTTCCCGCCAAAGGCTCCCATAGTAAAGCAATGGGCCCATGGTAAAGCAATGGGGAATTCTTTAAACGACGACTTCTCAAGAACCACTGGGCGGATTTCAATTATATTTGGGAGTAAGCATTCGTAGGGCATAGAGATCTAAGTTTGTTCAAATGAACCCGATCAGCCAATTTGTCCGGTGGGCATCTTGGATTTAGGCCGATGTTAGGAAACGTCTTTGAAAATCTTCTCCGAAACGGCTTGGGGGATTGATGCAAACCTCATAAAATATGATTTATTGCAAGGGAACTTGATTGGTCAAATGGTTCTGCGGCCATCTTGGTTGACCTAGTTGTAGTGAAAATGACTTATTCTCCAGAAGCGCTGAAGGGATCGGGGACGAAATTTGGCAGATATGATTACGGCCAAAGGGCCATTAAAGTTTGTTCAAGAGAAGTTGATCCGTCAAAAAACATGGCCGCCGTGGGCCAATCAAAATATAGCATGTTTGGTGGCCATATTGTATTTTTTTATTTGATGGATTTTGAGGCCGAAATTGTTTTTATGTGTTTTTGGGTATTCTGATCTCAAATTTGTCATTTTCGAAACTGTCGGATAAATGGTTTGCTGGCCATCTTGTTGATAAAGAGCATTCTAGTGTTACATATGCAATGGTGACCGTCCGTCGTCTGGCGTCCGTCGACTTTTCATTTAAACAACTTCTCAAGAACCACTGGGCCGATTTTAATTATATTTGGCAGGAAACATCCTTAGGGTATAGGGATTCCAGTTTGTGCAAACGGGGCCGGTCGGCCAAAATCCAAGATGGCCGTCTGCCAAATCGGCCAACTTTGAGAAATGTCTTTGAAAATCTCCGAAACCGCTCAGGGGATCGATTCAAAATTCATGGAATATCATCTAGGCGTGTAGCTGAACCAAGTTTGTTCAAGGGAACTTGATACTCCATATGGTCCGGCGGCCATCTTGGATGACCTACTTTTCGCGAAAACGACCAAGAACCACTGAATGGATCGGGCCCAAATTTGGGAAATATTATTAGCTCACCTGGCCTGAGAGGCCAAGTGAGCTTATGTTGTGGCGACTCTCCATTGTGTGTCCATCGTCCGTCCGTCCATCCGTCCGTCAAAATGACTTCTCAAGAACCGCTGGGCCAATTTCAATTGTATTTGGCAGGACGCATCTTTGGGGCATAGGGATCCAAGTTTGTTCAAATGAAGCCAATTCGGCCGGTAGCCATCTTGGATTTTGGCCGATTTTTAGAAACGTCTTTAAAAATCTCCGAAACCGCTTGAGGGATTGAAGGAAACCTAATGAAATATGATCTAGGGAAAGAGCTCAACCAAATTTGTTCAAGGGAACTTAATTGGTCAAATAATTTGGCGGCCATCTTGGTTGACCTAGTTTTAGCGAAAATAACTTCTCCAGAACCGCTGAAGGGATCAGGCCGAAATTTGTGATATATAAATAGCAACTAAGGCCGATTAAGATTTGTTCAAGAGAAGTTGATTCATCGAAAAACATGGCCACGATGGACCAATCAAAATATAGTGTGTTTGGCAGCCATTTCAGATTTTTTTATTTGGCGGGTTTTGAGGCCGAAATTCGTTTTATATGGGTTTTTTTGGTATTCTGATATCAAATTTGCAATTTTTGAAACTGTCGGATAAACAGTTTGGCAGCCATCTTGGATCATTTTCCCGCCAAAAGCTCACATACTAAAGCAATGGGAAATTAAAAATATCTTCTCGAGAACTACTGGGCCGGTTTTAATTATATTTAGCAGGAAGCATCCTTATGGCATAGAAACTTCATTTTGTTCAAACGAAGCCGATCGGCCAATTTGGCCGGTGGCTATCTTTGATTTTGGCAAATTTTTAGAAATGTCTAAAAATTGTGTTCTCCGAAACGGCTTGGGGAATCGATTCAAAACTTATGAAACGTTATCTAGGCAAAGAGGTAAGCCAAGTTTGTTCAAGACAACTTGATTGACCGAATGGTTCAACAGCCATCTTGGATGACCTAGTTTTCCCGAAAACGACCTCCAGAACCGCTGAATGGATCAGGACAAAATTTGGGAGATATGATTAGGGACTAAGGGCCATTAAAGTTTGTTCAAGGGAAGTTGCTACGTCAAAAAACATGTCCGGCGTGGGCCAATCAAAATGTAGCGTGTTTAGCGGCCATATTGGATTTTTTTATTTAATGGATTTTGAGGCCAAAATTGGTTTTATGTATTTTTTTTGGTATTCTGAGCTCAAATTTGCAATTTTCGAAACAGTCAGATAAACGGTTCGGTGGCCATCTTGCATAATTTTCTCGTCAAAAGCTCCCATGCTTAAGCAATGGGAAATTTTAAATGTCTTCTCGCGAACTGCCAGGCCGATTTCAATTATATTTGACAGGAAGAATCCTTAGGACATAAGGATCCAAGTTTGTTCAAATGAACCCGATCGGCCAATTTGCCCAGCGGCCATTTTGGATTCCGGCCAATTTCAGGAAATGTCTATATATCTTATCCGAAACCGCTTGCAGAATCTTCATCTAGGCTACGAGGTAAGCCAAGTTTGTTCAAGAGGACTTGGTTTACCAAATGGTTCGACGACCATCTTGGATGACTTGGTTTTCACGAAAATGACTCCTTCAGAACCGCTGAAGGGATCACGCCAAAATTTGGGCCATTAAAATTTGTGCAAGGGAAGTTGATCCATCAAAAAAACATGGGTGCCGTGGGCCAATAAAAATGTAGTCTGTTTGGCGGCCATATTGCACTTGCAAAAATGTCCACCAACTCATTTAAAAGACTGCTAAATCACCCACAAACAATTTTGACAAAAATTGATGGTGCTCCGGGTGAGCGACACAGGCCCTTGGGCCTCTTGTTAGCTCACCTTGCCAGATTGCCAAAGATTCGGACACACACTCCATTATTAGCTCACCTGGCCTGAAAGGTGGGCCGCCATGGCATAAGCTCATGATTTGATGGATGGATGGCGGGCCACCATGTCATAAGCTCATGATTTGATGGATGGATGGTGGGCCGCCATGGCATAAGCTCATGATTTGACGGATGGATGGTGGGCTGCCATGGCATAAGCTCACTTGGGCCTTCGGTCCAGGTGACCTACTAGTATTACCCATTTAATTCACAGGGCGGCCAAAAACAGCTTCGACCGTCATCCTGCAAACGGATGAGATGTCGAAACTCAAGATTATGTTACTAGCTGTGTCTCCATTGCCCATTTTATTATCCCTTTTTATACCCCGCCCAAAAAATAGTAACATGTGATGGTGTTTATGGGCGGGTGGCTGGGCTAGCATTAGCATTACGAGAATGGTTTTATACCAACAATTGCTCACCGGCGAAGACAATAGAGTCTGAAATAATGGTGCCAGCAAATATCTATCTAAAATGGCAGCTACAGTCTGAGTTAGTGTCCATAAAGTAACAAATAGTCCTAAATTTAGCTAGGATATAGATCTTTTATGAATAGATGAGAAATTTAATCAATTGCCAGATTTCAACGAAACTTAGGTGGAATCCTATGGCAATAGGCTTCAAGCATTCTAATGAGAATCTTGATTGGTCAATTGTTTCGACAGCCATCTTGAATTTTCCCAAATCATTCGGAAATCCTTTAAAGCACTACCCCTTAACCAATGGCCAGATTTCAATGAAACCTGCCTGGAAGGATCCTATGATCATATGCTTCCAAAGTTGTATACAGGAATTTGATTGTTTAATTTTGGATCTTGGATTTCCCAAAAATTTTCCAGAATCCTTTATATCGTTACTACTACTTAATGAACTGCCCAATTTCCAACCAAACGTGGGTGGAATGATCCTATGACGATAGCTTTCAAGAAATCAAATCAGAATTTGATTGGTCAATTTTGTTTTGTGATCATCTTGGATTTTCTGAAAATTATCCCTCATGTCTATTTAAATGCAAATAGTTCAAATTCTAATGATCCAACTGAGCGTCACCGGCACATTGGCATCTTGTCACATAGGGCATCTCGATGATGTCTGTTGAGTTTAGGGCCAAATGTCACGGTTGCTCATTATGCTCAAGTTCACCCCATTGATGAAAATATGTGTTTCACTTCAGGAGTGTACTTACCATCCGACCTACTCTTGATATAGAAATTATATTCTACTAATACACAGAGTTTAAAACTAAAACTGCCCCTAGTACGCATGCGACTAGCTGTCAGTTCGGCTCATGCAGGTGCCGAACACACATGCACCGGACTGACATGTCCCAAAGTGAAATTATTGCTACACATTTTTACCATGTACATTGCTGTTACCATGAATATTGCTGCGCTCGGTTTCATTTAGTTTAACTTGTGTGTTTTTCGATGTGCCAAAGTATGGAGTCTAATGTTCATGAACGACCAGTAGAGGAATATGCCATAGGCAGTTATTGTTAAAGTGTATTTTGACCAATTTACCGGTGATGTGATAATGTCACCATTTTCCCTGCGTCTGTTAAATGCACTAGGTTGGGGAGGCATTCTACACTATGGCTTTATTAAAGTTTCATATACTATTATGAAAAAAGGGTCGTACACACATTTCCCTTCTCTATCTCAGTCGTCTACGTCTCCATTAGACCCAATGAATTGGTTATCAGAAACAGGTGTCTGCCACTTGTTAGCTCAGCTGGCCTGAAAAACTCATAAAACATCATCTAGGGCAAGAGATGAACCAAGTTTATTCAAGGGAATTTAATTGGCCAAACAGTTTGGCGGCCATCTTGGATGAGCTAGTTTTCATAAAAATGACTTCTCCAGAACCACTGAATGGATCGAACCGAAATTTGGCTTATTTGGGAGATATGATTTAGGGAGTTCACTTGACTTAACACCCTGACACTCTTTGATATTTCCCAAATATCGACCTAGTTCCAATAACACCCAGACTTTAAAGAAAACTGCTCCCACTGAGCAGGTAACACATTTGACAGCTCGGCGGATGTGCTGCCCAATGGCGCGCATGTTCAGAGTGATACTTCCTCTTTCTAGATTATTGGCCGCCATTGCAACTCGCTTGTGGTTTACCTAGCTTTTTGCAGCTTCCAAATTCATCTATTAAAAGTTTAAATTTAAAGCTCGTTTAACTTGCTAAATTAATTTTAGTCATTTCTGATCACGGAAAGTCTCCAGAAGCCATTGGCCTGGACCAAGCCGTCTCAATGAGGTGTAGTTTAATACGGTATAAGCACAATTAGCGTTGTGTCTTGTATTTCCGTGACACGATTCATGCGTGGTATTAAAGGCATCTTTAAGGCTTTTAGCTCACCTAGGTGAGCATATACAATCACGATTTGTCTGTCATCTGTCAACAATTGTAGCACGTTTCGCCATTTGTTGATAGATTAAAACCAAATTTGGCAGATATGCTCCTTTTGGCAATATGAATTTGGTCTATGAAGTTGAAGAGGCAATGCCCACAAATAGCAGAGTTATGGGCCCATGCCATATTTTCAAAGTATTGAAGCCTATGGGGAAAATATGCTTGTGGCACATTTCGCCATTTATCAAAGGATTAAAACCAAATTTGGCAAATATATTCCTTTAGGAAATATGTATTTGAGTTATAAGGATGAAGTGGCCACACTCTTAAACAAGGGCCATGACTCTGGTTCATTAAGTCTTAAACTATTGAAACCTATAGTGAAAATCCATTTGTTTTATCAATTGTTGATGGATTAAAATCAAATTTAGCAGATATGTTTCTTCAGTGAAACATCTATTTGGACTATTAATATAAAGAGCATTTAAACAATGGACATAACTCGGGTTCATTGAAACTATTGAACACTTTGATTAAAATTCATTTGTTTTGTCAATTGTTGATGGATTAAAAACATATCTAGCAGATATGTTCCTTCAGGCAATATCTAATCGCCCTATGAATATTTAATAGCCACGACTTGAAATAAGGGTCATAACTCTGGCTCTATAAGGCATTTTAAGTATTGAACCTATGGGAAAATAATCTGTGTCACATTTTGTAAATTTTGTATTGGACTAATACAGATTTGTCAGAAACATTCCTATAGCACACTTCAATCAAATGGCAATAGTGTCAGGGATGGCTGCCCCATTGATTAATGGTACTCTTCCTGTTGGTCAATCATGTCAGTGTTCTTGCATTTACCTATCCAAATTTGTTACTGTGACCTCACCATTGCCCCTTTGGTAAATGTCAGTGTTGTGACAATTGAACTATTGATCAATAGTGTCTGTGATGGCTGCCTCATTGATCAATGGTACTTTTCCTGTTAGTAAATAATGCCAATGACACCAATACTCCTGCATTTCTTCATCCACATTTTTTACTGTGGCCATTGTCCCGTGGGTAAATGTCATCTGCTGGGTCAATAATGTCAGGGATGGCTGCCCCATTGATCAATGGTAGTTTTCCCATTGGTCAATAGTGTCAAGAACACTAATAATTTGGCAGGATATTATGTGATTACGCCATCCAGACAGGCGGTAGAGGGGTTTCCACATGATAACTGTTACCGTTTATAGGATCACTTTGAAACTTAATAGGGTGGGTGGACTAGGTCTGTAGAAGAAATCTTTCGAAATTGACAATGATCCGAAATCCAAGATGATCAACAGCCACCGGTATGGGGTGGTTGGACTAGGTCTGGAGAAGAAACTCATTGAAATCGACGATAATCCAAAATCAAAGATGGTTTCCGGATGATAACTCCATTACCGTTTATTGGATTGCTTTGAAACTTGAGAGGGTGGTTGAACTAGCTCTAGAGAAAGAAACTAGTGGCCATCTTGAAAATTGATTTCTCCATTTCTGTTTAGCGGATCACTTAACTTCATGGGATGACAGGACTAGGTCTGACGAAAAAATTCATTGAAATTGTAAATGATCTGAAATCCAATTTGGCCGCCAGCACCGGGAGCCATCTTGAAAATTAATTTCCGGGCAATAACTCCATGACTGTTTAGCGGATCACATTGAAACTTCATAGGATGACTTGTCTACTTCTGATAGCTCTCATTCATTGATTTGTCATCATGTTGTGGTATTATGCACCATTTGTCTAGCTCTTGTATTAGTGGTAACGCTTATGGTTGCCTGATGGACCAATGGTGCTTGTTGTACATTAATTAATCTAAACATGTTTACAGTTCCTTACCAGCTAGGTGAGCACTATGGTACTTGGGCTATTTATTAAACTTATTTGATGACTTGATTAGCTAACCACATGTGCTTTGTATTCACAGGTATTTTCGAGAAAGATTTGTGTTGGCCTTTCTCTGCCGCTCTCTCTCTCTCCAACATTCTTTTTGCTAGAAAAAAAATCAAAAATCTATTAGAGTTGTATTTGAAGGTTAATGAAGAAGTAACCTTCACAATCTCTACCCCATGGTCTATGATGTGGATGACTGGCAGAGCTTGACTGGTGGAGTTCTATTCATGCAGGCATTGTTAAACCTCACCATACTACCATATGCCCACTCACATGGCTACGCTGTATGTGGCTGTACATACAGTCCTTGCAGATGATCTTGCTACGTGAAATCACGTTGTAATTGTGGGCTGCCATCCGCCAATCAGTTTTCATCTTACTTCGCTTAATAGGTGAGACTGCATCCGCTGACCTAATTTACAATCACATCAACAACAACGATGGCAATGCTGTTGAAATTGAAAGCGATATTTGCAAAAGTATGCAATCGTCTAAGGAACAAAACGTGTAGAATGCTTTTTGGTAACAAAACTCCTAGTTTGGTAGTTGACTGACCCCAGCTCATCAATATTTATGAAGTTTCATGAACTTAGTGCAGACATCAAAAGCCTGTAAGTACGGTACTTGATACGGAGTGGGAGGGCGAGGATCGTGCAATAGGCAGACATGCCAACCCGTACGGATTGTCCATAGTTTGTACGGAAATAGCATCCAAACTACGCATGTATAGACGGCGAGTGAAAATACGGAAATAAAAAAATTGTGCAATTACGGTAATACGGACCAGGTGTTAAAATTACGAATTTCCATTTGTGGATCTAAAAACGGCGACCGCTTATCAAAACACACGTCGGCTTCCATTATGTCAAGGTGTGATAATTACTCAATCTAGCTGACATTTGAGAACGGCCCATAGAGTTAAAATGGCAGTAGAGCGCTTATGCCCATACCTTTATTTTGGCGTATTATATACATGTAGCTTCCAAAGGGACTCAATTCTCTTTTGATAATTGGAAGAGAACTTGAATAGAGGCAAATTTATATATTTTTATGAGAAATGAAATTGTATTGATTATATTAATCTGATACTTTATTCAACTACGTAATAGAATTAGCATAAGTGCTCTACGGCTATTCTAATTCCATGAAACAGCCTGCCAAGATTCTCTAATCTCAGTAATCAGAATTTTTCGCCTTATTACATCTTTGGAGTAATAGAATGCGAAAGTTACACTATGCGAGAATCCCAGAAGTTTGTTTGTTTATTACCAATACCAATGTAAATCGCAGATCATCCATTCAAAGTGTGAGAAAATCAGAATAATCTTTTCATATTTTAATATAATAAGTATTTACTGAAATATTGTAAGATGAATTTCGTGGTAATATATATTTCTGTGATCGCTGTATGAGATTTTGTGCACAGTGGATTTCAGTCTTTGTTTTCCGAATTTGGATCCTAAATATGGAAAATAAACACCAAACTTTGTGGCAGCGCTCGGCGTAACCTGATAATGCTGCAATACCAATAAAAAAACAGTTCAAAAGACATGTGTATAAGCGGGAATATACAGAAAGATGACCGGTTTTAAAGAACAGAAAAAGGTGATACATATGCACATTGCAAATCAATACCGTAATAAATTTCTATCCAAAAATGTAGCTGACAATGAACTCACAAAACAAGATGACTATATTTACATTTTAGCACCGGAATGACTGGCTCGATAAAAGTCAATCATTCCGGTGGTAAAATTTCATAGATATTCTTCTCTTGCCTTGTTGAACTATTGAAAGGTTCCTCAAACTACTGAAAATCCACTACTGAAATGTTCCTCAAACTACTGAAATTCCACTAGGGAAAGGAGTGTGTGAAACTACTGAAAATCATGGTTTTTCACCTGAAACAATTGATTGCTTAAACGGGTGTTGGCAGGTCTGAATAGGACGATGAGTAAACCTATGCCCTCTGTATGATTACTGTATTCTGCGGCTGTAGTAGTAGAAGCATCCTACAGGGTCAATCAGTCCTTCATTTTTGCCCGCTGTTTCTTGTCCTCGGTCGAAATCCTTAGCTTCCTCAGGTCCATTCTTGACTTGAGTGTACCGAGTCCTGCTTTCTTGAGGTCACCTCGTAGCACGTCCTCTCCTGGCTTTCTATTTGCTGGCTCCGAGTATGGCGAATTCCAAGGCTCTCTGTGCTGGTGTCTTGTGGCATCCTTAGAACATGGCCAAACATGGACCGTCTTTGCTGGGCGACCTTTACAGACTGCGGCGACGTAATACACATCTTGTATAGTGTATCGTTGGAAATTATGCTGTCTGGCCATCGGTGTCCAATGATGGTGTGTAGGTGTTTGTGGTGGCAGGCATCGAGTTTGTCTAGAGCTGTCTTTGGAGCTGCCCAGCTGTTACAGTTATACAGCATCAAAGATACGCAGGTTGCATTGTATAAACGTAGCCTCTTTATCAAGGGCATCGTTGATTTACGAATCCATAGCTTCCAGAAGGACTGGAAAGCTATGTTCCCCATGACGCGGCGTGCAGAAATGTCAGCAGAACTGCAAATCAGTGAGCCCAGGATTTTACTCTTTCTCCATGGTTCGCCGCCACGAAGTGGGTCATCATATTCTATAGTTTCATGCTTTGTCGATAGGTATCTGTTTTGGATTCATTCATAAAGCGATTCTCAATTTCTAGTTTGCTTGCAGCTATTGGGAGAAGTTTGTCAAGGGGTTTCTTTTCCTCGTCTATGAAGTCCACATCGTCGGCATATTCCATCTCTAGCGACATGCCCAGTATTGACACTGGGGGGATTTGGTCATGTGGAACTTTCCCGGACAGATTTCAATGCAGCATCAAAGTAGCAGGTGAAAAGCACCGGAGGTAGACCATCTCCCTGTGGGAGCCGATTGATGTCTCAAACATGGTGCTAAGCACTAATATTTGACTATAATATATTTTTCCTTCTTTCTCTGTTGATCTTGTATAGGTTTATTAAATCTTTCAGAGGAATGATGCTATGCTCTAGGGTGTTGAATACAATTCGTCTTACACTACGATAGTTGTTCTTTCGGATTATCTCCCTTGTATTATGGAGAGATTTGACATCATAATCTGCCAATTGTTTTACATTAACTCGTTATGTCCCGGCTGATTTCCTTTAAGCAACTCCCCTTTTCAGGGTTCAAAGGTGATTCCATATAGTTGCTTCTTTATTTAATTTTTTAGTTCACTGGCGACTAAAATCTAATTGTCCGTGTCTCGTATCATTTCAGAAGGTAGTCAAGCAGAGGTTCGCAGCCCATGTGTGGCATAACTGCACTCGGTGCCAACATTGAACTATTAACTTCGTTAACGACTTAGACAAAAGAACAAAGCAAGGGATGAGAAAAGACACATTGGAAAAGGGGTTCTGGTAAGAAGAGGAAGGCTTCCACGTCTGGCATGGAGGGAGATGATGGGTGAAGAAGACGTTAAGAGACCTGATGCCGGAGATGCTTCACAGCATGCTTCCCGGTTCAGGTGACTTAGTGTCTTCATCTCCACTGGAGCAGAATGTTCCTACCGCTGGACCTGGTTTTCCCGTTAAACAACCAGTTTTCAATTTTGGTCCAGAAGTGGTTCCCGCAGGTCCGGGCTTGAGGATTGCCTCGCCTGTAGACCTGGGAATGGGAATTATTGGCTCGGGCATCCCCTTAATGACGTGCTAGAGCAGCCGAAAGCTTCAGGAATCAGTTCCACTACTGACTTCTCTTCAAACCCATCTTTCTGGACAAGAAGAGGTGATTCTGCTAGGTGGGTCAGCCGGTGGGCATGCGCCTCCCCGTGGGTCGCACATGTGACTACTTTCATGGAATTACTCCCTTGGGAGTAAGTTTCACGGCTCGGCCCATTTGCCCCAATGACCGGCCGTACCGTATTCCTCGGCTTCATGCTCCAGTTCCTGGCATAGGGGCGGCCGGTCCATATGGCTTCCCTGGCTATCCAGGGGTATCAATAGCACCAGCCACTGCTCCATCTGGGAATGTCATAGAGGATGGCGAAGGCCCTAGGCTTGTCCAGCATTCCCAGGTGGCCACCTGCCAATGGCTGGTAGGTGTCAAGCCAGTACTCCAGGTGATCAGCGCCCGTGGTTACTGGGTAAGCCGACGATTAACGCCAAGCCCCCTACACAGAACATATCCGTGATATGTTCGCACAGGCAGAGACATCCATTAAGCCTAATGGACGGCTCGTGAAGGCATTGTCGTATAACTTCTGACCAGTATCAGAAGTACAGCGTTATCCCAAAGCCGTGTGCGGGTGACCACGCAGCTTTGGGAGAAGACACGCGGATAGGGAGGAAAGTACAATTTGTGCCCATCCCAGGATCTGTGTAATAGGTTTCTCCAGATGCCTATGTCAGGTCCTGATCTCTTCGGTAGTGAGGGATTCCGGCACCTCCAAGAGACGGTGACTGATTAAAGGTCCTACCCTCACAAGGACAACACCAGTGCTATTAGAAGTTACACCCTTGCACTTCTTTGGTCCACCTCTCTCCCTAGGTGGACACGTGGGAGGCTGGCTGGCCTCCACATGTAAGAGTGGGAATGGTTAACCCAGGACCGTTTAGTCCTGCGATGGCTTTCAGTCCGGTTAATCCTGACTGGACAATAAATCCGCCATCACTTCTGTCTCTGGCACTGATGTGGACTCAAAATCCAAGAGATCCAGATCAACGATTGGAAGTAGAATCCCTCATACAAAAACAAGCTATTCCACCAGCCCAGGATTGTCGAGCTTCTATTCAACTGTTTTTTCTCGTAGCAAAGAACACTGGAGGGTGGATACCCATTCTCAATCTAAAACCTCTGAACAGGTTTATCCTCACACTGAGATTCAAGATGGAAACAGTTAAAATGGTGTTGGTGGGGGTTTGAGAAAAAGAATGGACTGCATCCATTGATCTAAAGGATACCTATTTCCACATTCCATTGGTGAGGAGCTTTCGTTGGTACCTGAGATTTGCTTTTTGTTCCTACCAGTAGGAATTCGCAGTTCTTCCATTTGGAATCTTGATGGCTCCTCTAGTCTTCTCCAGGGTGGTCCTTACTATCACAGCATACTTCCGCAGTAGAAACTGTTAAGTCAACAGGCAAGCAACAAAAGCAAAATAATAGATACAAAAGCAGAAGCAGTGCAAAACGTAATGTACTTACTGTCACAACACGCGGGAGTCCACCCATGAATGCTGTACTTCATTATATCGTGCGATAACGAAGATATAATATGTTCATGACGTATATTTACAATGGATGAATAATCTACAATGTTGTTGCCCTCTGGACAATGCCGATCTGAAACCGAATAATATGTACAAATTTGTCCTCTAAATGAACTTGAAATGATGAAACTGCCATATTCACTAACACGCGATGATCCTCGGAATCACATTAAAAAATCATGATTTAAAATTCCAAGATGGAAACACATGTTGACAACCCCAAAATACACACGAGTGCCGGAAGATAAATATATCACCAAACCTGTGCATCCGAAGATCTTCCGGTTAAACCTTTTTAGAAAGGTTACCTAGAGAAATGCATTTTACCGAACTAGGAATCCTAACAAACAATGCACAGTCTACTGTAGCTCACGGTGGTATGCGCTGGTCCGCCATGACGTTCCGCTCCATCGCACCGCAAGTGCACGATGTGCAGGAGGGCTGATTAGCTGCGGATCTCGGGGTTGCGGATCCTGTATCGCGTCTCCGGAAGGTACAAAGACCGGCCTCTAGAGCTGGTGGAACACTGATGTTCCAGTGGGGCCGTGCGACCATTGCCGCCGAGATTAAACCACCCAGTGTCGTCCCATCTATTGGTGTCACTGGTATGTCTGTCCAATTTAGAGTAATGGATAAGATGTTAATTAAACAGTATAAATTTAATAATACTATGCAAACAGTTTTTTTGCGTTTGACAGTAAATGAGCACAGTAATACACAACATAGAGCCATGCGGTGTTCTTTCCATGTAGTTTCGCTGGATGTACCACACAGATCCTGGAATCCACAGAGGTATCCCCGCAAGAGAGATTTCCGCAACGATGTCACTAGATAGTTTAATATAAACTAGTATGGCAGGAGAGATTTTACTATACATGAAAAATAAAAACATTTAGGAGGGAATCTGTAAGCCACGCCCATCCAATCCTGGTGTCATAGGCAGCCAAGAAGCATAAATCCTGGATAAAACACTATGTGCCACAATCAAGCTACGCATGAATGACCACAACAGCCGTCTGGTGATTAGTGGCAGCCAGCAAGTTTTGAACGGTCTGAGCCAGTTGATGCATGCCGAAATAGTATAACAAAAGACATCTAATTTTAAATGTTCTGGTTTAAATTGATAGTAGGCGTGTATGTGTACATTGGCAGATTGTATGAAAGAAAATTTGGAAAAACTTGTCAAATGTCACCTGTCACTTGCATAATCTATATTTAATTATTCTTGTGACCATTGTGGAAACTTGTATAAAAATGAAGGTTTTATATTGATTGAGGAGATCGTTGGTGGGTGATGCCAATGAGAATACTGTCTGTATGCTGTAGTTAACTTTACATGAAGAAGAAAGATATATGATAGAAAAACTTGGAGTTGTCAGCTTGTTATTATGTTAAAAGTTAAAGCAAAGCCTAATCTGAGAAGCTGTATGTTAGTCAATGAAGACAATTGTGCAGTCAGTCGGGCAGTAGAAGTCAATAATTTAATCAGTCGGTCAGTCAATACCTCGGCCGGTCTGTTAATTAGTGAACTGACCATCCTGAAATATTCAAGTCTGGCAGTAAATCTGTCACTTATCACCGGTAATAGACAATTATATTCATCCGTCAGTCAATCATTCCATCGTCAGCTCGATCCGTAGCTTCATCCCCCGAAGCCGTAGACACTTATATACATCTGTCCGACGATCATACCACCATCTCTAGGAGTAGATGGAACGCAAATAGTCCTATATGCGAAACTAGCATACCCCTAACACACACACACAAAGAAAACATTGTTGTTGCGAGAGGTAATTGCCTCGCGCGGGCCTCCATCACAGGAAAATGCCTTCAACGCAGAAGCAGAAGGAAAGAGCTGGCAAAAAGGGCCACTCTTGTTCAACAGAAAATGCTAAGTGCTGAAAATCCTAGTGAAGCCGTAATTAATGTGATGCACACTGGTTTACGTGAAGACGGGACGAGCAATTTCCGAAGAATTCCCGGGTCACCATCTTATGTAGTTCCAAAGTTATTGCATTGGTAGTTGCCGCTTTATTTATGCGGGCCTTCTGCTACATCCTAACCTACCAATTGGTTGTTAGTAACAAAAACAAGCTTTGGCCGCAAGTGGCAGGGTTTACTACCTAACTTTAGATACGTTCATCGGTTGGGCGCAGATGCTCGGCTTCCATGAGGTAGCATCTATCTCCAAGGATAGCGTGCGTAAATGTTACGGAACAAAGCTCCCGAATCAAATAACGATCCGGTTACCCGGCCCCGCAACCACATATAACATCACCAGACAAACCACCTCCCCCACTTCGTAATAAACCACTAGATGTCGAAAAACTTCCACTAGTCGGACTTCCGTACATCCAAGGTCTATCAGAACACCTTGGCAGACTCTTCAGAGAACACCACATCAAAACCTACCACAAGCCCGTCAACACCTTAAAATCACAACTAGTAAGACCCAAAGATAAACTGACCACAGATGAACGCTCTGGAGTCATCTACAAGATCGAATGTGACCAATGTGAGGGGACATACATAGGCGAAACCAAAAGGCCTCTCAGCACCAGAGTCAAAGAACATCTTAAAATCAATTCCAACTCAGCTGTGGCAGAACATACAGAATCCAATACAGACCAACTTATTCAAACGGAAGGTTAAAGAGGCCATAGAAATCTACAAGCATCAACCAACCATGAACAGAGACGAGGGCTACCGTATACCAGCAGTCTACCAGTTCATGCTGTCATGTGACTCCACAAGAACTGACCATAGTGACGTTGCCAGTGACCATCAGTGCTGAAGAAGTGACCGAGATGGTCACGAAAGCTACACTCAAACAATTTCAACATCGCGGAGAGTTAACTAATTTTTCCTTATTATGAATCATCCTGGGATCGGGACCAACTTTTTCGGAAATATCACCAGACAAGTTTCACAGTTCATATAAGAAAATTTAAATACTGACATGTCATTAAGGTGGGGATGGAGAGACGGATATCCATCACTAGCGTCCCTCCCGTGAGGGCGTGGTGGGCTCCTCACCCAGACACTACAACGAATTGGATGGAGATATGCATCTCATCCGTCACCGCGTGCTACGGAGCTAACATTTGACCTGTCGTTAGGGTTATTTTCCATGATGCCCAGAGATGCACTGAAGGCTGGTATTACAACATATAAATTAATATTAATATTATTTCGCAGTGCTTCGTACTTTGGCAGGGGGAGTCTACCTAATAAGTATCCGAAGACATGGGGGGTGGTTGGGTGTGTGTGTGCGCTCGGAAACCTCCGATAGTTTCCCATGGTCGGATCCGGTCAACGTGTCTATTGGGAATCCAGACAATTAATAATCCATACGACTGGTGGATCATGGAAAGAGACATTCACTCAATAAATATACGAGGCCCTATAGGTAACTGGCCAATTTTAAACAACCTTGCTGGTGCGTGGGGATATATTACCACAACAACCGGAACAGAGGCGTACACTATGCGTCGCTAGCTGAGAAATTGTTCCTAACCACTTTAAACCTATCCTATCGAGCTGAATAGCCAGGTTTAGTTGGTAACATGTCAGGCTCAAACATTTAGAGTATGATCAGGGACCTCGGTGTAAAATTGATGCTGGTGGGAATCGTGATGTGGATATATATGTTGTTGTCTAGTATTTTCTAGCGTACTGCGACTTAGAGTTTTTATAAATAAACAAAACATTAACTAGATGGCTACTTGCCATATACACAACTAACCAATACACAATCTAACGAATACGATGATTATGAAGTATCACAGGTCATTGGACCCTACAGTGCAGCTAGTTGAAAGCACCCACAATAAACAAGGATAATATTCACAGTAACAGAAATTATAAAGATGCGGTCATAAGACGGATAAGGTACCTATTAGTCATCAGTACCATTATACGGAAATAATAATTAATTGTTCGATAGTAAAGCTACTTGAGTACCTATTGGTCATCGGTACGGAACAAGTTCACACAAGTTACTGAAATTGAGGCGCTAACATATGAGTAGCGCGAGATGGCACGATCTCTAAAGCTGGAAAGATTTCCGCAGGAAGACATCCGCAGGCAGGTATACATAGGCAGGTCTCCGCAAGCTGACTTCTCCAGGCAGGTCGGATACGGCTCGCTCTCTGGACAGGTAACGGAACAGTACAGGGGATGTCCCTTAGATAGTCTCTTAGCTGCTACATAATTTAAACAGTGGTTGTAAAGTTTTCCGTCCGGCGATGGTAGTATGAAAGTTTGAAGTTGCCCACTAACAGAGAGGCCTAATATATATTATTATGCATGTACAAGAACTGGCACATGGTGCGGGGTATGTCGCATGGCTCTTGCGGCGCACCGGGCAAGGTTCATCCAGACTGGTCGAAAAGTTAATTAAATCACACACAACATGCAGTGCGGAGGTTGAAGTCCACTTTTCAGCGTGTTTGGCAGATCCGCCGAGTCATCCACCAAGAATCACCATCAGCTCTACATTACATCCGATGGAAAGACTCCCTTAGAAAGGTCTGGATGCGGGAGGTTATTACTTTAAGTTAGTTTATTACCCCCGGATGGCCGCGGATGAGCTGAAATCTGAATGGCACTGGGTGATGTTGGTATCACCGTAGGTTAGCAGTTGCACACGTCTATCCCGATGGTCCAGTCGTCCTGCCCGGGCTGGCTTCCATGCCGGTGATGCTCCTGATTCTCGATTTTTCACCCCTTTTATACTACTCGTGACGTCAGAGCCAGGCGCCTCAGCCAATCAGCGGCCGAGCAGTAGCCAATCAGTGTGCAGCTAGAAGTGGTGACGTGGCTATCATGTGCACAGCACATTATTTATTTATACATACACACGATTACGACGTCAAGAGAAATATTTAAAAAATAATTTAACGGGATTTTCGACGATAACTCGGCCATTTCTTGGCCAATTTTAATCATTTAAATGGTTCTGAAATCCTCGTTTCATTCTGGTCTTGATCGGTACCAAGAATAACATGGACGATATAATTAGTCATTTATAAATACCTACTCGGTACACTATAAGCATGCACTCGCTTCCAATTCCGAGATGTGTTGTCAGGGAAGCTCTTACGTGCGCATGCGCACCACGCGGTTTACTGGACTTGCTGTTTTTAGCGAAAACCTCTTTCATGGGGCTCATATACACGTACTATCCTACCCAGGGTGGGGGGGGGGCGTGCTTGGAGCGAATCCGGAACAGCTGTTCCGTAGCCAGCTCAGCCGGGATGGCCGGTACCCATCCGGTCGATCCATGCTACACCACACATACATAGACGTAGATAGTTTTTTAAACTTTTGTCAGATCTAGGCTGGATAATCAACTTTCAAAAATCAGAGCGGACACCATCCCAGAAGTTTGTTTACCTGGGCATGCATGTACTTCGATCTAGAGATAGGATATGTGTATCCGTCTCAAGAGAGAGTGGCAACACTCATCTCGGTAATATAGTCAGTGTGCAACAGTCATCATGTCCTGCCATGGGTGTACTTGAGAATGCTGGAATTTATGGTCTCTGGAACCAGTCATTCCACAGGCGGCCTTATACAGACAGCCTATCCATTTTATTTATCATGACACAGTGGACCCAGAATACAGAATCTCTATGCTCAAATGTGTCAGTGTTGGAACCTCTTTTTCACCACCTAAAATGGTGGATGAAAAGAGAGAATCTCCTAGCAGGGGGGATACTCCCCACCCTCAATTAGCGATATACACCGATGCATCGATGGACGGTTGAGAGCTTTCCTGGAAGAAGCCATATTATCAGGGCTTTGGAATCTGGAACAGGCACAGGAACACATCAATCTGCTAGAAATGCATGCAGTAGTCTTAGTCATGGAACATTTATAGAAAGTTCAGTGCAAGATAGTTCTGGTTCGTTCAGACAACTCAACATTAGTGACTTACTTAAACCACCTGGGCGGAACGGAGTTGCTCAGTCTCTGTATGATGACATCAAAACTACTTTGTTGGTGCCTAGATCATGGGATCACCCTGAAAGCTTCATATTCTGAGAAAACTGAATCTCCTAGCAGACCCATTGAGCCGAAGAATGAGTATTCTTCCCATGGAATGGGAACTAAATCAATGTGTGGTGGACCGTCTGTTCAACCACTGGGGCAAGCCCAACATAGATTTATTCGCAATGAAGAAGAATCCGAAGATGGTGATGTACGTCTCTCCGATTACAGATCTGAGCGCTATTGCAACAGATGCGCTAGCTGTAAGTTGGGAGGGAATGTACCAACGCATTTCAGAAACAATCCTGGTTCTAAAAATCCTTCAGAAAATCAGGCAGGAGGAATGCCTAGTGCTTCTGATCGCGCCGAATTGGCTAAGGCGATCATGATATGCGGATCTGCTGGACCTTCTAGTCTGCAATCCAGTTCCACTGCCTCTGATGGACAATATAATCTTCCAGGGCAAGTCCCTACACAACAATCCATCAATTGACTGCATGAATGTTGTCACTGAATCTGCAATTAGGGAGGGTTTTTCTGAGCAAGTAACCATGTTCATGGTCAACGCCAGAAGAGGGGTGGGAGGGGAGGTGTGTTGGTTGGTCAATCTCCAGAGCATATGATTATAAAATCAACAGAGTTTCAGAATGGTGCTCAGAAAGATGTATTAATCCAATGGAATCATCTGTTCAGGTAGTAGCCGAT
Organism: Chaetoderma sp. LZ-2023a; assembly: GCA_034401795.1. NCBI lineage: Eukaryota > Metazoa > Mollusca > Caudofoveata > Chaetodermatida > Chaetodermatidae > Chaetoderma > Chaetoderma sp. LZ-2023a. The sequence goes on from CM067363.1 coordinate 5,008,367, forward strand.
TTCCTGTCACCTGTATGATACCTACAGCCTCAGGCCTGATTGGTGGATATAAATCAGCTTTAATGTCTGTTATCCCTTGTTTGACAAATAGGGGAAGTAATGAAGTAGGTAATCTTAATACATGCACATACACATGAATCTTCATGGCTGACTTAGAAGAAAAACTACTTCAGAATGCGCCGCACCAACCGGCCTTGTATATCTGTTACATTGATGACACATGTATGATATTGGAAAACGGCCCATCAGCCCTGAATGAATTTGTCACACATATGAACGCATGCCATCCCACCATCAAGTTCACCATGGAGAGCTCCAGAGACAAAGTCTTTCCCGGACACGATCGTCATCAACACTGATGGCCATACAGTTGTCTTCAACCTTTACACGAAACCAACGGACACACATGGCTATTTACATTACACATCAGCACACCCCTCCACATGCAAAGACGCGAGCCCATATGGACAGTTCCTAAGACTGCGTAGGATCTGCACAAGAACAGAAGACTACGATACAAACAGTAAGATCTTGGATGGTTTTTACTTAGATAGAGGATACCCTCACAACATAATCACGCCGGCCATCAAAAAAGCCAGGGAAAAGAATAGAACAACTCTATTAAATGTTGCCTCCACACCCTCCCCCAGCCCACCTCAGTCCTTGAACAGGCCAATTCTTGTTTAAATATATTCAGAGTATTTTCCTAAAAAATGTAATCAAATATTGGCCAATATTACAGACCAGCCAAAGATGTAGGGATGCCTTCAAGGAGAGGCCCCTCTGCCTCTTTGACTACAGAAGGAGCAAAACCATCAAGGACAGTGTAGTCCGGGCCAAACTACCCGACCCCCACAACCGGACCATCGCGTACCGCAATCCACTAACTCAGTGTGTTATGAAAAACTGCACCATACATGTATGCAGCAACATGGAGAAGACACGTTTTTTCACCAGCCACCATACCGGGCTGTCATACAGATGTAAAATTATAGGCAGTCGCGAAACACGCAATATCGTCTACCTCCTCAACTGCAAAACTGCCACCAACAATACGTGGGCAAAACCCTCGGAACCTTTAAGACACGGATCCAAGAACATCTCAGATCCATCACAAACTTCAACAAGAAAGAAAGTTATGATACACCAGTGTCCAGGAATTTTAACAAGCACGGCCACACTAGAGCACACATGAGCTACCGCATCATACAAGTGCTCTCCTCGGACCCCTCTGACCCGTAGTCAACCATCTGGCGACGGGCGAAGGAGTCGCATTTGTAGCTCGCGGGCTTGTGTCGGGCCGTTCCGGTGTCTGGTGTCGACTCACCGCGCCGCAAGTGCACGACGAATGATGACGCTGGTTAGCTTCCGGGCTCGGGGTGACGGATCCTGTGCGATACTGCCCTACGGGTAACAAAGACCGGCTCCTAAGGCCGGTGGAACTCAATCGTTCCGGTGGGGCCGTGCGACCATCGTCGCGAACATTAAACACTACAGTCTCATCCCAAGAGTTTGTGTCACCAGTATGGCTGTCCATAGCAGTTTTGTGATCTATGGACTTACAAGATTTGATTTGGTGACCTAATTAACATAAGTCTATACAATATTTTTACCTAAACAGACCGTCAAGTATGCTAGATAAATATAATGAGCATACGAAAATACAAGACATAGAGACAGCCTGATGAACTTCTAAACGTGGGGCTCCCGGAGGTACCACACAGACTCGTAGGTCCGCAAAGGTATCCCCGTAAGGGAGGCTCCCATACACGAGATAACTAATTAACTTAATATAAGCTATTATACCTCTAAGGTGAAAGGAAAGAAAATTATCTTTTGTAGTGTCGAAAAATCATGTGCCTCATCTGGGCACCACTACTAGTGCTAGTTTGGGTGAGGAGTATTATCTTCGCGTGGGCCGTCGTCACTGAATCCTTGCGAGAGGCAAGTGCCTCGCGCCTCGCGCCTCGCGCGGGCCTCCGTCACAGGAAAACGTCGCCATCGCTTAAAGTGGGAGGAGAGTATTGGCCGAAAAGGGCCCACTCTAATATTCAACCGAAATGTTGTAAAGAAAAGACCATACCTAGTGAGATTATGATGATACGGTTGCGTGGTGTTTTACGTGAAGGCGGGACGAGCGATTCCCGAAGGATTCCCCACGTCACCGTCTTATGCAGTTTTTAATATGCTGAATTAGTAGTTGCCCCTTTTATTTATGCGGGCCTTCTATGCCTAACCTCACATTGAGATTTTAGAGACAAGAACTATTGTAGGCCGCAAATGGCTGGCGTCTACCTAGCTTTTTAGATATGGCTGTCTTCGAGAATGGATGCCCTAAGACATCAATACTGAAGACAGCGTGCATACATGTTACTTTGCAAGATCTCTGAACTGGGTAAGAATCCAGACATCTCGCTCCGTAACCACATAAAACGTCACAGGACCTTGGTTACTTTTCACAAAAGCATTTTTAGGTAACTGATCTATCATTATGGTGGGGTTAAGAGAGACGAGTACCCACCGTGAATGTCCTTCCCGTGAGGCGTGGCAGATCTTAATATCATGCCCAGACATTCTTATGGAATTTGGTTGAGATGCGCATCTCGCCTGTCACCAGGTCCTACGGAGCTAACTTTTTAACCGGGCGTTCGGTTTAAACGCTAGTTGCCCAGTTATGCGGTGCGGTGCGGGAGGATTGTTCAGCAGATAAAAGAAATTAATAATTAAGATATGTTTTAGCAGTGCTTTCTACATTGGCAAAGGTAACTAACTACTGAATATCCGAAGATATGCGGGGAATGTATGTGACACCACACCCTGGCCATCACCACTCGGAAACCCCAATAGTTTCCCAGGGTCAGATCAGTCCATGGTGCGGATAGGGACATCCAAACAATTAAGAAGCCATAAGGTCCATGTGAGGCCCATTAGGTATGTTGGCCAATCTTACACAACCTTGCCGTAGTGCAGGGCAAAATTATCACAACTACCGGAAAAGAGGCGTACACTGCGTGTCTCCTAACGAAGAGATTGTCTCTAATCATATTAAACCTATCCTATCGAGCTGAATAGAAAGGTTTTTGGTCGGTAGCATGCTGGGCTAAACCGAGTTATAGCACGGACAGCGACCTCGGTGAAAAATTGTTGGTGGCGGGAGAAAGTGCTGCATATATAAATGTTGCTGTATTGTGTTTCCTACGTGCACTGCAGTCCTGTATTTTTCTACAAATAAACAAAACATATGAACTGATGGCTACTTGCCATATATAAACTAACCAGAGCAAGCAATACAATGTGAAATGATCAGAATAATATATAAGTACAGGTCGAGGAACCTACTACGGTGCGGTTAGTAAAAACACCTTACAGAAAATAAGAATAACTATAAACAGAAACGGAAATTATAACTAGCGGTCCTAAGACCGTTACGGTGCCTTTTAGTCATCGGGACCGTTTATACAGATAGGTATAATTATTAATGATGTAATTAACGGAATAATTAAAATGTCAAGTATAGTTACTTGAATAATCGGTAGCCATTCTTAAGCATGGGCTATCGTGTTACTGAAATTGATACGCCATCCTTGGTTTGGCGTGAGTTGATGCATTCTCTGGAAGCTGGAAAGTTCCCGCATGCCGGTTTCCGCAAACAGGATTCCCGCAAGCAGTCCATGATGGGAGAGGATCGAACTAAGGACTGTAATCACGATATAGAATGTCTAACGAGTAGTCAGCAAGAGATACAATAACATTACTGCTATGACGAAAGTTCCCGTACACCGGTGGTACAGATGGAAGTTGCCAACAACCCGATCATAAGCGGGGGTTGTTGAATACGGATGAAGATACATAACTAAGCTTAATGGTGCAGGGTACGTCAGTTATCTCTGAAGATGTACTGGGCAAAGTTTACTTGGCTGCGGTCACAAAGTTTAGATAAACCTACACGACATCAGTGCGGGGACGGCTGAATAACCACTTTTTGGCGTGGCCGGCAGATCTGGCGAGTCATCCACCAAAGAACATCGCTGTCTCTACATGTATTCGTGAACAATATTCAAAAGTTCCAAAATTACTCCCGCCCAAATGGGAGATACAAAATTGATTTAGTGCGGTGGGTTGGATTGCTGCTGGCTATGGGAGAGAAACCGACAGAGACTGAAGCGATCTGCTTAATGCCTGTCTTGTGATTGTAGCTGACACAGTTCCAACCTATTCAGCCCCTGGCCGAGGATGCTCTCCAGTTCTGGATTTCGTCTCCTTTTATACTACTCGTGACGTCATAGACGCAGGCTCCAACCAATCATCGGCCGACCAATAGCCAATCAGCGCGTAGCTAATAATAACGCAGTCGAATGTTCTAGAGCATTCTAGAAGTTCTGCGTACACGTGGCTATGACGTCACGGCAATATTTTGAAGATAATCAAAAGGGGTTTTCTGTGGATAACTCAGCCATTTCTTAACAGATTTTTAAATGGTTTACAGATTCGGAAAGCCCGTCGAATTCTGGTCTTGATTAATGCCAGATTCGGCGGGAACAAGTAATTAAAAAGGATTACATTTCGGTACACTAAAAGTGTCATCCTATCTTGGTCATGAAATGCATGCTCTGTCAAAAATAGTATTATATGCGCTTTAACGACTTAATCGTTTTTACAACGCGATCTCTCCCATAGGCCCATATACGCTTATAGCTCTACCCAGGGGGTGGGGGCCCGTGTGCAGGGAACGAATCCAGGACGGACGGCGCGTACCCAGCTTAGCTGCTACGGCCGGTACCCGACCGGTCGATCCGAACTACCAGCTCCACACAATGGAGTTGACTGGCATCAACTTGGCAGGGTGAAGGCCCGCACCGTAACACAGATATCGGAAAAAACAATACCTGTGGACGATGTTATTACCCTCTGACGGGCCAACACCTATTCTACCCCCTTTTATCAAACATTCTTTAATCCTTCCTTGACCACTTATGACGTCAACTGATGACACACAACCCTTTCATAACTAGGTGATGTCATAAATGTCCCCAACAACATATACATCAGTCCACAATGGAGCACTATACATGTACGACGTGCGGAAAAAACTATGCCGACGCAGGCGGTTTATGACACCACAAGAAAATACATACAGGTGAGACAAACTGGCACTGTATCTCCTGTGGGGAAGAATTCAAGTTTTCCAGGCTTGAATACATGAAGAAACATCTAAGAGGAGCCCATGGTAAGAGCGACAGCTCTATCATATCCCTGCTGGTCTCCTCGGGGATCGGCCTTGACCAGTACAGGCAGCTAGCCCGGTCGAATCCGCTCCAGTTGAAGTCCCACTTCCAGAAAACATAAGAAGGCACCTACACCCATATGTCAGCGGGTATGTAATCCCAAAAATACAGACGCAGGAGTAGACAAGAGCCTAGCGATCCTACTGGAAGCGGTTGGTCCATCAACAGCAACAGAAACAATGGAAGTGTTGTGGGAGACCGTGTCCCCACCCATAGGGACCCCCCCTCCCCCACATCCGGCTCCGTGGAACTCCCATCACCACCAGAGTTTGCGCTACCATCCTTGAGAAGCCAGATATTCATGGACTTCCAAACCACCAGAGACGTGAAACCAGTACTGATGGAAAAGACAGTCCTCACCCAGAAGAACGAAGAACACTAGATGCAGCCCTCCATCGGGAGATTTCCAAAATAATTCAGAATTCCGGTGTGAAGGGCAACATGTGTCACTCCTACGATGTTAACTGCCACATGTGTTACATAATACTAAAAAAATGTGCAGCAAAAAACTGAAACAAAGACATGTAAGAAAGCCATAACACATATGGACTTACATTGCATTAATGCCGCCCTTGACCCCGAGGTCAAGGGACATTATTCCTCACAATCTTAATTGGACTGCACCTCTGCCTAATGAAATGTTTAAGAAATGCAGAAAAAGACTTCACAGTACTGCTTCAATACATAACAATATGTGTAACTAACAAAGAAAAGAAATTTTTGAAAAAGTTGTCTTCTACAAACGCCACCGCAAGCGTTCATGCAATCACCCGCACAGACGCGTGCCCGCACATACACAACAAACACAAGGGCTGACAAAGACGGGTGACGCACAAAGCCCCACCCAGGCCCACACAATCACATGAGGCCACTATCTTCCTCTGATGAGTTCAACATTTTGAACGAAACGCTTAAGGTCTGAATCATATCTAAAACCAACAGACACGAGATGTTGCATTGTTAGATCAATTTGAATGGTCACCCCAGATAGGCACCACCGCCTTCATATCCCCAAAAAATAGCTGGACAAAATGCCACAACAACACAGGCATAAAGCCCCCCCAAAAATCTGTATAAAAATCCACAAGAAATGCCACCAAAATAACGCCAGGCCGCCAAAAAAGGCTGCCAAGCCACCATAAGGTTGCCATGCCTCCACGCATGTGCATCACCCTTCAACCACCAAAAGCGACTGGAGACCCCCAGGGAGCATATATAAGGAACCCCCCTCGGACCCCACAGGCCATTCAGACTACTTGAATTCACACCATTGTGAACAAGCGTCAGGATATCTTAAAAGACTCAGTGTTTGAGATGTTGTTATTAATCCCCCATGTATAAGGTTTCTATGGGTGTAGTGGAATATAGTGTAAATAATGCCTCTACTCGCATACTGTACATGTAAGAGTAGAAGACATCCGCGTTTCTGCGTTACATCTCATTTCACCCTTGGGGAGAGGATGTGGCAACTCAAACAAGGTAAGTCTATGTTTGTGATGTCCTGTTGTTTTGTCACATTTTCTGTACTAATAAGAGTATCAGGGTAGTAAGTATCAACTCTCGTGAACAAAGAATTCTGAGCTTGGTTACTACAGGCCTATAAATTTTGTTCAAGGGAGTCGATACTGCAAAAAAACATGGCCGCCATGGGCCAAATAAAAATGTAACATGTTTGATGGCCATATTGGATCTTAACCACTGGGTCGATTTCAATTATATTTGGGAGGAAGTATCCTTAGGCAATAGATATCCAAGTTTGTTCAAAGGAAGCCAATCGACCAATTTGGCCGGTGGCCATCTTGGATTATGTGTGTTTTTAGCTCACCTAGCCAGAATGGTCTGTCCGGCATCCAGCAACTTATTTTAAAACGCGATTCTTCATTAACCGCTTGGCGAATTTCAAATTAATGTGGCATGAATAATCCTATGGGGATAGGCTTTAGAACGTGTTTACAGAATTTTGATAGGTCAATTTTTCAGGAGCCATCTAGCATTTTCCCAAAAAAGGCGGGAAATCATTTAAAACGCTACTCCTCATTAACTGCTTGGCCAATTTCAATCATACTTAACTGGGAGTATAGTACTGTGTGACGCTGGTATAAAATGCTACTCCTCATTAATCACTTAGGCAAATTCAACCAAATTTGGCTGGAAGTATCCTATTGTGGTAGCCTCTAGAAAGATTTTTCAGAATTTTGATAGGTCAATGTTTTGCCGGCCATCTCTGACTTTCTGAAAGTTTTCCGGAACCATTTAAAAATGGTACTCCTTCAATCAATAGTCTGATTTCAACAAAACTTGGGTGGAACGATCCTATGACGGTAGACTTCAACATATTAAATGAAAACATTGATTGGTCAATTTTTTGGTGGCTATCTTGGTTTTCCTAAGATCATCCATCATGTCTATTTAAATGCCAATGGTCCATGTGAGCGCCACAGGCCCTTGGGCCTCTTGTTTATAAGTGTCTTTAAAAATCTTCGAAACCATTTTGCGGATTGATTTATAACTCTTGAAATATTATTTGCGGTAAAAGCTAAATCAAGTTTGTTCAAAGGAACTTGATTGGCGGCCATCTTGGATGACCTAGTTTTCGCCAAAAATTACTTCTCCAGAACGGATGGATGGGGGCCAAAATTTGTGAGATCTGATTAGTGACTAAGGCTTATAAAAGTTTGTTAAACTAAATTTATATACACAAAAAACATGGCCGCTGTGGGACAATCAAAATGTAGCGTGTTTGTCAGCCATGTTGGATATTTTTATTTGATGAATTTTGTAGCCAAAATTGGTTTCACATATGTTTTTGGGTATTCTGATTTAAAATTTGCCATTTTCGAAAGTGTCGAAGAAACGGTTTGGTGGCCATCTTGAATCTTTTCCCGCCAAAAACTCCCATACTAAAGCAATGGGAAATTTAAAAGTTCTTTTCGAGACCCATTAGGCTGATTTCAAGTATATTTGGCTTGAAGCATCCTTAGGGAATAGGGATCAATGTTTGTTCAAAGGAAGCTGATCAGCCAATTTGGCCGGCAACCATTTTGGATTTTGGAGATCTTTTTTGTAAATTTAAAATCTCCGAAATTGCAGGGGGAATCGATTCCAAACTCATAAAACATTATATAGGGAAACGGCTAAACCATTTTTTTCAAGCAAACTTGATTGGCCAAATGCTTCATTGGCCATCTTGGATGACCTAGTTTTTGTGAAAATAACTTCTCCAGAACCGCTGAAATTTGGCAGATATAATTAGGAACTAAGGGACATTACTGTTTATTCAAGGAAAGTTGAAAACATCGCCGTCACCCAATCAAAATGTAGCGTGTTTAGTGGGCATATTGGATATTTTTATTTGAGGGGTTTACATAAAAAAAATCATGTCTGCCATAAATCAATCAAAATTTATCGCTTTTGGCGGATATCCTGTATTTTCTTCAAATTTCTGAGAAAATCATAAAAAGACTACTTATTAACCACCATCTAAGTCTGATTGAAAACTTGGCTAAACCTTCACATAAATTAGATTGGTAAATTTTTCCAGTGCTCATGTCATTTTGTTTGGTTGTGCCAGTGGCCAATAATTCCAGATGAGCGATACAAGCCCCTTATTAGAGAGGAAATATAGAAACAAAAAAGAGATCTGTATGCTTCTCCATCCCCTAGATTTTGGCCATAGTTATTAGCTCAGCTGTCCTGCCAGTCTGTCGTCTGTCCATAAAGTTCTTCCTTTAAAGGGTCATCATTTCTTAAGAAAGACTGGGAAGATTTCAACCATATTTGACAGGCAGAATTCTTGTGGCATAGAGATTAATTAGTTTGTGGCCATCTTGGATTTTGCACTATTTTTAGAAACACATTGAAGATTAATTCGAAACTCAAGAAACATCGTCTAGGGCAATAGCTGAACCAAGTTTGTTTGAGAGAACCTGATTGGTTGAAAACAACCCCAGAATCGCTTAAATGTGCATATTCACATCAAAATGCTTGAAAATAAAAAAATTTTAATTATATACTTTTAGAAGCTTAAATTGTTCACCTCAATGTAATGAAATGAAATAAATCTTAACATATGATGATTTCATTCCATATAAATACATTTTGTGAGTTTAGTTGTGAATTTGAATTTGAGACTCGTGCCTCTAGTCTAATTCAATTTGACAGCTTAAAAATTATATTAATTTATACGTAATGAAATCATCATATGTTAAGATTTACTTCGTTTTATTACATCTAGGCATACAATTTAAGCCTCTAAAAGTATATAATTTAAACAATTTTATTTTGAACCATTCGCTGTGAACGTGCACCTTAATGGATCACACCAAAATCTGGGAAATATGGTCAAAATTTATTCAAGGGACATTGGTAGGTAAAAAAACGTGGCCATCATCAACCAATCAAAAGGTAACCTCCATAGACTAATCAGCTTCGTTTGAACATCTCCAAAACTGCTTGGCCGATTGATTTAAAACTCAAGAAACTTCATCTAGATAAACAGCAGTCACCATAATGTCACTGGCCATTTCTCAAGTCTTATTGCCCTCGGTGGGGGTGGGGAATTTGTGATTTTGTCAAGTTCGGCTTACTTTTTGTGCATTATATAAACACTGAATTCTTGTTTTTTCTAGGCATATGTGCATCTGACTGCGGCACATATTTTTGTAACACTACATGGTGGAGCTTCACGGACAATAAACATCTTGAATGACGTGAAGTTTACTGCAACAGCTACTAATGATATTGCTGTCACAGTACCTTGGTCCACAAGATTATCGTGAGTATTGTGACTACTATTGATATTGCCATCACAGTACCTTGGGCCACAAGATTATCGTGAGTATTGTGACTACTATTGATATTGCCATCACAGTACCATGGGCCACAAGATTATCGTTAGTATTGTGACTACTATTGATATTGCCATCACAGTACCTTGGTCCACAAGATTATCGTGAGTATTGTGACTACTATTGATATTGCCATCACAGTACCATGGTCCATGAGATTATCGTGAGTATTATGACTACTAATGATATTGCCATCACAGTACCTTGGTCCACAAGATTATCGTGAGTATTGTGACTACTATTGATATTGCCGTCACAGTACCATGGTCCACAAGATTATCGTGAGTATTGTGACTACTATTGATATTGCCATCACAGTACCATGGTCCATGAGATTATCGTGAGTATTATGACTACTAATGATATTGCCATCACATTACCATGGTCCATGAGATTATCGTGAGTATTATGACTACTATTGATATTGCCATCACACTACCATGGTCCATGTGATTATTGTGAAGTAGTTATATACTAGGAGTTCTAGAACAGAGGGTGGTGGCAGCTTCCAATCCACGATCCGCGGCTACCACCAAGTAAAACAGGTCAGAACAGAGGCGATATAATGTAGGCGACCAATTGTTTTACTCGATGGCAGCTGCCAATCCACGATCCACGGCTACCACTAAGTAAAACAGGTCAGAACAGAGGCGATATATGTAATGTAAGCGATGTGCTTATAGCGTAGGGCCCACCCCAACCCCCTGGTTGGTCCCCAGCCTATGGTTAACATTGCTCAGACCATCAAAAATCCCCTATTAGAGAAATGGAACTGTATAGGTAAATATCTGCTATGGACATTGATGAAGTACTTCAAAACTTGGCGTGATTGTTGCAGCAGGGCCTTATTAACCATACCACTTATGTCGAGACCCTGGCAGCTCTCACTTCCGAGAAGCCAACCCCAGCTCCACGTAGGAAGCGACCACTCACTTCCGAGAAGCCAACCCCAGTTCCACGTAGGAAGCAGTCACTCACTTCCGAGAAGCCAGCCCCAGCTCCACATAGGAAGCGGCCACTGACTTCCGAGAAGCCAGCCGCAGCTCAATGTAGGAAGCGGCCACTCACTTCCGAGAAGCCAACACCACATAGGAAGCTACCACCCACCCCAACACCATGTAGGAAGCTGCCACCCACTTCCGAGAAGCCAACCCCAGCTCCACTTAGGAAGCTGCCACCCACTTCCGAGAAGCCAACCCCAGCTCCACTTAGGAAGCTGCCACACACTTCCGAGAAGCACCCCCAGCCAAAGCTAGAAACCCCACCCAAGTTCACAGATGAGGAGTTTGACAGTTTTCTTGAAGTTATAATCCGGGAAAAGAGGGACATACCCCCAGGATTTGTGAAGATCCCACATGCAATCATGAACTATCTGCGGGATGGGAACTTCCTGGACATGGGGAAAACGATCCAACAGCTTTCTTGGATAAAAACCTGGACAAGATCGAGAGGAAGTTGGTGGAAGAGGTCCTCGACCTGAAGGGGGTGAAGTTCTGCCTTGCTCTCAAGATCACCCTCCACAAGGAGAAGAATGATGGGACAGAGGTCACCACAGATCCCCTGTTTTGGTCTAAGCAGCATGCCATCCTGAAGGCAAGCGATATTAGCGAGGCTGTGAAGGAGGCCAAAGCCAAGGTGCTGCAATGCTTTGAGAACTACACCTGCGAGGGGTCTGGCTGGGCAGTCGACCAGGTTAATGCATTGTACCTCAACATCGCCAGATATCAACCACTACGTGGTGGGTCCTACATCAATCTCCCCGCTTCGATTAAGCGAAAACATGCCGTGGTTAATGTCCAGAACAATGATGACCACTGTCTTCGCTGGTCTCTCTTGGCTGCTGCTTATCCTGCAGACAGTAATCCCCAGCGGATATCAAAGTATTTAGGGCACCGGGATACCCTTGACTTCAGCGGTGTAGAGCGGCAGAATGGCTTGGCCATTAATGTATTCGGGAATGACCTATTGCAGCTGAGTGATTTTGACCCAGACATTCCGAGGACAAATCTGCTTTTTGAGAAGGGGGGCGAGCAACACTATACCTGGATTAAGGACCTGAATCGTCTCCTCCATGATCAGAGTCGGTGTAATGAGAGAAAGCACTTCTGCGAGCGGTGTCTCCACTGTTATTCTCGCGAGGACCTTCTCATCAAGCACAAACCGGAGTGCTGTGGTATCAGTGACAGACCAATGCGTATAAGAATGCCTACAGAGGACAGGAAGATGCTATAGTTCACCAACTACCACAAGCAGCTCAAGGTGCCATTCATAATCTATGCCGACTTTGAAGCCCTAACAACCAAGATTGAGGGGCCAGAGGCAAATCCGGCTCAGAGCAGCACACAGAAAACGCAACACCATGAGATCTGTGGGTTCTCATACATTGTGGTCCGCTGTGCCGGTGCCAGTGAACCACCAGTGCTGTATCGAGGAGAAGATGCAGCTAAGCACTTCCTGGATCGATTGGTATGGGAAGAGAAGATAACGACCGTGCTCGCCCACCCTAAGCCAATGGAGATGACTAGAGAGGACTGGCGAGCTCATAAAACCGCAGTCAGTTGCCATGTCGGCGACAGACCGTTAAATGGAGATGGTGTTAGAGATCACTGCCACATCACGGGGCTCTACCGGGGAGCAGCACACAATGTGTGTAATTTAAAGCTGCGCCTCAACCCTAAGACCACCACCATCCCAGTCATGGTCCACAACCTGTGCGGGTATGATTCTCACCTCAGAATGCAGGCTATCTCCCAAACAAAGGGAGAGATCAACTGCATCCCCAACAATATGGAGAAGTACATCTCCTTCAGCCTCCGTCAGCTGCGGTTCATCGACTCGGCCCAGTTCCTTCCAGCATCACTTGACAAGCTGGTAGCTAGTTCCACAATGTTCCCGCTTACAGAACAGTATGAACCTAGCACTGCCAAGCAGGAGCTCCTCCGCAAAGGTGTATACCCCTATGAGTACATGGATGGGTAGCACCGCTTCAATGAGACCTCTCTCCCACCTCAAGCTGCTTTCTACAGTAAACTCTCTGGTGAGGGAATATCTGACAGCGACTACAACCACGCACATGCTGTCTGCGCCCAATTCGGCTGCGAGACCATGGGAGACTACCATGACCTCTATCTGCGGTCTGACACTGCTCCTTGCAGATATCTTTGAGAACTTCCACATCATGTGCCTCCAGCAGTATCGTCTGGACCCAGCACACTATTACACGAGCCCAGGGTTACGCTGGGATGCACTTCTAAGGAAGACATGTGTGGAGCTGGAGCTCCTCACTGATTACGACATGCATCTCTTCATAGAGAAAGGACTCAGTGGTGGTGTATGAATTGTCAGCAAACACTATACTACGGCAAACAACCCATTGGCCTGCGGCATGTACGGTGTGCATAGCTATAATCCACAGCAGCTGACAAGCCACATCATGTATTTGGACGCTAACAATCTTGATGGCTGGGCAATGAGCCAACACCTACTGACTGGGGGTGGGGGGGGGGGGGTTGTTGAGTGTGTCGTTCCTACAGAACAGGACAACTCATTGCTTGCCAAAGAGATTACACAACATCCCGATGATGTGGAAAAGAATTACATCCTAGAGGTTGACCTTGAGTTTATGTCCACAGGTATCTACCTAGGAGTGTTAGGACATCACATCTTCAGAGAGTTTGTTTTTCTCTCCACCAAGGTTCCATTTCCTACTAACATTGTAAGGTTATCTAACCAAAGATCTTTTCCCAGAGGGGGGGGAGGGGGTTGAGTGTGTCGTTCCTACAGAACACGACAACTCATTGCTTGCCAAAGAGATTACACAACATCCCGATGATGTGGAAAAGAATTACATCCTAGAGGTTGACCTTGAGTACCCACAAGAACTGCATGACATGCACAATACCTACCCGCTGGCCCAGGACCTAGCCATCAGGTGACTTCTATTATAATTTAGCGAGTTTTTCCCGGTGTAATGTGTTTCCGGGACTCGCGTTTATCATGATAAGCGCCTAAAATAACTAGTTTATTTCAAAATGGCGCTATGAAATACTAATCTCTCTTTGTGTTTATGTCCACAGGTATCTACCTAGGAGTGTTAGGACATCACATCTTCAGAGAGTTTGTTTTTCTCTCCACCAAGGTTCCATTTCCTACTAACATTGTAAGGTTATCTAACCAAAGATCTTTTCCCGGGGGGGGGGGGGGGGGGGGGGCGTTTGAGTGTGTCGTTCCTACAGAACAGGACAACTCATTGCTTGCCAAAGAGATTACACAACATCCCGATGATGTGGAAAAGAATTACATCCTAGAGGTTGACCTTGAGTACCCACATGAACTGCATGACATGCACAATGCCTACCCGCTGGCGCCTGAATGGATGACGGTGAAGGGAGAGTGGCTCTCAGAGTGCCAGTGTGCATTGGGCAAAGCGGAAATGCCAGCAGAAAAACTGGTGCCTAACCTGAGAGACAAAGAGCGCTATGTCCTACACTACCGCAACCTGAAGCTCTACCTTAACCTGGGTATGAGGTTGAAGAAAATACACATGGTTCTACGCTTCAATCAGTCACCATGGATAGAGCCTTACATCCGACTCAACTTAGAGCTCCGTAAGAAGGCCAACAGTGTCTTTGAGAAGGATCTCTACAAGCTGATGAATAACGCTGTCTTCGGTAAGACCATGGAGAACGGGGGCAAGCGAGTGGATGTCAAGCTAGTGCAGTCATCTGAGGAAGACAAGCTACACCGCCTAATAGCCACGCCTAACTTCTCCCGGGCGAAGGTGTTCGATGATGATCTAGCTGCTCTCCACATGTACAAGACGAGCCTGCTGCTGAACCGCCCTTTTCACTTCAAGAGTATACTTACCTCCCTAATACTCTTTGATGTTGCTAAATATCGGCTTTCACTCAATAAACACTCAGAATAAAAACAGTTAGGTGCCCCTACTGGGCATGGAGTCCGAGTGCAGTCCGGCGGATGCCAGCCCCACCACCGCGCACTTCCTCTTTGCTAATTTATTGGCTGAGAGACAACTCATGTTTTCTATGCTCATAGGCTTTTCCTTAATTTCTGAAAGTTTTGGGTGTGTAGAATTTCTATTTCTCCTGGATTAATATGGCAGAACGTGTTACTACTCCAGAGGAGCGCCCAGGACCTAGCCATCAGGTGACTTCTATTATAATTTAGCGAGTTTTTCCCGGTGTAATGTGTTTCCGGGACTCGCGTTTATCATGATAAGCGCCTAAAATAACTAGTTTATTTCAAAATGGCGCTATGAAATACTAATCTCTCTTTGTGTTTATGTCCACAGGTATCTACCTAGGAGTGTTAGGACATCACATCTTCAGAGAGTTTGTTTTTCTCTCCACCAAGGTTCCATTTCCTACTAACATTGTAAGGTTGTCTAACCAAAGATCTTTTCCCAGTGAGTTGGAGGCCTCGGATGAAGGTCTTCTCACTTTGCCCTCTTAATCCACTTCCTTCCCCCTAAGGTGGAGAGAGTTAAGAGGTCATAAGTTTGGTGGAACGTCCAGTTCATCAGATCAGATTGTTTGTATATGCTAAAGACTCAGGTACTATAGTTATGATATGAGGCATTTCAATTATATTTGACAATATTTATAAAATCTTACTGCCATTTATCATTGTTTATCTGATGTTTGTATAGTCTGTATAAACTATCCGGTCTAGTTAGAATGTTCTGGATATGATTACAATTCATCCTTACACCTGGAGGTTTTGTTTCGGATCGATTTAACTTCTTATTTTTGAAGTTATGATGTCATAATCAGCCTTGCGCCTTACTATCAGTTATAAGTTTTGTCCAACGCTGATTTATTATCATTAATAGCTTGGGTCTTATGGCCCCTTCCTCCTTGTTTATTTCGTGTTGTGTTCTAATTCAATATCTGTAATACTCATTGTCTTCGTCCTCTGCTGTGTTTCAGAGGCCTGGTTGTCCTTCATGTGGAAGATTTATCCTTGACAAGTTCTTCCCCCATTTATGCTCCCAGTGCAGCCCATGTGGGCCATTGCTTAAATGTGAGATCTGTAAAAGATGGAGGGGGGGGGGCCTAATGTCTGAATTTCTCTCATTACAGACCAGGGAGAAGGCTCCAGAGGAGGAGAGGAAGAGTAAGAAAGAGGCTTCTGGTAAGAGGAAGGCCTCGTCCGCTATGGATATGGAGGCCTTCCGTATTGAGATGATGGGAGAGATGAAGAGGACAATTAAAGATTTGGTCCCAGAATTGCTTCGTGGCATGCTTCCTGGTCCAAATCTTTCGTTGTCCTCTTCATCTGCTCCGGAGCAGATAATCCCCGCCTCTGAATCAGTGCTATTTAGGGACCTATCAGTTTTCGACCATGATTCAGAGGTGGCCCTATTAGAGGGGGAAATCCACGGTAAAAACACTGGCAGCAGGCTTGCCGCGCCGGTTGTTCGTGGTCAGGTGTCGCTGGAACCTGCCTGCCTATCAGGCCAGGATTATCCGCACCCTGCAGGTACCAGTTCCTCCTATGGTACCTCTCCTGGCCAGTCCGGGTTAGCATTCTTTGCTAACCTGGAGTCTAATCTTTCTGGCCAGGAAGAAGAGGATTATCTGCTGGGTTCTCCTGGCGTCGTGGCCATGGACATTGACGTGCGTGCACCCCTCGCGGGGAACACGGGCAACATTGTCCACAGTACTATCCACACAGGAGTAGTGTTCACGGTGCAGAAGGTAGCCCGGGCTGGATCTGATGGCCAGTTTTACTGCATACCTCGGCTTGCTGATGGTGTAGCAGGTGCTGGCCAGGGCCGTGGTGTGGCAAAATTTTCAGGTTCTGTTCTGTTCTGTTTCTGTTAAAGTGTTCTTTCAGACCCGCATGCTTTTTCTGGCTTGCCAGGCATATCAGTTCCTCCAGCCACATACACACCTGTGATTGCTCAGGAGGATGACGAAGGCCCTCGTCTTGTAGAGCATTCACAGGTGGCCACGGAGGAAGACTGGTCTGACGCTTGTCAGTGGCTAATTAATGTCAGACCAGATCTTGCCGTGGTTCAGTCGGCCAGTCAACGGGACCAGCGCCCGTGGCTGGCAGGTAAACCGACTGTTACCGCTATGCCATCTTTGCCGTTAGCTGATCATATTGTTGATATGTTCACTGCGGCGGAGACGTCTATTAGTGCACATGGACGTTTAGCAAAGGCTCCCTGAGAAGTGGCAAAGCGGTGCCGTATTACAGCTGATCAATATCAGCTATACGGTGTAGTACCGAAGCCAAGCACGGATGACCGTGCAGCGCTGGGTGAAGATACGCGGCCAGGTTCCCGGTCTGACATGGGAGCACTGTGTTCGAACGTGTTACGTTCGGCTAACACCGCATTACGTGATGCGGAAGAGAGTTCGAGGGCGTCTATTGCAGCCGATTGGCCAACAACATGTAAGAGTGGGAACGGTTGACTCGGGACCGTTTAGTCTTGCGATGGCTTTCAGTCGGGTATCATCCTGACTGGATAACAGGTCCACCATCACGACTGTCTCTGGTGCCGGTCTGGACTCAAATTCCAAGAGATCCAGATCAGCGGTTGTGTATAGAGGAGGAAATAAATTCCCTCATACACAAGGAAGCAATTCAACCGGCGCAAAATTGCCCGGGCTTCTATTCAACCGTGTTCTTGGTAACGAAAAGCACTGGAGGGTGGAGACCAATTCTCAACCTCAAGCCATTGAACAAGTTCATAGACACACCCAGTTTCAAGATGGAAACTGTGAGATCGGTGTTGGCAGGGTTGGAGAAGGGAATGTGGACAGCTTCAATAGATTTGAAGGATGCTTATTTCCATATTCCAATAGCGAGGGGTTTCCGTCGCTTCCTGAGATTTGCATTCCAGGGCAGACAGTGGGAATTCAGGGTGTTACCCTTCGGAATTTCTACGACTCCTCAGGTCTTCACCAGGGTGGTTCTTGCGATGACAGCATACCTCCGCAGGAGAAACATAGCAGTCCACATGTACATAGACGACTGGCTGTTAAAAGCACACATCCAGGAAAGTTTATCAGAAAATCTGGAGATAGTTTTGAAAACTCTCACAGATTTAGGCTGGATAATAAATTTTCAAAAATCAGAGCTGACTCCATCCCAGAAGTTTGTTTACCTGGGAATGTTCTTCGATCTGGAGACAGGATATGTTTATCCTACTCAGGAGAGGGTACAGATACTCATCTCAGTAATACAGTCAGTGTGCAACAGTCATCATGTCCTGGCACGGGTTTATCTGAGAATGCTGGGATTGATGGTTTCTCTGGAACCAGTCATTCCTCAGGCGGCCGATACAGTTATTTCTCATGGCACAATAGACCCAGAGTACATGTTCACTGGACTCAAGCGTGTCAGTGTTGGAGCCTCTAATTCATCACCTTCAATGGTGGTTGAAGACAGAGAATCTCCTGGCAGGGGTAATGTTAACCCCTCCTCACCCTCCGTTAACGATGTATACAGATGCATCGATGGAGGGGTGGGGAGCTTGCCTGGGAGAATCCACGATATCAGGGCTTTGGAATCTGGAACAGTCAAAGGAACATATCAATCTACTGGAATTAAGAGCAGTAGTCCTGGGCCTGGAACTTTCTTACAGAAAGTTCAGGGCAAGAGTGTTCTAATTCGATCAGACAACTCAACAGTAGTGACTTATATAGACCGCCAGGTCGGAACGAAGTCGCCCAGTCTCTGTATGATGACTTGGAAACTGCTTTGTTGGTGCCTGGATCACAGGATTACCTTGAAGGCAGTTCATATTCCGGGAAGGTTAAATCTGTTAGCAGACTCATTGAGCCGAAGGATGAGTGTTTTACCTACGGAATGGCAACTAAATCAATGTGTGGCGGATCGTCTGTTCGACCACTGGGGGAAACCCAACATAGATTTATTCGCAACGAAGAAGAATGCGAAGATGACGACGTACGTCTCTCCGATTCCAGATCCAAGCGCTTTCGCAACAGATGCGTTAGCTATCAGCTGGGTGGGAATGTATGCATACGCATTCCCTCCAGCAATCCTGATTCCAAAATTTCTTCAGAAAATCAGACAGGAGGAGTGCCAAGTGCTTCTGATCGCCCCAAATTGGCCAAGCCGATCATGGTATACGGATCTGCTGGACCTTCTGGTCTGCAATCCGGTTCCTCTGCCTCTGATGGACAATATTATCTTCCAGGGCAAGAACCTTCACAACAATCCGTCAATGTTCCAATTGACTGCGTGGATGTTGTCAAGGAATCTAGAATTAAGGAGGACTTTTCTGAGCAAGCAGCCATGTTCATGGCAAAAGCGAGGAGGGGGTCAACTTCCAGAGCATATAATTGTAAAATCAACAGATTTGCAGAATGGTGCTCAAAAAGATGTATTAATCCACTAGATTCATCTATTCAGGTAGTAGCCGATTTCCTCTGTCACCTGTATGATGCCTATAGCCTCAAGCCTAACTCTATTGCTGGCTATAAGTCAGCTTTAATGACAGTTATCCCTTGCTTGGCTAATAGGGGAAGTGATGAAGTAAATACATTAAATACTTTAATCAAAGGCATGGGCAATCTAAGACCAAGGAATCCCCCAGTGATTCCGTCTTGGAGTTTATCACTAGTGCTTCTGTTTGAACCACTAAGCTCCATTTCTATGAAAATGTTGACGCTTAAAACTGTATTTTTAATTGCTGCGGCCTCGGCTAGGCGTAGGAGTGAGATTCATGCATTGTCAGCCGAGGCAGACCGTTTTGTGATTACAGGGGAAGGCCTTAGGCTTCTACCCAGGATAAATTTCATGGAGAAAAACCAGTCTGAAATATCCGGGTCAACCGATAATTTTACCAACTTTGACTAGGTTTGATCCTAATTCAAAACTATGGTGTCCAGTCCGAGCATTAATCCGGTACAAACAACGTACTCAGGATTGGCGGACGGACCCAACAGCGTTATGGTTGTCATATATTGAGCCCCATGGCAGGGCATCAAAGGACACCATTTCCAGGTGGATTGTAGAGTGTATTCAGTTTTGCCATAAATCCGCCACAGGTAAACAATTTGACATGGCCAGGGCTCACAGTGTCCGAGGTGTAGTGGCTTCCACTGCCCTATTTAATGGGGTACCTGTGGATGACATTATGTCAGTAGCTCAGTGGCACCGAGTCAAGTTTTACCGACCATTATCTCCGTGACACCTTGAATCCTCTCGCCTTATCGATTTTGAAATGCTAATCTAGGTGTACATATTTTGATGAGGTATCCTCATTTTTTTTATATATTTCACATTTAATCGATGGAAACATCTACTTTATGGGCTGCATCAGTCTTCACCAATGGGGAGATGATGACATCACTAATCTTCCACAAGGTGAGTCTTGTGTGTGTTGTCCATGGTTTTTTGTAATGTCACGTGACCCTTCATTATTAATATGGTAATGGTACGTGTTTTTATGTGGTTCATCATTGAGAGTATACGAAAATGGAGTTTTTTCGTCTCTGTCCTATAGTACATGGCACTTGTACATAGAGAGCATATGGGACATTGAGGTCATTCGAGTCTTCCTCCCAGGAAGGGGGGGGGGAGGGGAGGCGGCGCGCATATGACATTCGGTCATCTCTCATCCATCGGTTTGTGTTAGCCGATGTTTTTTCAAATCCTGACTGTTTTCACACAGTTTCAGAAGTTTAAGTACCTTAAACGCAGAAAAGCATATAGGGAAGAGCTGGTCTTTTGACCTCGCCTCCCTCCCGCCGAATTCCCTGTCGAATTCTGACAATATCAAAGAGTATTAGGGAGGTAAGTATATTCTTGAAGTGAAATAAACGAAATCACGGATTTCTTTTTTCACGAGAGAGTTGATACTTACCTCCCTAATACGGACCCGGCCTCTCCACCCCACAGAGGCTCGGTCTTCAGGCTC
The DNA here is from genome assembly GCA_034401795.1 of Chaetoderma sp. LZ-2023a. Classification (NCBI taxonomy): domain Eukaryota; kingdom Metazoa; phylum Mollusca; class Caudofoveata; order Chaetodermatida; family Chaetodermatidae; genus Chaetoderma; species Chaetoderma sp. LZ-2023a. Next base: position 5,029,417 of record CM067363.1, read on the forward strand.
TTAATAGTTGCATGTGTGTCAGCCAATAAATTAGTCAGAGGAAGTGCTAGTCTGCGCATGCGCGGTGGTGGGGCTGGCATCCGCCGGACTGCACTCTGACTCCCTGCCCATGAGGGGCACCTAACTGTTTTTATTCTGAGTGTTTATTGAGTGAAAGCCGATATTTAGCAATATCAAAGAGTATTAGGGAGGTAAGTATCAACTCTCGTGAAAAAAGAAATCCGTGATTTCGTTTAGTCTATGTGGGAATGTCCATCCTGGACCTCTCAAAGCACCTGATGTATGACTTCTACTATAACGAACTGAAGCAACTATATGGTGCCAACTGTGAGCTCCTGTACACTGACACTGACAGCCTCCTGCTGGAGATTCAGACTGAGGATGTCTATGCTGATATGGCTGCGAGGAGTGACCTCTATGACACAAGTGACTACCCAGTAACACACCCGCTGCACAGTACTGCCAACAAGAAGGTCCTGGGCAAGATGAAGGATGATGTGCCGGGGTGCCAATCCAGGAGTTTGTTGGTGTGCGCCCGAAGATGTATTTCATCAAGCGGCCGGATAAGCAGAAAATTAAGAAGGCAAAGGGTGTATGCAGGGCTGTGGTTAGACAGATTCGCCATGAGCAGTACAAGGAATGCCTCTTCGAGCGAAAGGTCTTCCACCATGGTATGAACGTGCTGCGAAGTGAGGGTCACCACCTCTACGGGGTCCACCAAAACAAGCCAAACCTCAGACACAAAGCGATGGATCGCTCCCGATGCTATTCACACCCTGGCTTATGGTCACAAGGATGCCATGCGTTCCGCAACTCCAATGGATGTCGACGAGCTGCTCATATGAGCATCATGCGACATCAACCAACAGTCAGTGGAGGATGTCTACTCGACATAAGCACTCCCGGTAGAGGTAGCTGGGTGTTTGTAAGGATAAGCTGGAGCTCCTCTCATACAAACAGCCGCCTAGGACAGCTCCGCACTCAGTGCTGGCGTGCCAGGTAGTACAGCGTAGGCTGTCCAGCCGTATCCACATACCTGTCAATCTTGTGTACATCTATCGACCAGTTGGGGTCAGTCGCCCATCTACATCCACACTCCAACTCGCCAGGCTCATACAAATACGATTTCGATGGAAGTCTATCCTCTGAGCACAGCTCTTGAACAGAACATCAAGGTTAGGCCACATAGGATCGCTGAATGGCATTGACAGCCTTCTGTCCTATCAGCCTAGTGACCTCAGCATTGGATCTTTCCACCATAATGGGCAAACCTCTCGCCCATACTCTGGAACGATCGCCAGTCGGGACAGCCATCTCCTGAGCATACTGATGTGGGAACAGCCTCTCTGCCAGTATCCTGTTCCACCACTCAGCGATAGCCTGGGCACGGTGATGTCCCATCTCGCCTCGCCTAATCATCATTCCATGTTTCCGCATGAGGGCCGCAGTTTCACCTCTAAACTCCTTACCCTCATCCACTTGCAGAAACTCTGACCACTGGATGGGATTTTGCGGGTCCTCATAAATATTCTGGAACCCGGCAGCCGTCGACCTGTAGACTTATGCGTAAGTGGCACCGCGGAGTTGAACCTGCTGGCGACATCGACGATGGTGAGGGCGTACTTGTAGGTCGTACATGTTCTTCCAGAATGTGGAAGGAACAGCACATCAGCCTGATGGACTCTGTTCGGGACAGGTTCATCGAAGTGTACATACTGAATGTGCCGTGGACGAGGTCTGTAGATCTGCCACATTGCCTGCCTGGTGAGCCACTGGCTAACATCTCCAAGGTGAATCTATGACCCTTGCGACATGCAGCCTCGAGCAGCTGGTAAGGCTCACGATAATAACTGCCAGGCCAGTAATAAAGATCTTCAAGAGAGATCGCGGGTGAACTCTCGGACTTCATCTCTGACGTCGACACCTGTCCTCTCCTGTACAACTCGGGCAAACTCTAGACAGACAAACAGACGCCCGTTGTTCATCTGACAGCGGCCCCTGCGGATGACCACCTCTTCGAATACCTGTCCACGGACACGGCGGTCTAATCTCTGTGGCGTTGTCACTGAAGTGTAGCTTATCGACCAAGGCTTGCCAGTTAAGGGACTTGACCAGGTCATACAGAGAAGCCATATATATATATATATATATATATATTATATAACATGTCTTAAATGTCCGGCAGCCCAGATGACTGCAAGTGCTATCGCAACATACGGGAGCCATGGACCGGCAACGCCAAAGAATATTCCTACCCCCGAGGCGATGGCTGGAATAGCCTCAGAGATCTTCTCAACTCCATGGAGAGCATTGTTGGCGATTTTGCGGACCGTCTCGCATTCATCGTGAACAGAGCAATCAGAGCCCCAACTGCTGCTAGTGGGTCAAGAGAGCCCTTCACGTAGGTACAATAAATTCCCTTGGCTCGGATTAGTCGGCGGGATTCTGGCTCTACATCATCATCATAAGCATCCTCATCATTGTCTTCATCGTAGTCATCCTCATCATTGTCTTTGTCATAGTCATCCTCAACTGGATCCTTGAAAGCTTCCGGTTCATACATTGCTTGCAGTTCCTGCTGACTATATGGGGAATTTAAACTCGCTATGTATAGACATGGCATCCGCAATCTTGAATGCAGGCATGTTTGCATTGGCGAACTTGGGTCTCAGCTTTGGCGACCATAAGGCAGCAGAGGTAGACAGAAAACGTCATAACCAGGCAATGGAGAAGCTGTCTAAGGAGAAGTTTGAGTACAGCAAAGCACTCGAACATATGCACCAAAGGGAGGCACACCGACGGCAACAAAAGGCTCAAGCCACCCGGAACATCCACGAGGCCGATGAGAGTCTCGATGAGTACTATGAGGCTCAGTGCTCTCTGAGCCGACGCTCGACTGTGGTATCATGAGGTCAGAAAACGGCCGAGGTCATAGTAGTAGTAGTAGGAACTGTAAGAGCTGTGGTAGCTGCTGAAGTTATGCTCTATGCGGCTCACGGAGCTACAAGCTGAATACCAGTGGTGTGTGATACACTAACCTTTGCATATCCAAAGTACAGCACTGTTACTCCGACCGGGTGAGTGCCCCCCCCGCTCTCTGAACAGGTTCCCAATATGAAAGCTGAGCTGGTTGCCATGGTTAGCTGGGATGTCCTTACCGCCGAAGTGGCACAGGCCGTCCGGCCGTTCGAGCACCAACTCGAGATCCTCGTGGCCACTGGTCAGGCGGAGGAAAGCATACGACTTCGTTTTCTGTCGATAGAGACAGCAATCAGCCTGATCGCGCACCTCACCGAGAACGTTGGTCCCAGCCACCACGAGTATGAAGTCGTCTAGCTCCCCCACCTCCTGGACCACCCCTCCCTTCTGAACCAAGACTGCTACAGCTATGCACTCCGAGGCACCTCGTTGCAATGTCAACTCTAGACGCTGGTTAGCCATGGCCTGGACCTGCTGATGCTCTCGCTCTACATGTAGGATTCGTTGTCTAGAGCCTGCACATTTTAGTTCCTGGTCGTTCTCATCATGCCACACCTGAAGTCGTGGAGCGGTCATCGTTACATCCGGAAGATGTTCGGTCTATACCCGGAGGAACAGCTTGTCCTGTATCAAGGCCGGGTTCACGTGTGTGTTCTCGAGGAGGGAGAAGAGTGGCACCGCGTCCAATATTTCTATGTCTGGTTGTAAGTCAAATTCTGTGAAGCCTTCATTGCATCCGACGGCATAGTACCCTTTCCCCTTCGCGTAATATGAAGGTCCATAAGCCAGTGGAGCCAGGACCCGGTACTCATCGTTCACATAGGTGGTGTCCAGCGTGTTGTTGCTCTGCATAATCTTCCACCTGCTCACCACCTGCGGGAGCTCTACCTCATTCACGCTATGCTCTTGAGCTTAAACTTGAGCATCATGTTCCTAATCTCATGGATAAAGGGTTCGCATCACGGATACTAGGTCGAATGACTGTCAGACAGTCCTTCCGAGGATCAGTGTGGTGCGAGGCCACAGGTTCAACTGCCCCACCTGGATGCTGTACATACTGCTGCATGTTTATACGTCTATATATATATAAAATATATAGTTAAACGGCGATGTTTGGTAAAGTTCTCCAGCAGATCATCTTTGGCTGGCAAGAGATGAGGCAGCATTTTGAATATTTCCCGAGAAGAACTACCAGGACTACCTGATGAAAACATGCCTCACGGCAAATACTAAGAAGGCATGGGAGAAGTGGATCTTCCACGAGAAGTTTCAGAAGAATAGAGTCATAGCATCTGATCCTCAGTGGATAGAGTTTCAGAAACACCTACCCAAACTCTCTGGGGCTGCGGAGTCTACGGACGAAGCAGCGGAAACTGTGGGCGAAGCAGCGGAGACCGCGGATGAAGTTCCTCAAGCCTAAAAAAACCATCCTGACTGACACACTGCTCCTTGCAGAGTACTAGCGCAGCTGCGCATGTCGACCCAACTGACATGTGAGCTTCCTGGCGGAATTCAACTTGTAGTTGAAGTTTTCTGCTTTCTCCAGTGAGGGCTTGAAGTGTGCAATCTCCCCTGTCTCCTTGTTGCTGAAGATAAAGAGGTATAGATCTGCGACCTTCTGCATGCCTGCGATGAAGTCTGGCTTGGTCTCCTTGAGGGTCAGGCTGTCATATATCGTCTCAAGCAGGGCACGACCACTCTTCGAGCTAAAGTACAGGAGCCTCGCATTGTGCCGGATATCTGGCGATCTCACTTCTAAAAGAGGATGAAGACAGTGATCTTGGTGTGCCGAATGCTTCTGGTGATGTTGCTGAGGTATGTGACTGTCTTCGGGTCCATCGTGGGGTCATGGATAACCAGAACAAGTGGTTCAGTTAGTCGAGCCGTGAGCAGCTTCTCCATCAGGGCGTGCAGGTTGTGCGTCTTGGTGAGTGGACTGTTGTACCACTGATCATTATTGTCGACTGCCTCAGCGGTGGAGCCAGACACCAGGGGGATGTATCAAGACTGAAGATGTTCGGCGAGCAGGGCCCGCAGCAAGATGTTTTTCCCGTGTCCTGACAGGGCCATGATCAGCACCACCTGACCGGCATCATCTGGTATACAACTGTATGGCACTGACATGTTGCACATGCGTATGAAGGATTGCCAACAACTCTTTAGCCATTGCCTCATCTATATCTGGGAGATTAAATAACAGTACTTCATGTACCAGCTTTTTTGCCTGCTATGTGGGTAGCATTGTACCGCCGGCGGATATGAAGGATGCGATAAAGCCATCGAGCATGAAATCCCAACAACAGCTGAGAAGGTAACGCAGAGGGCCTGTGTCAGTACCCGCAGTGTCTAGCACCTCAAGTATCCGTATGATGCAAGCTCGAGCAGCCATGCTTATTATGCAATCTTAAACGGCTAGTAACTCGGGTAGTTGGAGCTTTGCTGTTGCATTCGCTTGGCCATCCACCGTGATATGGCTCAGGCTCATGGTGCCTACCTTGAGTTTCTCCCCATCTTGTTGGAATGAGGTCTGTGGTTTAAGGAGATCCTTAACCAGGTCTTGTGTGTAGGACTCTGCCATAACCTTGATGGCACCAGCCTCGTCGACTCCGAGCATACCTCGCATCACTGCCCTGTCTTTGATGCCCATCCCCTTGTATACAGTCTTGGCTTTGTTCATGGCTGATTGCCATACCGTGTCAGTGTTTCCAATGAGATCTCTGGCTGGGATGGTACCTCGGATCTCTCGAGGTTCTCCCTTCTCATCGAAGTCTGGGTAGGAGATGGGGGGCAACAGTCTCATCTGAACCGAGGCGTGCCTCTCCCAAGTGAGCGAGATCACCTAGCTCTGCTTTCTAGGTCTGTGAGTGACAGAGACATTGTTGAGGTATACAATATATTGCTATACATAGCAGCTTAAACCTAGACATAGGCCACAATGATCTCGGCCATAGCACTCGTCGCTAGCGGCTTCCATTAGAGGGATGCGTTCGCCCATGATCTTGGCGGCAACAGTATGGGAGGTGCCACCACTAGCGATCTTTGGGATGGGATGTGTTATTCCTAGACAGTGGTCGACAACCGTACTCGCCACTAGCGAGGACAGCGGCAGGAATAACCTCATTACCACCAGCCATCTTCACCACAGCCACATTTGCGGTCACATTACTGGCGACATGAATGGCCAGGGGCTTAGCCTGTGTCAGTAGCTTCTGGGTCTTGCTTTTGCGCAGCTTCTCCACCTTCTGGAGACTCGCCTGGCTCTCTGGAATTTGCTTTACAATCTGTACCGACGTCATCATTTAAGCCGTCTTTATAGAGCCAAGTATACAACGAGGTTAAACGTGTATGTTCTACCTCGAGAGCGCTAAGCAGATCTGACCAGTCTGCATCTGTTAGCTGATTAAGTTGGTACTCGGGAATATCCATACAGTTCTGTGCTATGAAAAGCAGTTTAAACCATGGACCTACTAGTACTATGTACTAGGTACTATGACGTCTTCCACGCCGAATTGAAGGACTATAAGACGAAGTCACCATATGAGCTCGCCCAGCTCTGTAACACTGAGGTAGCAGAGGAGCTGACAGCTGTGAAACTCTACCTAGGATTTGGTAATGGGCAGATATGCTTCGTCAAATACCTCATTATGGGAGGCAGTATCGTAGAGCAGCTCCTGCATACTAAAGGATTCTACAAGGATCGGGAGTATCTGTCGGACGTGTTCCAGCAGTTGCAGGCATCAATGGCATCTCCCGACTTTGAGTTGAATAAGGCTCTGCGATACCACAAGCTGGAAGAAGGCTGTACCACCGAACCATACAGTCCGTGGGTGTGTATGCTGGCAGCGTGTTTGGGGGCTGTCCGGCAGGCCAAGCTAGTTCAGGTAATCTCAGCCATGACTCCCACACTGCTCGTAGAGCAGGATCTCAAACTATGTGAGCAGGATCTACTAGTGGCGGAGAAGAATGGTGATGAGCACAGCAATAGCCAGACCTGACACCACTCGTAGGGCTATCATCGTGCTAGCAGTGCTCTCATCGGAAACACTGCTGGGCGGGGTGGTGGGTGTCAGCACGGGTCGCCGTTTGTCATCCAGCACGACATGCGTGGCCGAGTTGATGTCAGTGTTAAACCCAAAGTGCACACCTGGGGAATTCCCCTCGACTATCATGTTATTGTACCCCCTAATCTTCAGATCCTCGACATTCACAATCATATTACTCGGAATAAGTCGTAGGTGTGGCGATATAGCGAAGTCGAGCTTACGAGGGGCCTTCTGTAAGGCTTGCTGAAACTTGGCAATGAGGCTACTGGGATCTGTAACAATGATCATGTCCTCAACGAGACTGCTGAACATTGCCTGCATCTCTTTTCCACTCACCCCATCCATGGAGTGGCGCAGTTTAGTCTGGGCTGTAAGGAGACAATAACATAATGCTTCTAAGGACTGGTTGATTCGAACGATGCCTGCTGGTGTGAGCCCTGAGGTTGTGTGTGGGATAAAGTATTTCTACACCTCTGGATGGTCCTGCCTGATTCCAGTGATATACGTATTCTGCACCAGTGCCCCGGACTCTTGAGTCTGGATCGAATGAGAACGTCGCTGTCTTCCGACGGCTTATTCTTCGGGGTGTTTGATAGGGGAAGCCTGAGTAGTCTCGTCTCGGATCGCGATACATAACGCCTAGACCACTGTTGTCTCCACCATGGAAACGATAGTCTGAGTGGGAATTGAACTCTCGTTGGAGTCTACTGGCTGCTGAGAGGCTGTAGCTAGCGGTGCCTGCAGTCTGTGGATCAAAATCATTCGTATCGGGCAGGCTTGCGCCCAGCTCATGGAGGATTCGTCTCACCGTGTAGTACACATGAAATCTGAAACAGCTGGCAATGAGCACAGCTTCGGGGGTACCAGAATAGGAGTGCAGCAAACCCGCGCCGACGAGATTCAGGCCTGCCATCCAGGTATGAGCTTTCTTCGCATCCTTGATGGTGATTGCGAGGCTGGTCAGTGGTCGTGGATTGATGGAGAAGCTGATGCAGGACAGCCCATCGACTGATCGAAATAGGTGTTAGGTCCGGTATGTCATCCAGGAGACCACGTGTCGAGCGGGTCCAGAGTGTACCCAGGAGTGGCGGTTGGCTCTGGTCGATTGTCGTGAGATTCGTCGGGAAGGCCATCTACAGTAGTCATCTTAAAGTCACTGTTCCAGCCACGGACGCAACATACTATTTGGTACCGTAGAGATCTTCGATGCGGCCCCGCCGCAGCATCTCTTTTTTTAACTCCTACATGTCCACCCGCCCGCTGGAGCCTTTGAGGTATTGCTGGCACACTGGGTTTCTCTGTGTGGTACAGGGTTTGGAGCTTCAATATATGGTGGTACTCTTCATCATTGACCTGCCCATCCTCGAGAGCTTTGCTGACAGACTCGTTGATAGCCCGTAGGCTGCTTTGTGTTAGTGTTACATACTTAGCATGTTTCTCCAGCTTCCTGGTGATCTGACGCTGTCCAACTGCCAAGCCCGTGGCCAGGACAGTAGCGGCAAGGGTCACGCCACCCAGTGGGATAGCAATGATAGCACCCACCCCTGTAGCGAGGGTGGCAATGGCAGCCACACCAGCACTGGCTCCAATCACACCCGCAGCTGTGGTCGTGCGTGCTAGACTGTTGTAGACTGTTTTATATCGCCTGCATGTTCTGCTGTACTTTTTCACATCAAGAGTATACTTACCTCCCTAATACTTTTGATATTGCTAAATATCGGCTTTCACTCAATAAAACACTCAGATTAAAAACAGTTAGGTGCCCCTACTGGGCAGGGAGTCAGAGGTAGTCCGGCGGATGCTCGCCCCACCACCGCGCATGCGCCGACTACTACTTCCTCTTTGCTCATTTATTGGCAAAGGGTTACATGCGGTTTTGTGTTCTCTATACTTTTCTGCGCGTTACCTTGTTTTTTACTCACATTTGACGATTCTTGTACGTTGGAAGCATGTCGGAAAGGGAGGATTCGCCTTTAGAAGGAGCGGGATCTCTTTATCAGGTGAATTCTTTGATATGCTAGCGTGTTTTGTCCCAGTTTAATGTATTTCCGGGACTCGCGCTTACCGTGATTAGCGCCTGTTTATGTTGGTTTTTTACAACATGGTGCTTCATAAGTCTCATTTCTCTTTGTGTTTTGTCCACAGGTATCACATTGATGGACTTCTCGGCACAAGAGGATATGTTTTCTCTCCACCACGGTTCCATTTCCTACTAATACTGTTAGGTTATCTAACCAAAAAATCTATGTTCAGTGAGTTGGAGGCCTGTTATAAAGGTCTTCTCACTTTGCCCTCTTGCTCCAATTCCTTCCCCTTAGGTGGAGAGAATGTAGAGGCGTACTATGGTGGAGTTCTCCGGTTCATCACGTTGGATGGTTTGTCTATACAAGTGTCAGGTATCTAATTATTGATAAACAAAAGGGGAGATAATTTCCTTTTTTGCCAATGCTAGAATTGGAAGGAGTTATCTCTGTATATCTGATTGTTGTGTACTCGAAATGCCAATTCAACGGGGATGTTCCGGTTACTTATACAATTCGTTCTTGCACTTGGTGCTTGTTGCGGATCGATTAATTTGGTCACGGGAGTGATGACGTCATAATCGGCCTTGGCCTTTATTAACAATTAACGTTTTGTCCATGGCTGGTTCTTCTTGATTTCCGATCTTGATGATCCTGTCCCTCTCTTTTTAGTTGGTTTTGAGTTCGCTAACCTTAACTATCTTGCTCATTGTCCCTGTCCTTTGTCCTGTTTCAGAGACCTGGTTGCCCGTCCTGCGGGAGGTTTCTTAAAAGCCGCTTCGTTCCGCACTTGTGCTTCAGCTGCAGTCCCTGTGGACCGTTGCTGAAGTGCGACGTATGTAAGCAGTGGGGGGGCGACTTAATGTCTGATTTTCTCGCATTGCAGGCAAGGGAGAAGGTGATGGAGGAAGAGAGGAAGAAGAAGGAGAAAGTTTGTAAGAAGGGTAAGAAGAAGGCCTCATCCGCGGTGGATATGGAGGCCTTCAGGTCCGAAATGTTGCAAGAGATGCAGAGGACGATAAAGGATCTGGTCCCAGAGTTGCTTCGCGGCATGCTCCCTGGGCCAGCTCCTTTGTTGTCCTCGGCATCTGCTTACGAGCAGGTGATCCCCGCCTCTGAATCCGGTCTCTTTAGGTCCGGTCCGGTTGTGGATTCAGAGGTGGCCCCTTTGTTGGGGGCAGTCCAAGGCCCTGGCAGCAGGCATGGCGCCGCGCCGAGGGGCCGTGGACAACGGTTGTTGCTGGGACCCGCGGTCTGCTCATCAGACCCCGGGTATCCGCGCGCCGAAGGTGTCAAAGCCTCCTATGGCACCTTTCCTGGCCAGTCCGGGTTAGCTCTCTTTGCTGACCCGGAGTCTAATCTTTCTGGCCAGGAAGAAGAGGATCTCCTGCTAGGGTCGCCTTCTGAGGACGTGGCCATGGAATACGACGTCTGTGCACCCCTCGCGGGGAATGCAGGCGACGTGTTCCATGGTTCTCACGCAGGAGTAGATTTCACGGTCCAGAGGGTGTCCCCGGGCGGTGCTGTTGACCACGGATACCGCATACCTCGGCTTGCCGATGGTGTTGCTGGTGCTGGTCAGACCCGTGGTAGAGCGGTGTTTACCCCACGCTCTGCCACGGCGCCTGCTCCTGGTCAAGCCGCGGAGTTTAGCATGCCTGCTCTCTCGGGCCCGCATGCTTTTCCAGGCTTGCCAGGGGTATCAGCTTACCCGCCGTCGACGTCAACTGCGAGTGCTCTGGAGGAAGACGAAGGCCCTCGTCTAGTAGAGCGCTCGCAGTTAGCCACGGAGGAGGATTGGTCGGACGCTTGCCAGTGGCTGGTAAGTGTTCGGCCAGATCTACCCGTGGAGCTGCCGGCTAGCCAGCGTGACCATAGGCCGTGGTTAGCTGGTAGGCCGGCGGCTACCGCTATGCCATCTCTGCCGCTGGCTGAGCATGTCGTGGACATGTTCGAAGCGGCGGAGGCGTCCATTAAGGTGAATGGACGTCTCGCGAAGGCCCCTCGCGAGGTGGCGAAGCGGTGCCGCATCGTGCCCCTGGATTACCAGCGGTACGGTGTGGTGCCGAAGCCAAGCGTTGATGATCGCGCGGCTTTGGGCGAAGATGCGCGGCCGGGCTCCCGTTCTGACACGGGACTCTTGTGCTCGAACGCGTTGCGTTCGGCGAATGCCGCGCTGCGTGATGCGGAGGAGAGTGGGAGGGCGTCGATTGCCGCTCTGTCCCACGTCTCCCAGCTGCTACAGGGGGTGGTAGCGGCCTCCGCATCACGCCAACCAAGCCCGGTAACAGTCCAGAGAGCCATCCAGGATGGTATCAACCTGGCTTTGGACTGTTTGACGCGGGCAGTGACCAGAAGTGTCCGGGCGAGGCGCACGTTTGCGCTTGACAATCTGTGCCCGTCCCAGGACCTGTATAATAGGCTGCTGCGGACGCCTATGACAGGTCCTGGTCTCTTTGGAGGTGAGGGATGCAGGCACCTCCAGGAGACGGTCACTCTGGTTAATAACCAGAGGGCGCTGCGGGAACAATTTGAGGTGCTCCGGCGGGAGCGTGTTCGCGCGGCACCCCCTGCGTATCGTCCTCTGCAGGCTCGAGGTGGTGCTGGCCAGGTCAGAGGCCAGCCACCGTCGCAACGTAGGCCTAGGCCACGGGCGATTCGGCCAGCAGCGAGGGGGGGCGCAGGCTCCCCAGCCGCACCCGGCCAGACAGCCGCCCGCGCACCGTGGTGCGCGCGGCGCTGGGCGGGGCGCGCGGGGATCTGGTCGCGGTAATCGAGCCTGATGGCCTGGTTACCGCGGTGGGAACCACTCCGGTGTTTCAGGCCGAGAGAACAGTGCCACTCTGGCCCTCCTTATGTCCACCTCTATCCCTAGGTGGACCGGTGGGCGGCCGTTTGGCCGCCCACTTGCCAGAGTGGAAGCGGTTGACTCAGGACCGTTTAGTCTTGCGATGGCTTTCGGTCGGGTATCGTCCCGACTGGGTGACAGGCCCGCCATCGCGACTGTCTCTCGCGCCGATCTGGACTCCCATTCCACGGGATCCGGATCAGAGGTTGTGTATAGAGGAGGAAATAAATTCCCTCATACTAAAAGAAGCCATTCAGCCGGCACAGAGGTGCCCGGGCTTCTATTCAACCCTGTTCTTAGTAACAAAAAACACCGGAGGGTGGAGGCCGATTCTCAACCTCAAGCCATTGAACAAGTTCATCGAGACGCCCAGTTTCAAGATGGAGACTGTGCGCTCGGTGTTGGCGGGGTTAGAGCAAGGAATGTGGACAGCGTCGATAGATTTGAAGGATGCTTATTTCCACATTCCCATAGAGAGGAGTTTCCGTCGCTTCCTGAGATTTGCATTTCAGGGCCGGCGGGGGGGAATTCAGGGTGTTACCCTTCAGAATTTCCATGGCTCCTCGGGTCTTCACCCGTGTGGTTCTCGCGATCACTGCATACCTCCGCAGGAGAAGCATAGCAGTCCACACGTACATAGACGACTGGCTGTTGAAAGCACACACCCGGGAATCGTTGTCAGCCAATCTGGAGATTGTTTTGAAAACTCTCTCGGACTTGGGCTGGATGATCAATTTCCCGAAATCAGAGCTAACTCCATCCCAGAAGTTTGTTTACCTGGGCATGTTCTTCGATCTGGAGACGGGGTATGTGTACCCCACTCAGGAGAGGGTTCAAATACTCATCTCGGTAATACAGTCGGTGTGCGACAGTCGTCATGTCCTGGCACGGGTTTACTTGAGAATGCTGGGCTTGATGGTTTCTTTGGAACCAGTCATTCCGCAGGCCGCCTTGCGCAGGCGCCCGATCCAGTTGTTTCTCATGACACAGTGGACCCAGAGTTCAGGTTCGCTGGACTCGAACGTGTCAGTATTGGCGCCTCTGATTCACCACCTGCAATGGTGGTTGAATACAGAGAATCTCTTGCCGGGGGTTTTGCTAACCCCTCCCCACCCTCAGGTGACTGTGTATACAGATGCATCGATGGAGGGGTGGGGAGCTTGTCTGGAAGAGTCCACAGTATCAGGGCTTTGGGATCTGGATCAGTCCAAGGAACATATCAATCTACTAGAGCTAAGAGCAGTAGTCCTGGGCCTGGAACATTTCTTACAGAAAGTTCAGGGCAAGATTGTTCTAATTCGTTCAGACAACTCAACAGTAGTGACTTACATAAACCGCCAGGGCGGAACGAAGTCGCCCAGTCTCTGTATGATGACATGGAAACTGCTTTGTTGGTGCCTGGATCATGGGATCACCTTGAAAGCAGTTCATATTCCGGGGAGGTTAAATCTGCTAGCAGACTCATTGAGCCGAAGGATGAGTGTTTTACCCACGGAATGGCAACTAAATCAATGTGTGGCGGATCGTCTGTTCGACCATTGGGGGAAACCCAACATAGATTTGTTCGCGATGAAGAAGAATGCGAAGATGACGACGTACGTCTCTCCGATTCCAGACCCAAGCGCTTTCGCAACAGATGCGTTAGCTATCAGCTGGGAGGGAATGTATGCATACGCATTCCCCCCAGCAATCCTGATTCCAAAGGTGCTTCAGAAAATCAGGCAGCAGGAGTGCCAAGTGCTTCTGATCGCCCCGGATTGGCCAAGCCGATCGTGGTATACGGATCTGCTGGACCTTCTGGTCTGCAATCCGGTTCCGCTGCCTCTGATGGACAACCTTATCTTCCAGGGCAAGGCCCTTCACGACAATCCGTCAATGTTCCGATTGACTGCGTGGATGTTGTCAAGGAATCTAGAATTAAGGAGGGCTTTTCTGAGCAAGCGGCCATGTTTATGGCCAAAGCCAGGAGGGGGTCAACCTCCAGAGCATATAATTATAAAATCAACAGATTTGCAGAATGGTGCTCAAAAAGATGTATTGATCCAATGGAATCATCTATTCAGGTAGTGGCTGATTTCCTCTGTCACCTATATGATGCCTATAGCCTCAAGCCTAACTCTATTGCTGGTTATAAGTCAGCTTTAATGACTGTTATTCCTTGCTTGGCTAATAGGGGGAGTGATGAAGTAAGTACATTAAATGTATTAATTAAAGGCATGGGCAATCTAAGACCAAGGAATCCTCCACTGATTCCGTCTTGGAGTTTATCACTGGTGCTCCAGGTACTAGGTGATAAGCCTTTTGAACCACTTAGTTCCATTTCTATGAAAATGTTAACTCTTAAAACTGTATTTTTAATTGCTGCGGCCTCAGCGAGGCGTAGGAGTGAGATTCACGCCTTATCAGCCGAGGTTGACCGTTTTGTGGTTACAGGGGAAGGCCTTAAGCTTCTACCTAGGATTAATTTCTTGTCTAAAAATCAGTCATTGAAATATCCAGGTCAGCCTATTTTTTTGCCATCTTTAACTAGATATGATCCTAGTTCTAAAGTATGGTGCCCCGTACGGGCGCTGCTCCGGTACAAACAGCGTACTTCGGAGTGGCGTACCGACCAGTCAGCGTTATGGTTGTCATATATTGAACCCCATGGTAGGGCGTCTAAGGACACCATTTCTAGGTGGATTGTGGAATGTATTCAATTTTGTCACAAATCCGCCACCGGGCGACAGGTTGATGTGGCCAAGGCTCACAGTGTCCGCGGTGTCGTGGCATCCACTGCCCTGTTTAGTGGGGTCCCTGTGGATGATATTATGTCAGTGGCTCAGTGGCACTGTGAGTCAAGTTTTACAGACCATTACCTCCGTGACACCTCTAACCCTCTCGCCTTGTCGATTTTGAAACAATAACCGCTTTATGTTTGTGAAGAGTGCTTCCGCATTGCTTATATACTTCGCCATTCAGCGACGGTGACAACCACTTGTCGGGACTGTATCATCCTTCTCTACTGGATTCATGATGACAGCTTCCTAGTACAACAAGGTCAGTCTTGTTCATGTGTTGTTCATTGTTTTGTATTGTCACGTTACCCAGTGTTATTAATATGGTGATGGTTTATGTGGGTTGTGGTTCTTTAGAGAGAGTATACGAAAATGGAGCCTTTTCGTCTCTGTCCTATAGTACTTGGCACTAGTACGAAGAGAGCGTGTAGGACATTGAGGTCATTTAATCTTCCTCCCAAGGGGGGGGGGGGGGAGCGCATATGACAAATCGGTCATCTCTCAGGCATCGGTTGTGTTATCTGATGGTTTATCAAATCCTGACTGTGTTTTGACACAGTTTCAGACGTCATAAGTGCCTTAAACGCTTGAAAGCGTAGAGGGAAGAGCTGGTCTTTTGACCTCGCCTCCCTCCCGCCAGATTCACTTTCGAATTCTGGCAATATCAAAAGTATTAGGGAGGTAAGTATACTCTTGATGTGAAATAAACGAAATCTAGGATTTCTTTTTTCACGAGAGAGTTGATACTTACCTCCCTAGATACTGACCCGGCCTCTCCGCCCCACAGAGGCTCGGTCTTCAGGCTCTTGGTAGTTGCATGTGTTAGCCAATAAATGAGCCAGAGGAAGTAGTAGTCGGCGCATGCGCGGTGGTGGGGCGAGCATCCGCCGGACTACCTCTGACTCCCTGCCCAGTAGGGGCACCTAACTGTTTTTAATCTGAGTGTTTTATTGAGTGAAAGCCGATATTTAGCAATATCAAAAGTATTAGGGAGGTAAGTATCAACTCTCTCGTGAAAAAAGAAATCCTAGATTTCGTTTATTCTGCCTCATGAACAAGAATCTGCCTGATGATGTAAATCTGTTGGAGTAGCCATCCGTGTACTGTACCTCCATCCTCAGGTGCTAATGCAGGATATAGTTCAGGCTGCTTTCGCCACTCCGATTTAGCCATGGTATACCTAGTTCTTAAATTCGTGCTAGCACTGCATCACCTGTAGTATCTGCTGATGAGTCATTGTGGGATTCATCTTGGAAAGCCTGGCGAACCGAACTAGCTTCTTGGTGTGGAGACATACCTCCCTCAAACACCCCTCACCCAGCTGTCGGAACGACATGTTAGGGGCCAGTAGCTTGCGCAGCCGTGACATCTGGAGCTTCACCTTGTCACTCTG
Organism: Chaetoderma sp. LZ-2023a; assembly: GCA_034401795.1. Lineage (NCBI taxonomy): Eukaryota > Metazoa > Mollusca > Caudofoveata > Chaetodermatida > Chaetodermatidae > Chaetoderma > Chaetoderma sp. LZ-2023a. Next base: position 5,045,478 of record CM067363.1, read on the forward strand.
ATAGTACGCCCGCCGTTGGTGGAATTTCTTGGATTTATACTTTTGCACCCTCCTCTTCCCGCTGCTCTACAGACTCATCACCTGTGATATGATCACATGAATCATACACGTTTGTCCCTACGATGCCCTCCTGCCGGATGAGGCTCTCCCATTCTCGGACAGAGTTGTAGTTCCTTCGTCTCCATGCCTCTCTGGTGTTCTGTTCATACCAGCTCACCCTCTGCAGTCGCTCGCCTTCGTGTCGACAACGCATTTCCTGTACCGCTATATCTGCCTGTTCCAGAGGAACAAGGAGGAAGGTGTGTGACTCCTCTAGCTCCTTTTCCACAACTCAGCAAATGCCTGAGAACAGATACAAGTAATAGTGGTGCTAGCATGTTGGCTCTATATATGGAGGGTTAAACCGAACAAGGTGAACCCATCAAGAAATATCTGTGTCATATCGAGACCTGTGCCGTCCTTGATGCTGAGCTTCATTCCATCTGGGGCAGGTCTTAGTTGCTTCACTTTGCCACCAAAGATATCAGATATGATATCGTCATGATGGGGATATGTCAATAAGTAGTAGCAGCATAAACTCTAATTGGGCATTCAATAGACCATCCATGCTGGCATATAGACCAATGGTGGAGCTGTCAAACAGGTGATTTACGTGGGTGAACATGTGGGACTGATCGCTTTCCACAGTTTACTGGTGGCTCCTGGTAGATATTCTATCACGTCTAACCCTACTTCAGTCAGTGAGCTGTAGTAGGTACATCCTGGTGGTGGATGTAACACGTCGGCGTGTACGTACGTGATGGAATGTTGAGCTACCTTGAAGAGAACCCATTCTACCGACTAGAGATGGCTTGATGACATTCTCCCCGTTTTGGAGTAGCAATCGGACAATCGGCATGGCTATACACTCCGTTTAAACCCTATGTATATACAATGGAGCCCATATTTGCTCACTCAACCGGTCTAGCTGATCTTGTGGACGTGTACAACGTTGATGCCGCCAAGGTTAAGGAAAGCGATGGCAAGTCGTTCGTCCTCCAATATGGAGCAGACTCCAAGGCATTCTCCCTCCATCCCGTTGGTGGAGATGGTGTAGAGCTGCTCACTGACCTAAAGGATGTCTCAAAGGAACGTCTGGGCCGAGAAAGAGATGGGGACAAAATAGTGTTTCGCTATGACTTCCCGAAGAAGAAGTTCATCCTCCACCCCCTGATAGAGCAGTCGCTAGACAAGGTTGAGGATGTTAACACTTTGGACGCTGATCTCAGCTTTCATGTTTTAGAGCCGACTGTGACGCATGCCCCACTGATGTCACATGATGGTGTGGTGTTGACCATGGCAAAACAGCTGCAGATAGTCTTCGAAAAGAATGAGGTGTGGTATAGCGCTGGACCTGGTGGTAAGTGGCGGGTGTGGGTGCCACTATATAGGCCTCCAGCGGTTATAGACCTCCACTCTCCACCATTGTGAAGAAGGATGGCACGGTCCGGAAGCTTTATAACCGGGGGACATCTTTCCTGACCTGTATAGGACAGGGCACAACCCTAGTTGCAGTGGCCCATAGGATTGAGGTCACTGGAGGAAAGCTCCTGCTGCGCCACCACTTTGATGGACCAGAGGTAGCCATCAATATTCAGGATGGTGTCATGCGGATAGCGGGTGTGTCGCACTCCTCGAAGGCGAAGGGTTCAGTGAAGCTGCTCTAGCGTGTCGGGCTCATAAGTCCGCAAACAACCCATATCGTGCTAGAGCTGCGGCTTCTAGCTGGTGGCAAAGTGAAGCAACTAAGACCTGCCCCAGATGGAATGAAGCTCAGCATCAAGGACGGCACAGGTCTCGATATGACACAGATATTTCTTGATGGGTTCACCTTGTTCGGTTTAACCCTCCATATATAGAGCCAACATGCTAGCACCACTATTACTTGTATCTGTTCTCGTTGTCACGGTACTGAGTGCGGATGCCAGGACGACTGAGACCGCCATGATATTAGATGCCAAGTGGGCCCACTTCTGAGACGAGCCCCAGTACAATCCCTTCCATGACCATCTGAGAAAAAATATCTATGACCGATTTCACCCACGTGAGCAAAGTGAGTCTACCTGCAACTTCTATGGTGTAGAAAGGGTAGGACTGGGTTGTCTGCAGCCGCAGTTCCCGCTACAACACCAGATTCTCTTTGTCACATGTGAGCATGCTAGAGTCTGTGGAGGTGTAGATAGTAGGCACTTTAGCGTTCTGCAAAGTGAGTGTTGCCAAGGCAGCTGGAAGGGCCTGTGGGTAATACCCTCATGCCGATGTGACACTGGGCGTGACTATGCGTTTGTTTGATTGGTTTGTATGGAGACATGAGGCATGGTATGTATTTGTGATCCAGCATTATGTCTATAATCATCATCAATCATCATCATCATCATCATCATCATCATCATCATTCAACATCTCATCATCATCAATCATCATAATCATCATCATCATCAATCAACATCAGTCATCATCATCAAGTTGTCCAGTGTGCTCTACTATCTGCAATAGCATTTACTAATAACACACAGCGAAATTTTAACCCGCGATTTTAAGTGTAAGTCGTCATATAATCCAACGTATTAGCTTTCTCGACTATGTATATATATATATATATATATATATATATATATATATATATATATATATATATATATATTTTTAAAAATGACCTAGATTTAGCTGATAACATGTTATGCTTTGTCTATGATATGAATATCCTATGGAAAAATCTGTACACATGTATATCGGCTAGGTCTATATCTTTTGTAACCGTATTATCGTTTGTAGGTGTTTTATGACTGTAGTGTATGATTGGGAATAATATTTCACTAATAATACATAGCAAGATTTGAACTGGCGATTTTTAAGTGTAATTCGACATATAAACAAAACAACGAATTAGCTACCTCGGCTATGCATTCATTATTCACGAATTCGCACCGGTTTCACAGAGCAGAGGGAATATATACCTACTGATTACAATCGGTAACGCCAGCATATATATTTATATATTTACATAAATTATAGACTGTTGTCAATAATTTCCAAATGTAGTTATCAGTGTGTTATCAGTCCGATTGAGCTGTTTGCTATTATTGCACAACAATTCATAAGAGATAAATATCATTATTTGTAATGTAATTATCGGTTCCCCGTTGGCTCAGTAGATAACAGCGCTGAATTCTAATAGAAAACCCATGGTTCAGATCTCTCAAAAGACCTCAGTTAGATGGTACCAACTTTGAAAAAAAAAAGGTACGCACTAGTGTAGGGGTACAATGACAGAAATAGGAGCAACGAGGGAACCACATAAAAAACCCGCTGAAAGAGAGGAGAGAGAGAGAAAGAGAGGCCGGCCAGAGGCCGGTGATAATGTGGGTGTTCTCCCGGAAGGGTGGGGTCTGGGAGTTTTATAGTTTTTTTAGTTTTTTTGTTTGCTGCAACATTATCACGCCTCTGTATGTAATGTGTGGTTGATAACAGGTGATCGGTATACCACTAAATGATGAGCTGGTGCAGCATTATCAGAAGCTAAGTAGTTGTATATTAGGAGTTCTAGAACAGGCCACCACCAGGTGATTCCCTATTAGAGAAACGCAACTGTATAGGTAATTAATTCTCAATCATGGGTTATCCTGAAGAGTTATGGAGTTGCATGCATTGTGTAGGCTACGCGGCATGGCGAGAAAAAGTGGCAAGATTATTACATGACCTGGGCGACTATGCAAATAAATCGCTTGAGTTCTGGAGAGCTTCTCCTGACCTATCATTCGCAATAGTAGTAGACGAGTTACTCGCCCGAAAAAACCCAGCAGATGTCAAGTTAGGGGTTAGACGCTATCCACTGACGGCAATGGCAATGGCAGACCTAAGACATTATTTAGATCATCTGCTTAGGCTGTCCAGCCATATCCACATAGAGAGGAGTTAATAAAAGTCAGCTATGTCGTACGCTTTTCTTTTAGGAGGATATTCAATGATGTCTACCAGAATTTTCATTGGTAAACTGATTCCCATACTTGAGAGTACAACTGCGGAACCATCAATAATCCCGGAGTGTATCGACCTGGATGTGCAGACTAGATGAACATTCTCATCAGTCACAGATATCCGCTCGTTGTTGTTGGATTTATCATAGTATTTACCTATAGGCTCTCCAGCTTCATCGAATTTATGATGTACGCGGACCATAGGGTTACCTAGCAACGCCCAACTGTTCACGAGTGCTTTATCTGAGATTCGATCCTGAATCATGTTGACTACTCTCAAGTTAGGTGTTGTAATTGGTGTGTTGATGTTTCCGATACGTTTTTCATGGATCATCCGATGGACCTCATCGGAAAAAGCTTTGTTTATATAGTTAAACAATGTATATAGATTGCTGGTTTTCTCATCAGGCTTAACAACCCCTTCATACGCTAAGGTTGGATATTTCTGAACTTGAAGTTGAGGAGAGGAATTCTGAATATGGGATGTTCCCAGCTGGCCGAGATGGCCTACATGTTTCTCTCCCTTAAAACGGTAATGTAATGGATAACGATGTCCATCTATCACAATAAAGACACTTGTGTACTTAACGCTATGTTTCCCTGCTCGAATATAAGCTCAGTCGATTTGTAAAACATTACTTAATGGAACACCTGATTGTTCAGCTTTTTGAAAAGTGGAAATAATATCTTCAACGCAGATGATAGACATCTTCAATTTTATAATATCTTGCAAGTTATACTTAGGAAGTCATTTCTCTAATACGGAATTATAAATGTTCATGTGCCCACCTGGGTCACCTCTGTTCTGACCTGTTTTACTTGGTGGTAGCCGCGGATCGTGGATCGGCAGCTGCCATCGAGTAAAACAGTTGGTTGCCTACATTATATCGCCTCTGTTCTGACCTGTTTTACTTGGTGGTAGCCGCGGATCGTGGATTGGCAGCTGCCACCACCCTCTGTTCTAGAACTCCTAGTATATAACTACATCATGAGTATTATGACTACTAAGGATATTGCCGTCACAGTACCATGGTCCACAAGATTATCGTGAGTATTATGACTAATTATATTGCTGTCGCAGTACCTTGGTCCATGAGATTATCGTGAGTATTATGACTAATGATATTGCTGTCACAGTACCTTGGTCCATGAGATTATCATGAGTATTATGACTAAGGTATTGCTGTCACAGTACCTTGGTCCACAAGATTATCGTGAGTATTATGACTACTACTGATATTGCTGTCACAGTATCTTGGTCCACAAGATTATCGTGAGTATTATGACTATTAATCATATTGCCGTCACAGTACCTTGGTCCATGAGATTATCATGAGTATTATGACTACTAATGATATTGCTGTCGCAGTACCTTGGTCCACAAGATTATCGTGAGTATTATGACTATTAATCATATTGCCGTCACAGTACCATGGTCCACAAGATTATCGTGAGTATTATGACTACTAATGATATTGCCGTCACAGTACCTTGGTCCACAAGATTATCGTGAGTATTATGACTACTAATGATATTGCTGTCGCAGTACCTTGGTCCACAAGATTATCGTGAGTATTATGACTACTAATGATATTGCCATCACAGTACCTTGGTCCATGAGATTATCGTGAGTATTATGACTACTATTGATATTGCCGTCGCAGTACCTTGGTCCATGAGATTATCGTGAGTATTATGACTACTAATGATATTGCCGTCACAGTACCTTGGTCCATGAGATTATCGTGAGTATTGTGACTACTATTGATATTGCCGTCGCAGTACCTTGGTCCATGAGATTATCGTGAGTATTATGACTATTAATCATATTGCCGTCACAGTACCATGGTCCACAAGATTATCGTGAGTATTATGACTACTAATGATATTGCCGTCACAGTACCTTGGTCCACAAGATTATCGTGAGTATTATGACTACTAATGATATTGCTGTCACAGTACCTTGGTCCACAAGATTATCGTGAGTATTATGACTACTATTGATATTGCCATCACAGTACCATGGTCCACAAGATTATCGTGAGTATTATGACTATTAATCATATTGCCGTCACAGTACCTTGGTCCATGAGATTATCGTGAGTATTATGACTACTATTGATATTGCCGTCGCAGTACCTTGGTCCATGAGATTATCGTGAGTATTATGACTACTAATGATATTGCCGTCACAGTACCTTGGTCCATGAGATTATCGTGAGTATTGTGACTACTATTGATATTGCCGTCGCAGTACCTTGGTCCATGAGATTATCGTGAGTATTATGACTATTAATCATATTGCCGTCACAGTACCATGGTCCACAAGATTATCGTGAGTATTATGACTACTAATGATATTGCCATCACAGTACCATGGTCCACAAGATTATCGTGAGTATTATGACTACTAATGATATTGCTGTCACAGTACCTTGGTCCACAAGATTATCGTGAGTATTATGACTACTATTGATATTGCCATCACAGTACCATGGTCCACAAGATTATCGTGAGTATTATGACTATTAATAATATTGCCATCACAGTACCTTGGTCCGTGAGATTATCGTGAGTATTATGACTACTAATGATATTGCCATCACAGTACCTTGGTCCACAAGATTATCGTGAGTATTATGACTACTATTGATATTGCCATCACAGTACCATGGTCCACAAGATTATCGTGAGTATTATGACTACTAATGATATTGCTGTCACAGTACCTTGGTCCACAAGATTATCGTGAGTATTATGACTACTATTGATATTGCCATCACAGTACCATGGTCCACAAGATTATCGTGAGTATTATGACTATTAATCATATTGCCGTCACAGTACCTTGGTCCATGAGATTATCGTGAGTATTATGACTACTATTGATATTGCCGTCGCAGTACCTTGCTCCATGAGATTATCGTGAGTATTATGACTACTAATGATATTGCCGTCACAGTACCTTTGTCCATGAGATTATCGTGAGTATTGTGACTACTATTGATATTGCCGTCGCAGTACCTTGGTCCATGAGATTATCGTGAGTATTATGACTATTAATCATATTGCCGTCACAGTACCATGGTCCACAAGATTATCGTGAGTATTATGACTACTAATGATATTGCCATCACAGTACCATGGTCCACAAGATTATCGTGAGTATTATGACTACTAATGATATTGCTGTCACAGTACCTTGGTCCACAAGATTATCGTGAGTATTATGACTACTATTGATATTGCCATCACAGTACCATGGTCCACAAGATTATCGTGAGTATTATGACTATTAATCATATTGCCGTCACAGTACCTTGGTCCATGAGATTATCGTGAGTATTATGACTACTATTGATATTGCCGTCGCAGTACCTTGGTCCATGAGATTATCGTGAGTATTATGACTACTAATGATATTGCCGTCACAGTACCTTGGTCCATGAGATTATCGTGAGTATTGTGACTACTATTGATATTGCCGTCGCAGTACCTTGGTCCATGAGATTATCGTGAGTATTATGACTATTAATCATATTGCCGTCACAGTACCATGGTCCACAAGATTATCGTGAGTATTATGACTACTAATGATATTGCCATCACAGTACCATGGTCCACAAGATTATCGTGAGTATTATGACTACTAATGATATTGCTGTCACAGTACCTTGGTCCACAAGATTATCGTGAGTATTATGACTACTATTGATATTGCCATCACAGTACCATGGTCCACAAGATTATCGTGAGTATTATGACTATTAATCATATTGCCATCACAGTACTTTGGTCCGTGAGATTATCGTGAGTATTATGACTACTAATGATATTGCCATCACAGTACCTTGGTCCACAAGATTATCGTGAGTATTATGACTACTATTGATATTGCCATCACAGTACCATGGTCCACAAGATTATCGTGAGTATTATGACTACTAATGATATTGCTGTCACAGTACCTTGGTCCACAAGATTATCGTGAGTATTATGACTACTATTGATATTGCCATCACAGTACCATGGTCCACAAGATTATCGTGAGTATTATGACTATTAATCATATTGCCGTCACAGTACCTTGGTCCATGAGATTATCGTGAGTATTATGACTACTATTGATATTGCCGTCGCAGTACCTTGCTCCATGAGATTATCGTGAGTATTATGACTACTAATGATATTGCCGTCACAGTACCTTGGTCCATGAGATTATCGTGAGTATTATGACTACTATTGATATTGCCGTCGCAGTACCTTGCTCCATGAGATTATCGTGAGTATTATGACTACTAATGATATTGCCGTCACAGTACCTTGGTCCATGAGATTATCGTGAGTATTGTGACTACTATTGATATTGCCGTCGCAGTACCTTGGTCCATGAGATTATCGTGAGTATTATGACTATTAATCATATTGCCGTCACAGTACCATGGTCCACAAGATTATCGTGAGTATTATGACTACTAATGATATTGCCATCACAGTACCATGGTCCACAAGATTATCGTGAGTATTATGACTACTAATGATATTGCTGTCACAGTACCTTGGTCCACAAGATTATCGTGAGTATTATGATTACTATTGATATTGCCATCACAGTACCATGGTCCACAAGATTATCGTGAGTATTATGACTATTAATCATATTGCCATCACAGTACCTTGGTCCGTGAGATTATCGTGAGTATTATGACTACTAATGATATTGCCATCACAGTACCTTGGTCCACAAGATTATCGTGAGTATTATGACTACTATTGATATTGCCATCACAGTACCATGGTCCACAAGATTATCGTGAGTATTATGACTATTAATCATATTGCCATCACAGTACCTTGGTCCATGAGATTATCGTGAGTAATATGACTACTACTGATATTGCCGTCACAGTACCTTGGTCCACAAGATTATCGTGAGTATTATGACTATTAATCATATTGCCGTCACAGTACCATGGTCCACAAGATTATCGTGAGTATTATGACTACTATTGATATTGCCGTCGCAGTACCTTGGTCCATGAGATTATCGTGAGTATTATGACTATTAATCATATTGCCATTACAGTACCTTGGTCCATGAGATTATCGTGAGTATTGTGACTACTAATGATATTGCTGTCGCAGTACTGTGGTACGCAAGATTATCGTGAGTATTATGACTACTAATGATATTGCTGTCGCAGTACTGTGGTATGCAAGATTATCATGAGTATTATGACTGTGTGTGTGTGTGTGTGTGACTGCTGTTAATAATACATGCCTCATTGCCACCTATTCTAGAACACCTACGGTGTGACTAATTCTTCATATGTTACTAACTGATATCATATACTGATGATGCTAACCCCTTAACCCTCGAATTTGTTTTAAAAAAATTCATTTTCGATTAAAAAATTTCCATTTGCAGACAAAGAGAAGACTTTTTGAAAATTTACCATTGGAATGACTGGCTCAGTTATCGAGCCAGTCATTCCAGTGGCAAATTTTTGAAAATAGTCTTCTCTTAGTCTGCAAATGGACATGTCTCAAGACCACTGCTGATATGAGAGTTAAAAGGTTAAATTGAACAAACTAGACTTATCTCTCGATTGCTCTTTGAGTCTATCTCTACAGCGTTATCTTCCAGCTATTGTCAGTACTTCTCTATGAGACTATCTCTTCTATCCGTTAAAGGAGTATGTTCCAAAAAATGAAAATGTGCTATGGGTGACCATAGTACACAATCTCATCCCACTTGGTTGATTCCACAGGATGCCCTGCAATGTAGAATCTATAATGTGGGGGGTGGGGGGGGGGGTGGGTGGGTGGTTGTTGTTGGTGTGTGTGTTGAACAGAGGGTAGGAGACAGCCTACTGACTAAGGGCTCTTTAACCAATGGCTGGTGCCTAGAAACTCCATGGTGTGGAGATTATATATCCTGTATGCTTCCTTTTTCATCTCCTGATTGGAGTGTTTATGTTTGCACATGGGTCCCCTCTTAAAACCTGGGTAATGCGGTAAGAAGCATGCTCTGTCCTAGTGCTGCTTTGCTCTTGAATCCTCAGTTTGACAAGTCTTTTGTTTCCCTTGCATACGGGGGAGGGGAGGCGAGGTACTTATCACCCCCCCCCCCCACCCCCCTCCCTTCTCATGCTACTTCTATGAGAAGAATTAGCTTTGAAATGGAGCGCAGGAATATCTCTGGTTGGAGATTGTCTGTATTGGCTCCTACCATATTTTGCTGATTAATTTAAACTGGTAAAATGTGATAAACCATGTCGCTGAAGTATACCTGACGCTTGTCTTCGGTTGGAGGACGGAAGTCAGATGTGGCTTATCACATTTTACCAGTTTTGCCCTGCAATGTAGTTTGGTGAATCCAATGGCTCTCTTTGGCCTTTCTCCACACAGTAGGTGTCGTCGTTTGATCTGATGAGAGAACTTGGATGAAATGATACTTGACCAATCAGAATTGGACGGTTCGAAGCCACTAATACCGTTCACGTAGTAATTAGATGATGTTCTAATGGATGAATCCAGTTTTAGCTATGCCCCGCCAATTCCTAGCTGAGCTCCACCCACTCTTTCTCCGTGTTGAGATCGATCGAACCCTGAAGTTTCTCGGAATTTGAGTTTCCGGAAAACCTATACATTTAAGCTGTTGAAACTAATTTGGCTGTGCCTATGGCAGCAACAGCGCCAGTCAAATTAGTTTCAAAATATTTAACAGAATGGTTATTAAATAGTAAAGACATGCAATTCGTACAACTTGATGGACTATTAGCATTTATGACGGACTTAGATATGTCATTTATGATGTAATTGATTGTGACGTCAGCCTACATACAGGTAATTAATTTTGACGTCATATATATGACTGACAGATTGGATTCCTTTATTGGTGGATTATGTTGTCATGTCACTATATAAAATAGAAAATATGCGGTTACTGCACTAATTACCTCATCATTACAGTTTGAAAACAGACATAAATTTGCAATATCTTAGCATTCTCCATCACGTATCTTGAAAGTTGCCCTACCATGCTGTTACTGCATGGCACATTAGTATCAGGTTAGTGTAGGATTTTCAGGGCACATTAGTATCAGGTTAGTATAGGTTTTTCAGGGCACATTATTATTAGGGTAGTGTAGGTTTTTCAGGGCACATTAGTATTAGGGTAGTGTAGGTTTTTCAGGGCACATTAGTATCAGGTTAGTGTAAGTTTTTCAGGGCACATTAGTATCGGGTTAGTGTAGGTTTTTCAGGGCACATTAGTATCGGATTAGTGTAGGCTTTTCAGGGCACATTAGTATCAGGTTAGTGTAGGTTTTTCAGGGCACATTAGTATCAGGTTAGTGTAGGTTTTTCAGGGCACATTAGTATCAGGTTAGTGTAGGTTTTTCAGGGCACATTAGTATCAGGTTAGTGTAAGTTTTTCAGGGCACATAAGTATCAGGTTAGTGTAGGTTTTTCAGGGCACATTAGTATCAGGTTAGTGTAAGTTTTTCAGGGCACATTAGTATCGGGTTAGTGTAGGGTTTTCAGGGCACATTAGTATCGGGTTAGTGTAGATTTTTCAGGGCACATTAGTATCGGGTTAGTGTAAGTTTTTCAGGGCACATTAGTATCGGGTTAGTGTAGGTTTTTCAGGGCATATTAGTATCAGGTTAGTGTAGGTTTTTCAGGGCACATTAGTATCAGGTTAGTGTAGGCTTTTCAGGGCCCATTAGTATCAGGTTAGTATAGGTTTTTCAGGGCACATTAGTATCAGGTTAGTATGGTTTTTTCAGGGCACATTAGTATCAGGTTAGTATAGGTTTTTCAGGGCACATTAGTATCAGGTTAGTGTAGGTTTTTCAGGGCACATTAGTATCAGGTTAGTGTAGGTTTTTCAGGGCACATTAGTATCAGGTTAGTATAGTTTTTTCATGGCACATTAGTATCAGGTTAGTGTAGGTTTTTCAGGGCACATTAGTATCAGGTTAATGTAAGATTTTCAGGGCACATTAGTATCAGGTTAGTGTAGTATTTCAGGGCACATTAGTATCAGGTTAGTGTAAGTTTTTCAGGGCACATTAGTATCAGGTTAGTGTAGGGTTTTCAGGGCACATTAGTATCGGGTTAGTGTAGGTTTTTCAGGGCACATTAATATCAGGTTAGTGTAGGTTTTTCAGGGCACATTAGTATCAGGTTAGTGTAGGTTTTTCAGGGCACATTAGTATCAGGTTAGTGTAGGTTTTTCATGGCACATTAGTATGAGGTTAGTGTAGGTTTTTCAGGGCACATTAGTATTGGGTTAGTGTAGGTTTTTCAGGGCACATTAGTATCTGGTTAGTATAGGTTTTTCAGGGCACATTAGTATCGGGTTAGTGTAGATTTTTCAGGGCACATTAGAATCGGGTTAGTGTAGGTTTTTCAGGGCACATTAGTATCGGGTTAGTGTAGGTTTTTCAGGGCACATTAGTATCAGGTTAGTGTAGGTTTTTCAGGGCACATTAGTATCAGGTTAGTGTAGGTTTTTCAGGGCACATTAGTATCAGGTTAGTGTAGATTTTTCAGGGCACATTAGTATTAGGTTATTGTAAGTTTTTCAGGCCACATTAATACCAGGTTAGTATAGGTTTTTCAGGGGACATTAGTATCAGGTTAGTATAGGTTTTTCAGGGCACATTAGTATCAGGTTAGTGTAAGTTTTTCAAGGCACATTAGTATCAGGTTAGTGTAGGTTTTTCAGGGCACATTAGTATCAGGTTAGTGTAGGTTTTTCAGGGCACATTAATATCAGGTTAGTATAGGTTTTTCAGGGCACATTAATATCAGGTTAGTATAGGTCTTTCAGGGCACATTAGTATCAGGTTAGTGTAAGTTTTTCAGGGCACATTAGTATCAGGTTAGTGTAGGTTTTTCAGGGCACATTAGTATTAGGTTAGTGTAAATTTTTCAGGGCACATTAGTATCAGGTTAGTGTAGGTTTCACAGGGCACATTAGTATCAGGTTAGTGTAGGGTTATCAGGGCACATTAGTATCAGGTTAGTGTAGGTTTTTCAGGACACATTAGTATCAGGTTAGTGTAGGTTTTCAGGGCACATTAGTATCAGGTTAGTGTAGGTTTTTCAGGGCACATTAGTATCAGGTTAGTGTACATTTTTCAGGGCACATTAGTATCAGGTTAGTGTAGGTTTTTCAGGGCACATTAGTATCAGGTTAGTGTAGGCTTTTCAGGGCACATTAGTATCAGGTTAGTATAGGTTTTTCAGGGCACATTAGTATCGGGTTAGTGTACGTTTTTCAGGGCACATTAGTATCGGGTTAGTGTAGGTTTTTCAGGGCACATTAGTATCGGGTTAGTATAGGTTTTTCAGGGCATATTAGTATCAGGTTAGTATAGGTTTTTCAGGGCACATTAGTATCAGGTTAGTATAGTTTTTTCATGGCACATTAGTATCAGGTTAGTGTAGGTCTTTCAGGGCACATTAGTATCAGGTTAGTGTAAGTTTTTTAGGGCACATTAGTATCAGGTTAGTGTAGGTTTTTCAGGGCACATTAGTATTAGGTTAGTGTAAATTTTTCAGGGCACATTAGTATCAGGTTAGTGTAGGTTTTTCAGGGCACATTAGTTTCAGGTTAGTATAGGTTTTTCGGGCCACATTAATATCAGGTTAGTGTAGGTTTTTCAGCGCACAGCTTTTTCTGACATCAGCCTACATACAGGTAATTCATTATGATGTCATATATATCACTGACGGATTGGATTCCTTTATTGGTGGATTATGTTGTCATGTAACTATATAAAATAGAAAATATGCGGTTACTGCATTAATTACCTCATCATTACAGTTTGAAAACAGACATAATTTTGCAATATTTTAGGATTCTCCATCACGTATCTTGAAAGTTGCCCTACCATGCTGTTACTGCATGGCAAATTAGTATCAGGTTAGTATAGGTTTTTCAGGGCACATTAGTATCAGGTTAGTGTAGGTTTTTCAGGGCACATTAGTATTAGGGTAGTGTAGGTTTTTCAGGGCACATTAGTATCAGGTTAGTATAGGTTTTTCAGGGCACATTATTATTAGGGTAGTGTAGGTTTTTCAGGGCACATTAGTATTAGGGTAGTGTAGGTTTTTCAGGGAACATTAGTATCAGGTTAGTGTAGATTTTTCAAGGCACATTAGTATCGGGTTAGTGTAGGTTTTTCAGGGCACATTAGTATCGGATTAGTGTAGGCTTTTCAGGGCCCATTAGTATCAGGTTAGCGTAGGCTTTTCAGGGCACATTAGTATCAGGTTAGTATAGGTTTTTCAGGGGACATTAATATCAGGTTAGTGTAGGTTTTTCAGGGCACATTAGTATCAGGTTAGTGTAGGTTTTTCAGGGCACATTAGTATCAGGTTAGTGTAGGTTTTTCAGGGCACATTAGTATCAGGTTAGTGTAGGTTTTTCAGGGCACTTTAATATCGGGTTAGTATAGGTTTTTCAGGGCACATGAGTATCAGATTAGTATAGGTTTTTCAGGGCACATTAGTATCATGTTAGTATAGGTTTTTCAGGGCACATTAGTATCAGGTTAGTATAGGTTTTTCAGGGCACATTAATATCAGGTTAGTGTAGGTTTTACAGGGCACATTAGTATCAGGTTAGTGTAGGTTTTTCAGGTCACCTTAGTATCAGGTTAGTATAGGTTTTTCAGCGCACAGCTTTAAAAGGAAATTAGCAGAGATAGTCGAGCACTTTCCACGTAACTATGACAGGGATGATAAATACACAGTTGTTTTCTAGCCAAAAAATATCTTTGCCATATGCAGAACATGTGGTGGGCATGTTCAACTCGACAGAAGACAGTGGCGGAACCCGGGGGGTGCACTCCCCCCCCCCCCCCTGCCAGTAAAATTCTAGGTATATCCACGGGTTGTTTTTAAGGATTGTTTTTACTAAACCAGACAGGATTATAAGTGCATCTTTGATTTTACTATCCCGCAGCAAATTTCACTAACCCAATGTTTGTAAGCTGAAAGCTGATCACTTCTTTAATTCATTCACCAATGGATCCCTATAAAACTCATTTCCATGGCAACCATACAGGGAACCTGTTGAATATTTTGAAATTAATTTCTTGTAAGGCAGCAACGGCTTTCCGGACAAATTAATTTCAAAATATTCAACAAAGCATTGAAGGTAGCAGAAAATCTGTTCTTTTGTCAATTTTTGGTTGGTACTGAACATAATGACATTATAACATATTTTTTCCCTATTTCCTCCTTTGAGAGCAAATGCTAACCCAGGTGGGTTAGTGCAGGGGTAGTTTTACTAACCCATATGAAATTCTACTATCCTCGGGTTAATGGGTTAGTGTTAAAATCGGGCCCTGATATCTAAGTAGTCAAGATGGTAACTATGCTCTTGAACTGAAGTAAGAAACTAGGATTTCCCTTTTTTTATGCAGGAGTCGATACTTACCATCCTAGCACAACCCGGCCCCCACAGGCTGTGGTGGTTATCATAGTTGCCAATCATAGGCCTGTTAATATAATCAATGATTGACATGTCAGACTCCTTCTGCACATTCACAGTTGGGCTGACGGATGTGCTGTCTGACAGCTGATCACCTGCCTTGTATGGGCAGCTTACCACTTGTGTGATTTATAGAGCAATTAGGATATAAAATCATATATCGAAAGTAGTCAGTATGGTAAGTTAATCAACTCTCCCGTTAAAAAAGAAATATTAGATTTTCTTCAATTTATTCGATTAATTTTTAGCTCACCTGGCCTGAAAGACCAACTGAGCTCATGCCGTGGCGCCCGTCCGTCGTTCGTCCGTCATTCGTCAACTTTCGTTTTAAAATGTATCTTCTTAACGGCTTGCCGGATTTCAACCAAATTTGGCTAGAATGATCCTATGGGGGTTGGCTCTAGAACATTTATTCAGGTTTTTAATATTTCAAATTTTGGGGTACAAAATTTACCAAAAAGTCTCAAAATGCATCTCCTCCTTAGTTTCTTGACAGATTTGAACCAAATTTGGCTATAGGGGTTGTACCGACATAGGCTCTAGAACTTCTATTCAAATTTTTGATTTTTCAATATTTTTGGATAAAAAACATAGATTTTGTTGCAAATTTAACGGAAAGTGTCAAAATGCATCTCCTACTTAGTTTCTTTGCAGATTTCAATCAAATCTGGCTAGAACAATCATACGGAGGTAGGCTCTAGAACTTTATTCAGATTATTTACATGTTAACTTTTTGTGTAAAAAACTTGGATTCTATTTAAAATTTGCTGGAAATTGTCAAATTGCTTTAAAACGCTACTCATTCTTAGTTTCTCAGCAGATTTCAACCAAATCTGGCTAGAACGATCATATGAAGGTAGGCTCTAGATCTTGTCTTCAGATTTTTTTTATTTAAAATTTTGGGGTAAAAAAATTAGATTTTGTTTAAAATTTACCGAAAAGTGTCAAAATGCATCTCCTTAGTTTTTTAACAGATTTCAACCAAATTTGGCTAGAAGGGTCATACCAACATAGGCTCTGGAACATCTTTTCAAATTTTTGATATTTCAATTTTTTGGGTAAAAAATTTAGATTTTGTTGCAAATTTTCCTGAAAGTGTCAAAATGCATATTCTTAGTTTCTTTGCAGATTTCAATCAAATCTAGCTAGAGCAATCATACAGAGGTATGCTCTAGAACTTCTATTCAGATTTTTTATATTTTAATTTTTTTTGTGTAAAAAACTTAGATTTTGTGCAAAATTTACCGAAAACAATCAAAACGCATCTTCTAGGTTTCTTGATAGATTTCAACCAAATTTGGTTAAAAGGATCCTCTGGAGGTCGGCTCTAGTTTAAAGTGTCTTCAAAAATCTCCGAAATCGCTTTGGGGATTGATTCAAAACTTTATAAAATTACTGTATAATTTGATTGTCTGATTATTTTTGCTGAAATTAATGAAATTGAGGATTTCTCGAAACAGAAAACCAATCTACCTCAATCTTACTTAAAGTAATATTTCATTTATTTTTTTGTTATATTTTAGATGTCAGAGTAAAATCTTTAATGAAAATGGTGCGACAGTTTACAGTTCCGATACAACAGGTAGGTAAATCTTAACGGAATATCTCCTCTTAACCCAGGATATCTCCTCTTAACCCGGAATATCTCCTCTTAACCCGGGATATCTGCTCTTAATCCGGAATATCTCCTCTTAACCCGGAATATCACCTTAACCCGGGATATCTCCTCTTAACCTGAGATATATCCTCTTAACCCGAGATATCTCCTCTTAACCCGGGATATCTCTTAACCCGGGATATGTGCTCTTAACCCATGATCTCTTAACCCGGGATATCACCTATTAACCCGGGATCTCCTCTTAACCCGGGATCTCCTCTTAACCCGTGATATCTCCTCTTAACCCGGGATATCTCCTCTTAACCCAGGATATCTCGTCTTAACCATTTCTCCGATGAATTCCTCATATCTCACTTTCAAGGCAAACATACAGGAAAACTATTGAATATTTTGAAATTAATTTGACTGGAAGACGTTGTTGGCTGGAGTAACGCTATCCTGTCAAAGGAATTTAAAAATATTCAACAGAGTAAGTTGTATAGCGCAAATAATCTACTTTTTCAGGGATTTTCATCAACTGACAATTGGGGAATCCGTCCTGTCATTTAATTATCTGCCGTGACAATCAAGTTTGTCACTCAATCAAAAAGTCTGTCACAAAAGTGGCAATGGTCCGTCATCACAACGGGGTCTGAATGGACCTTTCCATTTTTAGGTATGCCCTGCCCATCTCTAGCTAAGCTCCACCCACACCTTGCTCATGTTGGGATCGATCGATCTCTGAGCTCCCTGACTATCAATTTCCAGAAAACTATACATGTAGGCTGTTGAATATTTTGAAACTAATTTGACTGGGTGCTGCTGATGCCTATGGCAGCAACAGCGCCCAGTAAAATTAGTTTCGAAGTATTCAACAGCACGTTTATTAAATAGTAGACATAAAATTCTTACAACGTATCTGACTATTAAGAGTTAAAGAATCATTTATGACGTAATGATTATGATGTCATCCTACGCGCCACTTAGATGATTATGACGTCAAACCATTGATGGCTACTCTGGAAAGGTGTATTGTGTGTCTTTGATGAATTTTCAATTTATTTAAACATTCTGTTGAATATTTTGCAATTAAGTTTACTGGGAGGTGTTGCTGCTATAGTGGTAAGGTCAGTAAAATTAGTTTCAATATATTCACCGGCTTATCCACATTGTTACTTTGAAATACATACTGCAGTGTTCAATGTGCTAAAACCGATTCCTTTATATTATCAGGTCACCTGGTCTGTAAGGCCAAGTGAGCTTATGCTATGGCGGCTCTCCGTCCAGCAACATTTTTTAAAACGATTTCTCAACAACCTCTGGACCGATTTCAATTATATTTGGTAGGAAGCATCCTTAGGGAATAGAGATCCATGTTTATTCAAACGAATCCGATACGGCAATTTGGCCAGCATCGATCTTGAATTTTGACAGATTCTTTGAAATGTCTTTAAAAATGTTCCCCGAAACCCCTTGAAAACTCCTGAAGCTTCATCGAGGGCAAGGGCCGTGAAGAAGTTTGTTCAAGGGAACTTGATTGGCCAAATGGTTTGGTGGTCATCTTGGATGACAGGTTTCGCGAAAATGACCTAGAACAATTGAACAGATTGGGCTGAAATTTGAGAGATATGATTAGGCACTATGGGCCACTAAAGTTTGTTCAAGGGAAGTTGAATTGCCTATGTTCCAGGTGAGCGATACAGTCCCCTTGGGGCTCTTGCTAGTATGCAGTAGTAACACCTGAAGGCGAAAATATATTACAACAAATATAGCGAGTATTTTCAAATTTATTAGCTTACCTGGCCAGAATGGAAGTTGATGCATTAAAAAAACATAGCAGCTGTGGGCCAATAAGAATGTAATGGGTTTGGCGGCCATATTGAATTTTTTATGGAATTGGTTTTGTGTAGGTTTTTGGGTATGCTGATTTTTGATTTGCCATTTTCGAAACTGTTGGATAAATGATTTTGCAGCCCTCTTGGATCGTTTTCTTGCAAAATGCTGACATACTAAATCAATATGAAATTGAAAATGTTTTCTTCTTGAGAAACACTAGGCTAATATCAATTATATTTAACAGGAAGTATCGCGATACGCCAATTTGGCCAGCATCGATCTTGAATTTTGACAGATTCTTTGAAATGTCTTTAAAAATGTTCCCCGAAACCCCTTGAAAACTCCTGAAGCTTCATCGAGGGCAAGGGCCGTGAAGAAGTTTGTTCAAGGGAACTTGATTGGCCAAATGGTTTGGTGGTCATCTTGGATGACAGGTTTCACGAAAATGACCTTGAACAATTGAACAGATTGGGCTGAAATTTGAGAGATATGATTAGGCACTATGGGCCACTAAAGTTTGTTCAAGGGAAGTTGAATTGCCTATGTTCCAGGTGAGCGATACAGTCCCCTTGGGGCTCTTGCTAGTATGCGGTAGTAACACCTGAAGGCGAAAATATATTACAACAAATATAGCGAGTATTTTCAAATTTACCAGCTTACCTGGCCAGCTGTGGGCCAATAAGAATGTAATGGGTTTGGCGGCCATATTGAATTTTTTATGGAATTGGTTTTGTGTAGGTTTTTGGGTATGCTGATTTTTGATTTGCCATTTTCGAAACTGTTGGATAAACGATTTTGCAGCCCTCTTGGATCGTTTTCTTGCAAAATGCTGACATACTAAATCAATATGAAATTGAAAATGTTTTCTTCTTGAGAAACACTATGCTAATATCAATTATATTTAACAGGAAGTATCGTTAGGGCACAGAGATCCAATCTGCTTGGCAAATTTTGTCGGTGACCATATTGGATTCTCGAGAACCACATTACTGATTTTAACCAAATTTGGTAGGACACAGCCTTATTCTTGTTGCAGTTCTGGCCAAAAGCTTAGGGTTCTACTTATAGGCGATGGCCTGTGTAGTTGAAATGCTCCCGGTGAGTGATGCAGGCCCCTCTTGTGTTGTTTTTGCAGGATCTGGCTTTACAGTGCCTCCTGGAACACTAATTGCTGGCTCTGAATATCGCCTGACAACAACTGTTACCAGGATTGGATCGAGTATGAGTGGCACGAGCACTCAGAAATTGATTGCTCACGCTGGACCTGTGCATGACCTAGTTATCAGGTTTATTCTGTTTATTTGTAGCCCTTACTCTAATTAAAACCCAGTTCCTAACTTTGAAATATTGGTTCCAAAAAATTCTTAGCAGTCTCAAAATGCGTTTTAGTAGCCCACCACCTATCTCAGCAGTATCCTGAACACATAAAAATTAAATGACCTTAAATTTGACTGAATTTCGCCAATCCACATAAGCTGCTGGTTTTGAATTGATTTTTCCTTTAAAATGGAAGCCGTGAAGTGGAGACGAGTAGTATATCCATAATTGGAAACCTATCACCTCCCTGACTGGATGCCGCATCGACTAAATTTTTGTTATCCTAAAGGTGGGCTGAGGTAGTCAAAGATTTATCACCTCACCGGCTGACTTTAGGTAGACAAAAATTTATCTACGTCGAACTGACTTTAGGTAGACAAAAATTTATGCATCACTGATGAGAAAAATATCACCGCACCCACTGATAGCCACCATGCTGCGATCCAGACCCTCCCGCGCCCTCAGTCCTGAGGACATGACCTCATTAGGCTATCTCCACTACACAATCAGGCAGATAAGACGTGGCCGTGGTAGGCTCTGAACTTCTATTTAAAAACCAGTAAGTTCATGTTTAAGACATATGATATAGTCATTTGGTGATGCGAGGCAAGTAGGAACTGTGTTGGAAGGTATTGTGGGATACAATGCTCAGTTTTGGACGAGAGCTAGTGAGGCCAGGTAGAGGATGTTGTACAGATATTTACACTGATTATGGATTGTGCAAAGCCTAGGGTGGTCGCGCACTACAGAATGACATACAAGAAGGCATGTCCCAGGAGAAACAGCCTACAAGAAGGCATGTCCCAGGAGAAACAGCCTAGTCATGACTGAACTTAAATGGTCTGTCCCTCTCATTTAGAGACAAGAGGTATGAGATGGATTATATAGTCAATGATGGATTTACAGCTTCGAACGATGGTTAAGTAACTCAGATTGTAAGGCCAGGAGCTGACTTCAAGAGCTGGCCTCATCCAGATGATTGGACAAGCCCATGCCAAGGATTTTTCATAGGCGTCTCCAAGTGCACCAGATGGGAGGTTTCCATCAAATACCAAAGGTGCTTAGCCTTAGGAGAACCCCCACAAGAAATTGCAGTGGCTGAGTGAGGTTAGAGAGTTATCCAACTGTCTTAAGCTTCCTCACCTGCTGCGATTTGGCGGCCATCTTGTAGGAGATGACTGCTAGCCTGTGAGCCAAAGCTGTAGCGACTCGGATGGCAGGACATCCTCGTGAGCACCTGCCTCTTCTACAGAGGATCGGGGCGAGGTCTCCAGACTGTGCCATAGGCAGCAACAGCGCCCAGTCAAATTGGTTTCAAAAGTCTCAGCAGCTTACCTGTATAGTTTTCTGGAAATTGAGATTCAGGTAGTGCAGGGATCGGCCGATCCCAACATGGCCAAAGCATGGGTGGGGCTTAGATAGAGATGGGCATGGCGTTGCCAAAACTGGATTCATCCACTAACTGTGCTGTTCTTTGTTTACCAGGTGCCTAGTGAATTGTGGCGGTTCTTTGAATATTGTATCATACAGTATGAAGCTGTCACTTACTGCTGACTGTCTGAGCTGTCCTACCACTAATACTCTTCAATATGAATGGGAACTTGTATCTGCACCGGGCAATAAAAAACAATCTTTGGATTGGGAAACTGAGACTAGAACTGGATCCAGGCGGTTATCGCTTGTTATTTTGCCTAACGTTCTTCTACCGGGTGAACGATACACGATTGGATTATCGGGTAGTTATTCTTATTTACTAGCAATATAATGTATTCGCGATATTTATATTTCACTTTCACAATAATTTAAAAACGAATGATGTTGATGAGCGAGTGTTTTCTGCAGCTAAATGGAACGTAAACTTTTTTCAGGTGTAAATAGTTTTCTTCAACCATTTCCACCAAGTCTTCCAATGCAAGTCTACTTCGGAAGCCATTTTAGGCTCAGGCTTGAAGATTAAACTTAACTAATTTTTATTCAATCTTCTATCAGCAGGGCATAATTTAGAATTTGATATTTGCTTAGCCTGTATTGCTATGCAAACTATAAATTGTATAGCTATCGGCAAAAATATATAGCAATCTGATCAACTCTTTCACTGATAAATTCAATGTATCTCAACCTCAAAGCAAACAAATAGGAAAGCTGTTGAATATTTTGAAATTAATATGACTGGGAGGCATTGCTGCATTAGGCAACAATGGCTTCCAGTCATATTAATTTCAAAATATTCAACAAAATATGGTATACATTGTAAAGAAATGTACTTTTTCAGGGATTTGTTGTTCAAAGGGTTAATGATAGAATTTTGAAAATCAATGCTAAATTGCAATCGCGTACAAATGTTGCATAGCAGATACAGCTATGCATGTTGCAGAATGTATAGCAACTGCTTAAATATGTGTAGCAAATTGAGATGCGATACCAGATAAATTATGCCCTGTGTTAGTAATGTAATAATGTTGCAGATCTCTCGGCTGTACCACTGATTTCAAACTAGTGAGATTAATCCTTTACATGGCAAGATTGGTCAAGAAAAATCTAAATATTAGCATAGTAAATGCCCATTTGCAGACCATACAAGGGGTAAATTTTCACAAATATCGTTCTCTTGGCCTGCAGATTTACATTTTCTAACATAGCAACATGCCTTATAAATACGCTGACATAATGCCCATTACCTGCTAGCAGAAATAATTTCCTATTTTCGCTTTCTAAAGATAATGTAGATTAATCTTTTAATGGTGAATGTGGTCAAACTGACCTCTGTAGTGTCCTTGATAAATCTTCATTTGCAGGTCAAAAATAGTCTTCTGTTGGCCTGCAAATGGACATTCTCTGAGCAAATCTTGACCACTAAACAATTAATAATTATGGACAACCATGCTGTGCAGATTACCCTGAGACAAAGCTAGTATAGATTCTTGTTGTTATCTTTGCCATAGGTAATGATATTTCTGGCGCCTCTGTTTATACATCAGTTAGCATACAAGTTACCAGCCCACCAGCTGTGGGCAGTTGTAAAGCTACACCTGATGCTGGCTATGCATTAAAAACAGAAATTATTATATCCTGCTCTGGGTTTACAGATCCAACAGGACGGCTCAAGTATAGCTTTTATCTGGACAGTCAGCGCAGTAAGTATTGATGACATGTTCTAGTTGTTAGTGCATGTGTGTGCGTGCGTGCGTGTGTGTGCGTGCGTGCGTGTGCGTGTGTGTTCCTACCTGTGTTCAGTTGTGCAGTGGATGTGTATGCCTGCCAGTGTGCAGTGGATGTTTTCCTGCCTGTGTGCAGTGGATTTGTGTGTGCATGCGTGCAGTGATGTGTATGCTTGCCTGTGTGCAGTGTATGTGTGTGTGCCTGCTTGCATGCGTGTGTGCAGTGGATGTGCATGCCTGCCTGTGTGTGTGTGTGTGCGTATGTGCAGTGGATGTGTGTGCCTGTCTGTGTGCAGTGGAGGGGATGTGTGTGCCTGCTTGTGTGTGCAGTGGAGGTGTGTACCTGCCTATGTGCGTGTGTGCAGTGGATGTGTGTATCTGCCTGTGTGCAGTGGGCATGCATGCCTGCCTGTGTGTGTGTGTGTGTGTGTGCAGTGGATGTGTGTATGCGAGTGCTCACTTTCAAAGGCATCTAAATTTGAACCCAGTTTTAATGAAAAGAAAGCTATGGTTCAATGAGTTCGGTTCAATGAGTTCATCGAAACTCACTAGTCTGTTGTCTCTTCTATAATCACCATAGATATTAGAGTTGGCAATCCAGATTTCCTGAACACTGCAAAGAATCACCTTATTTACTGACCAAAGTTTAGCATTGGAAGCTCTTGAGAATGTCAAACAAACTAGCTAACCCTTATTAGAGGCAGCATAGTCTCTGCAGACTCACTGAAAGCCATGTCATTCTCCAGTGGATACCAAGCTATTGTAGGATAGCTAGAAATGAGAGAGTTGACAGATTGGCCAAAGTAGAATCCACCCAAGAACAGAAGTCTCGAGCAATCAACTTTAATAATCTATTTAAGTAGATCAAATTATGAAAGTGCATGTTATTTAACAGTTCCACTCTATAGACTGGCCGTGATAAAGCCAAACAGCCAGGTTTAAGTCACAAACAGCCAGGTTTAAGTCACAAACAACCAGGTTTAAATCACAAGTCACAAATAGGATATAATATTCTCTAGTTTTCCACATTGACAAGCTCAAAGGTGCTTAACCCTTTAACACCCATATCAGCCAAAAACGGCTTCTGTCTTGACAAATGTCCATTTGCAGACCAAGAGAAGACTATGTGGTAAATTTTCAAAAATAGTCTTCTCTTGGTCTGCAAATGGACATTTTCAATGAAAAAATTTAACTTTTCTTGAACAAATTCGAGGGTTAAACACACACACACACACGCACGCACGCACGCACACAACACACGCATACGCACGCACGCACGCACACACACACACACACCTCTTCAGTTCTTTAGAGAGGAAACAACAGGCAAATTTCATGCTGAAGTATGTAATAGCTGCCTGGTGAACAGGTGTCGCAGCTTGACTATTGAATTAGGTTTGATAAATATTATAATTATGTTTAATTCTTTTACTGCTTCTTGTTGATAACTTGTATTATTCAGCTGTTTAAAAACAGAATTATTCTAAGCTACTTCTGCCACAAATAGAGATAAACTGATTAATTGCATTGTTTCAAAATTGACCCAGCTGTCATTCTTCATAATTATTTGGACACGTGTCTAAATCAGCTTAGTCAAAATAGATAGTGTATAATATGCTCTTTTTCAGAGAACCTGTTGTTTATGGGATTTGAATCCACAAGCGTTCCACTCATGTTTCCAAAACCTGATTCATCTGAGATTCATACCGTAATAATTGATGTTTCAAACATGTACTTGGCCAAGCGAACAGTTCATGTCTCCATAGCGGTACGAGTACGGAATTATTCTTAGGCGTTATAATTACTGAATTGCTCTCTCATTCATAATTTAGCTTTGTAGGTGGCTACATTTCTGAATAAGATACTGCCCATATAAAAACAAGATATTAAAAATATTTCAAAATGTTTCTGAAATCAGAACTGACCATTTATCTCCTAGAATGCCGGAAATGACACTTAAAAGCAATTAATTTTCCTCGGAAACCCACCCTATCTCAAGCCAACCCTCCTCCCCCCCACCACCACCACTACCGGCGTATTTCTAGAGTCCTTGAAAATGATATAAGACTAGTCCTTGAAAAATGTGCTTGAATGAATCAGTCAAGCTTCTGTGTGCGTGCGTGCGCACGGCAGCGGCGCGCATGCGTGTAGGATCCCTGTAATCTGGTTATTGGGGGTTCGGAGGGCGGATTCATATAATCTGAGAAGTTGGAAATTCAGCACATTGTCATATAGATCATGTCATATGGAAAAGTCATGGAAAGTTGTATATTGAAATTCCAACATATATTTCAATTAACTCAGATCAGCTGTTGAATCTTTTGAAACTAATTTGACTGGAATCTGTTGCTGCTCCCAACCAAGTCTCATTTAATCTTATCTTTCCATGTGAAAAGTTGGCCATGGCTTCATAATCAACCATCATTGACCAGGCTCAAAATTTTGCAACGATTGTGGTGAGTCCAAATGAATTCTTGACCTACAACCGCAGGCGAACCCCGAAAATATGTTTTGAATTACATGTTATTTGTAGGTTAAGTGGCAATATAAATTTATGTTAAATATTGGCTAATAATTGGATTTCATTAAATTTGTATTTGTTTATAAAATTACCATTGAAATCGTGTCTGATTCCAATTGGATTCTCATGAAATACTGTATTGGGAGAATCTTTAAGAAGATTTATTCTCGGATCATCATCCAATTCGGACAGCATGATTTAACCAGGGTCAAGCGTGAACATTGTCAGGTTTGTGACCCTGACAGTGGTGAATGGTGACTGTTATTTTGAATGTGATTGAGCTGTATATTAAAATCATCGACAATACTCAACCATGTCATGTTTGACCATGGTCAAGCGAGACTTGAGAATACTGACTTTACCTTGGTCAATCTTGTTTTGACCATGCTTTGCTGAAAACTTGATGCTTTTGCTAGTGTTGTCCTGACACGACCTGAAGTGCTGATGTTCTGTTTACACGCTCCTTTTATACTTTTTCGGGTACACCAAATATAACCGTTTGTATTTTGAAATTAATATGACTGGAATCTGCTAATCTTCAAAATAAAATAAAGCAGGTTGATTGTGTACTTGTACCCGTTTGTGCATGTTCTTGTACCCAAGTGTCGGGATTAGTTTTAATGGTTATCGTCCTGGGATACCCGGTTGATCGTGTGTATGTGTTTCCTATGTACCCGGTTGGCTGTATATTATATACCTGGTTGTGCGGGTAGTTGCCTGAATTGTTTAATCTCATGTACCTTGTTTTGACCATAGTCTATTTAACATATGGAGGAAGGTACATCTTTAAATTATGCCATTTGGATAGTAAAAGGTTGGTTATTATTATTATTATTATTATTATTATTATCTGTTCAGACCATGCAAATGTAGTTCAGCCATTCCATCATTTTGATAGAAAATATGTAGAAAATTTTATCGGTGATCAATGTTTATATCTTCATGACTATATCCATAGCTCATGGCAATGCTTGCTATGTTGTAGGTGCAGTGATGAAGATTAGCGGAGACACAGTAGCACATGGCTACTAGATTTTATGCTGAGCTACCAAAATTTCAAACTCACTAGCCCAGCTGGTGACCTAAATTTTCCCATTCATATTTTAAGATTGTGAACAGAAAATCATTTTATATGTTTGATAACTTTATTACAGGTTGAGCCAGTTTCGCCCTTTAGGCAGCAATGGCTTCCAGTCATTAATTTCAAAATATTCAACATATTCTTATTTCCTGTGGAATTGAGATACGTGTAGTTTATCTGTGAAAGGGTTAAGCTTGAAAGCCACATATTTAACACATTCTACATTTGGTACATCCTAAATTATTATATCCTGTGTTTTTTAATCTGGGATCTTGTGTGCTGATGTATCATAATTATGTGATTGGGCCCTTGAAAAATTGTCTGGGTCCCTTAAGTTTTACTTTAAGGGGCCCAAGTGACTATATGTTTAAAAAGCTAACACTTTATCACTGTGACTAATGGGTCACGGTGCAAGAGAATGCACAAAAAAGAGTGCACTAGCTAAATATACAATGATAAAAATGTCAAACCATGGTCAATGATGTGGAAACATTAACAACTGTGGTCACCTGTTGGACCATGGTCAATGATGTGGAAACTAACAACTGTGATCACCTGTTGAACCATGGTCAATGATGTGGAAACTAACAACTGTGCTCACCTGTTGAACCATGGTCAATGATGTGGAAACATTAACAACTGTGCTCACCTGTTGAACCATGGTCAATGATGTGGAAACATTAACAACTGTGGGCACATATCAAGCCATGGTCAACCTATCAATAATGCTCCACCTAATGGTTGACGGCTGTTGTAGCATGGTCTAGCTGTGGCCAATATAGAATCATGTCATGGTTGTATGTCCAACAAATAATTAATGCTTTTACCATAATCTGACTGTGTTCCATATAGCACCCGCGGTCGACCATGGTCACCTACATGATCAAAGTACGGTTTATCAATGGTTTGGCCACAGACATTTTGAAGGGGTCGGAAGGAAAATGGATATTCACTCTGCCAAAATTATGATTTTCTTGAACAGTCTTGTGCATTTACCTTCTAATGGTTAAATCTTACAAGAAATTCAAAGATTGACTGCTCAGTAAATTATCAAGCCAGTCATTCCAGTGGTAAATTTTGACAAATAATATCCTGGCCTGCAAATCATGGACATAAATTGCTCAAGAGCGTGGTGGAGGTCGGTTTTGTCTGGCTTAACCGGTAAAAGGCTGATGTGATGAAAACATTCACCTACTTGATGAGTATATATCTGCTACTGGTTCATCTGTTCGTTATTTTGCAAACATATCCCTTTTGTAAGAGGATCCAGCATACATGCATGATTTAGGCGTAACAAATGGTGTGCCAAATGACCATGTAAAGGAGCCACGTTTTCAGTCTAAAAGGCAGGCAGTCTCACAAGTCAGGTGCTTCCAGAAGACAGGTGGTTTCAAAAGTTGTGTGGTTGCAAATGACAGGTGGTTCTAAAAGGTAGGTAGTTACAAAAAACCGGTACCGTAAAAATTTGACCAACGGACTAAGTTTTTTGTCAAATTACATGTTCTAGGAAGGGGGTGCTTCCTATAATCAAGAACATTGCTTGAGCACATTCTTGGGTCGAAATTTTTCTTAAAAAGTCAAAGATTATACCACTGAAATTGAACTAAATGTTACGGTAGACAATTTGTGCCGTGTGATTACTATGTTTAATGTATACTCCAAAAACACCAAGCGTAAGTGAAATTATTAAATTGGAGCACCTAAATATTGCTTATGCTTTAATAAATATCACTTATTACATCAAAATTAATCCTGAATTGACATAAAATGGCGTCGAAAAAAGATACTTGTATAAATCACGTGATTCGCCTCCAATCGCAAAAGATCTTTATTCTAATTAGAGTGAGTACTCAGATCTAAATATTCTGGACTCGGAAATTGCTATATATCATCATTGCGCGATAGGAACTGAATGTTCCCGTACCCGTTTGATAAGCAACTCCCGTTAGCGCATAAGATCACACAGCGCCTCCAATCGCAAAATAGCCAGATAACCAACTCCCGTTAGCGCAATAAGATCACACAGCGCCTCCAAACACAAAAGCGTCATTACAACTAGTCACCATCTGAATATTGTCGTACCCGTTTGATAATCAACTCCCGTTAGCGCATAAGATTACACGGCGCCTCCAATCGCAAAAGAGCCAGATAACCAACTCACGTTAGTGCATAAGATCACACAGCACCTCCAAACGCAAAAGAGTCATTACATTCTGATTCTGTCACATTATTTCCATATTTTCAAGGCGCCATTTTATGCCAAAATTAGATTGATTTTGATGTAATAAATGATCTTTATTGAAGATACATGATATTTAGGCAGTCCTATTTAATAATTTCTCTTCCACCATGATATCTTTTAGGCATACATTAAACATAGCGCTGAGCGATGGTAATTTTTTATACCAATTTTCGATTTTTTAAAGGTACTTTTTTCTAAATTTAACAGCTTATACTAAGATACAAGTTTTTTGGGCGGATTTTGGTCAAATTTGGGACAGCGTCCTATATTCGAGGGCGGCCTTTAGTCGAGAAATGACGGTAGTTACAAAAAACATGTTCTAGAAGACAGCCAGTTTCACAAGTCAGGTGTTTGCAAAAAAACATGTGTGCAAAACACATGTGTAATATTTACAAAAAAACAGCTGGTTACAAAGACAGGTGGTTTTAAAAGACAGGTGGTGTTAAAAGACAGGTGGTGTTAAAAGACGTGTTTGCAAAAACAGGTGGTTAAAAAAGACAGGTGGTTTCATAAGACAGATGTTAACAAAGACAGGTATTTACAAAAGACAGATGGTTTCATAAGACCCCCTAGGGGGTTCACAAAACAGGTGGTTTCACAAGACAGGAGTTTACAAAAAACCAGGTAGTTACAAAAGACATGTGGTTTCAAAAGACAGGTGGTTGCAAAAGACAGGTGGTTTCAAAAGACAGGTGTTTACAAAAGACATGTTACAGAAGGTGTGTGGTTACAGATTTCAGGTGCTTGCAGAAGACAGGTGGTTACAGAATTGAGGTGCTTGCGGAAGGCAGGTGCTTGCGTAAGCAGATGTTACTAGGCTTAGTCTCTTGATGTTATCTTATTATAGTGTGATTGAATGTAAATCTCGTGGTCAATATGTGTAGATGCAGGACGCTGACCAAGAGCTTTCTGTATTTGTAGATGCGGAATGCTGACCAAGAGCTTTCTGTATTTGTAGATGCAGAATGCTGACCAGGAGCTTTCTGTATTTGTAGATGCAGAACGCTGACCAGGAGCTTTCTGTATTTGTAGATGCAGAATGCTGACCAGGAGCTTTGTGTATTTGTAGATGCAGAATGCTGACCAGGAGCTTTGTGTATTTGTAGATGCGGAATGCGGACCAGGAGCTTTCTGTATTTGTAGATGCAGAACGCTGACCAAGAGCTTTCTGTATTTGTAGATGCAGAATGCTGACCAGGAGCTTTCTGTACTTATAGATGCAGAATGCTGACCAGGAGCTTTGTGTATTTGTAGATGCAGAATGCTGACCAGGAGCTTTCTGTATTTGTAGATGCAGAATGCTGACCAGGAGCTTTCTGTATTTGTAGATGCAGAATGCTGACCAGGAGCTTTCTGTACTTATAGATGCGGAATGCTGACCAGGAGCATTCTGTATTTGTAGATGCAGAATGCTGACCAGGAGCTATCTGTATTTGTAGATGCAGAACACTGACCAAGAGCTTTCTGTATTTGTAGATGCAGAATGCTGACCAGGAGCTTTGTATTTGTAGATGCAGAATGCTGACCAGGAGCTTTCTGTGTTTGTAGATGCAGAACGTTGACCAAGAGCTTTCTGTACTTATAGATGCAGAATGCTGACCAGGAGCTTTCTGTATTTGTAGGTGCAGAATGCTGACCAGGAGCTTTCTGTATTTGTAGATGCAGAATGCTGACCAGGAGCTTTCTGTATTTGTAGATGCAGAATGCTGACCAGGAGCTTTCTGTACTTATAGATGCGGAATGCTGACCAGGAGCATTCTGTATTTGTAGATGCAGAATGCTGACCAGGAGCTTTCTGTATTTGTAGATGCAGAACACTGACCAAGAGCTTTCTGTATTTGTAGATGCAGAATGCTGACCAAGAGCTTTATGTATTTGTAGATGCAGAATGCTGACCAGGAGCTTTGTGTATTTGTAGATGTAGAATGCTGACAAAGAGCTTTCTGTATTTGTAGATGTAGAATGCTGACCAGGAGCTTTCTGTATTTGTAGATGCAGAATGCTGACCAAGAGCTTTCTGTATTTGTAGATGCAGAATGCTGACCAGGAGCTTTCTGTATTTGTAGATGCAGAATGCTGACCAGGAGCTTTCTGTATTTGTAGATGCAGAATGCTGACCAAGAGCTTTCTGTATTTGTAGATGCAGAATGCTGACCAGGAGCTTTCTGTATTTGTAGATGCAGAATGCTGACCAGGAGCTTTCTGTGTTTGTAGATGCAGAATGCTGACCAGGAGCTTTCTGTATTTGTAGATGCAGAACATTGACCAAGAGCTTTCTGTACTTATAGATGCGGAATGCTGACCAGGAGCTTTCTGTATTTGTAGATGCAGAATGCTGACCAGGAGCTTTGTGTATTTGTAGATGTAGAATGCTGACCAGGCGCTTTCTGTATTTGTAAATTCAGATTGCTGACCAGGAGTTTTGTGTATTTGTAGATGTAGAATGCTGACCAGGAGCTTTGTGTATTTGTAGATGTAGAATGCTGACCAGGAGCTTTCTGTATTTGTAGATGCAGAATGCTGACCAGGAGCTTTCTGTATTTGTAGATGCAGAATGCTGACCAAGAGCTTTCTGTATTTGTAGATGCAGAATGCTGACCAGGAGCTTTCTGTATTTGTAGATGCAGAACGCTGACCAGGAGCTTTCTGTATTTGTAGATGTAGAATGCTGACCAGGAGCTTTCTGTATTTGTAGATGCAGAATGCTGACCAAGAGCTTTCTGTATTTGTAGATGCAGAATGCTGACCAGGAGCTTTCTGTATTTGTAGATGCAGAATGCTGACCAGGAGCTTTGTGTATTTGTAGATGCGGAATGCTGACCAGGAGCTTTCTGTATTTGTAGATGCAGAATGCTGACCAGGAGCTTTCTGTACTTATAGATGCAGAATGCTGACCAGGAGCTTTCTGTACTTATAGATGCAGAATGCTGACCAGGAGCTTACTGTACTTATAGATGCAGAATGCTGACCAGGAGCTTTCTGTATTTGTAGATGCAGAATGCTGACCAGGAGCTTTCTGTATTTGTAGATGCGGAATGCTGACCAAGAGCTTTCTGTATTTGTAGATTGAGAACGCTGACCAGGATCTTTCTGTATTTGTAGATGCAGAACGCTGACCAGGAGCTTTCTGTATTTGTAGATGCAGAACGCTGACCTGGAGTTTTCTGTATTTGTAGATGCAGAACGCTGACCAGGAGCTTTCTGTATTTGTAGATGCAGAACACTGACCAGGAGCTTTCTGTATTTGTAGATGCAGAATGCTGACCAGGAGCTTTCTGTATTTGTGGATGCAGAATGCTGACCAGGAGCTTTGTGTATTTGTAGATGTAGAATGCTGACCAAGAGCTTTCTGTTTTGTAGATTCAGATTGCTGACCAGGAGCTTTGTGTATTTGTAGATGTAGAGTGCTGACCAGGAGCTTTCTGTATTTGTAGATGCAGAATGCTGACCAGGAGCTTTCTGTATTTGTAGATGCAGAATGCTGACCAGGAGCATTCTGTATTTGTGGATGCAGAACATTGACCAAGAGCTTTCTGTACTTATAGATGCGGAATGCTGACCAGGAGCTTTCTGTATTTGTAGATGCAGAATGCTGACCAGGAGATTTGTGTATTTGTAGATGTAGAATGCTGACCAGGCGCTTTCTGTATTTGTAAATTCAGATTGCTGACCAGGAGTTTTGTGTATTTGTAGATGTAGAATGCTGACCAGGAACTTTGTGTATTTGTAGATGTAGAATGCTGACCAGGAGCTTTCTGTATTTGTAGATGCAGAATGCTGACCAGGAGCGTTCTGTATTTGTAGATGCAGAATGCTGACCAAGAGCTTTCTGTATTTGTAGATGTAGAATGCTGACCAGGAGCTTTCTGTATTTGTAGATGCAGAACGCTGACCAAGAGCTTTCTGTATTTGTAGATGTAGAATGCTGACCAGGAGCTTTCTGTATTTGTAGATGCAGAATGCTGACCAAGAGCTTTCTGTATTTGTAGATGCAGAATGCTGACCAGGAGCTTTCTGTATTTGTAGATGCAGAATGCTGACCAAGAGCTTTGTGTATTTGTAGATGCGGAATGCTGACCAGGAGCTTTCTGTATTTGTAGATGCAGAATGCTGACCAGGAGCTTTCTGTACTTATAGATGCAGAATGCTGACCAGGAGCTTACTGTACTTATAGATGCAGAATGCTGACCAGGAGCTTTCTGTTTTTGTAGCTGCGGAATGCTGACCAAGAGCTTTCTGTATTTGTAGATGCGGAATGCTGACCAAGAGCTTTCTGTATTTGTAGATGCAGAATGCTGACCAGGAGCTTTCTGTATTTGTAGATGCAGAACGCTGACCACGAGCTTTCTGTATTTGTAGATGCAGAATGCTGACCAGGAGCTTTGTGTATTTGTAGATGCAGAATGCTGACCAGGAGCTTTGTGTATTTGTAGATGCGGAATGCTGACCAGGAGCTTTCTGTATTTGTAGATGCAGAACGCTGACCAAGAGCTTTCTGTATTTGTAGATGCAGAATGCGGACCAGGAGCTTTCTGTACTTATAGATGCAGAATGCTGACCAGGAGCTTTGTGTATTTGTAGATGCAGAATGCTGACCAGGAGCTTTCTGTATTTGTAGATGCAGAATGCTGACCAGGAGCTTTCTGTATTTGTAGATGCAGAATGCTGACCAGGAGCTTTCTGTATTTGTAGGTGCAGAATGCTGACCAGGAGCTTTCTGTATTTGTAGATGCAGAATGCTGACCAGGAGCTTTCTGTACTTATAGATGCGGAATGCTGACCAGGAGCATTCTGTATTTGTAGATGCAGAATGCTGACCAGGAGCTTTCTGTATTTGTAGATGCAGAACACTGACCAAGAGCTTTCTGTATTTGTAGATGCAGAATGCTGACCAGGAGCTTTGTATTTGTAGATGCAGAATGCTGACCAGGAGCTTTCTGTATTTGTAGATGCAGAACGTTGACCAAGAGCTTTCTGTACTTATAGATGCAGAATGCTGACCAGGAGCTTTCTGTATTTGTAGATGCAGAATGCTGACCAGGAGCTTTCTGTATTTGTAGATGCAGAATGCTGACCAGGAGCTTTCTGTATTTGTAGATGCAGAATGCTGACCAGGAGCTTTCTGTACTTATAGATGCAGAATGCTGACCAGAAGCATTCTGTATTTGTAGATGCAGAATGCTGACCAGGAGCTTTCTGTATTTGTAGATGCAGAACACTGACCAAGAGCTTTCTGTATTTGTAGATGCAGAATGCTGACCAGGAGCTTTGTATTTGTAGATGCAGAATGCTGACCAGGAGCTTTCTGTATTTGTAGATGCAGAATGCTGACCAGGAGCTTTCTGTATTTGTAGATGCAGAATGCTGACCAAGAGCTTTCTGTATTTGTAGATGCAGAATGCTGACCAGGAGCTTTCTGTATTTGTAGATGCAGAATGCTGACCAAGAGCTTTCTGTATTTGTAGATGTAGAATGCTGACCAGTAGCTTTCTGTATTTGTAGATGTAGAATGCTGACCAAGAGCTTTCTGTATTTGTAGATGTAGAATGCTGACCAAGAGCTTTCTGTATTTGTAGATGCAGAATGCTGACCAGGAGCTTTGTGTATTTGTAGATGTAGAATGCTGACCAGGCGCTTTCTGTATTTGTAAATTCAGATTGCTGACCAGGAGTTTTGTGTATTTGTAGATGTAGAATGCTGACCAGGAGCTTTGTGTATTTGTAGATGTAGAATGCTGACCAGGAGCTTTCTGTATTTGTAGATGCAGAATGCTGACCAGGAGCTTTCTGTATTTGTAGATGCAGAACGTTGACCAAGAGCTTTCTGTACTTATAGATGCAGAATGCTGACCAGGAGCTTTCTGTATTTGTAGATGCAGAATGCTGACCAGGAGCTTTCTGTATTTGTAGATGCAGAATGCTGACCAGGAGCTTTCTGTATTTGTAGATGCAGAATGCTGACCAGGAGCTTTCTGTACTTATAGATGCAGAATGCTGACCAGGAGCATTCTGTATTTGTAGATGCAGAATGCTGACCAGGAGCTTTCTGTATTTGTAGATGCAGAACACTGACCAAGAGCTTTCTGTATTTGTAGATGCAGAATGCTGACCAGGAGCTTTGTATTTGTAGATGCAGAATGCTGACCAGGAGCTTTCTGTATTTGTAGATGCAGAATGCTGACCAGGAGCTTTCTGTATTTGTAGATGCAGAATGCTGACCAAGAGCTTTCTGTATTTGTAGATGCAGAATGCTGACCAGGAGCTTTCTGTATTTGTAGATGCAGAATGCTGACCAGGAGCTTTCTGTATTTGTAGATGCAGAATGCTGACCAGGAGCTTTCTGTATTTGTAGGTGCAGAATGCTGACCAGGAGCTTTCTGTATTTGTAGATGCAGAATGCTGACCAGGAGCTTTCTGTACTTATAGATGCGGAATGCTGACCAGGAGCATTCTGTATTTGTAGATGCAGAATGCTGACCAGGAGCTTTCTGTATTTGTAGATGCAGAACACTGACCAAGAGCTTTCTGTATTTGTAGATGCAGAATGCTGACCAGGAGCTTTGTATTTGTAGATGCAGAATGCTGACCAGGAGCTTTCTGTATTTGTAGATGCAGAACGTTGACCAAGAGCTTTCTGTACTTATAGATGCAGAATGCTGACCAGGAGCTTTCTGTATTTGTAGATGCAGAATGCTGACCAGGAGCTTTCTGTATTTGTAGATGCAGAATGCTGACCAGGAGCTTTCTGTATTTGTAGATGCAGAATGCTGACCAAGAGCTTTCTGTATTTGTAGATGCAGAATGCTGACCAGGAGCTTTCTGTATTTGTAGATGCAGAATGCTGACCAGGAGCTTTCTGTATTTGTAGATGCAGAATGCTGACCAGGAGCTTTCTGTATTTGTAGGTGCAGAATGCTGACCAGGAGCTTTCTGTATTTGTAGATGCAGAATGCTGACCAGGAGCTTTCTGTACTTATAGATGCGGAATGCTGACCAGGAGCATTCTGTATTTGTAGATGCAGAATGCTGACCAGGAGCTTTCTGTATTTGTAGATGCAGAACACTGACCAAGAGCTTTCTGTATTTGTAGATGCAGAATGCTGACCAGGAGCTTTGTATTTGTAGATGCAGAATGCTGACCAGGAGCTTTCTGTATTTGTAGATGCAGAATGCTGACCAGGAGCTTTCTGTATTTGTAGGTGCAGAATGCTGACCAGGATCTTTCTGTATTTGTAGAAGCAGAACGCTGACCAGGAGCTTTCTGTATTTGTAGATGCAGAATGCTGACCTGGAGTTTTCTGTATTTGTAGATGCAGAATGCTGACCAGGAGCTTTCTGTATTTGTAGATGCAGAACACTGACCAGGAGCTTTCTGTATTTGTAGATGCAGAATGCTGACCAGGAGCTTTCTGTATTTGTAGATGCAGAATGCTGACCAGGAGCTTTGTGTATTTGTAGATGTAGAATGCTGACCAAGAGCTTTCTGTTTTGTAGATTCAGATTGCTGACCAGGAGCTTTGTGTATTTGTAGATGTAGAATGCTGACCAGGAGCTTTGTGTATTTGTAGATGTAAAATGCTGACCAGGAGCGTTGTGTATTTGTAGATGTAGAGTGCTGACCAGGAGCTTTCTGTATTTGTAGATGCAGAATGCTGACCAGGAGCTTTCTGTATTTGTAGATGCAGAATGCTGACCAGGAGCTTTCTGTATTTGTAGATGCAGAATACTGACCAGGAGCTTTCTGTATTTGTAGATGTAGAATGCTGACCAGGAGCTTTCTGTATTTGTAGATGCAGAATGCTGACCAGGAGATTTGTGTATTTGTAGATGTAGAATGCTGACCAGGCGCTTTCTGTATTTGTAAATTCAGATTGCTGACCAGGAGTTTTGTGTATTTGTAGATGCAGAACACTGACCAAGAGCTTTCTGTATTTGTAGATGCAGAATGCTGACCAGGAGCTTTGTATTTGTAGATGCAGAATGCTGACCAGGAGCTTTCTGTATTTGTAGATGCAGAACGTTGACCAAGAGCTTTCTGTACTTATAGATGCAGAATGCTGACCAGGAGCTTTCTGTATTTGTAGATGCAGAATGCTGACCAGGAGCTTTCTGTATTTGTAGATGCAGAATGCTGACCAGGAGCTTTCTGTATTTGTAGATGCAGAATGCTGACCAGGAGCTTTCTGTACTTATAGATGCAGAATGCTGACCAGGAGCATTCTGTATTTGTAGATGCAGAACACTGACCAAGAGCTTTCTGTATTTGTAGATGCAGAACACTGACCAAGAGCTTTCTGTATTTGTAGATGCAGAATGCTGACCAGGAGCTTTGTATTTGTAGATGCAGAATGCTGACCAGGAGCTTTCTGTATTTGTAGATGCAGAATGCTGACCAGGAGCTTTCTGTATTTGTAGATGCAGAATGCTGACCAAGAGCTTTCTGTATTTGTAGATGCAGAATGCTGACCAGGAGCTTTCTGTATTTGTAGATGCAGAATGCTGACCAAGAGCTTTCTGTATTTGTAGATGTAGAATGCTGACCAGTAGCTTTCTGTATTTGTAGATGTAGAATGCTGACCAAGAGCTTTCTGTATTTGTAGATGTAGAATGCTGACCAAGAGCTTTCTGTATTTGTAGATGCAGAATGCTGACCAGGAGCTTTGTGTATTTGTAGATGTAGAATGCTGACCAGGCGCTTTCTGTATTTGTAAATTCAGATTGCTGACCAGGAGTTTTGTGTATTTGTAGATGTAGAATGCTGACCAGGAGCTTTGTGTATTTGTAGATGTAGAATGCTGACCAGGAGCTTTCTGTATTTGTAGATGCAGAATGCTGACCAGGAGCTTTCTGTATTTGTAGATGCAGAACGTTGACCAAGAGCTTTCTGTACTTATAGATGCAGAACGTTGACCAAGAGCTTTCTGTATTTGTAGATGCAGAATGCTGACCAGGAGCTTTCTGTATTTGTAGATGCAGAATGCTGACCAGGAGCTTTCTGTATTTGTAGATGCAGAATGCTGACCAGGAGCTTTCTGTACTTATAGATGCAGAATGCTGACCAGGAGCATTCTGTATTTGTAGATGCAGAATGCTGACCAGGAGCATTCTGTATTTGTAGATGCAGAACACTGACCAGGAGCTTTCTGTATTTGTAGATGCAGAACACTGACCAAGAGCTTTCTGTATTTGTAGATGCAGAATGCTGACCAGGAGCTTTGTATTTGTAGATGCAGAATGCTGACCAGGAGCTTTCTGTATTTGTAGATGCAGAATGCTGACCAAGAGCTTTCTGTATTTGTAGATGCAGAATGCTGACCAGGAGCTTTCTGTATTTGTAGATGCAGAATGCTAACCAAGAGCTTTCTGTATTTGTAGATGTAGAATGCTGACCAGTAGCTTTCTGTATTTGTAGATGTAGAATGCTGACCAAGAGCTTTCTGTATTTGTAGATGTAGAATGCTGACCAAGAGCTTTCTGTATTTGTAGATGCAGAATGCTGACCAGGAGCTTTGTGTATTTGTAGATGTAGAATGCTGACCAGGCGCTTTCTGTATTTGTAAATTCAGATTGCTGACCAGGAGTTTTGTGTATTTGTAGATGTAGAATGCTGACCAGGAGCTTTGTGTATTTGTAGATGTAGAATGCTGACCAGGCGCTTTCTGTATTTGTAGATGCAGAATGCTGACCAGGAGCTTTCTGTATTTGTAGATGCAGAATGCTGACCAAGAGCTTTCTGTATTTGTAGATGTAGAATGCTGACCAGGAGCTTTCTGTATTTGTAGATGCAGAACGCTGACCAAGAGCTTTCTGTATTTGTAGATGTAGAATGCTGACCAGGAGCTTTCTGTATTTGTAGATGCAGAATGCTGACCAAGAGCTTTCTGTATTTGTAGATGCAGAATGCTGACCAGGAGCTTTCTGTATTTGTAGATGCAGAATGCTGACCAAGAGCTTTGTGTATTTGTAGATGCGGAATGCTGACCAGGAGCTTTCTGTATTTGTAGATGCAGAATGCTGACCAGGAGCTTTCTGTACTTATAGATGCAGAATGCTGACCAGGAGCTTACTGTACTTATAGATGCAGAATGCTGACCAGGAGCTTTCTGTATTTGTAGATGCGGAATGCTGACCAAGAGCTTTCTGTATTTGTAGATGCGGAATGCTGACCAGGATCTTTCTGTATTTGTAGATTCAGAACGCTGACCAGGATCTTTCTGTATTTGTAGATGCAGAACGCTGACCAGGAGCTTTCTGTATTTGTAGATGCAGAATGCTGACCTGGAGTTTTCTGTATTTGTAGATGCAGAATGCTGACCAGGAGCTTTCTGTATTTGTAGATGCAGAACACTGACCAGGAGCTTTCTGTATTTGTAGATGCAGAATGCTGACCAGGAGCTTTCTGTATTTGTAGATGCAGAATGCTGACCAAGAGCTTTCTGTATTTGTAGATGTAGAATGCTGACCAGGAGCTTTCTGTATTTGTAGATGCAGAACGCTGACCAAGAGCTTTCTGTATTTGTAGATGTAGAATGCTGACCAGGAGCTTTCTGTATTTGTAGATGCAGAATGCTGACCAAGAGCTTTCTGTATTTGTAGATGCAGAATGCTGCCCAGGAGCTTTCTGTATTTGTAGATGCAGAATGCTGACCAAGAGCTTTTGTGTATTTGTAGATGCGGAATGCTGACCAGGAGCTTTCTGTATTTGTAGATGCAGAATGCTGACCAGGAGCTTTCTGTACTTATAGATGCAGAATGCTGACCAGGAGCTTACTGTACTTATAGATGCAGAATGCTGACCAGGAGCTTTCTGTATTTGTAGATGCGGAATGCTGACCAAGAGCTTTCTGTATTTGTAGATGCGGAATGCTGACCAGGATCTTTCTGTATTTGTAGATTCAGAACGCTGACCAGGATCTTTCTGTATTTGTAGAAGCAGAACGCTGACCAGGAGCTTTCTGTATTTGTAGATGCAGAATGCTGACCTGGAGTTTTCTGTATTTGTAGATGCAGAATGCTGACCAGGAGCTTTCTGTATTTGTAGATGCAGAACACTGACCAGGAGCTTTCTGTATTTGTAGATGCAGAATGCTGACCAGGAGCTTTCTGTATTTGTAGATGCAGAATGCTGACCAGGAGCTTTGTGTATTTGTAGATGTAGAATGCTGACCAAGAGCTTTCTGTTTTGTAGATTCAGATTGCTGACCAGGAGCTTTGTGTATTTGTAGATGTAGAATGCTGACCAGGAGCTTTGTGTATTTGTAGATGTAAAATGCTGACCAGGAGCGTTGTGTATTTGTAGATGTAGAGTGCTGACCAGGAGCTTTCTGTATTTGTAGATGCAGAATGCTGACCAGGAGCTTTCTGTATTTGTAGATGCAGAATGCTGACCAG
The DNA here is from genome assembly GCA_034401795.1 of Chaetoderma sp. LZ-2023a. Lineage (NCBI taxonomy): Eukaryota > Metazoa > Mollusca > Caudofoveata > Chaetodermatida > Chaetodermatidae > Chaetoderma > Chaetoderma sp. LZ-2023a. The sequence continues at coordinate 5,086,151 of CM067363.1, forward strand.
GAGCTTTCTGTATTTGTAGATGCAGAATACTGACCAGGAGCTTTCTGTATTTGTAGATGTAGAATGCTGACCAGGAGCTTTCTGTATTTGTAGATGTAGAATGCTGACCAAGAGCTTTCTGTTTTGTAGATTCAGATTGCTGACCAAGAGCTTTGTGTATTTGTAGATGTAGAATGCTGACCAGGAGCTTTGTGTATTTGTAGATGTAAGATGCTGACCAGGAGCTTTGTGTATTTGTAGATGTAGAGTGCTGACCAGGAGCTTTGTGTATTTGTAGATGCAGAATGCTGACCAGGAGCTTTCTGTATTTGTAGATGCAGAATGCTGACCAGGAGCATTCTGTATTTGTAGATGTAGAATGCTGACCAAGAGCTTTCTGTATTTGTAGATGCAGAATGCTGACCAGGAACTTTGTGTATTTGTAGATGCAGAATGCTGACCAGGAGCTTTCTGTATTTGTAGATGCAGAATGCTGACCAGGAGCATTCTGTATTTGTAGATGCAGAATGCTGACCAGGAGCTTTGTGTATTTGTAGATGCAGAATGCTGACCAGGAACTTTCTGGAAGTGATGAAAGTGTGTTAGATGTTGTGGAAAAGCTGACTTCTATTGACAGTCCTTTAGAACAGAGAATTGGCCAACAAAATATGCCAGGTACATTATTAACCCTTTATTGACAAGCCAGCCAAAACCAGCCTCTGACGTGATCTTCTGGAAGGCCCATTTGCAGGCCAAGAGAAGACAATTTTTTTAATTTGACCACTGGAATAACTGGCTCGATAACCGAGCCAGTCATTCCGGTGGTAAAATTTCAAAAATAGTCTTCTCTTGGCCTGTAAATGGACATTGACTATGGAAATATTGTAATTTTCTTGACCAATGTTGGCTATTGAAGGGTTAAGTGAGGTGCGTTTGGACTAGAAATTAGATTTTCCACACCAATGTTAAGTATTATGGGACGGTGATCGCCGTCTGTTCATTTGTCCATCCATCCATCCATCCAGTTGGACGTATTATGTGGAGACGTAGTTATGATTTCGTTTAAGCTTTTATATGGCGATATAGGTATGATTTCGTTCCGTCTGTAAATACTATAGTTATCCACCCTGACAACCATAAATATACATGAAAGTTCTGTAGCGGTACCAGATCGGTGGCTTGGTGGGAAGGGGGTAGTCGCAGTGGCATGATTTTGCTTTCCCAATAATCTGTTAAAATTCACCAGACTTATCTCTTCTAAGAAACTTAAAATTCATAGGTTTCCTGACTGGACCAGATGTTAAAATGTCTTGAACCTACTCTTGTGATTTTTCATCATTTTAGGTTTGCTACTTAGATACCGTGTGAAAGGCCATCAGTTCTGCTTGTGGTTCACCTAAATGTGTGCATATTCAACATGGTTGTATACCCTGAAGAACTTAAAATTGAAAAGTTTCATGGTTACCAGATCTCTAAGAGTTTTGAACCCCTACTTGCAATTCTTTGTCGGTAGTTATTAGCTCACCTGGCCTGAAAACCAAAATCCAAGATGGGCGCCGGCCAAAATGGCCGATTTTTAGAAACCTTTTAAAAAATCTTCTCAGAAACCGCTGGAGGAATTGATTCAAAACTCATAACACATCATCTATTGCAACGGTATACCCAAGTTTGTTCAAGGCAACCTGATTGACCTATTTGCCTGGCAGCCATATTGGATGACCTAGTTTTCGTGAAAATTACTTCTCCCGAACCGCTGAAGGGATAGGTCTGAAATTTGTTAAATATGCTTAGGGACCAAGGTCCATTCAAGTTTGTTCAAGGGAAGCTCGTACGTTAAAAAACATGGCTGCCATCAACCAATCAAAATTTAGCATTGGTCATATTGGCTTTTTTTGTATTTGATGTATTTTGATGGTGAAAATTGCTTTATATATGCTTATCAGTGTGGCGAGTTCAAATATGCCACTTTCGAGACTATCGGATAAACGGTTTGGCTGCCATCTTGGTTTGTTTTCCTACCATAGGCTCCCATAGTAAAGCAATGGGGAATTCTTTAAACGACTTCTTATCAAGAAACACTGGGCCAATTTCAATTATATTTTGGAGGAAGCATTCATAGGGCATAGAGATCTAAGTTTGTTCAAACGAAGCGGATCTGTCAAAATGCAAGATGGCTGTCGGCCAAAATGGCTTATTTTTAGAAACACTAAAAAATCTTCTCCGAAACCGCTGGAGGAATTGATTCAAACCTCATAACACATCATCTGTGGCAGCAGTAGACCCAAGTTTGTCCAAGGCAACCTGATTGGCCGATATGCTTGGCGGCCATCTTGGATGACCTAGTTTTCACGAAAACGACTTCTCCCGAACTGCTGAAGGGATAGAGCTGAAATTTTGTAAATATGCTTATGGACCAAGCGCCTTTCAAGTTTGTTCAAGGGAAGTTTGTTTGTTAAAAAACATGGCCGCCATCAACCAATCAAAATTCAGCGTTTCTAGGTCATATTGGCTTTTTTGTATTTTGATGGCGAAAATTGCTTTATATATGCTTATCAGTGTGGCGAGTTCAAATATGCCACTATCAAGACCGTCGGATAAATGCTTTGGCTGCCATCTTGGTTTGTTTTCCCGCCAATGGGTCCCATAGTAAAGCAATGGGGAATTCTTTAAACGACTTCTCAAGAACCACTGGGCCGATTTCAATTATATTTTGGAGGAAGCATTCATAGGGCATAGAAATCTAAGTTTGTTCAAATGAACCCGATCGGCCAATTTGTCCGGCGGCCATCTTGGATTTAGGCCGATTTTAGGTAACGTCTTTAAAAATCTCCGAAACGGCCAAGGGAATTGATGCAAACCTCATGAAATATGATTTATGGCAAGGGAACTTGATTGGTCAAATGGTTCAACGGCCATCTTGGTTGACCTAGTTGTATTGAAAATTGACTTATTCTCCAGAAGCGCTGAAGGGATCTGGCCGAAATTTGGCAGATATGATTAGGGCCTAAGGACCATTAAAGTTTGTTCAAGAGAAGTTGATCCGTCAAAAAACATGGCCGCCGTGGGCCAATCAAAAGGTAGTCTGTTTGGCGGCCATATTGCACTTGCAAAAATGTCCACCAACTTATTTAAAAGACTGCTAAACCACCCACCAACAATTTTGATTTGGTGGCCATATTGTAATTTTTTATTTGATGGATTTTGAGGCCGAAATTGTTTTTATGTGTTTTTTGGGTATTCTGATCTCAAATTTGTAATTTTCGAAACTGTCGGATAAATGGTTTGCTGGCCATTTTGTTGACAAAGAGCATTCTAGTGTTACATATGCAATGGCGACCATCTGGCGTCTGTCAACTTTTCCTTTAAACAACTTTTCAAGAACCACTGGGCCGATTTTAATTATATTTGGCAGGAAGCATCCTTAGTGTATAGGGATTCAAGTTTGTGCAAACGGGGCCGGTCGGCCAAAATCCAAGATGGCCGTCTGCCAAATTGGCCGATTTTGAGAAATGTCTTTGAAAATCTTCTCCGAAACCGCTCAGGGGATCGATTCAAAGTTCATGGAATATCGTCTAGGCGTGTAGCTGAACCAAGTTTGTTCAAGGGAACTTGATACTCCATATGGTCCGGCGGCCATCTTGGATGACCTACTTTTCGTGAAAACGACTTCTCAAGAACCACGGAATGGATCGGGTCCAAATTTGGGAAATATTATTAGCTCACCTGGCCTGAATTATGTTTGGCATGAAGCAGCCTTAAGGCATAGCGATTCAAGTTTGTTCAAACGAACCCGATCGGCCAATTTGGCCGGCGACCATCTTGGATTTTGGCCGATTTTTAGAAATGTCTAAAAACCTTCTCCCAAACCATTTAAGGGATCGATTCAAAACTCACGAAATATGATCTAGGGTAAGCGCTGAATTAAGTTTGTTCAAGGGAACTTGATTGACGAAATGGTTCAGTGGCCATCTTGGATGACCTAATTTTCACAAAAACGACTTCTTCCCCAGAACCCCTGAAGTGATCAGGCCGAAATTTGTGATATGTAATTAGCAACTAATGGCGATTAAGATTTCTTCAAGAATAGTTGATTCGTCGAAAAACATGGCCGCGGTGGACCAATCAAAATATAGTGTGTTTGGCAGCCATTTTGGATTTTTTTATTTGATGGATTTTGAGGCCGAAATTAATTTTATTTAGGTTTTTGGGTATTCTGATCTTAAATTTGCAATTTTCGAAACTGTCGGATAAACGGTTTGGCAGCCATCTTGGATCATTTTCCCGCCAAAAGCTCCCATACTAAAGCAATAGGAAATTTAAAATGTCTTCTCGAGAACTACTGGGCCAATTTGAATTATATTTGTCAGGAAGCATCCTTATGGCATAGAGATTTCATTTTGTTCAAACGAAGCTGATCGGCCAATTTGGCCGGTGGCCATCTTTGATTTCGGCCGATTTTTAGAAATGTCTTGAAAAATCTCGTTCTCCGAAACGACTTGGGGAATCGATTCAAAACTTATGAAACCTCATCTAGGCAAAGAGGTACGCCAAGTTTGTTCAAGACAACTTGATTGACCGAATGGTTTGGCAGCCATCTTGGATGACCTAGTAGTTTTCCTGAAAACGACTTCCAGAACCGCTGAATGGATCAGGCCAAAATTTGGGAGATATGATTAGGGACTAAGGGCCATTAAAGTTTGTTCAAGGGATGTTGGTCCGTCAAAAAACATGGCCACCATGGGCCAATCAAAATATAGCATGTTTGGCAGACATATTGTTGTTTTTTATTTGATGAATTTTGAGGCCGAAATTGGTTTTATATAGGTTTTTGGGTATTCTGATCTCAAATTTGCAATTTTCGAAACTGTCGGATAAACGGTTTGGCGGCCATCTTGGATCATTTTCCCGCCAAAAGCTCCCATACTATAAAGCAATGGGAAATTTTAAATATCTTCTCAAGAACTACTAGGCCGATTTCAATTATATTTGGCATGAAGCATCCTTAAGGCATAGAGATTCAAGTTAGCGTAAACGAACCCGATCCGCCAATTTGGCCGGCGACCATCTTGGATTTCGGCCGATTTTTTAGAAATGTCTAAAAATCTTCTCCCAAACCATTTGAGGGATCGATTCGAAACTCACGAAATATAATCTATGGTAAGTGCTGAATCAAGTTTATTCAAGGGAACTTGATTGACCAAATGATTCAGCGGCCATCTTGGGCGACCTAGTTATCACAAAAACGACTTCTTCCCCCCACCCCTTGCTTAAACGATCAGGCCGAAATTTGTGATATATAATTAGCAACTAAGGGTGATTACGGTTTGTTCAAGAGAAGTTGATTCATCGAAAAACATGGCCGCGGTAGACCAATCAAAATATGGTGTGTTTGGCAGCCATTTTGGTTTTTTTTATTTGATGGATTTTGATGCCGAAATTCGTTTTATATAGGTTTTTGGGTATTCTGATCTCAAATTTGCAATTTTCGAAACTCGAATAAGCGGTTTGGCAGCCATCTTGGATCATTTTCCTGCCAAAAGCTCACATACTAAAGCAATGGGAAATTTAAAATGTCTTCTCAAGAACTACTGGACCGATTTGAATTATATTTGGCAGGAAGCATCGTTATGGCATAGACATTTCATTTTGTTCAAACGAAGCCGATCGGCCATTTTGGCCGGTGGCCATCTTTGATTTTGGCTAATTTTTAGAAATGTCTTTAAAAATCGTGTTCTCCGAAATGGCTTGGGGAATCGATTCAAAACTTATGAAACCTCATCTAGGCAAAGAGGTAAGCCAAGTTTGTTCAAGACAAATTGATTGACCGAATGGTTCAGCAGCCATCTTGGATGACCTAGTTTTCCCGAAAACGACTTCTCCAGAACCGCTGAATGGATCAGGACAAAATTTGGGCGATATGATTACGGACTGAGGGCCATTAAAGTTTGTTCAAGGGAAGTTGCTCCGTTAAAAAACATGTCCGGCGTGGGCCAATCAAAATGTAGCGTGTTTGGCGGACATACTGGATTTTTTTACTTGATGGATTTTGAGGCCAAAATTGGTTCTATATATGCTTTTGGGTATTCTTAGCTCAAATTTGCAATTTTCGAAACTCAGATAAACGGTTTGGTGGCCATCTTGCATAATTTTCTCGTTAAAAGCTCCCATGCTTAAGCAATTTTTCTCGAGAACTACCAGGCCGATTTCAATTATATTTGGCAGGAAGCATCCTTAGGGCATAAGGATCCAGGTTTGTTCAAATGAACCCGATCAGCCAATTTGCCCAACGGCCATTTTGGATTTCAGCCAATTTCAGGAAATGGCTTTATAAATCTTCTCCGAAACCACGTGCAGAATCTTCATCTAGGCCACGAGGTAATCCAAGTTTGTTCAAGTGGACTCCAAATGGTTCGACGACCATCTTGGATGACCTGGTTTTCACGAAAATGACTCCTTCAGAACCGCTGAAGGGGTCATGCCAAAATTTGGGCCATTAAAATTTGTGCAAGGTAAGTTGATCCATCAAAGAAACATGGGCGCCTTGGGCCAATCAAAAGGTAGTCTGTTTGGCGGCCATATTGCACTTGCAAAAATGTCCACCAACTTATTTAAAAGACTGCTAAACCACCCACCAACAAACAGAGTTTGGTGCTGTCCGTTGTCCAGCGCAGGTTGTTAGTGTGCGCCCATAGTTTGGTGCTGTCCGTCGTCCTGTGCAGGTTGTTGACGTATGCTCAGGGTTTTGTGCTGTCTGGTCCTGCGCATCTTGTTGATGCACGCCCAGAGTTTGGTGCTGTCCGTGGTCCTGCCCAGGTTATTGACGCACGCCCAGGGTTTGGTGCTGTCCGTTGTCCAGCCCAGGTTATTGACGCATGCCCAGAGTTTGGTGCTGTCCGTGGTCCTGCCCAGGTTATTGACGCATGCCCAGAGTTTGGTGCTGTCCGTGGTCCTGCCCAGGTTATTGACGCACGCCCAGAGTTTCGTGCTGTCCGTGGTCCTGCCCAGGTTATTGACGCACGCCCAGAGTTTGGTGCTCTCCGTGGTCCTGCCCAGGTTATTGATGTACGCCCAGAGTTTGGTGCTGTCCGTGGTCCTGCCCAGGTTATTGACGCACGCCCAGAGTTTGGTGCTGTCCGTGGTCCTGCCCAGGTTATTGACGCACGCCCAGAGTTTGGTGCTGTCCGTGGTCCTGCCCAGGTTATTGACGCACGCCCAGAGTTTGGTGCTGTCCGTGGTCCTGCCCAGGTTATTGACGCACGCCCAGAGTTTGGTGCAGGTTGTTGACATGCGTCCAGAATTTGATGCTGTCTGTAGTGCAGCGGCCAGGAGTGGTTTCTGGTTGGGTACCTCTACCCATCTTAGAACAAATCACAACCTATGTTTTTCAAGTCTCTGATATATGGCATTTATGAAATGGATGGGCGTGTTACAATATTTTATGTTCTTTAGTGATTTCTGGTGATGATTTTAGGGTACCTGTTATTGCTATTAGATAATACTGATAAATATTCAAAATGGGATATCTTTATTTAAGTGCACACACATATACAATTGGACTCAAAATGACCGTCTTGCTGTTCCCCACATCTGAAATCCAGTACCGAATATTTTACTAACCATTTTTCATATTGCTTTACAGTAACTTAGCTACAAATAATGCAATTTTCTGCTACATAATCATCGTGAAAAATGAGATGATGAAAACACCTGTTATATTACTAATATTAAATTTACCTCTAATTACAAATCTGTCTGCATTCTTATATTTACAGATCTCTGGCCATTTATATCTAGAATATTCACTCTTGACCATGAATATTGAGGCTCCTGTAGTGAAATGTCTCAAATTTGATGCAGGTCATTGTGTTATATGCTTCAGCCACGCAACCCAAATAAAGAACCTGTTGTTAGCAACCCAACAGATGATTTGCTTGCAACCATAACTGCTAGCCATCTGTGGAAAATGAGGTTTTTTAATCACTGTGTCCATTGAAAAAACATTTTAAGTTTTTGTTCCCCGACGGCTGTCGATGGGGACACTAGTAATAGGCGGTGTCCATGTGTGTGTCCATCACACTAGGTTTCTACTCAATAACATTAGTTAGCCTGCATGGATTTATTTCAAATTTGGTATAGTGATTCATTATGACGAGGCCTCGGTGGTGATTGCGTTTCAGCGACGCGCATCCAGATGTGATGGAGTTATCCCCCTTGAATGACATAGAATTCAAGGAAAATTTGGTTTCCATTCAATAACTTTACATAGTCTGCATGGGTTAATTTCAAATTTGGTATAGTGATTCCTTATGACGAGGCCTCGGTGGGGATTGCGTTTCAGGGATGCGTGTCCAGGTGTGATGGAGTTATCCCCCTTGAATGACAGAATTCAAGGAAAATTTGGTTTCCTTTCAATACCTTTAGCTAGCCTGCATGGATTTATTTCAAATTTGGTATAATGATTCCTTCTGACGAGGCCTCAGTGGGGATTGCGTTTCAGCGACGCGCGTCCAGCTGTGATGGAGCTATCCCCCTTGAATGACATAGAATTCAAGGAAAATTTGGTTTCCGTTCAATACCTTTAGCTAGCCTGCATGGATTTATTTCAAATTTGGTATAGTGATTCCTTATGAGGAGGCCTCGGTGGGGATTGCATTTCACCGACGCGCGTCCAGATGTGATGGAGTTATTCCCCTTGAATGACATAGAATTAAATGAAAATTTGGTTTCCGTTAAATAACTTTAGATAGTCTGCATGGATTTATTTCAGATTTGGCATACTCATTCCTTGTTGCTAGTCCTCGGTGGGGATTGCATTTCAGAGACATGCGTCTAGGTGCAACAGAGTTGTCCCCCTTAAATAATGGCCAAATTTGTCAGAAAAACTTGGTTTCCACTTGATAACTTTAACTACATGTGCCTGCGTGTGTAATTTATCAAACACTCAACCTTTACATATGTTGTATGTGATACTGCTTTTTGTTAGCATGATGATTTTTTTTCGGCTGTTTGCTTCAATTGCTTCTTGTACTGCTTTTGTAGATGGCACCCCAGACCTGCCTCCCAGACCATTGCTCGACAAATAAGATTTTATTCATATTTACATTCACAGTGTACAATGTTTTTAAACATCTATATACAAAAGCCATGGGGTGGATTTCATAACGATATCTAAGCTTAGATATCTGCTTAGCTGATATTTGCTTAAGCAATCTTCTCACTGAAGAAATATTCTAACTATATAGTTAACAGATTTCATAAAGGATTTTTGCTTATGCTCAGCTGAACCCAGAAAACAACATGCTTAGAGATAGAGGTTTTTCTCAACATATAACTGGGCCAACCCACCAACTTGGTGCAACATTAGACTTAATTTTTACATCTCATGCTCTATCTGAGACTTCTTTTAAGTCTGCTGGAACATTCCCACTTCCGTACACTGATCATTATGTGATCCAGGCAATTTTACATCATGAGAACATACTCACCTCCCTAACACTCTTGATATACTAGTATATCGGCTCTAAATTCAATAATATTCAGAATTATAAAAAGTTAGGTGCCCCTAATGGGCAGGTGGAAGTACACAGTCATGCACATGACAAACACCACCCTCTGCGCATGCGCACACCGGTACTTCCGTTTTCTAATATATTGGCTGAAGAAGCAACTTGTGAAATTCTTCACAGGCTCTTTCACTGAATTCTACGAGAACAAAATACATCCCTATCCATCATGGCTGATGCAAAAGTGTTGGAGGAGTCCTCCTCGTCATCAAACAAGGTGACATTGTTCCAGCTTTTTATTTAAGACTTGTAACTTTTGTGTGTTACCGGTTTTTGTCGTGGCCGTTTTCGGCGGTACCGCGTTTTCAGGCATTGGGAATCCTTGTAAAAAATTTTCCCAGCGCTTAGGGCTATTAATCTCTTGTGTTTTATGCTTACAGGTTTGTCTTGTGTCTATACAAGGTTGCCTGGTCTTCTCTAGAAGGTTGTTCACGTCCCAGGGTGACTTATCATCGTGATATGTCTAAGGGTTGGAGATATAATAAATTAATAAATAAAATATCTCCTTCCTTTTATCCCATCCCCCTCATCAGTTCTTCTGGAGGAGGAGTCTCGGCGGATGGAGGGACGTGTTTTCCTGCACAAGAGGATGGTTGCCTGTGCTCAGGCTAAGAGAGTTTATTAATTATGGCGCATAATTATTTGAAAATAATTACATTTTCTGCTGCCTTTTGCTATTGCACTATTTTCTCCCTTGCGTGTGCATGGGTTCTCGAGTATATATAATTTAACATTATATTAGTCGAGAGCTGAGAATGTCTGGTAGATCTAGATATTTCTTGCATTAATCTGACATCCCCTCTCCTGGAAGGAGTTTTTGCATTGAGGTTTGATGTCATAATCAACCAGAGATTTCTCTTTCCTTGATGCCATAATCTTAGTTTAGAGAATTCTGTGATGTATTCATCTCCCTTTTATTAAGAGTGTAGAGAGATATCTAGATAGTAATTATCTTTCTCTCTCTTTCTTAATTTGGGGTTCTGGTTGTATTTGGGGTTATTAACTAGAGAAGTCGCCTGTCCCATCAGGGTGGTCGTAATAGTGGATGTCTTCTCTCGAGTTTGTTTTGGTTTCTACTTAATAATCCTTTAACAAGGCTTTGAGACTGTCATACTCATTGTCTTCGTATCCCTCCCTTTTCAGAAGTGTCCGTCCTGTCTGAAGACCATGAAAGCTAGATTCTTCCCCCACCCTTGCCATCTGTGTTCAGCTTGTAGGCTGTCCAACAAATGTGTTATTTGTGAAAAGTGAGGGGGGTGGGATCTAACCTCTGAATTCTTCTCTTTGCAGGCGAAGATGATGGCGGAGGAGGGGAAGAAGCCGAAGAAGGAGGGTAAGAAGAAGGCCTCTGAGAAGGGTCGGCTCGAGGCCTTCACGATTGACTTAGTGAGATGCGCAGGACTTTGAAAGACCTGATGCCTGACATGCTTCGCGGCATGTTGCCTGGCACAGGTGTTTCAACTTCCTGCGCATAGACCTCAGTGCGGGTAGCCCCCATCCCTGGATCATGGCCTATTAGCTCAGACAAAGCGTTTAGTGATCCAGGGGTGGCTGTCTTGGACCCAGGCTTGATGTTCGCATCGCCTGGGGTGCCAGCGGCACGAGAAGCATCAGGCGGGACCCGACCAGCGGGCCTGACCACGATCACTCGCGGAGTAAACTCATCATCTGCCTTTGAGCAGTCTCCTGGTCAGTCTGGATTAGTTTTCTTTACTAATCCAGAGTCTAACTTTCCTGACCAGGAAGATGATGAGGACTACCTGCTCGGTCCACAGGTTGATCATGAAGACATGGATGTGAACATCTACACTCCTCACTTGGGGAGCGTGAACGCTCGCACCTATGGCACTGTTCCCTCGTGAGCAGGTTTCATGGTTCAGCCTGTGGCCCGCCTTGGAGCAGACAGCCGGCTGTATAAGATTCCATGGTTGGACGTGGAATTTCATACAGACGTTCCAGGCCGCGCTGGTGTGCATGTTCCCCCTCACACAAGCGCGGCCTTGGAGCCTGGTTTGCCTATGGAGAATGCTATGCCAGCCCTCGCAGGCCCGTATACGTTCCCTGGGCAGCCAGGTTCGTCTATAGCCTCCTCCTCGCCATACCTGCGAATGCCATTGAGGATGATGAGGGCCCGCTGCTCGTCGGCAGTTCGCAGGTAGCCACGGATGAAGACTGGTCAGAGGCATGTGCGTGGCTCCTCGCTGTAAGACCAGAGCTCGCCGTGGACGAGATGGCCGCCGGTAACCCTCGGGCATGGTTACAGGCGAAGCCGTTGGCCGGCACGGCTCTGTCTCTGCCGTACGCTGAACATATCTTAGATATGTTCGCGGCGGCAGAGGAGTCGATCAGACCGAGAGGTCGCCTCGTGAAGCCAGTCAGTATGCTCGGTATGGCCTGGCACCCAGACTGAGCGCGGACGACCGCGCCGCTCTGGGGGAAGATAGGCGGCCGGGTTCCCGGGCTGACACGGGAGCGTTGTGCACGGGCGCTATGCGCTCGGCGAATGCCGCCTTGCGTGACACCGAGGAGAGCGCGCGAGCAGCGATCAGTGCGCTGTCGCATGTCTCTCAGCTGCTATCGGGGGTGGTAGCGGCGTCGGTGCAGCAACAGCCTTGTCCCGTGACAGTCCAACGAGCCATCCAGGATGGCATCAACCTGGCGTTGGACTGTGTCTAGGTCGGTCACAAAGTCACTGAGAACGAGGCGCACTTTTGCATTGGACAATTTGTGCCCGTCTCAGGAGCTCAAGTCGCGCTTGATGCAAGCGCCGATGGCGGGCCCTGGACTCTGGAGGTGAAGGTTGTCGGCACCTCCAGGAGACAGTGACTTTGGTGAACAACCAGAGGGCGCTGCGTGCACAGTTTGAAGTGCTGCGCAGGGAACACGTGCGTGTTCAGCCCTCGGCTGCTCGACAGCCGTACGCTCGTGGCGGGGCTGGCAGTGTCAGAGGCCAGCAGGCCGGCCGGTTTCAGAGACTGCATCGGCTACGCCAGCAGCAGCGTGCTGTTGTACGACAGCCAGCGCCTCAAGCGCAGCCTGCCAGACAGCAGCCCGCGCACCGTGGTGCACGTGGCGCGTGGTAACCGGGCCTGATGCAAGAAAATTTTTTCCGGTTATCACAAGTACCACTCGGGTGTTGCCACTCGTACAAGAGACACACCCACTTCTAAAATTTATGGGCACCCCGTCAACCCTAGGTGCACCAGTGGGAGGTCGTTTGACTTGTCACATTCAGAAGTGGGCGCGGTTAATTCAGGACCGCTTAGTCTTGCAATGGCTTTCGCACGGATACAGTCCAGAATGGATAAGAGGTCCGCCGTAGCATTTGTCTCTGGTACCGGTCTGGACTCAAATTCCAAGAGATCCAGACAAGCGGTTGTGCATAGAAGAGGAAATAAAATCTCTAGTTCTAAAAGAAGCAATTCAACCGGCGCAGGATTGCCCGGGCTTCTATTCAACCGTGTTTCTTGTGGCAAAGAACACCGGGGGGTGGAGACCAATTCTCAACCTCAAACCTCTAAACAAGTTTTTAGACACACCGACTTTCAAAATGGAAACAGTAAGATCGGTGTTGTTGGGGTTAGAGAAGGGGATGTGGACAGCATCTATAGATCTCAAGGATGCTTACTTCCATATTCCAATTGCAAGGAGTTTTCGTCGGTTCCTGAGATTTGCTTTTCAGGGACGCCAATGGTAATTCAAGGTTCTTCCATTCGGCATCTCGACGGCTCCAAGGGTCTTCACTCGAGTGGTACTGGCTATCACGGCATACCTCCGCAGGAGAAATATAGCTGTTCACACTTACATAGACGACTGGTTGCTAAAAGCACACAACCCAGAAAGTTTGACAGCAAATCTGGAGATAGTTTTGGAAACTCACAGATTTAGGCTGGATAATCAACTTCCAGAAATCAGAGCTGACTCCATCCCAGAAGTTTGTTTACCTGGGTATGTTCTTCGATCTGGAGATAGGATATGTTTATCCATCCCAGGAGAGAGTGGAAAGTATCCTCTCGTGCATTCAGTTGGTTTGCAACAGTCGTTATATTCTAGCACGGGTCTATCTGAGAATGTTAGGTCTGATGGTTTCGATGGAACCAGTCATTCCTCAGGCGCCCGATTCAATTGTTTCTCATGACTCAGTGGACGCAGAGTTCAGGATCACTGGACTCGCGCATTCAAGTGTTGGACCCTCTCATTCATCACCTTCATTGGTGGATGGAGAGAGGAAATCTCCTGGCGGGGGTCATGCTGACCCCTCCCCACCCTCAAGTGACGATGTTTACGGATGCATCGATGGAGGGTTGGGGAGCTTGCCTGGAAGAAGCCACTGTATCAGGGCTTTGGAATCTGGAACAGTCAAAGGAACATATCAACATGCTAGAATTGCGGGCTGTAGTTCTAGGCCTGGAACACTTCCTAAAGGAAGTGGAGGGAAAATTTGTGATGATACGTTCAGACAACTCTACAGTAGTGAGTTACATAAACCGCCAGGGCGGTACGAAGTCGCCCAGTCTCTGTATGATGACATGGAAACTGCTTTGCTGGTGCATGGATCATATGATCACCTTGAAAGCAGTTCATATTCCGGGAAGGCTGAATCTGTTAGCAGACTCATTGAGCCGAAGGATGAGTATTCTGTCTACGGAATGGCAACTAAATCAATGTGTGGCGGATCACCTGTTCAATCATTGGGGAAAGCCCAACATAGATTTGTTCGCAATGAAGAAGAATGCGAAGATGACGACGTACGTTTCCCCGATTCCAGATCCAAGTGCTATCGCAATAGATGCGCTAGCTATCAGTTGGAAGGGAATGTATGCATACGCATACCCTCCAACAATCCTGATTCCAAGAATCCTTCAGAAGATCAGATAAGAGGAATGCCAAGTGCTTCTGATCGCCCCGAATTGGCCAAGCCGATCATGGTTTACGGATCTGCTGGACCTTCTGGTTTGCAATCCGGTTCCTCTGCCGCTGATGGACAATATTATCTTCCAGGGCAAGACCCTTCACAACAATCCGTCAATGTTTCGATTGACTGCATGGATGTTGTCAAACAATCCGCGATTAAGGAGGGCTTTTCTGAGCAAGCAGCCAATTTCATGGCCAGAGCCAGGAGGGGGTCAACCTCCCGAGCTTATAATTATAAAATCAACAGATTTGCAGAATGGTGCTCAAAGAGATGTATCAATCCGATGGAAGCATCTATTCAGGTAGTAGCTGATTTTCTCTGTCACCTGTATGATACCTATAGTCTTCAACCTAATTCTGTTGCTGGATGCAAATCAGCATTGATGACTGTTATCCCTTGCTTGGCAAAGAGGGGAAGTGATGAAGTAAGTGTTTTAAATACTCTTATTAAAGGTATGGGCAATCTCGGACCAAGGAATCCTCCGACGCTGACACCGTCATGGAGTCGATCTCTGGTACTGCAGGTTTTGAGTGGTAAGCCTTTTGAACCACTTAGTGCTATATCTGTGAAATTATTGACACTTAAAACTGTATTTTTAGTTGCGGCAGCATCAGCCAGACGCAGGAGTGAAATTCATGCCTTGTCTGCTGAGCCTGACCGTTATATAGTTACAGGTGAAGGCCTTAAGCTTCTACCGAGATTGAATTTCTTGGCTAAGAATCAATCTTTAAAGTATCCGGGTAAACCTATTATTTTACCTGCATTAACCAGATATGATCCTGGTGCTAAAGTATGGTGTCCAGTCCGTGCTTTGAATAAGTACAAGAGAAGAACTCAGGTTTGGCGGACGGACCCATGTTCCCTATGGTTGTCATATATTGAACCCCATGGTAGGGCGTCAAGAGACACTATTTCCAGATGGATAGTGGAATGTATCCAATTCTGTCATAAAACAGCCACTGGGATCCAGGTAGATAGAGCCAAGGCTCATAGTGTCCGTGGTGTGGTAACTTCCACGGCATTATTTAATGGTGTTTCTATTGAAGACATTATGTCAGTAGCCCAGTGGCACTGTGAGTCAAGTTTTGCCGACCATTACCTTCGTGACACTTCTAACCCACTCGCCATGTCAGTCCTCAGGAAATAAAATATTTATGCAGAGGTTTATGTTTGTAAATAGTTTGCCTCCTCTGCTATTTTCAAATATCACATTTGTTGGTAGGGTATCCCTACTATTAGCTGGTACACTTCTCTTCATCCAGTGGGGGAAGAGATGAGTGCCGCGTCCAAGACATCAGAGGTCAGTGGTTATGACCATTTTTTGATTTTCTGTCTTGGTGATGGTGTCATTTTATTTTTTAATATGGTGATGGTTAATGTCTCTTAATTGTGGTTTTTCAGAGAGTTTTTTGAAATAGAAGCAATTCTTCTTTTTCCAATGTCTAGTAATACTTTCATTAAGTATTAGAGAACGTGCTAGTCATTTAAAGCAGCGTTTTTTCCTAAACCTTCCTCAGAAAGAGGGGGGGGGGGGGGGGGGGGGAGCGCATTTGCCTTTTTGATCAATCTCTCTTCATCGGTCAATTATCCGATGCAAAACTCTGTTCCTGGTTGTGGTTTCAGTCACAATTTCAGATGTTTTAAATCTCTTGAGAATTCAAAGAGCCTAGCCTCTTCGAGGGTGTGCTGGTTTTCAGGACCTTGCCTCCCTCCCACCAAAATTTACTTTCAAATTCTGGTTTTTATCAAGAGTGTTCTCATGATGTGAAATAAGTAAATTTATCAAATTTCTTTTTCACGAGTGAGATGACATGCTTACCTCCCTAACAGGATCCCGGCCTCACCACCCCCGGAGGCCTGGTCCTTTGGCTATTGAATAGTTGCTTCTATGTCAGCCAATATTTAGTAACGGAAGTACCGGTGTGCGCATGCGCAGAGGGTGGTGTTTGTCATGTGCATGACTGTGTACTTCCACCTGCCCATTAGGGGCACCTAACTTTATAATTATGAATATTATTGAATTTAGAGCCGATATACTAGTATATCAAGAGTGTTAGGGAGGTAAGTATGTCATCTCACTCGTGAAAAAGAAATTTGATAAATTTACTTAATTCCTCGGATTTCAATGAGATAGAATAGGCTACGCCTGTACACTAACAAGTCATTGAATAAGTTACGTTTTCAAGCAAGACGTGTTTTCAACAGCTGGGGAATATTTTACGGTTTGTGAAAACTGCCGTTGATTTCTCTCGAAAGCCTCTAGATGCTGAGTTGCAAATCAGCCAGTGTCTCTTTGTTCCTATTTCATAGGATAGGTGGAGGTTTTGAAAGGTGTTGCTGGATCTCCGAGTTGGATTACAACATGGACATTTTTATTTTGCTGTTGCCGACAGTGGACGGTGTCGGTTTTGTTCTGAGAGGGGGAAATGCCAATCGTTCTCTACTTGCTATTCAGAATCAATCAGCACTACTTCTGTTGATGAGAGATGCTAATCATCCTTGCTCAGTAATTCAGAAGTGCAATTGTTAAGTTTTGAGGACGTTGACACGGTTTCGTGTTGCCGATTTCCAGTGACATGATTATTTTGCGGGTTGCTGTTACGGGAATGCCCAAGCTCATGTATCGCTATAAGGAATGTAGCCGTGTTCCGGTGGCCTGGTGTTTTCTCGGAATTTGGTTTTGTAACAATGCCTAGGCTCGTATTTCTTGCGTCACTTAGTGCTCTAGGATGCTAGGGTGATTCGGGTGCCCGTTTTCTCACCATTGTTACGTGATGTGTTGTTCTCGATAGACGAGCATGATATAACGGCTACTGGCATATTGTCTGCTCGCATTTAGTTTTGATTATCGCGGAAGTTGTTAAAGTTGCAATGAGTGAAAATACGGCCTTCGTTGATAATCTGCTAATGGATGTAAATCCAGGAAAACCTGGAAATCCGAATAGTTCGGCGAAAAATCAGCAGTTTACTGTCGATGTTACAGCTGACAGCGAGCCGGAGATAGTGACGAATATCGATCTGGCTGTTTCGGCTGAGGTTTCGTGCGATGCATCCGATTTGGGCGCAGGTCTCGTCGAGAGTTTATTAGTCTTAAGAGCGATGTTGCTTCTCTGGCGGGAAATTTGGACAAACTTATTTCACGCATTACTTCCGCGATGGATGAGGTTTCCTCGAGTGACGAAGATGGTGAGGATAGGGAAGATGGGACTCTAGCAAACCCGGAGGTAATTGCGTCGACTTCGCGGGATAGTACGTCGGACGTGGCTGTTAAAAACCAGTGTGATATCTTGACAGATATTGCCAAGACGTATGAGAATAATGATTGTTGTGGGGGGAACATTGAGGTTCAGTTGGCAGAGGTTATTGTTAAGATGTCTACCGTGAAGATGTCGGATGAAAGGTTGAAAGAGAAAACTGAGTTATATGCTAGGCCGAAGAATTGTGAACTATTAACAGTTACACAAGTCAATGAGGAAATTTGGTCGCAGGTGAACTATAAAGTAAGAAATAGGGATTTAAAGGTCCAAAGAGTTGCCTTTAGTGCGTGGAATAACGTCAGTGGTGCAGATTTCTGACACTGATTCACGCTACTTGGGATGATGATCGGTTGGAGAAGGTAGTTGTGAAGGACTTGTTGAGGAAATCGGTTGACGCATGTGCACTTCTCCATGCGAATCTGGAATTAAATATAAAGAGGAGAGATCTTATTTCACTTCAAGAGTATACTTACCTCCCTAATACTCTTTGATATTGCTAAATATCGGCTTTCACTCAATAAACACTCAGAATAAAAACAGTTAGGTGCCCCTACTGGGCAGGGAGTCAGAGTGTAGTCCGGCGGATGCCCGCCCCACCATCGCGCATGCGCAGACTAGCACTTCCTCGTTGCTAATTTATTGGCAGAGTGAACACATGTTTTTGTTATTTACGCGTTTCGCTTGTTTTTTAAGTCATTTAAGCTGTTAAATAAGAAGTTGAACAACTGTTTATGATGTCTGAAAGAGTGACTTCGCTGGAGGAGGGCCCAGGAACTATCCATCAGGTGACTTCTATTATATTTTAGCGAGTTTTTCCCGGTGTAATGTGTTTCCGGGACTCGTGTTTACCGTGATAAGCGCCTAGTTTAGTTGTTTTATTTCAACATGGTGCTATATAATACTAATCTCTCTTTGTGTTTATGTCCACAGGTATCTGTCTGGATATGTAATGGACATCACAGCATCAGAGGGTGTGTTTCTCTCCACCAAGGTTCCATTTCCTACTAATACTGTTAGGTTAAATTCTATGTCCAGTGATTCGGAGGCCTCATATGAAGGTCTTCTCACTTTGCCCTCTTGATCCAATTCCTTCCCCTAAGGTGGAGGGAGTTAAGAGGCGTAGTCTTGGTGGAGTGCTCCAGTTCATCACGTCGGATGGTTTGTCTATACAAAGTGTCAGGTATCTAGTTAATGATATGAGGTGATGTTAATTATTTAAGGAAAATTAACTATAATTGCCATCGCTATCATTGTGTATCTGATGGTTGTGTAGTCTGAATATCTATCCTGGAGATGTTCTGGTTATGTATACAATTCGTCCTTACACCTGGATGTTGTTTCGGATCGATTTAATTTCTGTCATGGGATTAATGACGTCATAATCAGCCTTGCTCTTTATTAACAATTAAAGTTTGTCCAACGCTGGTATCAGATGATTAGTGATCCTTATGATCATTTCCCTCTCTTTTAGTTTGGTTTTGAGTTTCTAACCTTAACAGAATTACTCATTGTCCTCGTCCTTTGTCCTGTTTCAGAGACCTGGTTGCTCGTCCTGTGGACGTTTTCTTAAGGAAAAGTTCATCCCTCATCTATGTTTTCATTGTAGCCCCTGTGGGCCATTGCTCAATTGTGAGGTATGTAAGCATTGGGGGGGGGGGGCGAGCTAATGGCCGAGTTTTTATGCTTGCAGGCTAAGGACAAGGTGGTGGAGGAGGAGAGGAAGCAGAAAAGAGAGGGTGTAAGTAAAAAGGGTAAGAGGAAGGCCTCATCCTCAGTGGACACGGAGGCCTTCCGTAGTGAGATGTTGGGAGAGATGCAGAGGACAATAAAGGATTTGGTTCCAGAGTTGCTTCGTGGCATGCTTCCTGGACCAAATCCTTTGTTGTCCTCGTCATCTGCTTCGGGACAGGTAATCCCCACCTCTGAATCACCATCTGTAGGCCGTTACCAGTTTTCGAGGATTCAGAGGTGGCCCCATTAGAGGGGGCATTCCACGACCCTCGCAGCAGGCTTGCCACGCCGAGGGGTCGTGGACGGCTGTCGCTGGAACCTGCTGGCTGCTTATCAGCCCAGGGGTATCCGCACGCCGCAGGTGCCAGTACCTCTTATGGCACCTTTCCTGGCCAGTCCGGGTTAGCTCTCCCGGAGTCTAACCTTTCTGGCCAGGAAGAAGAGGATTACCTGTTAGGGTCGCCGTCTGAGGACGTGACCATGGATTATGACGTCTGTGCACCCCTCGCGGGGAATACAGGCGACATATTCCATGGTTCTACTCACGCAGGAGTAGAATTCACGGCTCAGAAGGTGGCCCTGGGCGGTGCTGATGGCCAGCTGATCCGCATACCTCGGCTTGCCGAGAGTATTGCTGGTGCTGGTCGGGGCCGTGGTGGGGCGGTATCTGCCCCGCGCTCTACCACGGCACCTGCTTCTGGACAAGCCAGTCAGATTACCATGCCTGCTCTTTCGGGCTTGCATGCTTTCTCTGGCTTGCCAGGAGTGTCAGCTTATCCGCCGTCAAGCTCTGCTGCGTTTGCTCAGGAGGAAGACGAAGGCCCTCGTCTAGTAGAGCACTCTACTAGCCAGGGAGGACGATTGGTCTGACGCTTGTCAATGGCTGATAAGTGTTGGGCCAGGCCTGCCCGTGGAGCAGTCGGCTAGCTAGCGTGACCACAGGCCGTGGTTAGCTGGTAAGGCCGCTGCTAGCGCTATGCCATCTCTGCCGTTAGCAGAGCATATCGTGGATATGTTCTCGGCGGCGGAGATGTCCATCAAGGCGAATGGGCGTCTCGCGAAGGCCCCTCGTGAGGTAGCAAGGCGCTGCCGCATCGTGCTTGTGGATTACCAGAGGTACGGTGTGGTGCCCAAGCCTACCGTGGATGACCGCGCGGCTTTGGGTGAGGATGCGCGGCCAGGCTCCCGTTCTGACACGGGAGCTTTGTGTCCGAACACGTTGCGTTCGGCCAATGCCGCGTTGCATGATGCGGAGGAGTGGGAGAGCTTCTATTGCGACGCTGTCTCACGTCTCCCAGCTGTTACAGGGGGTAGTAACAGCATCCGCATCACGCCAACCGAGCCCGGTCTCAGTCCAGAGAGCCATCCAGGATGGTATCAACCTGGCTCTGGACTGTATGACTCGGGCGGTGACCAGGAGTGTCCGGGCGAGGCGCACATTTGCGTTGGACAACCTGTGCCCGTCCCAGGACCTGTACAATAGGCTACTGCGTACGCCTATGACAGGTCCTGGGCTCTTTGGAGGTGAGGGATGTAGGCACCTCCAGGAGACGGTTACTCTGGTCAATAACCAGAGGGCGCTGTGCGAGCAGTTTGAGGTGCTCCGTAGGGAGCGCGTTCACGCGGCACCCCTGCGTATCGTCCCCTGCAGGCTCGAGGTGGAGGTGGCCAGGTCAGAGGCCAGCCTCCATCGTATGGTTGGCCTCGGCCGCGTGCGATTCGGCCAGCAGTGAGGGGGGCGCAGGCTCCTCAGGCGCAGTCAGCCAGGCAACCACCCGCGCACTGAGGTGCGCGCGGTGCTGGTCGTGGCGCGCGAGGATCTGGTCGTGGTAATCATGCCTGATGGGCCGGTTACCACGGTGAGAACCACTCCGGTGTTTCTGGCAAAGGAGACAGTGCCACTCTTGCACTCCTTATGTCCACCTCTCTCCCTAGGTGGACCGGTGGGAGGCCGGCTGGCCGACCACATGCAAGAGTGGGAGCGGTTGACTCAGGACCGTTTAGTCTTGCGATGGCTTTCAGTCGGGTATCATCCCGATTGGATGACAGGCCCGCCATCGCGGCTGTCTCTGGTGCCAATCTGGACTCCAAATCCGAGAGATCCAGATCAAACGTTGTGTATCGAGGAGGAGATAAACTCCCTCATACAAAAAGGAGCAATTCAGCCGGCACAGAAGTGTCCGGGCTTCTATTCAACCTTGTTCTTGGTCACAAAAAACACCGGAGGGTGGAGACCAATTCTCAACCTCAAGCCATTGAACAAGTTCATAGAGACGCCCAGTTTCAAGATGGAGACTGTGCGCTCGGTGTTGGTGGGGTTAGAGAAGGGAATGTGGACAGCTTCAATAGATTTGAAGGATGCTTATTTCCACATCCCCATAGCGAGGAGTTTCCGTCGCTTCCTGAGATTTGCATTCCAGGGCAGACAGTGGGAATTCAGGGTGTTACCCTTCGGAATTTCCACGGCTCATCAGGTTTTCACCCGTGTGGTTCTTGCGATTACCGCATACCTCCGCAGGAGAAGTATAGCAGTCCACATGTACATAGACGACTGGCTGTTAAAGGCACACACCCAGGGAAGTTTATCGGCCAATCTGGAGATTGTTTTGAAGACTCTCACAGACTTAGGCTAGATAATCAATTTCCAAAAATCAGAGCTGACTCCATCCCAGAAGTTTGTTTACCTGGGGATGTTCTTCGATCTAGAGACAGGATATGTTTATCCTACTCAGGAGAGAGTTCAGAGACTCATCTCAGTAATTCAGTCAGTGTGCGACAGTCGTCATGTCCTGGCACGGGTTTACTTGAGAATGCTGGGTTTGATGGTTTCGTTGTAACCAGTCATTCCTCAGGCTGCCTTATGCAGGCGGCCGATCCAGTTATTTCTCATTACGCATTGTACCCAGAGTACAGGTTCACTGGACTCGAACGTGTCAGTGTTGGCGCCTCTAATTCACCACCTGCAATGGTGGTTGAACACAGAGAATCTCCTAGTGGGGGTTATGCTAACCTCTCCTAACCCTCAGGTAACTGTGTATACAGATGCCTCAATGGAGGGTTGGGGAGCTTGCCTGGAAGAATCCACGATTTCAGGGCTTTGGGATCTGGAACAGTCGAAGGAACATATCAATCTACTGGAATTAAGAGCAGTAGTCCTGGGCCTGGAACATTGTCTGTTCGACCATTGGGGGAAACCCAACAGCGATTTGTTCGCAACGAAGAGGAATGAGAAGATGACGACGTACGTCTCTCCGATTCCAGATCCAAGCGCTTTCGCAACAGATGCGTTAGCTATCAGCTGGGTGGGAATGTATGCATACGCATTCCCTCCAGCAATCCTGATTCCAAAAATTCTTCAGAAAATCAGACAGAAGGAGTGCCAAGTGCTTCTGATCACCCCAGATTGGCCAAGCCGATCATGCTATACGGATCTGCTGGACCTTCTGGTCTGCAATCCGGTTCCTCTGCCTCTGATGGATGACATTATCTTCCAGGTCAAGGCCCTTCACAACAATCCGTCAATGTTCCGATTGACTGCGTGGATGTTGTCAAGGAATCTAGAATTAAGGAGGGCTTTTCTGAGCAAACAGCCATGTTTATGGCCAAAGCCAGGAGGGGGTCAACCTCCAGAGCATATAATTAAAAAATCAACAGATTTGCAGGATGGTGCTCAAAAAGATGTATTGATCCAATGGATTCATATCTATTCAGGTAGTAGCTGATTTCCTCTGTCACCTGTATGATGCCTATAGCCTCAAGCCTAACTCTATTGCTGGTTATAAGTCAGCTTTAATGACTGTTATCCCTTGCTTGGCTGATAGGAAGTAAGTACATTAAATGTATTAATTAAAAGCATGGGCAATCTAAGACCAAGGAATCCCCCGGTGATTCCGTCTTGGAGTTTATCTCTAGTGCTTCAGGTACTAGGTGATAAGCCTTTTGAACCACTTAGTTCCATTTCTATGAAAACGTTAACTCTTAAAACTGTATTTTTAATTGCTGCGGCCTCGGCTAGGCGTAGGAGTGAAATTCATGCCTTATCAGCCGAGGACAACCGTTCTGTGGTTACAGGGGAAGGGCTTAAGCTTCTACCTAGGATTAATTTCTTGGCTAAGAATCAGTCTTTGAAATATCCAGGTCAACCTATTTTTTTCCCAGCTTTAATTAGATATGATCCTAATTCTAAAGCATGGTGTCCCGTCCGGGCGCTGCTCCGGTACAAACAACGTACTTCGGAGTGGCGGACCGACCAGTCAGCGTTATGGTTGTCATATATTGAACCCCATGGCAGGGCGTCTAAGGACACCATTTCCAGATGGATGGTAGAGTGTATCCAGTTTTGTCATAAATCCACCACCGGTAAGCAGGTTGACATGGCCAAAGCTCACAGTGTCCGCGGCATAGTGACTTCCACTGCCCTATTTAATGGGGTCCCTGTGGATGACATTATGTCGGTTGCTCAATGGCACTGTGAGTCAAGTTTTACAGACCATTATCTCCGTGACACTTCACATCCTCTCGCCTTGTCGATTTTGAAAAAATAACTAGGTGTACTTTTTTATGAGGTTTCCTCATTGCTTATATATATCACAATTAATTAATGGAAACAACCACTTTTTGGGACTGCATCAGCCTTCACCACTGGGAAGATGATGTCAGCAGCCAAGTTCAACAAGGTCAGTCTTGTTCATGTGTTGTTCCTTGTTGATTGTATTGTCACGTAACCCTTTGTTATTAATATGGTGCTGGTTTGTGTGTTTATGTGGTTCATCATTGAGAGTATACGAAAATGGAGCCTTTTCGTCTCTGTCCTATAGTACATGGCACTGGTACGTAGAGAGCATATGGGACATTGAGGTCATTCGAGTCTTCCTCCCAGGAAAAGGGGGGGGGGGGAAGCGCATATGACATCGGTCATCTCTCATCCATCGGTTGGTGTTAACCGAGGGTTTTGTCAAATCCTGACTGTTTTCACACAGTTTCAGAAGTTTAAGTGCCTTAAATCCGGAAAAGCCTATAGGGAAGAGCGGGTCTTTTGACCTCGCCTCACTCCCGCCGAATTCCCTGTCGAATTCTGGCAATATCAAAGAGTATTAGGGAGGTAAGTATACTCTTCAAGTGAAATAAACGAAATCAAGGATTTCTTTTTTCACGAGAGAGTTGATACTTACCTCCCTAATACGGACCCGGCCTCTCCACCCCACAGAGGCTCAGTCTTCAGGCTCTTAATAGTTGCATGTGTGTCAGCCAATAAATTAGTCAGAGGAAGTGCTAGTTGCGCATGCGCGATGGTGGGGTGGGCATCCGCCGGACTACACTCTGACTCTCTGCCCAGTAGGGGCACCTAACTGTTTTTATTCTGAGTGTTTATTGAGTGAAAGCCGATATTTAGCAATATCAAAGAGTATTAGGGAGGTAAGTATCAACTCTCGTGAAAAAAGAAATCCTTGATTTCGTTTATTCATCCAGAACTTAGTGCGAATTTCACTGGTTTGAAGTCGAAACGTATCCCTATCACTACGACGCTATACTGCCCTGTAGGTGGGGCTTAGAATACACCTTCCGTATCCTCTGTGTGTCGTAAGAGGCGACTAAAGGAGGTAAGGGTGAGGTAACCCTGACAGAAACCTCGAGTGCTGAAGACGGAGGTTCCAGGCCGCACGGCGCACTCTAATAAACCATGGATCCACGCACTTAACGCTTATGATCATGTCGATAGTCACTTACAGGACTGGCGGTATGATCAGCGAACGAAAAGAAGAAGAAGAAGACTACGAAGCTATATGGAGATAATTTGATTGAAGATCCATTGAGGAGACGAATAAAGTCCACAAGAAACTGGAGGGCAGGCCCACTTTTCAGCGACGGCCACAGGCTAAAAAACGTTTCCACCCTTATGGGGGTCAACAAGCTAATCGTGACCGCAGCTCTGGGTATCGTCGCAATGACAAGAAATTTTGGAAGAATTTTTTAGGAAATTTTTGGGGTGCAACCAACAAGAAGGCCCGAGGCAACCCTCAAAACCAGCGGCTGCAGGAGAACACTCCGATGATGCGCCGGAAGTGAGGAGTCATTTTGAGGTAGGAACAATTGATTCTGAAATTGTGCACTGCAATGCTAGTCTGTTTAAAGCTGGCAAAATTAGTGAATGTTTTTGGGAATGGACTAAAATTACTAATGATCCTTTCATTCTTCAAGCTGTTTGTGGATATCAGATTGAACCTACCGAAATTCCCATTCAGATAAATGTTCCGAATCCTATAGTTTTCAGTAAGTCAGAGTGTGAGCTTATAGATGCTGAGTTGAATGTTTTCTTGTCTGAAGGTGTTATAGAGCATGCACAATTTTCTGATGGAGAATTTATTTCGAACATATTTATAAGATACAAGAAAGATAACAGTATTTGTGTTATTCTGAACATAAAAAAGGGTCATGTATCAACATTTTAAAATGGATACCATACACACGGTTGTTAATTTGCTTTCCGAGAAATGTTATATGGGATCGCTGGATTTACAAGATGCATACTACTTTGTCCCCGTTTGCGAAGTTTTTACGATTTTTATGGCTGGGTCAGCGCTATCAGTATACTTGCATCCCTAATGGCCCAAGATTGTTTACTAAGATGTTGAAACCTGTTTATGCCTCGCTTAGGGAGCAAGGTTTTTTGTCATCTGGATATATTGATGATTCCTTATTATTAGGAGACACTTTCCAAGACTGTCAACAGAATATTACTGTCACTAAACAGTTGTTTACATCTCTTGGTTTTGTTGTAAATGGGGAAAAGTCTGTCACTATGCCAGTACAAGTCATTCAACATTTAGGTTTTTTGTTGGACTCTGTTGAGCATATTATTAATAAGTGCCAGGAAATATTGGCCAATGATAATTTAGTGATAAGAAGGACCTCAGAGCTGATAGGCCTATTTGTATCATCGTTTCCTGCAGTTAAATTTGGACCTGTGTTTTACAGGGATTTGGAGTTGGACAAGAGCTTTGTGTTGAAATGTAGCAAGGAAGATTATAATGGATACATGCAATTGTCAGAGGATGGGAAGGATAATATTTTGTGGTGGAAAGACAATTTAGCTTCTGCATATAAGGACTTGACTATTGGCCCGCCATCACTGGCTGGGGAGCAGTGTTCCTTGGGCAGCGAACAGGGGGTAGATGGAGTGCAGAGGAAAAGTGTTCTCACATAAATGTGTTGGAGTTTAAAGCAGTCTTATTCGGACTACAATCCTTGATTCAAGCCACCAACGTTCACATCCTGGTCAGAATTGACAATTCTACGACTGTAGCATACGTTAATCATATGGGAGGAACAAAGTCTTTGGAGTGTCATAAGGTTGCAAAGTGCATATGGTTTTGGTGTATGGAAAAGGGGATTTTTTTTTACAGCTAATCACTTACCTGGAGTTGAAAATTGTGAGACGGATGAAAAATCTAGAAGTTTTAATGATAGAACTGAATGGTCACTCTGCATTAATGAGTTTGAAAAAATACAGAGTCATTTTCGTGTGATCTGTGATAGTGACCTCTTTGCTAGTCGCCTTAACTATAAGATAAGACAATATGTTTCCTGGATGCCTGATCCGGGTGCGGTCGACATTGATGCTTTCACGATCTGCTGGACGAATTATTCCTTTTTTTGCTTTTCCGCCTTTCAGTGTCATACTGAGAGTACTGAAGAAGATAAGGGAGGATCGAGTACAGGGTATTTTGGTGGTGCCAGAATGGCGACAGCAGGTATGGTATTCTCTCCTCGGAAAGATGTCTGTCCAGATGCCACTTCGGCTGGAGTGGAGAAAGAGCCTCTTGACTCTTCCTCACATAGATCAGGAGCACCCTCTCGGGTCCAGTCTCCATTTGATGGCGCTCTTTTTGTCAGGGAAGCGTTGAGACTTAAAGGGGTTCCCGAAGACACTTATGAAACGTTTTTGCTGTCATGGACGGTCAGTACTAAGAGACAGTACTTTACACATCTTCGGAGGTGGTTTATGTTTTGTGATCTGTATGGATATATGAAATTTTCGCCTTCGGTTACCTCAGTATTAAAGTTCCTTCAGTATTTAGTGCCCAAAGAAAGTAGTTATAGTAGCATAAACATTGCTCAAAGTGCCTTGTCATCTGTTTTGCTTTTTCCGGACAACAAAAGCATTGGAGAGAATGAATTGGTTTGCAGATTTATGAGGGGCGTGTACAAGATGAAGCCACCATTACCAAGATATAGTAAGACATGGGATGTTAATCTAGTGTTTAGTCTTATTAGACAGCAACCTTTGGCTCAATATTTATCTTTGTATGACGTCTCGCTGAGATTGGTCATTTTGTTGGCTTTAACAACTGCTCAGAGATGTCAGTCTTTGCAATTATTGGACTTGGACCACATGTGTAGAGATGATGAGCGATATACGTTTTACTTAACTGGAAAGTTTAAACAAGCGAGACCAAAGTTTAATGAGTTGACAGTTGTCATACCAAAATATCCTGAAGATGTACGGTTGTGCCCATACAACACTGGATATTTATATTGGGAAGACGGAGCAAATTCGTTCTTCACCGCTGCTTTTAGTTAGTACTGTGAAACCACATAAAGCAGTTACCACAGATATGATTTCGAGGTCGTTAAAAAGTATTATGAAAGCTGCAGGAGTTGAAATGGACATAGTTAAACCACATAGTTGTAGGTCAGCATCTACTTCTGCAGCAGCCAGGAATGACTTGAACATTCAGACAATTTTGGATACTGCGGGGTGGGCGAGTGCCACAACATTTGCGCGGTTTTATAATAAGCCACTACTAAGCGAAAATGATGATTTCTCGAAATGTGTGTTGAGCCTGAAGTAGTCCTTGGAATTGCTAGTCTCGTTTGCCAACAGTTTTATGTGTATCGTCCGCCTCAGGTGTAAATAATTTGTCATGGAATATTTATGTTGGGTCGTGATCCTTCATGACAGTTCGATATTATGTCGATGGCTGGTTTATTGATAGTTTGAGCCACTTATGGATTACTTATCTGCTTAGTGAATGGATGCCTGATGAATCGGAACCATGGTGAAAGGTGATGGTTTGGTATCCTCAGAATTGGTGAGTAGAACAATTATTGTTTAATGATGTCTCTGGTCCATGTATGTATACATAAAGCATATATGTATTTATATGTATGGGAGTGTGGACCTGAAACTTAAGACATCTGTCTTTGAAATCTCATTGAAATCCGAGGAATTTGCCTGGATCATATAATGGACAGATTGGACGAGACTTGATGATGTCCAATTCTGCATTATAGTATCCAGTCAAATTCCATAGGATTTAAATCCCTCCCATGCCATAATCGTAATTATGGTAAGTTCTGGGAACCCACCCTGATAACGGGCAGATGTCTTCAGTTTACTGCTTTGAAACATGACTTGTTAGTGTACAGGCGTAGCCTATTCTATCTCATTTAAATCCTACGGAATTTGACTGGATACTATAATGCAGAATTGGACATCATCACGTCTCGTCCAATCTGTCCATTATCTGACATGGATTTCACTTTTGAATTAGGTATGTACAAGATTATATATTTATTCATTATTAATCCAAGTATTTTTGTTTCAGAATTAATAGGTTAAGAGTCCCATTAAATATTCTAAATGTGACTTGACTATAATTCATTTATGCCTGCACTTATTGCATATTTTCTGTGTTTCTTTAATAGCTAGCTTATATAATTCTTCTTCTTTTCGATCGCTGGTATCACACTTGGAGAGCCGTTCTCAAGATGAAATATGTGGTTTTCTGCAGTTCTTCCACAGGCCCATACAGCTTTTCAAGAAAAGAGGTTGACAAAGGCCAGATCTCTTCTCTCAGCAGCTGATACCTACTGCAACATTGAAGTATGTGCTCTGTGGTCTGTTCTGCTTCTGCACAAGGACAAGCGGGCGATGTCGTAAGGTGGAACCGCCTGTACATGTGTTGGTTTAGTCTGTTATGTCCAGTTCTGAGACGAAAAATGGTCACTTGCTCTGGCCTCGAGAGATGATGGTAGGCATCTTCTGATTGAGGTGTTCTATAAAGTGACTTGATGATAGTCTTCATCTCTGTATGTGTAACCATGTTTTCTGTCTGATTCTCTTCTGCACCCACCTTTGCCATCTTGTCTGCTTCCTCATTTCCTTGGACTCCACAGTGTGAGGGGATCCACTGCAATGCTATCCGAAAACATTTGATGGTTTGTAATGCTTCTTCAAGTTGTAGCAGCTTACCTTTGGTGATAGCCTCAAGGACAGAGCGGGCATCAGATAAAAAGACAATCTGTGCAATAGGGTCTGCTGTTCTGCTGATGGTATTAGCTGCATGGACCAGTGCTTCGACTTCAGCTCTGTAGTTTGTGCAGTGTTTGCCTGTCGGTATTGCAGCTGACTCATGTTGTCCGTTTGGATACTGTATGTGCAGTCCGGCACCTCCGCTCCTAATTGCATCTTTGGCTGATCCATCTGTGTAGATCCTTATCCATGTCTCCTGAGGGTACATTTCTTCCAGCATGGCTAGGGTCAGGGCCTTCTTGCTCACATCACTGTGTTCATCTTTGGTTGTGAGATGAGGTACTGTGGTGCGAATAGCTATGTTCTCTAGTTAGTTTTCCCAGGGTGGAGGATCAAGGGTGTGGTTTGGGTCTTCTATTTGTGCTGGCAACATTTCTTGGTGTTTCCTTTGAAGTGCTTTTGTCTCTTTCACAAAACTTGATCTTTTAAGTCTTCCTGATGACAGCTGTGCTTGCCTGATCTTCATCGGGTGGTTGTTGAATGATTTGAACTTTGCAGCTTGGATCAGTGCTTTGCATTCCCTTCCTGTACCAAGTGGGGGGATGCCTGCTGTCTGCTCCATTTTTTCTATTGGTGTTGATCTCATTCCACCAGTGATGATGCGCAGTGCCTGGTTTTGTACTCTGTCGAGGTTCTGTTGATGAGATTTAGCTGCTGTCATCCATGAGCTGGATCCATACTCAAGGTGTGGTCGTACGGCACCTAGGTAGATGGTCTTGAGGATCCTTTCATTGGCTACCCATTTTGTTCCTGCCAGCTTCCTCATGATGTTTAGCTTTCTTCTGGCCTTTGCCTCTGCGGTCTGGATGTGCTCCTTCGATGTTAATCTTCTGTCATAGGTGACTCCCAGGTATGTCTGCTGGTCCTCGTACTCGAGTAGAGTACCGCCCAGTGTCAGATTGCCAACCTTGGTTTTGGTGGACAGTGAGAATAGCATGGCTGATGATTTTTCTTTGTTGATGGTAATACACCAGCGATTGGCCCAAGCTGTAATTGGTGTACCACAGTACGAGGCCATCTGCATAGAGGGCTGCTTGGATCCCATTGGGCAGCTCTGCTACAATGTCATTAGTGAAGAGTATGAACAGAGTTGGTGATAATACTCCGCCTTGTGGTACCCTGTGTCTCAGCAATACATTCTGTCCAGATTGTCCATCCACCAGCACCATAGCTCTGCGATTGTGTAGGTATGATTTGGTCCATCGGAACATGTTGCCACCGATTCCTGTGCGCCGGAGCTTCACGAGGAGGCCATCCTTCCACGCCTTGTCAAATGCCTTCTGCAGATCGATAAAGACAGCTAGCATCACCTTCTTGGCTTGAAAAGTGTCCTCTATGACCTGTGCAAGATGTGTTGTTTGATCTTCTGTGCTCCTGTATCTTCTGAAGCCAGCCTGCTCTGAAACTATATTGTTCTCCGACTCCAGGTACCACTGCAACCGCTGGTTGATGATGCGCTCCATGGTCTTGCATATGCAGCTTGTAAGACTGATAGGACCGTAGCTCAGCACTTTCGTCTTGTTCTTCCCATTTTTTCAGAATAGGAGTCATTCTGGCTTCCTTCCAGCACTGAGGAACCTCTCCATTGGTCCAACTGAGATTAAAGATGTCTAGCAACTTGCGGAGAGATGCATTACCAAGGTGTTGGATCATTTCAATCGTAATGCCATCTGGCCCCGGGAGATTTCTTATTCTTCAATTGGCGGATAGCCTTCTTCAGTTCTGCTAAACTAATGCCAACTTTCATTGCATCGTGAGTGTTGGTGTCTGTTCTTTCCTTTTGCTCTTTTCTAACCCCTTTTGACGCATTCGTGGTATAGAAATGTTGCTTTCTTTTGCATATGCCTTCGCAAAGGCATCTGCAGCCATCTTTCCTGACAGTGTTTGTCCATCTTCTTCAAGAGTAATCTTCTCTCCCCTGACACCCTCATCATTCAGTGCTTTAGTCAGTCTCCATAGCTTTGTGGTGTCTCTCTCTAAATTAAACCATGCCATCTTTTCCCTCCAGCTTCTTCTTTTGGCCTCCAGCTTGGTCTTTAGATACCTGGCTTTAGTTTGTTGTAGCGTGAAGTGGTTTTCATGACAGGGATTACCCTCTGCATCTTCTCTGGCCTTGTCTAGTTTATCATGTGCTGCTTGCAGTTCTGTTGTCCAGTAGGGGCGGTAATTTTTCCTGAACCCTCAAGGAATCGCTTCGTTGGCAGCCTTCAGGATACTTGAATTAAATTCCGTGACCGCATTGTTGATGTTTCTCCCTTCTACTGCTATATTTTGGGTAAGCTCATTGGAACGAATGCCGAATAGACTCCAATTTGCCTTTTTGTAGTTCCACCTTGGATGTTGAGGTGAACTTTGTCGAAATACTTCCAGAAAGAGAGAGGAGGACGGGGCGGTGGTCGCTTCCTCCTAACTGCGATCCGACCACTCTACTGAGGTTTCTGTGAATGTCTTCTGTACAAAATGCCAAGTCCGGCGTTGTTGTCGAGTGCCACCAGCGCGAGTAGAAGGTAGGCTGATCTGTGGGATCGTTGACGAGTAAAAGGTGCTTTTCATCTTGCCATGCTTCAATGTCTTCTCGTTTATCAAGTGTTCTGTATCCCCAGCTCTGAGACTGGCTATTAAAGTCTCCCGCAATGAGGAAGTGGCAGTCCGGGACCTGGATTGTGTCAAGTGAGAGATTCTTGTCATTAGGGCAGTAATAATTGACAATGTCAATCACAGAGTTGCTGGTTGTTACCTTGATCTTGATATATTCTGCCTCTTCCATAAAGGTTTTGATCTGGCTGGCGTTCACTCTGTTTCGGACCAAGGTGATCACCCCGCCTTTCTTTCTTCCTGTTCGATCACACCGGAAAATCTGGTAACCTCTGATCTTAAAAGGTTTTCCTTCTTGCAGGTGCGTCTCTTGGATGCAGCAGATATCAATGTTGTTTTCGTACAGGAACTGTTCGAGCTTTGATTTCTTGTTGGTAACCACTTCTGCATTCCAGTGCATGATGTTGGTACTGGGGTTCTCTTTGGGTTTGGTCTTCTTTTTCGGTTGGCCAGTAGCTCTCCATCCTCGTCCCCTGGCTCCACAAGACGAGTTGATGGTACCTCCAGTAGCTAAGGGTGGGCTCCTTCGAGGCATGGAGCCCGGTGCTGCACCTGCCTGGCGGATCCTCACAGGGCGAGCACCATTTCGGTTGATTCGATTTCCAAGTGTCATTCATTAGCGTTGTGCATAATGCTCAGGTTAGCCCCTCCAAATGTCTGGATTGACACCCAGTGGGTTACACCCCTGCGCCACGTTGAGGCCGAGCATATAGTCTTAAACAGGGGCCTTATATAATAATGCATAGCTTTACCATAAACAGGTCTGCTTTACATGCATGCATTACTGCTTCATATATTGCATAATTTTGCTATTTCATAAATGCTGACACAAACTACTTGTCTGCTTTATATGCATGTGCTATTAGTTTAGTAGATGTTAGCATTGTGTTCTACAATGGATTGTGATTGCACTGCCTCACCTCATTATGTATGTAGTGTTGTAGCCACCATAGATTCACATGCATATACACACACGCAATTTTGTAATCAGTACTGATCTTCTTGTTTAAGTTAAGTTGTTTTCCATAAAGCATGTCGGGACAAATACACCAGTACGTCTAACATTCCTATGGCTGATTGACAGAAACTGACCAACAGCGTGGAACCTCTGCACAAAGAAGTCTTCGTATGATGGGAACAGCTGGGTTTGATATGAGAAAAGATTGCTTTATCTGTTGCGAATCCAACAAGAGAGGAGAAATGTTTACTTATATAATGACGGGCACAGGAAAGATTAATCTAGATAAAGTTCTTGCAGCCACAGAGGAAAGAGAAGCCAGTGTAATTCACCTGTGAATGCTTTCTTACCCTGACTTCACTTATGATGCCAAATACCATTCTTGGTATTATTCGCATTATATAATACATAACTGCTACCAGACGAAGGGATGGGAAA
Source organism: Chaetoderma sp. LZ-2023a (assembly GCA_034401795.1). Lineage (NCBI taxonomy): Eukaryota > Metazoa > Mollusca > Caudofoveata > Chaetodermatida > Chaetodermatidae > Chaetoderma > Chaetoderma sp. LZ-2023a. The sequence continues at coordinate 5,119,902 of CM067363.1, forward strand.
CTGTTTGATAAAACTTTGGAGGACCTCGCTAAACAGTTGCATCAAACTGTTTCTTAAAGACCTACTACAGTGACTACACTTAGTAGATTGAGATCACAATTCATCAAAGTACTAGCTGAACATGGTGTAAGTAATGTAGACCAGTATAAAACATGGAAGCTAAAAGACCAATTAGTTTGTCTGAAATTTCAATGGCAAATTGACTGTATTATGTTCTTCTCTGGTTGCAGCGGGTGATGCTGTAAACAAAGCATCTTCCCTACAGAACATGATTGATGGCAATGAGACTGAATCTCCTGAACCCACAAGTGCGACATCATTGAATGAGCTGGAAATACTGCCTGCTATCCTGAAGAAAACACATGGCAGACATGCATGATTCATCGAATGTGTACGAGTGTGTACGTTTCAGCTGGACAATTATATATTGACCATTGTGCAGAAGATGCCCCCAATATAATGTATGACTTTGTGCAATAACGTCTAAGAAGTAAGTCTTATATGAATGGCACAAACTGTAGCGGTGAAGATGTGCCTAAGAACGATCGTAAAGTGAATGCCATATGTCACAATATCATATCAAAGTGTCAGCAAGTACGTCCTTCTATGACAATGAGTTGAACACTAAAGATGAATCATGACTTTGTGCGAAACAGGTGATTGATGTTCTCTTCTCTCAGACATTGTGTTTCATATAACGAGGTTCAACACGTCCTTACATATGTGGCTGCTGATCAGGAAGGCCAGATTGATAGCGTTCACATACCACACGGATGAGATGACAAAACCCATTTGATATTCACACCATCACAGATGAGCTGGTAAACATAGCCACAGGACAGCTTGCATCACAAGAAGCAGCTAAATAAATGGGACAATGCTTAGATGTCAAGAGACATTTGTCATGTTTATTGAAAAAGACTTCTCGAGGACAGAACAATCAGTTACTGGGACCCAGATCATTGATCAAAGACACCATGCTTTGAAAGTAGTGCAAGCCTCTCAAGTCGGCAAATAGAGATAAGACCATAATCGACTCTGAATACTTCGGATGACTGTTGCCTGTGTCAAAGCAGTGAGAGAGGCAGCCTCGACCAAGTGTTAACCCTTGAATTAGCGGCTGTATGATTAGCTCCCTTCAATAATGATGGAGCGATGAGGAAGACAAGCAAACCTGACAGATGACACCGCATGCATCATAGATGGAAAGGCATTTCTTCAGGCACTTGATGAAACGCATTTCAACAGCTTTGATGATCGTTGATGCAGAGTGCTACAGGGGAGCAAAATATTGATTGCTGGTGACCTGAAATGGTATTCGATAGATATGATAATGCCCTCGCCATTAAGCAGATGGAATGAAACGGGATACAGGTGGCGATACAGCACCATGCTACTATATGTCATTCAAGGAATTCACAAGAGTCCCAAACTACAGAAAACTCCTCAGACATAACAGAAACAAAGCAGCTCAGACAAAGTTCCTCTGTAACTACATAATGTTGAATGGCCCACCTGATCTTGAGGAGGATCAATCTGTTGTTGTGGCTGGATGGCACAAAGATGGACAAATAGTCAAAGTTGTCCAGCACAGTGGTGTCACATATAGGCCTGAACTACTTAGTATGCACTAAGAGGCAGACACGAGGATACTATTGCACGGCATCATACTAGCTAACAGTTATTCGAGCACTATTGTACGATGCAATGCCACTGAAGTCCTAACCCTGTTAATATACTATTGCATCAAAGGCATGTTCAGCAGGAGCTCTATACATATGCATGCAGGACACGCTAGCAAAGTTATTAATCATTAGTCAGCAGTATAGCTGCCTAGATTTGGGAAATGTGTCCCTTTGTTTTCCAGCAGTACATGCTTTAAGTAGTGATTCCAGTTTTCAGGTATTTACCTGAATTCAGATATTTTGTTTCTTCATTCAGTTATTTTTTTCTTCATCCATGTCTTCAAACAATAAAGGTTGATGAATTATGGCCTTAAAATATGATCATTTGAGTGGTTCTTAATGCTAGTCATATAAACCAAGAGCTTCGGGGGGGGCCCCTATGGCTGGCAGCAAACCCCACACCATAGAGCATTGCTTATCTCGGCAAGTATTTGAGATATATTTTTCAGAGGCCACTCTGATCTCTGTTTAAGTTGCTGCGACTCAAAATCATATTTGATCGAGTTAGGAAAGCGTACAGCATACACAAAGCTCAAGCAGAACGTCAGTCATTTATTACAATTACGAAAAGTCTAGGCCAGTCAAGTGATATCAGGTATATTTCCAACCGTACATTTTTATGGATCCAAGCACAAGTCATGTGATTCCCTGGATCAGTTGGGTTATGCTTATGTATGTACTACTGACGAGGCAGCATCTCTCTTCCCACTGATAGATGATGCCTTCAGACAACCTGTTTGGCATTCAAATTATCACGTTGCGATATGGATTAATGCCCCTTGGCAACCAGAGTGCAACAGGTGGGTCATGGACATTGACTATAAGCTTGCATCTGTGCTTTATCAGGACGCAGCGCAGAAAGAAATACGTGACCTCATGAATTTGTACTGCACTGATGATAACTATGCACTCGCTAAGAAATGTCATTGCGCATCATCTGGTTTGCCATGCATGGAATTTTGTTTTTGCAATCTTATAGACTGCCCAAATGCAGATAGTAGTTTCATTGCTAGTAATGGTAGTGATGATTAGTAATTGAACTCTGATAAACATACAATTTGCTGCAGAAACCAGCAAATTAAGAGCGATATACAGTAAAAACCTGTCTGTAGTGATCATTTAGTTTTGGCCCCATAATGTTGTGGTTCGTTAACAAAGGATGTGCACGTACTACCTTTCTTATATATCTCCCTTTCGTGATAACACAAGCCATTTCAATAGCAGACTGACTAGTAATAAGCAGCATTTTGTTGCTCGATAATGTGTTTTGTAGGCGGGTTTCATTAATCATGGCAGAAATATATACATACTGTATATCGCTATTAATTTGTTATGTATAAATAATTAATACCATATATAAGAGGACTAATGGTTGTTTCAAATCACCACAGTGATCATGATTGTAGTAACGGAATTTGCTTCAAACAACAAATTAAGAGTAGTGTACATTAAAACCTGTCTATGTCGTAACCTGTCTTAAATAACTAACATTTAGCGATCCCAAAGACAATCTTTATAGCAGACTAACTTGTAATACTTGACAACAACCTAATACCAATCCTTAATATGGCTGCTATATGTTTTCCCGCATTGTGGTTTTTTGGTCTTACTATTATGGTTCCTTAAGACATGTTATGGTAGGACCCACTAGTCCTAAATCAATTTTTATAGTACATTAAATTATAATAAGCAACTATTTATCTTTAGTAACCATTTTTGTTACTCCATACTGTGTCTGTTGAATGGGAAGGTTGGACAAAACTATTATGGCAGAAATATATACATACTCTATATATCGCTCTTAATTTGTTGTCGAATAGCAATGTACATATAAAAAATTAATACATATATAAGAGGAATATATCTTCTTTCAAATGACACCAAATGATTTATCCTATGACAACAAATAATATATTTGTGCCACTTTTTGTATGTGATGTCGAAATACAACTGGTCGAAAGCCAATTAATATGTATTTAGTAGTACATCTAAAACAGGCCATGACAATATATGAAAAACATTTTATCTTGACACAACCATCAGTTTCTCATTTACAATACATAACTCTTCAGGAAAAATAGGTTGTTTTTTGTTCTAAGATAGGTAGGGGTTACTCCCATTTTAGGCCCCTTTTGAGATTTGGCCGCTGCACTAGTGGTCCTGCTCAGGTTGTTGTCGTGCGCCCAGAGTTTGGTGCTCTCCATGGTCCTGCCCAGGTTATTGATGCAATCCCAGAGTTTGGTGCTGTCCGTGGTCCTGCCCAGGTTATTGACGCATTATTGAGATGATCATTTTTGTAAATTTAGCACTGGAATGACTTGCTCAGTTATTGAGTTAGTCATTCAGGTGTTAAATTTTCAAAAATTATCTGTTCGTCTGAAAATTAACATTTCTCAAGACCACTGCATACGGCATTTTTGAGCGTCGAGTGAGAAATGTTTAAAATGCAATGTAAAATGTGTATTTAGACAAAGAAGCCACACAGTTAACACTTTAACACTTATATCAGCCAAAACCAGCTTCTACAGTGGTCTTGAGAAATGTCTATTTGCAGACCAAGAGATTATTTTTGAAAATTTACCACTAGAATGACTGGCTCGATAACCGAGCCAGTTATTCCAGTTCTAAGCTTTCGAAAATAGTTTTCTCTTGGTCTGCAAATTGACATTTTCTTGAACAAATTCAAGGCTTAAAGGGTTAACTGAGAAATAATGTCTATTTTCATGTTTTTCTTTACAATAGCTGCAGTAAACATCTTGAGCTCTATAGTTATAAGTCTGAATACAGATGTGAAGACTACAACTGATAACAAAGACAGAAAGAGACATGTAAGCTCTGGACAACTTATCTTTGCACGCATGTACCTCACTGGTGAGATAACTCCTACCTGAGATGAAATGTAACCTTGTCGTAAGCTACAGACACAGTTTCAAGGCTCAATGTGACCGTCAGAATAAATTAAAGTATTTCTGCCAACAATGAAATATTGCTGTATACTAGTAGTATTCACTTCTTTGCATTTATATTTGACTAAATTTAACTAACTGGTTAAATATTAACAATTTTATAATGCAATAGTTGGCAATCCATTTACTCCTCACGAATAAATCCGAACATTAATTAGCTACACGGTCACATGGTCGGCGTGACATCATCTTAGAGGAAGCGAAATTTGCCTTTACCAGCTGACAAGTTGACATTTGCTAAAAACTTTTACCTTTTCCGCGCGTGTCTGCCTTGTCGTTGTACAGAAAGGCAATGTCTGACGAGGCGTTTGTTACTTATATCACACCGTAGGATCAGTTAGAATTCATAATAGACCCGATATTGACGTGAAAAGCGATGACGAGGCGGATTCAAAGGAGGTTCTGATGGCTACGATAGCATTCATTCGTTGTAGAATACAGCGAACACGTCGAATGGTAAGGAAAATGTGATTGTTACATTATGATTATCCAAACTTTACTTTTCTTTTTCAAAACATTCCCGAGATTTAGATATTAGTATTGAAATGCAGTACACGAAGCGAAAAACGCTGCAAGTGTAAATTATTGAGAATGCACCTGTTTTCGTGATGGTAAATAAACTATATAATTAGGGTATAAGAACGTCGTCGTTAATCCTAACTAATTATGCAGTAATTGTGATCTATGAACTTGCTCAAAGATTGTGTATTGTTCTAGGAAATGTAATGTAATTTGTTAAATCATGTAATGTATTGCATTTATGTAAAGGGGTCGATGATAATAGATAGGCTCCCTGTTTGTATTCATGTAAATAGCAATATTATTGTACTTACCAGTCAAACCAGTTTGAAACCCTTCAGACCATGACACAAATGATAAACCCTGTCCATGGAGTACACCATGGGAGGGATGGGACATGGGTTGATGATAATTGACTAGAAATTGACAAGTTCTTTACTGTATTGTATTTGTTTAGACTCCTGCATTTTCTGACTGTACCAATGTGAATATTTTAGAAATAGAGCGGCTAGCCTCAGTCCAGGAAAAAGAATGTTCTTAGCTATTGAATGCCATCAAGGGAGGATAGTTCACATCAATGTACATTTACCATTTAAACTACAAATGGGGAAATTATTTTTCAAAATTGTCCCTATATGTCTGAGAGCCTGCAATATTAATAGCTATATTTATTTATCATCTGCAACTTATTTTTAGGTGTTCATTTGGAAACTGTCGGGCAATGACTACAGGACATGGGTCTGTGTGCTGTCAGGAGATATGCTTGGTGCGAGAACAGACTTTAGAAGTTGGGCATCAGTGCATCACAGGGCATGAGGGATTTATAGGCAACTGTCTAAACCGTCATCTAGCGGTCTCCCTATTTGAATTTGTCTACGATGAAGGGCCACTGGATGACAATGAACCGCCACATAAATATGTATATTTATAAAATGCATAGATCACACCTTGGCATCTGTCATGCTTTGACAGTAATAATTTATTTCGATTCTCAGAAGATGCAAAATCTCCATTATGCACTTATACAACCTGCATAGAAGCTCATTAATCAGATATATACAACGTAAAGCCGTGTCACAGATGTATATCTACCAAATGTGGCCTTATTTATACATTATGATTATCTGTTGAGGGTTGATTCACACATGAAGACATGACCTATGTACATTTGACCTGTTTTTTTAAACGTTCTATATAGGCCATCGATTAATCAAAAAGGGATCACTAAGCGCAGCTGGAGGGGGGAGGGGGGGTCACTTTTTAATGGTCAAGCTTGCCAGAAACATCCTATCCTATGCATTAATCTTCGTGATATACCATCTGCATTGATTGTAAATATCCATTTGCAAGCTAAGAGAAAGTTTTTGTCAATTATTGTTTAGCACTGAAGCTGTCATTTCAGTGGTAAAATTAAAAAAATAATTCCTTGATCTGAAAATGGACATTTCTATGAAGAAATAGAGATTTTCTTTACCAAATTTGACCATTAACCCGTACTCTGATGTCAATGTTCTACATTTTACTGTGTCAATAGCAAAGAAACTGATGTACATTTTTCAACGAATTTGATGGATGATGTTTAAGACAGCAACATCTTCCACCGAATTTGTTGAAAAATAAACACCAGTTAATCATTTAATTTAATTTAAAATTTTTTTTACCACTGGAATGACTGGCTTGGTTATCGAGCCAGTTATTCCAGTGGTAAATTTTCAAAAATAGTTTTCTCTTAGTCTGCAAATCGACATTTCTCAAGACCGCTGCTGAAGCCATTTTTGGCTGATATGAGTGTTAAAGTGTTAATAGCCATCAGCTTTTAAACGACTAAGTCTCAGAAACTGAGAATCTATTTCCAAGTACAAGACTACGATAGATATTTTATTTTTCAGAAAAAATGGGACAGTACATTGCCTACAGGAGATTTACACGGTGGATCTGGCACATACTTTGTCACAAAGTGAGAAAAGTTTTACCTGCATGTGTCATGCACAGAAATTAATTTATCACTAGCCTGTTACCACTGTTAGCCCAAGGCTACTACACATTGACAAGTGTTACATAGAATTTGTGACTGACCACACCTCGGTGGGCTAATAATAATTTAATATCTAAACTCTTTAGTGGTCAACGCAGTCAAGACGCCATCTGCAGTGATCTTGAGCAATGTCTTTTTTCACATCATGAGAACATACTTACCCCCCTAACACTCTTGATATACTAGTATATCGGCTCTAAATTCAATAATATTCAGAATTATAAAAAGTTAGGTGCCCCTAATGGGCAGGTAGAAGTACACAGTCATGCACATGACAAACACCACCCTCTGCGCATGCGCACACCGGTACTTCCGTTTTCTAATATATTGGCTGAAGAAGCAACTTGTGAAATTCCTCACAGGCTCTTTCTGAATTCTAACGAGATCTAAATACATCCCTGTCCATCATGGCTGATGCAAAAATGCTGGAGGAGTTCTCGTCATCATCCAAGGTAACATTGTTCCAGGCTTTTATTTATACAAGGATGCCTGGACTTCTCTAGAAGGTTGTTCACGTCCCAGGATGACTTATCATCGTGATATGTCTAAGGGTTGGAGATATCATAAATTAATAAATAAAATATCTCCTTCCTTTTGTCCCATCCCCCTCATCAGTTCTTCTGGAAGAGGAGTCTCGGCGGATGGAAGGACGTGTTTTCCTGCACAAGAGGATGGTTGCCTGTGCTCAGGCTAAGGGAGTTTATTAATTATGGCGCATAATTATTTGAAAATAATTACATTTTCTGCTGCCTTTTGCTATTGCACTATTTTCTCTCTTGCGTGTGCATGGGTTCTCGAGTGTATATAATTTAACATTATATTAGTCGAGAGCTGAGAATGTCTGGTAGATCTAGATATTTCTTGCATTAATCTGACGTCCCCTCTCCTGGAAGGAGCTTTTGCATTGAGGTTTGATGTCATAATCAACCAGAGTTTTCTCTTTCCTTGATGCCATAATCTTAGTTTAGAGAAGTCTGTGATGTGTTCATCTCCCTTTTATTAAGAGTGTAGAGAGATATCTAGATAGCAATGATCTTTCTCGCTCTTTCTTAATTTGGGGTTTTGGTTGTATTTGGGGTTATTAACTAGAGAAGTCGCCTGTCCCGTCAGGGTGGTCGTAATAGTGGATTTCTTCTCTCGAGTTTGTTTTGGTTTCTACTTAATAATCCTTTAACAAGGCTTTGAGACTCTCATACTCATTGTCTTCGTATCCCTCCCTTTTCAGAAGTGTCCGTCCTGTCTGAAGACCATGAAAGCTAGATTGTTCTCCCACCCTTGCCATCTGTGTTCAGCTTGTAGGCTGTCCAACAAATCTGTTATTTGTGAAAAGTGAGGGGGGGGATCTAACCTCTGAATTCTTCTCTTTGCAGGCGACGATGATGGCGGAGGAGGGGAAGAAGCCGAAGAAGGAGGGTAAGAAGAAGGCCTCTGAGAATGGTGGGCTCGAGGCCTTCAAGAGTGAGTTAGTGAGTGAGATGCGCAGGACTTTGAAAGACCTGATGCCTGACATGCTTCGGGGCATGTTGCCTGGCACAGGTGTTTCAACTTCCTGCGCATCGACCTCAGTGCGGGTAGCCCCCGTCCCTGGATCATGGCCTATTAGCTCGGACAAAGCGTTTAGTGATCCAGGGGCGGCCGTCTTGGACCTAGGCTTGATGTTCGCATCGCCTGGGGTGCCAGCGGCGCGAGAAGCATCAGGCGATACCCGACCAGCGGGCCTGACCACGATCACTCGCGGAGTAAACTCATCATCTGCCTTTGAGCAGTCTCCTGGTCAGTCTGGATTAGTTTTCTTTACTAATCCAGAGTCTAACTTTCCTGACCAGGAAGATGATGAGGACTACCTGCTCGGTCCACAGGTTGATCATGAAGACATGGATGTGAACGTCTACACTCCTCTCTTGGGGAGCGTGAACGCTCGCACCTATGGCACTGTTCCCTCGGGAGCAGGTTTCATGGTTCAGCCTGTGGCCCGCTTTGGAGCAGACGGCCAGCCGTATAAGATTCCACGCTTGGAGGTGGAATCTCATACGGTCGTTCCGGGCCGCGCTGGTGTGCATGATCCCCCTCACACAAGCGCAGCCTTGGAGCCTGGTTTGCCTATGGAGAATGCTATGCCAGCCCTCGCGGGCCCGTATACGTTCCCTGGGCAGCCAGGTTCGTCTATAGCCTCCTCCTCGGCCATGCCTGCGAATGCCATTGAGGATGACTAGGGCCCCACTGCTCGTCGGCAGTTCGCAGGTAGCCACAGATGAAGACTGGTCAGAGGCGTGTGCGTGGCTCCTCGCTGTGAGACCAGAGCTCGCCGTGGACGAGACGGCCGCCGGTAACCCTCGGGCATGGTTACAGGCGAAGCCGTTGGCCAGCACGGCTCTGTCTCTGCCGTATGCTGAACCACATCTTAGATATGTTCGCGGCGGCAGAGGAGTCGATCCAACCGAGAGGTCGCCTCGCGAAGGCCCCCCGCGAGGTAGCTAGGCGATGTCGGGTTACTGCCAGTCAGTATGCTTGGTATGGCCTGGCACCCAGACCGAGCGCGGACGACCGCGCCGCTCTGGGGGAAGATACGCGGCCGGGTTCCCGGGCTGACATGGGAGCGTTGTGCACGGGCGCTATGCGCTCGGCGAATGCCGCCATGCGTGACACCGAGGAGAGCTCGCGAGCAGCGATCAGTGCGCTGTCGCATGTCTCTCAGCTGCTATCGGTGGTGGTAGCGGCGTCGGTGCAGCAACAGCCTAGTCCCGTGACAGTCCAACGAGCCATCCAGGATGGCATCAACCTGGCGTTGGACTGTCTGACTAGGTGGTCACAAAGTCACTGAGAACGAGGCGCACTTTTGCATTGGACAATTTGTGCCCGTCTCAGGAGCTCAAGTCGCGCTTGATCCAAGCGCCGATGGCGGGCCTTGGACTCTTTGGAGGTGAAGGCTGTCGGCACCTCGGTGACTTTGGTGAACAACCAGAGGGCGCTGCGTGCACAGTTTGAGGGGCTGCGCAGGGAACACGTGCGTGTTCAGCCCTCGGCTGCTCGACAGCCGTACGCTCGTGGCGGGGCTGGCAGTGTCAGAGGCCAGCAGGCCGGCCGGTTTCAGCGACCGCGTCGGCTACGCCAGCAGCAGCGTGCTGTTGTGCGACAGCCGCCGCCTCAAGCGCAGCCTGCCAGACAGCAGCCCGCGCACCGTGGTGCACGTGGCGCGCGGGGAGCGGCGTGTGGTAACCGGGCCTGATGCAAGAAAATTTTTTCCGGTTATCACAAGTACCACTCGGGTGTTGCCACTCGTACCAGAGACACACCCACTTCTAAAATTTATGGGCACCCGGTCAACCCTAGGTGCACCAGTGGGAGGTCGTTTGGCTTGTCCCATTCAGAAGTGGACGCGGTTAATTCAGGACCGCTTAGTCTTGCAATGGCTTTCGCACGGATACAGTCCAGAATGGATAAGAGGTCCACCGTTGCATTTGTCTCTGGTACCGGTCTGGACTCAAATTCCAAGAGATCCAGACAAGCGGTTGTGCATAGAAGAGGAGATAAAATCTCTAGTTCTAAAAGAAGCCATTCAACCGGCGCAGGATTGCCCGGGCTTCTATTCAACCGTGTTTCTTGTGGCAAAGAACACCGGGGGGTGGAGACCAATTCTCAACCTCAAACCTCTAAACAAGTTTTTAGACACACCGACTTTCAAAATGGAAACAGTAAGATCGGTGTTGTTGGGGTTAGACAAGGGGATGTTGACAGCATCTATAGATCTCAAGGATGCTTACTTCCACATTCCAATTGCAAGAAGTTTTCGTCGGTTCCTGAGATTTGCTTTTCAGGGACGCCAATGGGAATTCAAGGTTCTTCCATTCGCCATCTCGACGGCTCCAAGGTCTTCACTCGAGTGGTACTGGCTATCACGGCATACCTCCGCAGGAGAAATATAGCTGTTCACACTTACATAGACAACTGGTTGCTAAAAGCACACAACCCAGAAAGTTTGACAGCAAATCTGGAGATAGTCTTGAAAACTCTCACAGATTTAGGCTGGATATTCAACTTTCAGAAATCAGAGCTGACTCCATCCCCGAGGTTTGTTTACCTGGGTATGTTCTTCGATCTGGAGATAGGATATGTTTATCCGTCCCAGGAGAGAGTGGAAAGTCTCCTCTCGTGCATTCAGTTGGTTTGCGACAGTCGTTATATTCTAGCACGGGTCTATCTGAGAATGTTAGGTCTGATGGTTTCGATGGAACCAGTCATTCCTCAGGCGCCCGATTCAATTGTTTCTCATGACTCAGTGGACGCAGAGTTCAGGATCACTGGACTCGCGCATTCAAGTGTTGGACCCTCTCATTCATCACCTTCATTGGTGGATGGAGAGAGGAAATCTCCTGGCGGGGGTCATGCTGACCCCTCCCCACCCTCAAGTGACGATGTTTACGGATGCATCGATGGAGGGTTGGGGAGCTTGCCTGGAAGAAGCCACTGTATCAGGGCTTTGGAATCTGGAACAGTCAAAGGAACATATCAACATGCTAGAATTGCGGGCTGTAGTTCTAGGCCTGGAACACTTCCTAAAGGAAGTGGAGGGAAAATTTGTGATGATACGTTCAGACAACTCTACAGTAGTGAGTTACATAAACCGCCAGGGCGGTACGAAGTCGCCCAGTCTCTGTATGATGACATGGAAGCTGCTTTGCTGGTGCATGGATCATATGATCACCTTGAAAGCAGTTCATATTCCGGGAAGGCTGAATCTGTTAGCAGACTCATTGAGCCGAAGGATGAGTATTCTGCCTACGGAATGGCAACTAAATCAATGTGTGGCGGATCACCTGTTCAATCATTGGGGAAAGCCCAACATAGATTTGTTCGCAATGAAGAAGAATGCGAAGATGACGACGTACGTTTCCCCGATTCCAGATCCAAGCGCTATCGCAATAGATGCGCTAGCTATCAGTTGGAAGGGAATGTATGCATACGCATACCCTCCAACAATCCTGATTCCAAGAATCCTTCAGAAGATCAGATAAGAGGAATGCCAAGTGCTTCTGATCACCCCGAATTGGCCAAGCCGATCATGGTTTACGGATCTGCTGGACCTTCTGGTTTGCAATCCGGTTCCTCTGCCGCTGATGGACAATATTATCTTCCAGGGCAAGACCCTTCACAACAATCCGTCAATGTTTCGATTGACTGCATGGATGTTGTCAAACAATCCGCGATTAAGGAGGGCTTTTCTGAGCAAGCAGCCAATTTCATGGCCAGAGCCAGGAGGGGGTCAACCTCCAGAGCTTATAATTATAAAATCAACAGATTTGCAGAATGGTGCTCAAAGAGATGTATCAATCCGATGGAAGCATCTATTCAGGTAGTAGCTGATTTTCTCTGTCACCTGTATGATACCTATAGTCTTCAACCTAATTCTGTTGCTGGATACAAATCAGCATTGATGACTGTTATTCCTTGCTTGGCAAAGAGGGGAAGTGATGAAGTAAGTGTTTTAAATACTCTTATTAAAGGTATGGGCAATCTCAGACCAAGGAATCCTCCGCTGACACCATCATGGAGTCTTTCTCTGGTTCTGCAGGTTTTGAGTGGTAATCCTTTTGAACCACTTAGTGCTATATCTGTGAAATTATTGACACTTAAAACTGTATTTTTAGTTGCGGCGGCAGCATCAGCCAGACGCAGGAGTGAAATTCATGCCTTGTCTGCTGAGCCTGACCGTTATATAGTTACAGGTGAAGGCCTTAAGCTTCTACCGAGATTGAATTTCTTGGCTAAGACTCAATCTTTAAAGTATCCGGGCAAACCTATTATTTTACCTGCCTTAACCAGATATGATCCTGGTGCTAAAGTATGGTGTCCAGTCCGTGCTTTGAATAAGTACAAGAGAAGAACTCAGGTTTGGCGGACGGACCCATGTTCCCTATGGTTGTCATATATTGAACCCCATGGTAGGGCGTCAAGAGACACTATTTCCAGATGGATAGTGGAATGTATCCAATTCTGTCATAAAACAGCCACTGGAATCCAGGTAGATAGAGCCAAGGCTCATAGTGTCCGTGGTGTGGTAACTTCCACGGCATTATTTAATGGTGTTTCTATTGAAGACATATGTCAGTAGCCCAGTGGCACTGTGAGTCAAGTTTTACCGACCATTACCTTCGTGACACTTCTAACCCACTCGCCGTCTCAGTCCTCAGGAAATAAAATATTTATGCAGAGGTTTATGTTTGTAAATAGTTTGCCTCCTCTGCTATTTTCAAATATCACATTTGTTGGTAGGGTATCCCTACTATTAGCTGGTACACTTCTCTTCATCCGGTGGGGGAAGAGATGAGTGCCGCGTCCAAGACATCAGAGGTCAGTGGTTATGACCATTTTTTGATTTTCTGTCTTGGTGATGGTGTCATTTAATTTTTTAATATGGTGATGGTTAATGCCTCTTAATTGTGGTTTTTCAGAGAGTTTTTTGAAATAGAATCAATTCTTCTTTTTCCAATGTCTAGTAATACTTTCATTAAGTATTAGAGAACGTGCTAGTCATTTAAAGCAGAGTTTTTTCCTAAACCTTCCTCAGAAAGAGGGGGGGGGAGCGCATTTGCCTTTTTGATCAATCTCTCTTCATCGGTCGATTATCCGATGCAAAACTCTATTCCTGGTTGTGGTTTCAGTCACAATTTCAGATGTTTTAAATCTCTTGAGAATTCAAAGAGCCTAGCCTCTTCGAGGGTGTGCGGGTTTTCAGGACCTTGCCTCCCTCCCACCAAAATTTACTTTCAAATTCTGGTTTTTATCAAGAGTGTTAGGGAGGTAAGAATGTTCTCATGATGTGAAATTAGTAAATTTATCAAATTTCTTTTTCACGAGTGAGATAACATACTTACCTCCCTAACAGGATCCCGGCCTCACCACCCCACGGAGGCCTGGTCCTTTGGCTATTGAATAGTTGCTTCTATGTCAGCCAATATTTAGTAACGGAAGTACCGGTGTGCGCATGCGCAGAGGGTGGTGTTTGTCATGTGCATGACTGTGTACTTCCACCTGCCCATTAGGGGCACCTAACTTTTTATAATTCTGAATATTATTGAATTTAGAGCCGATATACTAGTATATCAAGAGTGTTAGGGAGGTAAGTATGTCATCTCACTCGTGAAAAAGAAATTTGATAAATTTACTTAGTGCAGACCAGGAGATTATTTTTGAAAATTTACCACTGAAATGACTGGCTAGATTACCGAACCAATCATTACGGTGGTAAATTTTCAAAAATGGTCATCTGAATCTGGGCCCTAAATTGACAAACAATGTATTATGAATTTTTTTAATTTAACTCATTTTACTCATCCCATTATATGTATTAATTAGTGTATTCTGCTCATTGCCTCATTATGAATAAATATATGAGATGCTGGTCAACCAATCTTTCCATCATTAGCGCTTTTGCAGTGGTCCTGATAAATGTCCATTTACAAATCAGCAGAAGACTAATTTTGAAAATTTAAACTAACTGTAACGTGGAAAGCCACAATATTTGTTGGTATACCTGACGCTTGTTCTTGATTGGAGGACGAAAGTTGGATGCTTAGCACTGGTTCTGCGCTCGCAATTTATATGTCTTGGGACCCTGGCAAGGGTTCCTTCAACTGCGCATGCACGCATTCTCCTTGTTTGATCCCTGAAGTGTGCATTGAGTCGGACCCGTGCTTGAGAAGGACCCTTGTGGTCAAGAGTCCGATTTCAAGTGTACCATTCAGAGCGCATGCATGCACGCATGCGCAGTGGGGGGGGGGGACCCTTGAAAAAGTTGTTTCAAGGGTACTTGACACAGCTGTTTGCCATGTAGGTGTACAAGCGTGCTTGTATTCGTGTTGGTGATATTCTTTTTAGAATGGTGAGACTGGTGAAAGGTGGGTTGGTTGGGGGGACAAAGGCATATATAGAATAGACTTTGGGAAGCAGTGGGTGAGGGGATGCCTGGCCGTTTCCGAGATCCGGCTTTATGGCGTTTCGCTCCATAGTGGAAGCTCATCAGAGGTTTTATAACCGAGTTGTGTATGGAGTAAACAACAACAGGATGGGAGTTTTAAGAAGTTCTGTATGAACTGAAACCTTTTCTATGGATGGAGCAGTAAAGGTACTGCTTTAAACATTTTTAGATAACTTCGAGAGATTTTAAGAACTTTTAATGGTTAATTTTATCATGCTAGTGGCGTAGCTAGCCGTGACGTCATAAACGGGCGGCGTCATCAGAATGTGTGGACTACGTAGTCCATTATTATGGCGTCATCGGTTCTGATGTCATTGAATAGTGCGGATAGGCCATCAACATATGTGGAGATTTTTAACAGGGAGAGGAGCTGTAGTATAAGACTTACAAAACATGGAGGGAGGGGAAGAGGGGGATTAGAGGGACAGCTCCTATCCAATATGGTTTATGCTTCGTGGTTCCATTGTGTGGAGTTGGTGTATCCAATATGCTTCCTTTTTCCTCTTGATTGGGGTGTTTCAGACCAACTAAAGACTATTTTTGAAAATTTATCAATGGAATGGCTGGTGCGATTACCAAACCAGTCATTCCAGGGTTCCATTTTCAAAAATAGTCTTGGAATCTGGGTCAGCAATGTACACTGTATAACTCAGTTCGCTGACACCACAATATGTATTGCTCTCAATAACGTGAATAAATATACTAAAGATGTTGCAATATTTCCATTAGTGTTTCTTTAGTCCTGTTGATAAATGTCCATTTGCAAACCAAGAAGACTATTTTTGAAAATTTACCACTGAGATAACTGGTTAGATTACCGAACCAGTCATTTCATTGGTAAATTTAAAAAAATAGTCATTGGTTTGCAAATATACATATTAAATTTTTCATGGTGCGAATAGGCCTAATATCATGGGCTTATATTTTATCTTTGATTATACATTGCATCTTGTCATTATCCATAACTTGTACAATTTATCACTCTGAAATATGAAGAAACATATGAAATGAATAAACATATGACAAATAATTACATGAATAAATGCTGCATATTTCCTTGATATAAGCTTCCTGTGTCTTAATTCCTTTCAATTTGAAACTGATTATAACCCAGGAAAGAGAAAGTGAGAACTACATTCTATTTGCATATACGATGTCATTATTTCTTGATTCATCCTGTTTCCGACATCATTATTTCACATCACTCTGGATTTATAATATCAAATTGTGATGAAGTCATTGAAATATACCACATCAACTTTTCTTAGCCACCTATATTATCCAAAAAGTAGATCAGACTGACCTAGTAATAATATGGATGGTAACTTTTGCCCAGAGGTACTCACTCACAAAGCATGAAGTCAATAGCTCTAAGTATTACAAAACGTGCCACCAAAGTAATATCTCCGCATTGGGCTCAATACTTGAGAAAATAAAAGAAGTCGGAGGTACAATGAATCCATTTTGTGTAAATCAATGATTCTTCATAATAGGATAAAACGTCTTGGCAGTGCACACACACACGACCCATTGACATTGGCCTCATTTCTGATACGCGGTGGTCTCTGCAAAAGCTGAACGAACCCAGGTGAAAGTAAAGAGAATGAATGACTGATTAGTTTATGAGCAGCCAATCTGAGCTCCCTTTGTAATCCCCGGAAGTCCAAAGCGCCACCTAATCATCTGCTGTGTCCACACACGTGTTGCAATAAATATTTTGCCATTTTATGAGCGCAATCATGATGTGTGTTAGTATTGACAATAACAATAATAATGATGGTAACAATGAAGGTGATGATGATAATAAAGTTCTGTCAAGTGGGTGGCAATGATGATGATAAAAACGATGGCAGTGAAAATGATTGTGATGACCGTATCTTACTAGGATAATGACTGGCAATGATGGTGATGACAGTACCAATGACAACAGTGACATGATGAGAGTAACAATTATGGCGCTTTCAATGTTGATTGTGGCTGATAATGATGACAGTAGAAATAAGGGCAATAAAAATTTGGATGGAGATAATCGTGAGAGTACCAATAATAGAGGGATATATTTCTAGCTATGACCTGTCCATTTTTAGCCCATGTGTTGGAATTGATCGAACCCTAAATTCTCAGAATACCATTATCACGGTAACCTGTTGAATATTTAGAAACTAAGTTGACTGAGTGCTGTTGCTGCCATAGTCAAATTAGTTTCAAAATTTTCAATCGAATCGTCAGAATGATTATTAAGTGGTACATCCATCAAAGACACAATTTGTACACTTGATAGACTATTCCTGCTTCATGGCGGAGAATGTCTCTCAGTTATGGATGTGACATCAGCCTACATGTGATGACTGATGTAATTGATTATGACGCCATATACTTGAACGACAGATCAGAGCCATCCGCAAAGATGGTGATAATGATGGCACTAACAATGGTGATGGTGACAAGCATGGTGATCATGATGACAGTGATAATTTTATGGTGACCATGATTGCAGTAACATTGATAATGCACGCACTAGAAAAGATGGCAGACAATGATTGCAATAATGATGGTGATTACGATGGTTACAAATTTATGCTGACCATGATGACAGCAACAATGATGATGCTGACGCTAAAATTGGACAAATTTGGGTAGCCTAAAAAATAGATTACCTAATTTTCAGCTCAGGTAATCTATTCCTCTAGGCCACTTCAGAGGCCTATCTTGGCCTGGACTGGAGTAGATTATCACTTCAACAACTTCGCTACATGTATCGCAATCTTAGGTCAATCATGCAGGCAACCTGTTGAATATTTTGAAAATAGTTTGACTGGAAGTCAATGCTGTGTAAGGCTGCAATGGCTTTCAGTCAAATTATTTTCAACTTTTTCAACAGAATATAATTTTAGTTACTATGCATCAGAAAAATTCTTATATCTGGTATGTAGACCTACGTGTTAATGTAGATTGTAGTTTTATTATCACAGTAACGGTGACACAGGATGGTAACAAATATAAACAAAGAAATGAGATGACACAATCCACCAAGGCCAAGCCAATGTCTTGTACCTCGTCGATGATGATGATGATAATTTATTTTAGATGGCACGATTTCTTTGTCCGTTTTAGCTTGTCTTGAACCATCGTATGGCTCCAGTATATCTATGTTTCAGTAATTGTAGTAAGACAAAGTGTAGCGACTTACATCTCAGGCCATGTTCGGACTAGGTTTCAAGTTTTCTCTTTGTAAACAACAGAAATTACCTCCCCTAATATGCTGTAATCCACACTTTACGTACCGATTCGTCCGTTAGAAAACAAAATAAGCTAATGCCTGAACCTTTCAATCTGCTTAAACATCCACATGCGGCAGAGTATGCCACTAACCGTTCGTATTTCAACAAAACTGATTAAGGAAATAGCTATTTTTCAGAAACAGCACCGACCACTTTACATACAAAATCTGCCTCTCTAAGATGACGTCACTGCTGGAAATTACCGAGAATTAATGACAAAATATGCATATTTAAAACGATATGGCGTATCACAAAATAACCAAGACATATTTAATATAACGAACAGTTTTATCAATAATGATATATTTTTTCTTTATAAATAATTTAAATAAATATAAGGAGCCACTAAAACACGGGATAGCAGCTTGTTGGCAGAAATCCTTTAAGCATGCGACGAGCTAACATGACTGAGTTAGACAATGTACTGATGCGGTTTCAAGGCAGAATAAATCAAGCATGCGACGAGCTAACATGACTGAGTTAGACAAAGGTGAGCTAGTGGGGTAATAAGCGCAAGCTTGCTGGGAGCTGACAAAGAAGTTAGTTAGATAACCAGCATCTAACAGATAACAGTTAGCTAATATCACAGTGAGTGAAATTGCTGCAAAACTAATTAAAAAATTAAAATTAATAAATGGATTGTATTCTTGGGGAGGTTTGGTGTGGGATGGAGTGATCAGTACATCGATTTTCAGGTGAATTAATTTCCTGTTTAATATACAATATATAAAGACGATCTTTATTAAAGGATAACTAATCCCATCTCTTGATAGCTATTCAGGTGATCTAACACGCCGGTCATAAACTATCCAGGTAATTTTAAGCTTTGTATCACGCCGCTAAAGAAAGATATTCAGGTTTTAGTAGTTAAATGTTGGTACATTTCTACACCCTATAATGGCTGTCATGATTTACTTTTCAAATCGCCATATGCAGCAACAACTTCCAGTCAAATTAGTTTCAAAATATTCAGTGGGATGAGCATTACATAATAAAGAATGTGATGCTTTGGAGCTTACATGACATCACACGCAATAGCTTGAGGAGACAAAATGGTGTCGATCACTGTTCAACATTTACTCGATATTTCAAAACAGATAATTGCGATACAGATCAGGGAATGTGACAAGATATGAATGATATGGAATCTATAAACCATATTCTATCGGTGCAATACAACATTTGAGATGAGATTAGCATCGCTTTAAGATGACAAATCTAATTATCAATTGGATATGTGACTGGGAGAAAGTGATCTTTATAACTTTGTCATCTTAATAAAGATCGTCTTTAGAGCAGTTTTGACTGTATATTAAACAGGAAATTAATTCACCCTGCATATTTTTACAACGTCTCAAACACTTCGAGTCTTATGAGATATCCTAATGCTTGTTCACAATGGTGTGAAGTCAAGTAAAGTTTGAATGAATACAATTGCATTGTACTCATGCCGCCCTTGATCCCGAGGTCACGGGGCACTATTCTTCACAGTTATAACTGGACTGTATTCCTGCCAAATGAACTGCTTACCAAATGAAGAGAAAGACTATTCACTTATTCAACAGTTGCACACTATTGCTTCAAAACATAACAATGTATGTATATAACAAAACTGTCTTCTGCGAGCACCACCGCAAGCGTTTATGCAATCACCCACACACACACACGCGCCTGCGCACACACAGCAAACACTAATGTTGACAAACACCAGATGGGGGACACATAAAGCCCCACCCAGGCCAACACAATCGCATGAGGCCACTATTCCTCTGATGAGTTCAACACTTTGAACGAAATGCTTAAAGTCCGAATCATATCTAAACCAACAGAGACACACAAGATGTCTCGGTGTTAGATCACATCTTTGAATGGTCACCCCAGATAGGCACCACCGCCTACATATCCCGAAAAATGTAGATAAAATGCCAAAACAAAACAGGCATAGCACCCCTAAAAAATCCCTAACAAAATCCACAAAAAATACCACCAAAATAACACCAGGCTGCCAAGCCGCCAAAAAAAGGCTGCCAAGGCACTAGGTCGCCAAGACCGCCAAATGTCTGACCGCCGGGCCACCATATACCACCCACCCATAAGGCTGCCATGCCTCCACGCATGCGCAACACCCTACAGCTGCCAGGCTCCCAGGGAGAGTAAATAAGGAGCCCCCTCAGACCCCAAAGGCCATTCAGACGTTACTTGAATTCACACCATTGTGAACAAGCATCAGGATATCTCATAAGACTTGAAGTGTTTGAGGCGTTGTTATTAATCTGTTAAAAACATGAATACTGCCAAGAATGACAAAGCCGCCACCGAGACGGAGATTGTGATGCCCTCCATCGCTGGGCTCACAATCGATTCCATTGATTTGGAATTATTAAGAGAGCCGTCAAACTGAGCTATCCACCAAGCTAGCCACAACACGCCCGCCAAAAGGGCCCCCAGCTCAAGCATGGTGGACCCACCCACCGTGCTGCCCACGAGGAAAAGAAGAAGGGTGGAAGAAACAAGGAGCCCCTCTCCTCCATGAGCCACCAGAACCCCCAATGGGATAAAACAGGCTACAAAAGGCCCGCCATCACTCTCCTCAGACCCCTCCGTCCCTGAATTAACCATCTGGCGAACGGCGAAGGAGTCGCACTGGATCCACCAGCTCCACACAATGGAGCCGGCTGGCATCAACTTGGCATGGTGAAGGCCCGCCCCGTAACACGGATATCGGAGAAAATAACCGATACCTGTGGACGTTGTTATTATCCTTCCCTGCATATTTTTACGGTCACCAGTCTGATTGGCTAAATACAGCCTAACATGTGCTTGTTCATGTCAGTGTCTGCATGTGTGTGTGTGTGTGTGTGTGTGCGCGCGTGCGTGGGTGGGCGGGAGAGCATAACTCGGTCAATCGGTCTGTTTACCGTTTCTGACAAAGTCACCGCTCTAACCTGGTTACACTTGTTTTAAGTTTTAACCCTTTCACTGACAAATCCCTAAAAAGTATATACCATATAAGATATATTGTGTTTTCCTGTATGGTAGCATTGAAAATGAGCTATGGCGAATTGATCGGTGAAAGGGTTAATATTGTGTGTTATTGTGAATACAGGTACGTGATAATCTGATGGAAGTCGTTCATAAGATGAGAAACAAAGTGAACAGTATGAATGTTCTATCACAGCTTGTGAAAGCTTCTACAGGTGTACTCGATGACTGGGAACAAGTCAGTTCATCATCAAAGGTAAAATGAAGCACATTGCTTATAGTGACTCTGATAAGCGCAGAGAGGAAGCACCCACCAAGCCCTTTCTAGCGTGCACATATGTCCTGTAGAAGGAATCACCCTGACCAAGCCCTGTCTAGCATGCACATATCTCTCCTGTAGGGTGAAGCACCCAAGCCCTTTCTAGCCTGAACATATCTCCTGTAGGATGAAGCACCCACCAATCCCTTTCTAACCTGAACATATCTCCTGTAGGATGAAGCACCCATCAAGCCCTTTCTAGCCTGCATATCTCCTGTAGGATGAAGCACCCATCAAGCCCTTTCTAACCTGAACATATCTCGTGTAGGATGAAGCACCCACAAGCCCTTTCTAACCCGTACATATCTCCTGTAGGATGAAGCACCCACCAAGCCCTTTCTAACCTGCACATATCTCCTGTAGGATGAGGCACCCATCAAGCCCTTTCTAACCTGAACATATCTCTCCTGTAGAAGGAATCACCCTGACCAAGCCCTTTCTAACCTGCACATATCTCTCCTGTAGGATGAAGCTCCCATCAAGCCCTTTCTAACCTGAATATATCTCTCCTGTAGGATGAAGCACCCCCAAGCCCTTTCTAACCTGAACATATCTCATGTAGGAGAAATTCAAGGGAGGGATGTGATCTGTCACCTAACCCTTTAATGGTCAAATTTTGCTAAGAAAATTAGAATACTTTTATTATTGAATGTACATTTACAGGCCAAGGGAATACAATTTTTGAAAATTTATCACTAGAATTACTGTTTCGGTCATCGAGCCATCGGTCATCGAGCCAGGGGTTCCAGTCGTAAATTTTCACAAATTTTATTCTCTTGGCCTGCAAATGGACATAATTGACAAATTTGTTGCAGTAAATTTTATTTTCTCATTCCAGTGATAAATCTTGAGAAATAGTAATTTCTTAGTCTGCAAATTCTTCTTGCTCAAGATGACTGCAGAGGCTGGTTTGACTATTAAAGGGTTAATTGTCTCACATCCCTAGTTAGCTGATGTCACAATCATTATAACATCCAGCTCTGTCATGATGATTGAAAAGTCTGTCACTAATGTACGAATTATATGTCTTTTACAATTTAATATTCATATAAAAGATTCTATCGTATATTTTGAAGCTAATTTGCCATCAGCATGAAGAGCCACCAATCAAGTTAGTTTCAAAATATTCTGCTTACCTCTATGATTACCTTGCATTTGGCATTCTGAAAATTCATGTTTGAAAGTATATATAAATTGATTCCAACCTGAGTACAAAGGGGCGGGGCTTAGCTAGATGGGGTGGTGGATAGGGAGGGTAGTATTGTTCTCGCGTATGTCTTCTGTCTTTTTCAGGAGATTCAGGTGTTAGCCATGATCCATATTTATACTGGATCCTGATTGGATGAGGTTGCTGATTTATTGTTGTCTCGGAAACTTCTGGTCTAATTTGGCTCAAATTTTAACACAAAAAATAGAATTACACTGGTTGTGGTCCCAAAAATTTGTAAAAGAAATTTGAAAATATGACAAATGATTTCTCTTGTTAATTATTGGATATTCTTTCTTTTTTAGGAATTGATTGATGAAACATTTACAGATATGGCAAATAACTTCTTAAAAATGCAAGCGGAAAGTGACCCAGATGAAGTGGAACTTGCTGCTGAGTAAGTGATTGAGGTACCAATACCTATGTACAGAACTAAGATTCACTCATTCCAATATTATTGTACAAATACTCAAATTTTCTCTTAGAAAATGTTCATTTGCAGACCAAGAGAAGACAATTTTTGAAGATTTATCATTGGAATGACTGGTTCAGCTACTGAGCCAGTCATTCCAGTAGTAAATTTTCAAAAATAGTTTTCTCTTGGTCTGCAAATGGACTTTTCTCAAGCCCACTGCAGAGGCTGTTTTTGGCTGATATGAGTGTTAGATGATTAAGCACTTTGGCTGACTATATTTGTGTTCAGGTCCACCAGACACCATTTTCTAACCGATTTCTTTGTTCTCGTTTTGGTAGCTATTAGGTATCTATGTCCTGCTTCAGTCTTAGAAAATGCAAGTATAATCTGTAGTGTGATTTTCCACTGTTGTAGATCACTTGTTCTGGGTGCAGCATTAATGGTTAACGCCAATTCTGACACAGGCCAGGTAATATAGAAATAATCATTATGACTTATGTAGTTTAATTTACCTTGTTTAATTGAGCTAATATCGTACCTTCGGGTTTGAATTTTTATATATTGAATTTGTGACACTGTATTGTCAATCGTAAGAGTTATATTAAGTCCACTCCAGCAATTCTTCATGCATTATGTCACATAACTTGTTAGCCCACCTGGCCAGTATGGCCAAGTGAGCTTATGTCATGGCGACCGTCCTTCATCTGTCTGTCTGTCAACTTTTGCTTTAAAACGCTACTCCTCATTAACCGCCTAGCGGATTTCAACCTAATTTAGGCAGAAGGACCCTAAAGAGGTAGGCTTCAGAAGATGTATACAGAATTTTGATCGGCCAGTTTTTCCGGTGGCCATCTTGGATTTCAGAAAGTTTTACGAAATAAAATAAAAGCCTACTCCTCATTAACTTCTTGGTCGACTTCAAGCAAACTGGGCTGGAAGAATCCTAGACTGGTATGTTTCAGAACATATATACAGAATTTTTATTTGTAAATTTTCTCGACGCCCATCTTTAATTTTCCAAAAAAATGCCTGAAAATCGTTTAAAATGCTACTCTTCATTAATTGCTTGGGCAATTTCAACCAGATTTGATGTCAAGAATACTAGGCTAATAGGTTTCCGAACTGTATACAGAATTTTGATTGGTAAATTTTTTCTGCGCCCGGTTAAAAGCCTACTCATTAACCACTGGACAGATTTCAATCAAACTCAGTGGGAAAGACCCTAAAGTAGTATGCTTCAGAACTGGTACACAAAATTTTGATTGGACAATCTTTTCGGTGGCCATCTTGAATTTTCCAAAAATTGGCGGGAAATTGTTTAAAGCGCTACTCCTCATTAACTTCTTGGGCAATTTCAGCCAGACTTGACTGGAAGTTTACTAGGGTTGGAGGTTTCAGAACTTGTATACAGAATTTTTATTGGTAAATCTTTCAGGTGGTCATTTTGGATTTTCTGAAAATCTTAAAAGCCTGCTGTTCATTAACCACTGGGCCGATTTCAATCAAACTCAGTGGGAAGGACCCTAGAGTAGTATGCTTCAGAATATGTGTACAGAATTTTGATTGGACAATTTTTTTCGGTCGTCATCTTGAATTTTCCGAAAATTGGCGGGAAATTGTTTAAAACACTACTCCCCATTAACTTCTTGGGCAATTTCAGCCAGACTTGACTGGAAGGATACTATGGTGGGAGGTTTCCGAACTTGTACACACAATTTTGATTGATAATTTTTCCGGTGGCCATCTTGGATTTTCAGAAATTCAGTTAAAAGCCCACTCATTAACCACGGCTGATTTCAATCAAACTCAGTGGGAAGGAGCCTAGAGGAGTATGCTTCAGAACTTGTATACAGAAGTTTGATTGGACAATCTTTTCTGCGGCCACTTGAAAGGAAATTGTTTAAAACGCTACTCTTCATTAACTTCTTGGACAATTTCAGCCAGACTTGGCTGAAAGGATACTAGGGTGGGAGGTTTCAGAACTTATATGCAGAATTCTGATTGGTCAATTCCAGTGGCCATCTTGGATTTTCCGAAAATCTTTTGGAAATTATTTAAAAGTCTACTCATAAACAGCTTAGCTGATTTTAACCAAAGTCAGCTGGACAGACACTAGTCTGGTATACTTCAGAACTTATACACAGAATTTTGACTGCTTGATTTTTTTTGGGTGGCCATCTTGGATTTTCTGGTTGTTGCTAAAGGCTGTTGCCCAATTAAACTTGCACAATTTTTTAATGAAACATTTTTAGCTCACCTGGCCAGAATGGCCAAGTGAGCAAAATTTGACCTGGTGACAGTCAATCATCTGTCTGTCTGGCCAGCATTCTGAGTACGGCTCAATAAAACGTGCTGTTGAATATGTTGAGCATAACTGGATTAGAAGACATTGCTGCCTTATTACGTCACCTGGCCAGAATGGCCAGGAGACCTTATGCTGTGGTGACCATCCATCCATCTGGTCATCCGTCTGTCTGTCCGTCAACATTTGAATTGACTTCTCAAGAACCACTGGCCAATTTCAATAATATATGGCATGAGACATCATTAGGGCATGAAGATTCAAGTTTGTTCAAAGTTGATCGGCCAATTTGGCCATGGCCATCTTGGATTTTGGCACATTTTTAAAAACGTCTAAAAATCTCCCAAAGCACTTGGGGGATTGATTCAAAATTCGTGAAATATCTAGGGCAAGAGCTGAAACAAGTTTGTTCAAGGGAATTTGATTGGCCAAATAGTTCAGTGGCCATCTTGGATGACCTAGCTTTCACGAAAACGACTTCTCCCGAACCGCTGAACTGAACGGGCCGAAATTTTGGAGATATGATAAAAGACTAAGGGGCATTAAAGTTTGTTCAAGGGAAGTTGATGCATCAAAAAACATGGCTGCAGTCTAAATGTAGCATGTTTGGCAGCCATATTGGATTTTTTTTATTTGAAGGATTTTGAGGCTGAAATTGGTTTTATATATGTTTTTGGGTATTCTGATTTTGAATTTACTATTTTGGAATCTATCCGATAAACAGTTTGGCAGCCATGATGGATCTTTTTACCGCGGAAAGCTACCAAACTAAAGCAATGGAAAATTCAAAACGTCTTATCGCGAACCACTGGACCAATTTCAATCCTAATTGGATCTTGTCTGAAAGCATTTGGGAGATTGATGAAAAACTTGTAAAGTGTTATTTATTGAAGGCGCTGAACCAAGTTTGTTCAACAGAACTTGATTGGCCAAATAACTTGGTGGCCATCTTGGATGACCTATTTTTCTCAAAAACGACTGCAGAACTGCTGAATTGGATCGTGCAGAAATTTGGGTGATATGATTAGGGAATAATGGTCATTAAAGTTCAAAGGATGCTGATATGTCAAAAAACATGTGAGCCATGGGCCAAGCAAAATGTAGCGTGTTTGGCATCGCATATTGGATTTTTTTTATTTGATGAATTTTGAAGCTGAAATGTTTTTGATATGTTTTTGGCTATTCTGATTTCAAATTTGACATTTTGGAAACTGTAGGATAAATGGTTTGGTGGCCATCATGCATATTTCTTTTCAAAAGCTCCCTTATTAAAGCAATAGGGATTTTTATATGTTTTTGCTATTCTGATTTCAAATTTGACATTTTAGAAACTGTAGGATAAATGGTTTGGCAGCCATCATGCATCTTTCTTTTCAAAAGCTCCCTTACTAAAGCAATTGGGATTTAAAAATCTCTTCTCGAGAGTCACTTGGCCGATTTCAAATATATGTGGCACAAAGTCTCCTTATGGCACAAAGATACAGGTTTGTTCAAATGAAGCGGATCGGCAAATATGCCTGGTGGCCATCTTGGATTTGG
The DNA here is from genome assembly GCA_034401795.1 of Chaetoderma sp. LZ-2023a. Taxonomy (NCBI): domain Eukaryota; kingdom Metazoa; phylum Mollusca; class Caudofoveata; order Chaetodermatida; family Chaetodermatidae; genus Chaetoderma; species Chaetoderma sp. LZ-2023a. The sequence continues at coordinate 5,147,127 of CM067363.1, forward strand.
CTGACTTAAAAGCCTTTAAAAATGTTTTCCGAATATGCTTGGAGATCGATACAAAACTCATGAAAGGATATCTGGGCAACAGCTGATTGATTGGCCTAATGCTTTAGCGGCTATCTTTAATGACCTTAGATTTCGTGAAAGCGACTTCTACAGAATCGCTAAGCGGATCAGGCTGAAATTTTGGAGATATATGATTAGGGACTAAGGGCCATTAAAATTTGTTCAAGGAATTTAACTGGAAGTACCCTATAATCGTAGGCTCCAGAAGTCCTTCAGAATTTTGATTCATCAATTTTTTGGGCTGAAATCTTAGATTTTATGAAAAATATACCGGAAATTATCAAAATGCTTCTCCTTACCATTCTGAGTGATTTCAACCAAATTTGACTGAAAAGACTCTGGTCGTATGCTCCGGAACACCCATTCGTAATTTTGATTCATCAATTTTTTGGGTGAAAATCTTAGATTTTATGAAAAATGTACTGGAAATTGTCAAATTGCTTCTTTTCCTTAACATTCTGAGTGATTTCAACCAAATTTGGCAGAAAGGATCCTCTGGTGATGGGCTCTAGAATTGCTCTACATAATTTTGATTCATCAATTTTTTGGGATGAAATCTTAGATTTTATTTTAAATGTGCTGAAAATTGTCAAATTGTTTCTTCTCCTTAAGATTCCGAGTGATTTCAACCAAATTAGGCTGAACGGATCCTATGGCCATAGGCTCTAGAGTTTCTATTCAGAATTTTGATTCATCAATTTTTTGCTTTGGTGGGGTTTCATGAAAAATGTACCGTTCATGGAAATTGTCAAATTGCTACTTTTCCTCCTTAGCTGCTTGATATATTTCAACCAAATTTCACTAATGGATTCTGTGGTGGTAGGCTCTAGACATTCTATTAAGAATTTTGATTGATTACATTTTTTGGTTGAAAATCTTAGATTTTAGGAAAAATTTACCAGAAATTGTCAAACCACTGCTTCTTAGTTGCTTGATATAATTCAACCAAATTTGGCTGGAGTGACCCTATCAAGGTAGACTAGAATTTGTATTTAGAATTTTGATTGATCAATTTGTTGGGTGGCCAGCTTGGATTTTCCGAAAATTATCCATCCTATCTATTTAAATGCAAATGGTTCAAATGCTAATGGTTCAGGTGAGCGCCACAGGCCCTTGGGCCTCTTGTTTAATTGTGATCAAATAAACCATGAAATCGTAATATTTCAGTTTAAAATATGCATATAGCTCCGCTGTACAATATTTTGAAACTAATTTGACTGGAAGCTGCAACAGCTCCAGATTAGGCAACAACAGCTCCAGACAGATTAGTTTCAAAATATTCCACATAATCTTGTGTTAATGGTATGTAATATTCAGTTGAAATGGCTACCTGGTGGTGATGGATTGTAGACATTTCAAAACATGGGCTAAAATAGTTAGGATCTTGTCTAAGAAGTGTTGTTAGCTAATCTATTGGCTAATAATTTGTGAGAACCAGGTCTGTCTATGATATCACTGGCAGCAAAGGAGATGTCATAATCATAGCAGCAGCAGTGTATCACACATAGTCAGCACAAATTGACAGATGGTACAACTTGAGTCTGTATAAATCATTGTCCACAATTTTTCCCATGGTATCTAAATTTTGGGGGTACAAGGGACCCTGCATCTCGCACACCCAGTGGAGGAGATGATACCTTCAGGATGATCTCTGCAAGTACCAAGTTAGATGGGAATATAACTTAGTTGGAAAACTGTGTCATAAAGTTTTGTGAGTAGACAACCACATTCAGAGAGAACTCTTATGTCTAACCTTCTTTTTCAATCTCAGTTGGTTCTCCAGAGTGAGATGACCTCTCCAGTGTTATTTACATGCTACCTTGCCACATCCCTCTCATCTGTATGAGAAAACTCCACAAGAACAAGGCCACCTGTGTCTACACTGTGCTTCCCACGAGAGATGGAATACAGAGATAACGTAGACTTCATCGATGAGGAGAAGAAGCCTCTCATAGGCCTTCTTCATTCAGCTGCAGAACAGCTGCAAAATGTGTACCTCGTCGTGAACGAAGCCAAGACTGAGTTTACACATGTACACCAATCAGCGACACCTGACATTGTTGCACCTTGTGTGACGGGAAACATTGTCTTCCAGTCCATTTAAAAACTGGACCATACTTCTATGATGCTATCTCTTTATCACTGATACTGTACAAGTGTAGCAGATGGGCAGCTCTGAAAGGCAGTTCTAGATAAACTTTACACCTTCATGCTATAACCCAACATCGCTGGCCCGTCAGTATAATCACCAACGATTTGTTATGCATTATGTACAAGTACAATACAGTCCCACTGTCTGAAGATGGCGCAACAAAGACAGTCTACGTTTGGCCATGTTCTGCGAATGGAGTTTGCTGTACTCGGTGCCAACATCTACAAGCTGGTAGAGTATACCACTGGACAAACCTGCTGAGTGTGCTATGTCTCAATCTAAAGGATGCTGGATTGGGTGATGACCAAGAAAAACTTGAGGGAGCTCAAATCTGTCACTGAGGACATGAAACAGTGGCCAAAGAAGGACTGATTACAGCTACAGGATGTTTTCAAACTACTGCAGCCGCAGAATACAGTATATCATTATCATTGTTTCAAGCTACCTCAAATCTGTGTCTGAACTACACAGTATATCATCACCATCCTCATCACCATCGTCGCCACCACCACCATCCATCATCATCAAAATGACCATTGCATTTTTTAAAGAACTACATATTATCCGCTCGTCTGATTTCAAACAAACCTGACTGGAAGGAACTCTGCATCAATTTGGCTAGTAAAGTGATTGGAAATGTAGCCTTGAACTGTAGAAAATATTCAGGAAATCATTTAAAAGGCTACTCAAATCCAATGTTCATGACTTGAAGGACCTTAACTCTTTCGGAGGGGAAAATATAATATTCTGACTTGGTAGTCGTCTGGCATCTTCTGCGACTTCCAATAAATCATTTAAGCTCCTTCTACTGAGTGATTTGTCTAATCTGCACCAGACTTTGCTGGACAAACTCTAGTATTCTGATAGTCGTACCCTTTAACAGTTTGATATATGTCCACTTGCAATGCAAGTGAAAACTATTTTTGAAAATTTACCACTAAAATGACTGGCTCGATAACCGAGCCAGTCATTCCAGTAGTACCGGTAAATTTTGAAAGATAGTGTCTTGGTCTGCAAATATATGTACATTTTCTGTGAAAGAATTGACATGTTCTTGAACAGATCTGAGGGTTAAAGGTTTACAATTTTAGTCTGTTCAAATACTTCTCTCCCAGGTGAATGGTGACACTCCTGGGTTGTGCATGCAGTGGTGGGTGTTAGTCTGTGAGTGGGTGGGTGGGTCCCATCCCGTCCCATCGCGTGCGAGCGAGTGAGATGGGCAGGCAAGGGTGAGTGAGTGAGTGAGCGAGCGAGCGAGTGAGTGAGGCGGGTGGGCGAGAGTGAGTGAGTGAGTGAGTAAGTGTGAGTGAGTGAGGCAAGGCTAAAGAGTGAGTGAGTGAGTGAGAGCGGGTGTGGGTGGGTGGGAAGGAAGGAGTAAGGTATGTGTGTTTGCATGTGCTCACCTGTGCATTTGCGGGGGAGGAAGGCGGCTGTTATGTCAGTGTCATTATCAAAAATACGTTTTTCTTTTCCTGTAGGTCATCATACTCGAGCCAATATCATTACTTGATAGGTTTCTGATATATCAATTTATTTTCCTTCAGCTGAACCATTCACATAGTGCACTGAATGTGATAGATGCTGTCACTGAGGGAATACACAAGACCATTTCCCCGAATGAGAACCCAGTAGAATTTACACATACCAACCTGGCTCTGCAATTAAGGAAGTCATTCCTGACAGGGAATATGCTAATCAAGACGAAGATGCCAGTTCAGGTAATGGAGGAATCCATTTCTAGCTATGCCATGCCCATTTCTATCTAAGCTACACCCATTTCTAGCTCGCCCATTTCTAGCTATACCACGCCCATTTCTAGCTTAGCTAAGCTACACCCATTTCTAGCTAAGCTACGCCCAGTTTGTATATGCATTTGAATCAATTTTTATCTCTGAACCCTGAGTTCCCAGAATCTCAATTTAAGGTAACTGAGCAGGATGTTGAATATTTTGAAACTAATTTGACTGGGAGCTATTCCTATTCAGATTTCCTGTAAAATATTGCATATATACACCTGTGCAAAAGTTAAGCACCAGCAAAAACAATAGAACGTAGAAACATGATGGTACAACTAGGCTGCCATACTTTTTGTCCCCGCGTTAGCTGACATTATTCCAAGTACGAAATGCACATGCATGCATGACTTCACGCCGCTTGATGTCCGTGCGTGGCGGGAAACAGCACACGTGTTCAGTTATGTAAAAGTCCAGTTTGAGGTGTAGAACATTACATACAGATTTAGGCGACAAGATTAGGAATTTTGTGTTCATGACCGTGGTTTATTTGTACAGAGAGAATTAGCTCTTGATTGTGAACCGCTATGGCAAGACGAATGTTAAGTGATCGTGTGAAATGGCAAATCATAGGCATGCATACCACTGGTATGTCATGCAGAGAGATTGGCAGACAGCTGAACATTAACCATACTGTAATCAGTCGTTTGATTGCAAAACATGGGCAAACTAACGAGGTGAAGGACAGGCCTAGATCTGGAAGACCGAAGAAGACTACTGCCCGTGATGATCGAGCCCTAGTACGCCTTGTTAGGAGATCTCCATTCACCAACAGCAGAGTGCTCAGCCAGCAATGGGAAACACGCAATAGAGTGTCAATGTCTACCGTCAAAAGGAGACTGTATGCTGCTGGCATGAAAGCTAGGAGACCTGTCAGACGTCCTCTCCTCATTGCACACCACAAAGAGGAGCGTCTGAGGTGGTGCAACGAAAGAAGACACTGGAACATTAGATCCTGGAGACGGGTACACTGGTCCGATGAAAGTCGGTTCCTGCTTCATGCCACAGATGGTCGAACTCGTGTATGGAGGTCCAGAAGCACGGCGTACGACCAACGTAACATCATGGAAGAAGTTCCATTTGGTGGAGGTTCCGTGATGATATGGGGGTGCATCTCATTTGATTGTAAGCTGGATCTGTTGACTGTACCTGGAACACTAAATGGACAAAGATATCAAGATTCCATACTGGATAGAGTTGTGGTCCCTCATTTTGTAAATCATGCACCTGGAACCCACCCTATATTCATGGATGACAACGCCCGACCACATCGTGCTAGAGCTGTGCATGAATACCTCCGCCAGAATGCCATCGAAACCCTACCATGGCCAGCAAGGAGCCCTGACATGAACCCTATTGAGCATATCTGGGACATTCTGGGAAACATGGTGAGAAGGAGGGATCCTCCTGTGCAGAACCTACAGGAATTAACAGACGCACTCCATCTTGAATGGCAACGAATACCACAATGGCGTATCAGTCGGTTGGTGACCAGCATGAGACGTCGTGTCCAGGTCGTCATCCAGGCACAAGGTGGATATACCCGGTATTAATAATGACAGTCTCAAACTCGTGCACAGATGTTAAACTTCGTTTTCAGACACCATTAATGACAATCTAGCCACGTGTGTCAACTGTAGGGCAATAGTTGTCAGTTGTGTCAACGTAACCATATTCAGGCCTCGTTTTCAAGTTCAAACAAAAACATACAGTGTTTCCCCACCATCATAATCAGCATTCCTCTAGTTGCATTATTACCTCTTGCACTAAGATGGATGGGTACATAAATGTTTATGCTATTGCTTTCTTCATAGCACATGAATATACCCTCGCATGTGCGTAAAAATAGGGTGGTGCTTAACTTTTGCACAGGTGTATATATAATAATTATTTAATTGTATATTGCCCAAAGACATACAATTTAGACACTTTCTGAAGACCCTATCATGGCAGATCTACGTCATGGATCAGCTAACAAATGACGTATTTTGATTATGGTGTCAGATACTTGAGTGACTGATCAGATCCCTCCATTGTCCCATTTTAGCTAAATTTCCCAAGAGATTGTTGGTCTCAAATTAAGCCTAACATATGATATATTGAATTAGGAATGAAGATTGTTGCTAACAACAAACACCACGTGAGCGACTGCAGCCAATCAACAAGTTCCTGACATCTTAATAAGAGTTACAGTGACTTGTCCATGATTACATCTAACATAGATTAAAGTTCCTGACAGCTTACTAAGAGTTACAGCGATTTGTCCATGATTACATCTAACATAGATTAAAGTTCCTGACATCTTAATAAGTGTTACAGTGACTTGTCCATGATAACATCTAACATAGATCAAAGTTCCTGACATCTTAATAAGAGTTACAGTGACTTGTCCATGATTACATCTAACATAGATTAAAGTTCCTGACATCTTAATAAGTGTTACAGTGACTTGTCCATGATAACATCTAACATAGATCAAAGTTCCTGACATCTGAATAAGAGTTACAGGGACTTGTCCATGATAACATCTAACATAGATTAAAGTTCCTGACATCTTACTAAGAGTTACAGCGATTTGTCCATGATTACATCTAACATAGATTAAAGTTCCTGACATCTTAATAAGTGTTACAGTGACTTGTCCATGATAACATCTAACATAGATCAAAGTTCCTGACATCTGAATAAGAGTTACAGTGACTTGTCCATGATAACATCTAACATAGATCAAAGTTCCTGACATCTTAAGAGTTACAGTGACTTGTCCATGATTACATCTAATATAGATTAAAGTTCTTGACATCTTAATAAGAGTTACAGTGACTTGTCCATGATTACATCTAACATAGATAAAAGTTCCTGACATCTTAATAAGAGTTACAGTGACTTGTCCATGATTACATCTAACGTAGATTAAAGTTCCCGACATCTGAATAAGAGTTACAGTGACTTGTCCATGATTACGTCTAACATAGATTAAAGTTCCTGACAGCTTAATAAGAGTTACAGTGATTTGTCCATGATTACATCTCCTAACATAGATTAAAGTTCCTGACATCTGAATAAGAGTTACAGTGGCTTGTCCATGATTTCATTTAGCGCAGATCAAAGTTCCTGACATCTTAATAAGAGTTACAGTGACTTGTCCGTGATTACATCTAACGTAGATCAAAGTTCCTGATATCTTAATAAGAGTTACAGTGATTTATCCATGATTACATCTAACATAGATTAAAGTTCCTGACATCTTAATAAGAGTTACAGTGATTTATCCATGATTACATCTAACATAGATTAAAGTTCCTGACATCTGAATAAGAGTTACAGTGACTTGTCCATGATTTCATTTAATGTAGATCAAAGTTCCTGACATCTTAATAAGAGTTACAGTGACTTGTCCATGATTACATCTAATGTAGATCAATGTTCCTGACATCTTAATAAGAGTTACATAGACTTGTCCATAATTACATCTAACATAGATTAAAGTTACTGTCATCTTTATAAGAGTTACAGTGACTTGTCCATAATTACATCTAACATAGATTAAAGTTCCTGTCATCTTTATAAGAGTTACATAGACTTGTCCATGATTACATCTAACATAGATCAAAGTTCCTGACATCTTAATAAGAGTTACATAGACTTGTCCATGATTACATCTAACATAGATTAAAGTTCCTGACATCTTAATAAGAGTTACAGTGACTTGTCCATGATTACATCTAACATAGATTAAAGTTCCTGACATCTTAATAAGAGTTACAGCGATTTGTCCATGATTACATCTAACATAGATTAAAGTTCCTGACATCTTAATAAGTGTTACAGTGACTTGTCCATGATAACATCTAACATAGATCAAAGTTCCTGACATCTTAGTAAGAGTTACAGTGACTTGTCCATGATTACATCTAAAATAGATTAAAGTTCCTGACATCTTAATAAGAGTTACAGTGACTTGTCCATGATTACATCTAATGTAGGTTAAAGTTCCCGCCATCTTAATAAGAGTTACAGTGACTTGTCCATGATTACATCTAACATAGATTAAAGTTCCTGACAGCTTAATAAGAGTTACAGTGATTTGTCCATGATTACATCTAACATAGATCAAAGTTCCCGCCATCTTAATAAGAGTTACAGTGACTTGTCCATGATTACATCTAACATAGATTAAAGTTCCTGACAGCTTAATAAAAGTTACAGTGATTTGTCCATGATTACATCTAACATAGATTAAAGTTCCTGACATCTGAATAAGAGTTACAGTGACTTGTCCAAGATTTCATTTAGCGCGGATCAAAGTTCCTGACATCTTAATAACAGTTACAGTGACTTGTCCATGATTACATCTAACGTAGATTAAAGTTCCTGGCATCTTAATAATAGTTACAGTGACTTGTCCATGATTACATCTAACATAGATTAAAGTTCCTGGCATCTTAATAATAGTTACAGTGACTTGTCCATGATTACATTTAACATAGATTAAAGTTCCTGACATCTTAATAAGAGTTACAGTGACTTGTCCATGATTACATGTAACATAGATTAAAGTTCCTGGCATCTTAATAAGAGTTACAGTGACTTGTCCATGATTACATCTAACGTAGATCAAAGTTCCTGACATCTTAAGAGTTACAGTGACTTGTCCATGATTACATCTAATATAGATTAAAGTTCTTGACATCTTAATAAGAGTTACAGTAACTTGTCCATGATTACATCTAACATAGATTAAAGTTCCTGACATCTTAATAAGAGTTACAGTGACTTGTCCATGAGTACATCTAACTTAGATTAAAGTTCCTGACATCTTAATAAGAGTTACAGTGACTTGTCCATGATTACATCTAATATAGATTAAAGTTCCTGGCATCTTAATAAGAGTTACAGTGACTTGTCCATGATTACATCTAACGTAGATCAAAGTTCCTGACATCTTAATAAGAGTTACAGTGACTTGTCCATGATTACATCTAACGTAGATTAAAGTTCCTGGCATCTTAATAATAGTTACAGTGACTTGTCCATGATTACATCTAACATAGATTAAAGTTCCTGGCATATTAATAATAGTTACAGTGACTTGTCCATGATTACATCTAACATAGATTAAAGTTCCTGACATCTTAATAAGAGTTACAGTGACTTGTCCATGATTACATCTAACATAGATTAAAGTTCCTGACATCTTAATAAGTGTTACAGTGACTTGTCCATGATAACATCTAACATAGATCAAAGTTCCTGACATCTGAATAAGAGTTACAGGGACTTGTCCATGATAACATCTAACATAGATTAAAGTTCCTGACATCTTACTAAGAGTTACAGCGATTTGTCCATGATTACATCTAACATAGATTAAAGTTCCTGACATCTTAATAAGTGTTACAGTGACTTGTCCATGATAACATCTAACATAGATCAAAGTTCCTGACATCTGAATAAGAGTTACAGTGACTTGTCCATGATAACATCTAACATAGATCAAAGTTCCTGACATCTTAATAAGAGTTACGGTGACTTGTCCATGATTACATCTAACATAGATTAAAGTTCCTGACATCTTAATAAGAGTTACAGTGACTTGTCCATGATTACATCTAACATAGATAAAAGTTCCTGACATCTTAATAAGAGTTACAGTGACTTGTCCATGATTACATCTAACGTAGATTAAAGTTCCCGACATCTGAATAAGAGTTACAGTGACTTGTCCATGATTACGTCTAACATAGATTAAAGTTCCTGACAGCTTAATAAGAGTTACAGTGATTTGTCCATGATTACATCTCCTAACATAGATTAAAGTTCCTGACATCTGAATAAGAGTTACAGTGACTTGTCCATGATTTCATTTAGCGCAGATCAAAGTTCCTGACATCTTAATAAGAGTTACAGTGACTTGTCCGTGATTACATCTAACGTAGATCAAAGTTCCTGATATCTTAATAAGAGTTACAGTGATTTATCCATGATTACATCTAACATAGATTAAAGTTCCTGACATCTGAATAAGAGTTACAGTGACTTGTCCATGATTTCATTTAATGTAGATCAAAGTTCCTGACATCTTAATAAGAGTTACAGTGACTTGTCCATGATTACATCTAATGTAGATCAATGTTCCTGACATCTTAATAAGAGTTACATAGACTTGTCCATAATTACATCTAACATAGATTAAAGTTACTGTCATCTTTATAAGAGTTACAGTGACTTGTCCATAATTACATCTAACATAGATTAAAGTTCCTGTCATCTTTATAAGAGTTAAATAGACTTGTCCATGATTACATCTAACATAGATCAAAGTTCCTGACATCTTAATAAGAGTTACATAGACTTGTCCATGATTACATCTAACATAGATTAAAGTTCCTGACATCTTAATAAGAGTTACAGTGACTTGTCCATGATTACATCTAACATAGATTAAAGTTCCTGACATCTTAATAAGAGTTACAGCGATTTGTCCATGATTACATCTAACATAGATTAAAGTTCCTGACATCTTAATAAGTGTTACAGTGACTTGTCCATGATAACATCTAACATAGATCAAAGTTCCTGACATCTTAGTAAGAGTTACAGTGACTTGTCCATGATTACATCTAAAATAGATTAAAGTTCCTGACATCTTAATAAGAGTTACAGTGACTTGTCCATGATTACATCTAATGTAGGTTAAAGTTCCCGCCATCTTAATAAGAGTTACAGTGACTTGTCCATGATTACATCTAACATAGATTAAAGTTCCTGACAGCTTAATAAGAGTTACAGTGATTTGTCCATGATTACATCTAACATAGATCAAAGTTCCCTCCATCTTAATAAGAGTTACAGTGACTTGTCCATGATTACATCTAACATAGATTAAAGTTCCTGACAGCTTAATAAAAGTTACAGTGATTTGTCCATGATTACATCTCCTAACATAGATTAAAGTTCCTGACATCTGAATAAGAGTTACAGTTACTTGTCCAAGATTTCATTTAGCGCGGATCAAAGTTCCTGACATCTTAATAACAGTTACAGTGACTTGTCCATGATTACATCTAACGTAGATTAAAGTTCCTGGCATCTTAATAATAGTTACAGTGACTTGTCCATGATTACATCTAACATAGATTAAAGTTCCTGGCATCTTAATAATAGTTACAGTGACTTGTCCATGATTACATTTAACATAGATTAAAGTTCCTGACATCTTAATAAGAGTTACAGTGACTTGTCCATGATTACATGTAACATAGATTAAAGTTCCTGGCATCTTAATAAGAGTTACAGTGACTTGTCCATGATTACATCTAACGTAGATCAAAGTTCCTGACATCTTAAGAGTTACAGTGACTTGTCCATGATTACATCTAATATAGATTAAAGTTCTTGACATCTTAATAAGAGTTACAGTAACTTGTCCATGATTACATCTAACATAGATTAAAGTTCCTGACATCTGAATAAGAGTTACAGTGACTTGTCCATGATTTCATTTAATGTAGATCAAAGTTCCTGACATCTTAATAAGAGTTACAGTGACTTGTCCATGATTACATCTAATGTAGATCAATGTTCCTGACATCTTAATAAGAGTTACATAGACTTGTCCATAATTACATCTAACATAGATTAAAGTTACTGTCATCTTTATAAGAGTTACAGTGACTTGTCCATAATTACATCTAACATAGATTAAAGTTCCTGTCATCTTTATAAGAGTTACATAGACTTGTCCATGATTACATCTAACATAGATCAAAGTTCCTGACATCTTAATAAGAGTTACATAGACTTGTCCATGATTACATCTAACATAGATTAAAGTTGCTGACATCTTAATAAGAGTTACAGTGACTTGTCCATGATTACATCTAACATAGATTAAAGTTCCTGACATCTTAATAAGAGTTACAGCGATTTGTCCATGATTACATCTAACATAGATTAAAGTTCCTGACATCTTAATAAGTGTTACAGTGACTTGTCCATGATAACATCTAACATAGATCAAAGTTCCTGTCATCTTAGTAAGAGTTACAGTGACTTGTACATGATTACATCTAAAATAGATTAAAGTTCCTGACATCTTAATAAGAGTTACAGTGACTTGTCCATGATTACATCTAATGTAGGTTAAAGTTCCCGCCATCTTAATAAGAGTTACAGTGACTTGTCCATGATTACATCTAACATAGATTAAAGTTCCTGACAGCTTAATAAGAGTTACAGTGATTTGTCCATGATTACATCTAACATAGATCAAAGTTCCCGCCATCTTAATAAGAGTTACAGTGACTTGTCCATGATTACATCTAACATAGATTAAAGTTCCTGACAGCTTAATAAAAGTTACAGTGATTTGTCCATGATTACATCTCCTAACATAGATTAAAGTTCCTGACATCTGAATAAGAGTTACAGTGACTTGTCCAAGATTTCATTTAGCGCGGATCAAAGTTCCTGACATCTTAATAACAGTTACAGTGACTTGTCCATGATTACATCTAACGTAGATTAAAGTTCCTGGCATCTTAATAATAGTTACAGTGACTTGTCCATGATTACATCTAACATAGATTAAAGTTCCTGGCATCTTAATAATAGTTACAGTGACTTGTCCATGATTACATTTAACATAGATTAAAGTTCCTGACATCTTAATAAGAGTTACAGTGACTTGTCCATGATTACATGTAACATAGATTAAAGTTCCTGGCATCTTAATAAGAGTTACAGTGACTTGTCCATGATTACATCTAACGTAGATCAAAGTTCCTGACATCTTAATAAGAGTTACAGTGACTTGTCCATGATTACATCTAACGTAGATTAAAGTTCCTGGCATCTTAATAATAGTTACAGTGACTTGTCCATGATTACATCTAACATAGATTAAAGTTCCTGGCATATTAATAATAGTTACAGTGACTTGTCCATGATTACATCTAACATAGATTAAAGTTCCTGACATCTTAATAAGAGTTACAGTGACTTGTCCATGATTACATCTAACATAGATTAAAGTTCCTGACATCTGAATAAGAGTTACAGTGACTTGTCCATGATTACATCTAACATAGATTAAAGTTCCTGACATCTTAATGAGAGTTACAGTGACTTGTCCATGATTACATCTAACATAGATTAAAGTTCCTGACATCTTAATAAGAGTTACAGTGACTTGTCCATGATTACATCTAACATAGATCAAAATTCCTCACATCTTAATAATAGTTACAGTGACTTGTCCATGATTACATCTAACCTAGATTAAAGTTCCTGGCATCTTAATAATAGTTACAGTGACTTGTCCATGATTACATCTAACATAGATTAAAGTTTCTGGCATCTTAATAATAGTTACAGTGACTTGTCCATGATTACATCTAACGTAGATCAAAGTTCCTGACATCTTAAGAGTTACAGTGACTTGTCCATGATTACATCTAATATAGATTAAAGTTCTTCACATCTTAATAAGAGTTACAGTGACTTGTCCATGATTACATCTAACATAGATTAAAGTTCCTGACATCTTAATAAGAGTTACAGTGACTTGTCCATGAGTACATCTAACATAGATCAAAGTTCCTGACATCTTAATAAGAGTTACAGTGACTTGTCCATGATTACATCTAACAGATTAAAATTCCTGACATCTTAATAAGAGTTACAGCGACTTGTCCATAATTACATCTAACATAGATTAAAGTTCCTGTCATCTTAATAATAGTTAAAGTGACTTGTCCATGATTACATCTAACCTAGATTAAAGTTCCTGGCATCTTAATAATAGTTACAGTGACTTGTCCATGATTACATCTAACATAGATTAAAGTTCCTGGCATCTTAATAATAGTTACAGTGACTTGTCCATGATTACATCTAACGTAGATCAAAGTTCCTGACATCTTAAGAGTTACAGTGACTTGTCCATGATTACATCTAATATAGATTAAAGTTCTTCACATCTTAATAAGAGTTACAGTGACTTGTCCATGATTACATCTAACATAGATTAAAGTTCCTGACATCTTAATAAGAGTTACAGTGACTTGTCCATGAGTACATCTAACATAGATCAAAGTTCCTGACATCTTAATAAGAGTTACAGTGACTTGTCCATGATTACATCTAACAGATTAAAATTCCTGACATCTTAATAAGAGTTACAGCGACTTGTCCATAATTACATCTAACATAGATTAAAGTTCCTGTCATCTTAATAATTGTTACAGTGACTTGTCCATGAGTACATCTAACATAGATTAAAGCTCTTGACATCTTAATAATAGTTACAGTGACTTGTCCATGATTACATCTAACATAGATTAAAGTTCCTGGCATCTTAATAATAGTTACAGTGACTTGTCCATGATTACATCTAACATAGATTAAAGTTCCTGACATCTTAATAAGAGTTACAGTGACTTGTCCATAATTACATCTAACATAGATTAAAGTTCCTGACATCTGAATAAGAGTTACAGTGACTTGTCCATGATTACATCTAACATAGATTAAAGTTCCTGACATCTTAATGAGAGTTACAGTGACTTGTCCATGATTACATCTAACATAGATTAACGCTCTTGACATCTTAAAAAGAGTTACAGTGACTTGTCCATGATTACATCTAACATAGATTAAAGTTACTGTCATCTTTATAAGAGTTACAGTGACTTGTCCATAATTACATCTAACATAGATCAAAGTTCCTGACATCTTAATAAGAGTTACATAGACTTGTTCATGATTACATCTAACATAGATTAAAGTTCCTGACATCTTAATAAGAGTTACGGTGACTTGTCCATGATTACATCTAACATATATTAAAGTTCCTGACATCTTAATAAGAGTTACAGTGACTTGTCCATGATTACATCTAACATAGATCAAAATTCCTCACATCTTAATAATAGTTACAGTGACTTGTCCATGATTACATCTAACGTAGATTAAAGTTCCTGGAATCTTAATAATAGTTACAGTGACTTGTCCATGATTACATCTAACATAGATTAAAGTTCCTGACATCTTAATAATAGTTACAGTGACTTGACCATGATTACATCTAACGTAGATTAAAGTTCCTGACATCTTAATAAGAGTTACAGTGACTTGTCCATGATTACATCTAACATAGATTAAAGTTCCTGGCATCTTAATAAGAGTTACAGTGACTTGTCCATGATTACATCTAATATAGATTAAAGTTCTTGACATCTTAATAAGAGTTACAGTGACTTGTCCATGATTACATCTAACATAGATTAAAGTTCCTGACATCTTAATAAGAGTTACAGTGACTTGTCCATGAGTACATCTAACATAGATCAAAGTTCCTGACATCTTAATAAGAGTTACAGTGACTTGTCCATGATTACATCTAACAGATTAAAATTCCTGACATCTTAATAAGAGTTACAGCGACTTGTCCATAATTACATCTAACATAGATTAAAGTTCCTGTCATCTTAATAATAGTTACAGTGACTTGTCCATGAGTACATCTAACATAGATTAAAGTTCCTGGCATCTTAATAAGTGTTACAGTGACTTGTCCATGATTACATCTAACATAGATTAAAGCTCTTGACATCTTAATAATAGTTACAGTGACTTGTCCATGATTACATCTAACATAGATTAAAGTTCCTGGCATCTTAATAATAGTTACATTGACTTGTCCATGATTACATCTAACATAGATTAAAGTTCCTGACATCTTAATAAGAGTTACAGTGACTTGTCCATAATTACATCTAACATAGATTAAAGTTCCTGACATCTGAATAAGAGTTACAGTGACTTGTCCATGATTACATCTAACATAGATTAAAGTTCCTGACATATTAATGAGAGTTACAGTGACTTGTCCATGATTACATCTAACATAGATTAAAGCTCTTGACATCTTAAAAAGAGTTACAGTGACTTGTCCATGATTACATCTAACATAGATTAAAGTTACTGTCATCTTTATAAGAGTTACAGTGACTTGTCCATAATTACATCTAACATAGATCAAAGTTCCTGACATCTTAATAAGAGTTACAGTGACTTGTCCATGATTACATCTAAAATAGATTAAAGTTCCTGACATCTTAATAAGAGTTACAGTGACTTGTCCATGATTACATCTAATGTAGGTTAAAGTTCCCGCCATCTTAATAAGAGTTACAGTGACTTGTCCATGATTACATCTAACATAGATTAAAGTTCCTGACAGCTTAATAAGAGTTACAGTGATTTGTCCATGATTACATCTAACATAGATCAAAGTTCCCGCCATCTTAATAAGAGTTACAGTGACTTGTCCATGATTACATCTAACATAGATTAAAGTTCCTGACAGCTTAATAAAAGTTACAGTGATTTGTCCATGATTACATCTCCTAACATAGATTAAAGTTCCTGACATCTGAATAAGAGTTACAGTGACTTGTCCAAGATTTCATTTAGCGCGGATCAAAGTTCCTGACATCTTAATAACAGTTACAGTGACTTGTCCATGATTACATCTAACGTAGATTAAAGTTCCTGGCATCTTAATAATAGTTACAGTGACTTGTCCATGATTACATCTAACATAGATTAAAGTTCCTGGCATCTTAATAATAGTTACAGTGACTTGTCCATGATTACATTTAACATAGATTAAAGTTCCTGACATCTTAATAAGAGTTACAGTGACTTGTCCATGATTACATGTAACATAGATTAAAGTTCCTGGCATCTTAATAAGAGTTACAGTGACTTGTCCATGATTACATCTAACGTAGATCAAAGTTCCTGACATCTTAAGAGTTACAGTGACTTGTCCATGATTACATCTAATATAGATTAAAGTTCTTGACATCTTAATAAGAGTTACAGTAACTTGTCCATGATTACATCTAACATAGATTAAAGTTCCTGACATCTTAATAAGAGTTACAGTGACTTGTCCATGAGTACATCTAACTTAGATTAAAGTTCCTGACATCTTAATAAGAGTTACAGTGACTTGTCCATGATTACATCTAATATAGATTAAAGTTCCTGGCATCTTAATAAGAGTTACAGTGACTTGTCCATGATTACATCTAACGTAGATCAAAGTTCCTGACATCTTAATAAGAGTTACAGTGACTTGTCCATGATTACATCTAACGTAGATTAAAGTTCCTGGCATCTTAATAATAGTTACAGTGACTTGTCCATGATTACATCTAACATAGATTAAAGTTCCTGGCATATTAATAATAGTTACAGTGACTTGTCCATGATTACATCTAACATAGATTAAAGTTCCTGACATCTTAATAAGAGTTACAGTGACTTGTCCATGATTACATCTAACATAGATTAAAGTTCCTGACATCTGAATAAGAGTTACAGTGACTTGTCCATGATTACATCTAACATAGATTAAAGTTCCTGACATCTTAATGAGAGTTACAGTGACTTGTCCATGATTACATCTAACATAGATTAAAGTTCCTGACATCTTAATAAGAGTTACAGTGACTTGTCCATGATTACATCTAACATAGATCAAAATTCCTCACATCTTAATAATAGTTACAGTGACTTGTCCATGATTACATCTAACCTAGATTAAAGTTCCTGGCATCTTAATAATAGTTACAGTGACTTGTCCATGATTACATCTAACATAGATTAAAGTTCCTGGCATCTTAATAATAGTTACAGTGACTTGTCCATGATTACATCTAACGTAGATCAAAGTTCCTGACATCTTAAGAGTTACAGTGACTTGTCCATGATTACATCTAATATAGATTAAAGTTCTTCACATCTTAATAAGAGTTACAGTGACTTGTCCATGATTACATCTAACATAGATTAAAGTTCCTGACATCTTAATAAGAGTTACAGTGACTTGTCCATGAGTACATCTAACATAGATCAAAGTTCCTGACATCTTAATAAGAGTTACAGTGACTTGTCCATGATTACATCTAACAGATTAAAATTCCTGACATCTTAATAAGAGTTACAGCGACTTGTCCATAATTACATCTAACATAGATTAAAGTTCCTGTCATCTTAATAATAGTTAAAGTGACTTGTCCATGATTACATCTAACCTAGATTAAAGTTCCTGGCATCTTAATAATAGTTACAGTGACTTGTCCATGATTACATCTAACATAGATTAAAGTTCCTGGCATCTTAATAATAGTTACAGTGACTTGTCCATGATTACATCTAACGTAGATCAAAGTTCCTGACATCTTAAGAGTTACAGTGACTTGTCCATGATTACATCTAATATAGATTAAAGTTCTTCACATCTTAATAAGAGTTACAGTGACTTGTCCATGATTACATCTAACATAGATTAAAGTTCCTGACATCTTAATAAGAGTTACAGTGACTTGTCCATGAGTACATCTAACATAGATCAAAGTTCCTGACATCTTAATAAGAGTTACAGTGACTTGTCCATGATTACATCTAACAGATTAAAATTCCTGACATCTTAATAAGAGTTACAGCGACTTGTCCATAATTACATCTAACATAGATTAAAGTTCCTGTCATCTTAATAATAGTTACAGTGACTTGTCCATGAGTACATCTAACATAGATTAAAGCTCTTGACATCTTAATAATAGTTACAGTGACTTGTCCATGATTACATCTAACATAGATTAAAGTTCCTGGCATCTTAATAATAGTTACAGTGACTTGTCCATGATTACATCTAACATAGATTAAAGTTCCTGACATCTTAATAAGAGTTACAGTGACTTGTCCATAATTACATCTAACATAGATTAAAGTTCCTGACATCTGAATAAGAGTTACAGTGACTTGTCCATGATTACATCTAACATAGATTAAAGTTCCTGACATCTTAATGAGAGTTACAGTGACTTGTCCATGATTACATCTAACATAGATTAAAGCTCTTGACATCTTAAAAAGAGTTACAGTGACTTGTCCATGATTACATCTAACATAGATTAAAGTTACTGTCATCTTTATAAGAGTTACAGTGACTTGTCCATAATTACATCTAACATAGATCAAAGTTCCTGACATCTTAATAAGAGTTACATAGACTTGTTCATGATTACATCTAACATAGATTAAAGTTCCTGACATCTTAATAAGAGTTACGGTGACTTGTCCATGATTACATCTAACATATATTAAAGTTCCTGACATCTTAATAAGAGTTACAGTGACTTGTCCATGATTACATCTAACATAGATCAAAATTCCTCACATCTTAATAATAGTTACAGTGACTTGTCCATGATTACATCTAACGTAGATTAAAGTTCCTGGCATCTTAATAATAGTTACAGTGACTTGTCCATGATTACATCTAACATAGATTAAAGTTCCTGACATCTTAATAATAGTTACAGTGACTTGACCATGATTACATCTAACGTAGATTAAAGTTCCTGACATCTTAATAAGAGTTACAGTGACTTGTCCATGATTACATCTAACATAGATTAAAGTTCCTGGCATCTTAATAAGAGTTACAGTGACTTGTCCATGATTACATCTAATATAGATTAAAGTTCTTGACATCTTAATAAGAGTTACAGTGATTTGTCCATGATTACATCTAACATAGATTAAAGTTCCTGACATCTTAATAAGAGTTACAGTGACTTGTCCATGAGTACATCTAACATAGATCAAAGTTCCTGACATCTTAATAAGAGTTACAGTGACTTGTCCATGATTACATCTAACAGATTAAAATTCCTGACATCTTAATAAGAGTTACAGCGACTTGTCCATAATTACATCTAACATAGATTAAAGTTCCTGTCATCTTAATAATAGTTACAGTGACTTGTCCATGAGTACATCTAACATAGATTAAAGTTCCTGGCATCTTAATAAGTGTTACAGTGACTTGTCCATGATTACATCTAACATAGATTAAAGCTCTTGACATCTTAATAATAGTTACAGTGACTTGTCCATGATTACATCTAACATAGATTAAAGTTCCTGGCATCTTAATAATAGTTACATTGACTTGTCCATGATTACATCTAACATAGATTAAAGTTCCTGACATCTTAATAAGAGTTACAGTGACTTGTCCATAATTACATCTAACATAGATTAAAGTTCCTGACATCTGAATAAGAGTTACAGTGACTTGTCCATGATTACATCTAACATAGATTAAAGTTCCTGACATATTAATGAGAGTTACAGTGACTTGTCCATGATTACATCTAACATAGATTAAAGCTCTTGACATCTTAAAAAGAGTTACAGTGACTTGTCCATGATTACATCTAACATAGATTAAAGTTACTGTCATCTTTATAAGAGTTACAGTGACTTGTCCATAATTACATCTAACATAGATCAAAGTTCCTGACATCTTAATAAGAGTTACATAGACTTGTTCATGATTACATCTAACATAGATTAAAGTTCCTGACATCTTAATAAGAGTTACGGTGACTTGTCCATGATTACATCTAACATAGATTAAAGTTCCTGGCATCTTAATAAGAGTTACAGTGACTTGTCCATGATTACATCTAATATAGATTAAAGTTCTTGACATCTTAATAAGAGTTACAGTGATTTGTCCATGATTACATCTAACATAGATTAAAGTTCCTGACATCTTAATAAGAGTTACAGTGACTTGTCCATGAGTACATCTAACATAGATCAAAGTTCCTGACATCTTAATAAGAGTTACAGTGACTTGTCCATGATTACATCTAACAGATTAAAATTCCTGACATCTTAATAAGAGTTACAGCGACTTGTCCATAATTACATCTAACATAGATTAAAGTTCCTGTCATCTTAATAATAGTTACAGTGACTTGTCCATGAGTACATCTAACATAGATTAAAGTTCCTGGCATCTTAATAAGTGTTACAGTGACTTGTCCATGATTACATCTAACATAGATTAAAGCTCTTGACATCTTAATAATAGTTACAGTGACTTGTCCATGATTACATCTAACATAGATTAAAGTTCCTGGCATCTTAATAATAGTTACATTGACTTGTCCATGATTACATCTAACATAGATTAAAGTTCCTGACATCTTAATAAGAGTTACAGTGACTTGTCCATAATTACATCTAACATAGATTAAAGTTCCTGACATCTGAATAAGAGTTACAGTGACTTGTCCATGATTACATCTAACATAGATTAAAGTTCCTGACATATTAATGAGAGTTACAGTGACTTGTCCATGATTACATCTAACATAGATTAAAGCTCTTGACATCTTAAAAAGAGTTACAGTGACTTGTCCATGATTACATCTAACATAGATTAAAGTTACTGTCATCTTTATAAGAGTTACAGTGACTTGTCCATAATTACATCTAACATAGATCAAAGTTCCTGACATCTTAATAAGAGTTACATAGACTTGTTCATGATTACATCTAACATAGATTAAAGTTCCTGACATCTTAATAAGAGTTACGGTGACTTGTCCATGATTACATCTAACATAGATTAAAGTTCCTGACATCTTAATAAGAGTTACAGTGACTTGTCCATGATTACATCTAACATAGATCAAAATTCCTCACATCTTAATAATAGTTACAGTGACTTGTCCATGATTACATCTAACGTAGATTAAAGTTCCTGGCATCTTAATAATAGTTACAGTGACTTGTCCATGATTACATCTAACATAGATTAAAGTTCCTGACATCTTAATAATAGTTACAGTGACTTGACCATGATTACATCTAACGTAGATTAAAGTTCCTGACATCTTAATAAGAGTTACAGTGACTTGTCCATGATTACATCTAATATAGATTAAAGTTCCTGACATCTTAATAAGAGTTAAAGTGACTTGTCCATGATTACATCTAACATAGATTAAAGTTCCTGGCATCTTAATAATAGTTACAGTGACTTGTCCATGATTACATCTAACATAGATTAAAGTTCCTGGCATCTTAATAATAGTTACAGTGACTTGTCCATGATTACATCTAACGTAGATCAAAGTTCCTGACATCTTAAGAGTTACAGTGACTTGTCCATGATTACATCTAATATAGATTAAAGTTCTTGACATCTTAATAAGAGTTACAGTGACTTGTCCATGATTACATCTAACATAGATTAAAGTTCCTGACATCTTAATAAGAGTTACAGTGACTTGTCCATGATTACATCTAATAGATTAAAATTCCTGACATCTTAATAAGAGTTACAGCGACTTGTCCATAATTACATCTAACATAGATTAAAGTTCCTGTCATCTTAATAATAGTTACAGTGACTTGTCCATGAGTACATCTAACATAGATTAAAGTTCCTGGCATCTTAATAAGTGTTACAGTGACTTGTCCATGATTACATCTAACATAGATTAAAGCTCTTGACATCTTAATAATAGTTACAGTGACTTGTCCATGATTACATCTAACATAGATTAAAGTTCCTGGCATCTTAATAATAGTTACAGTGACTTGTCCATGATTACATCTAACATAGATTGAAGTTCCTGACATCTTAATAAGAGTTACAGTGACTTGTCCATAATTACATCTAACATAGATTAAAGTTCCTGACATCTGAATAAGAGTTACAGTGACTTGTCCATGATTACATCTAACATAGATTAAAGTTCCTGACATCTTAATGAGAGTTACAGTGACTTGTCCATGATTAGAACCTAACATAGATTAAAGCTCTTGACATCTTAAAAAGAGTTACAGTGACTTGTCCATGATTACATCTAACATAGATTAAAGTTACTGTCATCTTTATAAGAGTTACAGTGACTTGTCCATAATTACATCTAACATAGATCAAAGTTCCTGACATCTTAATAAGAGTTACATAGACTTGTTCATGATTACATCTAACATAGATTAAAGTTCCTGGCATCTTAATAATAGTTACAGTGACTTGTCCATGATTACATCTAACATAGATTAAAGTTCCTGGCATCTTAATAATAGTTACAGTGACTTGTCCATGATTACATCTAACGTAGATCAAAGTTCCTGACATCTTAAGAGTTACAGTGACTTGTCCATGATTACATCTAATATAGATTAAAGTTCTTGACATCTTAATAAGAGTTACAGTGACTTGTCCATGATTACATCTAACATAGATTAAAGTTCCTGACATCTTAATAAGAGTTACAGTGACTTGTCCATGAGTACATCTAACATAGATCAAAGTTCCTGACATCTTAATAAGAGTTACAGTGACTTGTCCATGATTACATCTAACAGATTAAAATTCCTGACATCTTAATAAGAGTTACAGCGACTTGTCCATAATTACATCTAACATAGATTAAAGTTCCTGTCATCTTAATAATAGTTACAGTGACTTGTCCATGAGTACATCTAACATAGATTAAAGTTCCTGGCATCTTAATAAGTGTTACAGTGACTTGTCCATGATTACATCTAACATAGATTAAAGCTCTTGACATCTTAATAATAGTTACAGTGACTTGTCCATGATTACATCTAACATAGATTAAAGTTCCTGGCATCTTAATAATAGTTACAGTGACTTGTCCATGATTACATCTAACATAGATTGAAGTTCCTGACATCTTAATAAGAGTTACAGTGACTTGTCCATAATTACATCTAACATAGATTAAAGTTCCTGACATCTGAATAAGAGTTACAGTGACTTGTCCATGATTACATCTAACATAGATTAAAGTTCCTGACATCTTAATGAGAGTTACAGTGACTTGTCCATGATTACATCTAACATAGATTAAAGCTCTTGACATCTTAAAAAGAGTTACAGTGACTTGTCCATGATTACATCTAACATAGATTAAAGTTACTGTCATCTTTATAAGAGTTACAGTGACTTGTCCATAATTACATCTAACATAGATCAAAGTTCCTGACATCTTAATAAGAGTTACATAGACTTGTTCATGATTACATCTAACATAGATTAAAGTTCCTGACATCTTAATAAGAGTTACGGTAACTTGTCCATGATTACATCTAACATAGATTAAAGTTCCTGACATCTTAATAAGAGTTACAGTGACTTGTCCATGATTACATCTAACATAGATCAAAATTCCTCACATCTTAATAATAGTTACAGTGACTTGTCCATGATTACATCTAACGTAGATTAAAGTTCCTGGCATCTTAATAATAGTTACAGTGACTTGTCCATGATTACATCTAACATAGATTAAAGTTCCTGACATCTTAATAATAGTTACAGTGACTTGACCATGATTACATCTAACGTAGATTAAAGTTCCTGACATCTTAATAAGAGTTACAGTGACTTGTCCATGATTACATCTAATATAGATTAAAGTTCCTGGCATCTTAATAAGAGTTACAGTGACTTGTCCATGATTACATCTAACGTAGATCAAAGTTCCTGACATCTTAAGAGTTACAATGACTTGTCCATGATTACATCTAATATAGATTAAAGTTCCTGACATCTTAATAAGAGTTACAGTGACTTGTCCATGATTACATCTAACAGATTAAAATTCCTGACATCTTAATAAGAGTTACAGTGACTTGTCCATGATTACATCTCCTAACATAGATTAAAGTTCCTGTCATCTTAATAATAGTTACAGTGACTTGTCCATGATTACATCTAACATAGATTAAAGTTCCTGACATCTTAATAATAGTTACAGTGACTTGACCATGATTACATCTAACGTAGATTAAAGTTCCTGACATCTTAATAAGAGTTACAGTGACTTGTCCATGATTGCATCTAATATAGATTAAAGTTCCTGACATCTTAATAAGAGTTACAGTGACTTGTCCATGATTACATCTAACATAGATTAAAGTTCCTGGCATCTTAATAATAGTTACAGTGACTTGTCCATGATTACATCTAACATAGATTAAAGTTCCTGGCATCTTAATAATAGTTACAGTGACTTGTCCATGATTAAATCTAACACAGATTAAAGTTCCTGACATCTTAATAAGAGTTACAGTGACTTGTCCATGATTACATCTAACATAGATTAAAGTTCCTGACATCTTAATAAGAGTTACAGTGACTTGTCCATGAGTACATCTAACATAGATCAAAGTTCCTGACATCTTAATAAGAGTTACAGTGACTTGTCCATGATTACATCTAACAGATTAAAATTCCTGACATCTTAATAAGAGTTACAGCGACTTGTCCATAATTACATCTAACATAGATTAAAGTTCCTGTCATCTTAATAATAGTTACAGTGACTTGTCCATGAGTACATCTAACATAGATTAAAGTTCCTGACATCTTAATAAGTGTTACAGTGACTTGTCCATGATTACATCTAACATAGATTAAAGCTCTTGACATCTTAATAATAGTTACAGTGACTTGTCCATGATTACATCTAACATAGATTAAAGTTCCTGGCATCTTAATAATAGTTACAGTGACTTGTCCATGATTACATCTAACATAGATTAACGTTCCTGACATCTTAATAAGAGTTACAGTGACTTGTCCATAATTACATCTAACATAGATTAAAGTTCCTGACATCTGAATAAGAGTTACAGTGACTTGTCCATGATTACATCTAACATAGATTAAAGTTCCTGACATCTTAATGAGAGTTACAGTGACTTGTCCATGATTACATCTAACATAGATTAAAGCTCTTGACATCTTAAAAAGAGTTACAGTGACTTGTCCATGATTACATCTAACATAGATTAAAGTTACTGTCATCTTTATAAGAGTTACAGTGACTTGTCCATAATTACATCTAACATAGATCAAAGTTCCTGACATCTTAATAAGAGTTACATAGACTTGTTCATGATTACATCTAACATAGATTAAAGTTCCTGACATCTTAATAAGAGTTACGGTGACTTGTCCATGATTACATCTAACATAGATTAAAGTTCCTGACATCTTAATAAGAGTTACAGTGACTTGTCCATGATTACATCTAACATAGATCAAAATTCCTCACATCTTAATAATAGTTACAGTGACTTGTCCATGATTACATCTAACGTAGATTAAAGTTCCTGGCATCTTAATAATAGTTACAGTGACTTGTCCATGATTACATCTAACATAGATTAAAGTTCCTGACATCTTAATAATAGTTACAGTGACTTGACCATGATTACATCTAACGTAGATTAAAGTTCCTGACATCTTAATAAGAGTTACAGTGACTTGTCCATGATTACATCTAATATAGATTAAAGTTCCTGACATCTTAATAAGAGTTAAAGTGACTTGTCCATGATTACATCTAACATAGATTAAAGTTCCTGGCATCTTAATAATAGTTACAGTGACTTGTCCATGATTACATCTAACATAGATTAAAGTTCCTGGCATCTTAATAATAGTTACAGTGACTTGTCCATGATTACATCTAACATAGATTAAAGTTCCTGACATCTTAATACGAGTTACAGTGACTTGTCCATGATTACATCTAACATAGATTAAAGTTCCTGGCATCTTAATAAGAGTTACAGTGACTTGTCCATGATTACATCTAACGTAGATCAAAGTTCCTGACATCTTAAGAGTTACAGTGACTTGTCCATGATTACATCTAATATAGATTAAAGTTCCTGACATCTTAATAAGAGTTACAGTGACTTGTCCATGATTACATCTAACAGATTAAAATTCCTGACATCTTAATAAGAGTTACAGTGACTTGTCCATAATTACATCTAACATAGATTAAAGTTCCTGTCATCTTAATAATAGTTACAGTGACTTGTCCATGATTACATCTAACATAGATTAAAGTTCCTGACATCTTAATAATAGTTACAGTGACTTGACCATGATTACATCTAACATAGATTAAAGTTCCTGACATCTTAATAAGAGTTACAGTGACTTGTCAATGATTACATCTAATATAGATTAAAGTTCCTGACATCTTAATAAGAGTTACAGTGACTTGTCCATGATTACATCTAATATAGATTAAAGTTCCTGACATCTTAATAAGAGTTACAGTGACTTGTCCATGATTACATCTAACATAGATTAAAGTTCCTGACATCTTAATAAGAGTTACAGTGACTTGTCCATGAGTACATCTAACATAGATCAAAGTTCCTGACATCTTAATAAGAGTTACAGTGACTTGTCCATGATTACATCTAACAGATTAAAATTCCTGACATCTTAATAAGAGTTACAGTGACTTGTCCATAATTACATCTAACATAGATTAAAGTTCCTGTCATCTTAATAATAGTTACAGTGACTTGTCCATGAGTACATCTAACATAGATTAAAGTTCCTGGCATCTTAATAAGTGTTACAGTGACTTGTCCATGATTACATCTAACATAGATTAAAGCTCTTGACATCTTAATAAGAGTTACAGTGACTTGTCCATGATTACATCTAACATAGATTAAAGTTCCTGACATCTTAATGAGAGTTACAGTGACTTGTCCATGATTACATCTAACATAGATTAAAGTTCCTGACATCTTAATAAGAGTTACAGTGACTTGTCCAAGATTACATCTAACATAGATTAAAGCTCTTGACATCTTAAAAAGAGTTACAGTGACTTGTCCATGATTACATCTAACATAGATTAAAGTTCCTAACATCTTAATAAGAGTTACAGTGACTTGTATGCCATGTTAACAGATCTAACTCTTTAACACTCATGCAGACCAAAATGGCTTCAGCAGTCATCTTAGTAAATGGCCATTCTGTATCTGCATCTTGTAGGAAATGCAGCCTCGATTGGCTCACCCCCAGGAATCCAGGGTAGCTGTCCGGAATCTATGTTCGTCTATAAGATTATCCGGAATATGGGTTCATCACAATATTGGTAACCAAATACATGCAGAGACATACAATATATAAGATGGTTCTCGGCGCCTAGTGTTAGTTCTGTACAAACAACTTTACCGTTTGCAAACCACGAGAAAACCATTAAAAAAATTGTCACTGGAATGACTCGATAACCGAACCAGCTAAAATTTTCACAGGAGTTATTATTATATTACAGATGTTTATATCAGCTGTCACCTTATATATTGTAATGTCTTGTTTTATGTGTAGGGGGTCCATCGATTCATAGGCTCTGCCTTTGATGAACTGCCCGAATATGATGTATATACCCTATATATTAAGCATGTAATAAATAATTTTGAATCTTGAATCTTGAAAGATAATCTCTAGGTCTGCAAATAATTTTCTGGAACAAATTTGAGTGTTAAAGGATTAATAATAAGATGAATAATAAGATGTCTTTTTCTTTAGATTCTTGACCTCAAAACATGCAATATTAAAACTGGCACATGTATGCCAACATAAATCATTTGTGCAAACAATCTGTGGATCCCATTTTCGTGCGGCTAGTTAACCATATGCGTGGTATTCTTGTTGAATATTTTGAGACTGATTTGACTTGCTGTGAAATTGTTTTCAAAATATTTGCAGTATCATTTTTAGCTCACCTGGCCTGAAAGGCCAAGTGAGCTTATGCTGTGGCGACCATCCATCATGTGTCCATCCATCCGTCAACTTTTCCTTTAAACGACTTATTCTCAAGAACTGCTTGGCCGATTTCAATTATATTTGGCAGAAAGCATCCTTAGGGCATAGGGATACAAGTTCGTTCAAATAGAGCCAATCGGCCAATTTGGCCGGCGACCATCTTGGATTTCGACAGATTTTAGGAAACGTCTTTAAAAAATTTTCTCGGAAGCCACGTGAGGAATCGATTCAAAACTCATGAAAGATCATCTAGGGATAGGGGTAAGCCAAGTTTGTTCAAGAAGACTTGATTGACCAAATGGTTCAGTGGCCATCTTGGATGACCTATTTTTCCCAAAAACGACTTCTCCACAACCGCTGAAAGGATCAGGCCAAAATCTGGGAGATATGATCAGGGACTAAGGGCCATTAAACTTTGTTCAAGGGAAGTTAATCCGTAAAAAAAAACATGGCCGCTGTGGGCCAATCAAAATGTAGCGTGTTCGGCAGCCATATTGAATTTTTTTATTTGATGAATTTTGAGGCCAAAATTGGTTCTAATTTTGGTTTTGGGTATTCTGAGCTCAAATTTGCCATTTTCGAAACTGTAGAATAAACGGTTTGGCGGCCATCTTGGATTATTTTCCCAACAAAGGCGCCCATACTAAAGCAATGGAAAATTTTTAATGTCTTCTTCTGGAGAACTAGTAGCCCGATTTCAATTATATTTAGCAGGAAGCATCTTTAGGGCATAGGGATCCAAGTTTGATCAAATGAAGCCAATCGACTAATTTGGCCAGTGGCCATCTTGGATTTCGGCCGATTTTAGGAAATGTCTTTAAAAAATCTCCGAAATCGCTTGGGGAATCGATTCAAAACTCCTCATCTAGGGAAAGACGTAAGCCAACTTTGCTCAAGACGACTTGATTGACAGAATGGTTTGGCGCCCATTTGGATGACCTAGTTTTCCCGAAAACGACCTCCAGAACCGGTGAAGGGATCAGGCCGAAATTTGGGAGATATTATCAGGGACTAACGACCATTAAAGTTTGTTCAAGGGAAGTTGCTCTGTCAAAAACATGGCCCCCGTGGGCCAATCAAAATATAGCCTGTTTGGCGGCCATATTGGATTTTTTTATTTGATGGATTTTGAGGCCAAAATTGGTTCTATATATGTTTTTGGGTATTCTGAGCTCAAATTTGCAATTTTTGAAATTGTCGGATAAACAGTTTGACGGTCATCTTGGATAAATTTAAAATGTCTTCTCGAGACCTACTAGGCCGATTTCAATTATGTTTGGCAGGAAGCATCCTTAGGGCATAAGAATCCAAGTTTGTTCAAATGAATCTGATCGGCCAATTTGCCCAGTGGCCATTTTGGATTTCGGCCGGTTTGAGGAAATGTCTTAAAATCTTCTCTGAAACCGCTTGGGGAATCTTCATCTAGGCCAAGAGGTAAGGCAAGTTTGTTCAAGAGGACTTGATTGACCAAATGGTTCGGAGACTATCTTGGATGACCTAGTTTTCCAGAAAACGACTCCTCCAGAACCGCTAAAGGGATCAGGCCGAAATTTGGGCAGTATATCAAGAGGACTTTGATTTACCAAATGGTTCGACGACCATCTTGGATGAACCGCTGAAGGGATCACGCCAAAATTTGGGCCATTAAAGTTTGTTCAAGGGAAGTTGATCCGTAAAAAAAACCAACCTGGGCGCCGTGGCCCAATCAAAATGTAGCATGTTTGGCGGCCATATTGCACTTGCAAAAGTGTCCACGAACTCATTTAAACGACTACTAAATCTCCCACCAACAATTTTGACAAAAATTTATGGTGCTTCAGGTGAGCGACGCAGGCCCATTGGGCCTCTTGTTATATAGGAAGAATAGAATTGGATTAAAAGATAAAAAAGAAATGTAAAAATAAAGAAACTCTTTGATAGGATGGTGGCGTAACAGAAAGCAAAGTTGAGCTTCCAGATATAGAGGTACTGAAGGCTGCATTGAGTTCATCATCACTGGCAAATCAACCAATCCTAACACAGGTACATTATGTATTAGCAAATACAAATTTAAGAACTTTTTAGCCTAGAAATAGGTAGATATGTAACTTTTTGCTAAAAGTTGTAATAAGTACATTAGTTTTCTATTTAAAAATTGCCCATTTCCCGCTTCACAAAATAGTTGATTCCCCTTTATTTCCATTTCGTATCCTTGCATCAAGTAAGGTGCAACTGCACTTAAAACAGTCAATAAACCTGTCAAATGTGTGTTGTGCATTGTGCTATTAGAATAACAATAACGTGGGGTGACGAAAATATGGGTGTGTAATAATTTACTATTTTACAGGACAATGTCTCGTTTCTGGTGGAGAATGTCTTTATCTGTTAAATTTCCATTTGAATATCGTGTGTTCTTTTCAATTTACAAATGTTTTGTAGAAAAATGCCATTTTCCAGTGATTTCCGTTTGTATATCACTTTTCCATTTTTCATGTAACCAAAGTAACTTGTAACTGAAGATTTTTTTTTAGTTACAGTAATTGAAATGTAACCAGTTACATTGTAAATTCAGTTATATTTCAAACTTCTCTACCAAATGTATATATGATTTTCCTACTTGCATCACTAGCTACTGTTATACATATGCCTCTCCAATATCCACATTTCAATGTAATCATACAGGTAAGTTGTCTAATATTTTATAGTTAATTTTACTGGAAGACTGAAATTTTATTTTCAGGCATCAGTGATATTGATTTTGGAAATTTACCAAAAGTTGAAATGAATGGCTTGATTATCGAGGCAGTCATTCAAGTGGTAAATTAAAAAAAATTATCGCTTCGTCTGACAGATAGATAGTCGGTAGATTTGATTTTCTTGACCAATCCTGACCATTAAATGGTTAACCCGTTATATATATATATAAGAAATAGGTTATTTGCTAAATTAATATAGAATTAGATGTTGCTTGCTGTTGTTGTTGTTGTTGTTGTCTTAACAGTCAATAGCATTGTTTTCACAATAATCAGTGAGAGTTTGACACCACAGTGAACTATAGATTACCTTGATAAAGGGTACATGTAAATACCAATCAGGAAACATGCAATTATGATATATGCTTCTCCACATTGACTGGAGGTTTGGAGGGTGTTTGTTTAGCCTTTACCCAGTTCTACTTGATGGAGATTCTATGATTATAAAACCTAACACACTTTGAATTTTACACAGTATCAGTTTGTGTGTCTCTTGTCAGTGTTAAATTAATCTCAATTGCTTATATTTACTCAGTCAGTTTGTGTACATATTCAAGTGAGCACTTTGTCAATCAGTTTAATATTTGTAGTGAATAGTTAAAGTAATTTGTAAATATGTCAAAATTATTACCTCATTTTCTGCTCCCTGACAATGCACAAGGAAAGTTTAAAGCGCGATGCAAATATTGTACTGCTTCTATTTCTGCGGACCTCAAGAACACCAGCAACTTCAGAACTCATCTTCAGGTACAGATTCATTTACATGGTATGCATACATTTAACCCTTGCATAAAGAAGCCTGCCAAAACCAGCGTCTGCAGTGGTCTTGAGGAATGTCCATTTGCAGGCCAAGAGAAAACTGTTTTGGAACATTGTTACCAATGTTTACCAAGCCAGTCATTACAGTGGTCAATTTTCAAAAATAGTATTCCCTTGGTCTGCAAATTGACATTTAATGCGCAAGTATTTTGATATTCCTGACAAAAACTAGTCATGAAAGGGTTAACTTGTCTTGCAAAATGTCTATGTGCAGGCCAAGAGCAAAACAAACTTTGGAAATTTAGCGTAGGAGTGACTGGCTTAGTTATCGGGGCAGTAATTCTATCACTTGGTAAAATTAGAAAAATTATATACTTTGCCTGCAAAATTGACATTCACTGAGCAGTCTTGATTAATCTTGATCATTAATTAACTCTTCAGCAAACAACCAGAGCTGGATGAAAATGACTGCTGTCCATATGCAGACATTGACAAATTATTTTTGGAAAATTTATGACTGGAATGGCTGGCTGTATAACCGAGACAGTCATTCCAATACTTTTTAGCAATGATAATCTGACTGACAGTTATTGCTACCTCAGGCAGCAAAAACCATTAGTCAAGATCTTAAACACCTTTTACACTTAGCTACCTTAGAAATTAGGTTGTTTACTAAATCAATATAGGATTAAATACTCCAAAAGTTATATTGTAAAGAAAGTTCCACTAGAACCAGGGACTTTAGAACACATCTTCGCACCCTACACGATCTTTCAACAACAGCACAGAGAAACATCATCTGCCTCCACAACCCTCACCGCAAGGTGAGCGCTGAGCATATCCAGGCCGCACGCGAGGACGCCGCCGCACGCACCTTTACACCTGAGCCGCATTCATCCCATAGCCCAGAAAGACAACCGTCATTCACCGCACCAACAGACTACAGATCAACATCATCCAGATCACCATCACCCACTTCATCCACAGAACAATTCGACAGCCCACCCACCTCACCAACCATTAACTACACAGCACCTCTGTCAAGCCCCGAACTAAACAGTTCCACCGACAGGCCATCCACACCAGCCACCGCCACACCTGTCTTCAGTCCAGGGCGAAACAGCCCCGACAGCGGCGTCTCCAAGCCTAACGCAGAGGAGGATTTCCAGGCAGACATCCTCAACGACTGCCTGGACGATCCTCCCCTGGACGACGACAACATCTGGGAGAACGAGCTGGGGGCAAGCGCCCTGCAACAAATATTGGACGAACTATAAGGTAAGAAAAATGGCACACAGCCATCTTAACACCACACGCATTCTTCTAAGCTATAGCATGATAAAAACTTTATCATCTTAGCTACTATACAATGATTTTCGAATATACACATCCCAGTAAAAACTACTGTGACAAAGTGTCTACACATTTCCTCTGATGAGTATAACCCAAACATGGGTACGAAACGCCAGGAGTCTGGATCAAATACGGAAAGGCCCACTAACTAATGGACCAATGCCGCTATAACCTTTTACTAAAGATCTATCCCTTAAACCCAATGTATAAAACCATACATTTCGGGTACGCATTTATTCTCAAAATGGGTACATTCGGGTACACGCACACTCGGGTACACCAATACACATTTAAAACAAACACTTGGGTACACCAAAACTCGGGTACATAAAGAACAGATTGTTACCAAATCGGGTACAACTACACATCAAGTCGGGTACAAAAACGACAACAACAATGGGATGTAACTACCAAATCGGGTACATACACATAGAATCGGGTACAAGATTACTATAAAAGGAGAGCGCAAACAGTGCATCGGCATCCAGACTCAACGGACACTAACCGTTAGCGTCAGGACAACATAGCATCTTACAAGCTTTTACAAAAATATTATATTGTAAAGAAAGCCTGTCCTCCACAGTATGTGTTAAACAGCATGGCTTGTTCTTTTCTTTCTATTCCATTGACTTACCATCAGGCATCATCGCTCAACAATTATTCCCAAGTTAATATCAATGCATATAAGTGTGCTGATAAGAATTAACACTTTCACCCATGAATTCCTCATATCTCATTTTCAAAACAATCATGCAGGAAAACTTGAATATTTTGAAATTAATTTAACTGGAGAACATTGCTGGCAGAGGGCAGCAATGGCTTCCAACCAAATTAATTTCAAGATATTTAACAGAATAAGTTTTATGTCCTAGAGAATATACTTTTTTCCAGAAGTCTGTGAATGTGTCAAAGGACATTGACTAATAAAGTCACAGCATTAACCAGTTTGCTATAGGGGACAAAATTAATTATGTTGTAAGGGATTCCGAAATAAGCACTGGTGTACCGGAAACCTGTTGTATATTTTGAAAGTAATTTGATTGGAAGTTGTTGCTGGCATACAGCTTTCAATAAAATTATTAAAAAATACTCAACAGATTACCATATCAGAATGAATTTGTCATTGTTACGTATGAAAGTAACAACTTATCTTCAAAATATTTAAAATCTAATTAAGCATGTAGGAATGCAGATGGACATTTTGAAACTAATTTCAATGGAAACTATTGTTTTCAGTAAGATTGCTCTATATATTCAACAGATTATCGTATCGTAACAAGTCAACATACTATGGGGAAAACACACCACATTTTGAAACTTATTTCACTGGAAACTGTTTACACCTATAGCAGCAATGCCTTTCAGCCAAAATAGTTTCAAAATATTCAAACAATTTCTTACAATCAAATTAATGTGTTTTATTTGGCCCATGGGGTTGAAAGTGTTAGAAAGAAATATATATCAATATACATTTATGCCCATTTGTTTTTACAGAGAAAGCATCCCAGTGTTTTCATGGAACTGACAACTCCCAAACCTGCTGCGAATGGTGACAAGCCATTAAATGAGCAGCCAATGCTCTCCTTCATTCCGATGAAGAAGTATCAATCGAATGATCTACGACAGCAACAGATCACACGCTCTCTTGTTACTTTCATGGCTTCAGACCTAATGCCATTGTCACTTGTAGATGGTACAGAATTTAAAGACTGTCGGAGTACATGACCCAAGATACACACTACCTAGCAGAAAACATCTAACAAATAAGCTTCTACTGGAGAGAACAGAGCAAATGAAATCTGAGATCATTAACACATTGAAGCACGTTGACATTGTTAATCTAACTATAGATTTATGGTCAAGCAGACAGATGCGATCATTTATTGGAGTAACTGGACACTACATGCATGACTGGATTCTTCATAGTGTAGTTTTGGCATGTAGAAGATTCAAAGGTCGCCACACAGCTGACAACCTTGTGCATCAATTTGAAGACATTACATCCCTATTTGGACTTTCAAACAAGATTGGTACTATGGTCTCTGACTGCTTCAAACATGGTAAAAGCATTCACATTTGGTTTGCCAGGATATAATAGTGAGAACATTGTTGAATGTAAAGATTGCGAAACAGTTGAAGACGAGTCGGATGGTGACCAAGAAGATAATTATGATATTGAGCATGAGGAGTTCTTTGAATACATTCCAAAGCTCTCGCCATGTTTTGCACACACACTACAGCTAGCTATTCATGATGGACTTAAGGAAGCTGAACCTCTCAACAAAGTGTTTGGCAAGGTTTCTCAAATTGTGTCCTATGTATGTAGGTCTACCCATGCAACAGAATTACTTGAAGATGAAAAGAAGTTACAACCAGCGAATATCACTAGGTGGAATTCACAGTTGAAAAGTATTTCGCTCCATTCTAAACATTCCTAAAGACAAGTTGGATAGGCTGGATACAACGGTAACTTTCTCAGCTCATGATCAGAATATTCTTATTGATGTATGTGAAATATTATCTCCCTTTGAAGAGGTGACTGACATGGTACAGAAGGAGAAGACAGTGTCATCTAGTTGTGTTGTACCTTGCATAAGGGGACTTCATCAGCATATGGATAACTGTAGTAGCAAGTACAATTGCAAAATGGTGGCAGTTTTAAAGAAATTGATTGTCACACGCCTTACGCAGTATGAGAGTAGTGTGGTATTCAAGTTAGCTTCTTGTCTGCATCCTAGGTTTAAGTTAGTATGGTGTAATGGCCAAGATGAGCTTCTTAGTATTAAGAAGGAACTTATTATGAAATGTTCTGCTTTAGTAAATAAAGAAAATGATCAAACAAATGTAGCATCGCATGATGATAGTGGTTCTCCTCCTAAGAAACGTGCTAGAGTGTTGTCATTCATGAACAATAAGCGTGTTACTACGTAAACGAACTCCTTAGCAACAAGTGAAATAGAGATAAATGAGTATCTTACTGAACCGCCACTAGCAGAGGACTGTGATCCACTTCAATTTTGGAAAGAGCATCGGTACAAGTTCCCTTCACTCGCGAAAGTGGCCATGACATTGTAAATGTTGATGTTTATTAGAACCAATGGACAGATGTGCACTGGCACTATATATATATCACATGATCTGTATTTATTACATGCTGTATAGTTAACACTTTCACCAATGAATTCCACATAACTCATGTTCAAGGAAACCATACAAGAAAACTTGAATATTTTGAAATTAATTTAACTGGAAGCTATAGCTGCCTTAGGCAGCAATTGCTTCCAGTCAAATTAATTTTAAAATATTGAACAGAATACTGTTATAAGCTATCATGGTATTCTGTTTATGTTATATATAACATTTTCAGCAGATGTCACATTTAAATTTTTCAGGAATGAAATGGATTCAGTTTTGTCACTCAAATATTGTTATTTTGTTCCTACATGTATATGTACAGTACTGTATATGTAACATTGGATGACTATATAAAGGTTTTATGTTGACATTCTTGCTCTTAGAGTCCTTCATAATAATTAGCAAACAAAGTAACTAATGTAACTGAAATGTAACTTTAGTTACATTAGGCAAAGTAACTGAAATGTAACTAGTTACATTGCTCAACAAATGTAACTGTAAATGACATAGTCCAATGTAACTGTAACTGTAACTAGTTACATTTAAATATAACTGACCCCAGGCCTGCACTAGGCCGATTCAATCAAACTCGGATGGAAGAACCCTAGTGTAGTATGCTTCTGAACTTGGATACATAATTTTGATTGGTCCATTTTTTCAGTGGCCATCTTGAATTTTAAAAAAAATGGGGGGAAATTGTTTGAAACGCTACTCCTCATTAACTGCTTGAGCAATTTCAACCATACTTGGCTGGAAGGATACTAGGCTGGTAACTCTCAGAACTTTTATACAGAATTTTGATGTGTCAAATTTTCTGGTGACCATTGATTTTCTGAAAATTTCTGTAAATCAGTTAAAAGGCTACTCATTAACCACTTGAATGAGTTCAAGCAAACTTGGCTGGAAGAATCCTAAAGTGGTATGCTTCAGAGCATGTATACAGAATTTTGAATGGTCAATTTGTTTGGTGGTCATCTTGAATTTTCTGAAAAGGGCTGAAAATCATTAAAACGCTACTCCTCATTAACTGCTTGGGCGATTTTATCCAGACTGGCTGGAATGAGAATAGGGTGGTAGGGTTCAGAATTTGCATACATAATTTTAATGGCTTGATTTTGCCGGTGGCCATCTTGGAGAGTCCGAAAAATGGAAATTTGCATCAAATGATACTCCTTAATTTGGCTGCATGGATCCTATTGTCGTATCCTCTAGAAATTCTATTCAGAATTTTAATAGGTCAATGTATTGGCAGCCATCTCTGATTTTCTGAAAGTTTTCCCTGAATGTTTTCCGGAACTATTTAAAAACGGTACTCCTTCAATTAATAGCCCGATTCTAACACAACTTTAGTGGAACGATCCTATGAGGGTAGGCTTCACAACATATTGAAACGAGAATATTGATTGGCCAATTTTTTGGTGCCCATCTTGGATTTTCCGAAAATCATCTGTCATATCTATTTAAATGCAAATGGTTTAAATGCCAATGGGCCAGGTGAGCGCCACAGGCCCTTGGGCCTCTTGTTCTTTATTTTCAGACAGTTCTGAGCCATCACAATCCGTACACGGGGAGCGCTTCCTCGGACAACGTTGCTACACCTGTTTATTCAGTGAATATAAAGAGAGTGAGACCAGCCGCTGATAACAATGACAATGTGACAACTACATTAGCTGCTGTTGAGTTCGCGAACATGACTTCGCCATTGATGGTTTCCTTGCCAGTTTTAAGTAAGACTCATGTATTGACTAGATATGAATGTTTTTTGACAGTGCTAATAATGTAATGGAGGGATCCATGTCTGGCTATAACCCGCCCATCTCTAGCCAAATTATGTCTGATGGAGCGTCTGTTCAAACATTGGAACAATCATGTACAAGTTGTTGTAACTCTGTATGCACATTTCAATCAATTTTCATGGAGCCTGACTTCCCAGAACCTCAATTTTAATATGTGACCATCCATTACACATAGCAGACACCTGTCAGACCATCAGTGACACCTAGCAGACAATTGTCAGACCATCAGTGACAGATAGCAGACACCTGTCAGACCATCAGTGACACATAGCAGACACTTGTCAGACCATCAGTGACACCTGTCAGACCATCAGTGACACAAAGCAGACACCTGTCAGACCATCAGTGACACACAGCAGACACCTGTCAGACCATCATTGACACACAGCAGACACCTGTCAGACCATCAGTGGCACATAGCAGACACCTGCCAGACCATCAGTGACACATAGCAGACACCTGTCAGACCATCAGTGGCACATAGCTGACACCTGCAAGACCATCAGTTACACATAGCAGACACCTGTCAGACCATCAGTGACACAATGCAGACACTTGTCAGACCATCAGTGACACAAAGGAGACATCTGTCAGACCACCAGTGACACAGCAGATACCTGTCAGACCATCAGTAACACATAGCAGACATCTGTCAGACCATCAGTGACACACAGCAGACACCTGTCAGACCATCAGTGACACATAGCAGACACCTGTCAGACCATCGGTGACACAAAGCAGACACCTGTCAGATCATCAGTGATACAAAGGAGACACCTGTCAGACCATCAGTGACACATTGCAGACACCTGTCAGACCATCAGTGACACACAGCAAACACCTGTCACCCCATCAGTGACATATAGCAGACACCTGCCAGACCATCAGTGACCCACAGCAGACATCTGTCAGACCAGTGACACACAGCAGACACCTGTCAGACCATCAGTGACACACAACAGACACCTGTCAGACCATCAGTGACACATAGTAGACACCTGTCAAGGCATCAGTGACTATCAATAATGCATAGCAGACACCTGTCATGCCAGTACTCTCGCCTCCCCTGATGAAAATTTTGTTCCAGGCTGTTCTGAAAGGTCAAGTGAGCTTATGCCATGGCAACCGTCCATCCGTACATCGTCCGTCTGTCAACTTTTCCTTTAAACGACTTCTCAAGAACCACCAGGCCGATTTCAATTATATTTAGTAGGAAGCATCCTGAGGACATAGGGATCCACCTTTGTTCAAATGAAGCCGATCGGCCAATTTGGCCGGTGGCCATCTTGGATTTTGGTCGATTTTAGGAAACGTCTAAATATCTCCGAAACCATTTGTGGAATTGATGGAATTGAACCTCATGAAATATGATCTAGGGCAAGAGCTGAACCAAGTTTGTTCAGTGGAACTTGATTGGTCAAATGGCTCAGCGACCATCTTGCTTGACCTAGTTTTAGCGAAAACAACTTCTCTAGAACCGCTTAAGGGATCGGGTCGAAATTTGGCAGATATGATTAGGGACTAAGGGCCATTAAAGTTTGTTCAAGGGAACTTGAACCATAAAAAACATGGGCGCTGTGGGCCAATCAAAATATAGCGTGTTTGGCGGCCATATTGGATTTTTTTTATTTGATGGATTTTGAGGCCGAAACTGGTTTTATATATGTTTATGGGTCTGAGCTCAAATTTGCCATTTTATAAACTGTCGGATAAGCGGTTGGTGGCCATCTACTAGGCCGATTTCAATTATATGTGATAGGATGCATCCTTAGGACATAGGGATCCAAGTTTGTTCAAATGAAACTGACACATCTTCGATTTCGCCCAATTTTAGGAAACGTCTACAAATTTTCTCCCAAACCGCTTGAGAAATCGATTCAAAACTCATGAAAGTTCATCTAGGGCAAGTGGTAAGCCAAGTTTCTTCAAGAGGACTTGATTGACCAAATGGGTAGGTGGCCATCTTGGATGACCTAGTTTTCCTGAAAACAACTTCTCTAGACCTACTGATCAGGCCAAAATTGGGGAGATATGGTTAGACATTAAGGGCCATTAAAGTTTGTTCAAAGGAAGGTGATCCGTCAGAAAATCATCATGGCCACCGTGGTCCAATCGAAATGTACCATATTTGGCGGCCATATTGGAATTTTTATTTGATGGATTTTGAGGACTAAATTGGGTTTATATATATATTTGTGGGTATTCTGATTTCATATTTGCCATTTTTTAACCTGTTGGATAAATGGTTTGGTGGCCATCTTGAATAACCTATTTTTTGCCAAAACAATTCCAGACCACTGAATGGATTGAGCCGAAATCTGGGAGATATTATTAGGCTCTGAGTGCCATTAAACTTTGTTCAAGGGAACAAGCTACGTCAAAAACATGGCAGCAGTGGACCAATCAAAATGTAGCATGTTTGGTGGCCATATTGGACTTGCAAAAATGTCCACAAACTCATTAAAAGACTACTAAACAACCCACCAACAATTTTGACAAAAAATTAGAGTGCTCCAGGAGTCCAGTAACACAGGCCCCTTGGGCCTCTTGTTAGGCTATCCTATGGAAATCTTGGGTGATACCAGGATTTATTTTCTATGAAAGTCAAAAAGTCGTTTCCTATTAAAAAAATCCTGTGATATCCCAGGAAATCCAATGTTTCAAACTTGGGAAAGGCTGGGACTATTAAAAATATTTTAGCTTTTGCAGGCTCAAATTTTGGAAATGAGGATGATTAGATATCTCAAACAGCATGTGCATGGCACTAAATTCATTTACAAAGTCACAGAGTTGGAACTTTTCAGGACGTTTGACTTTTATGCCCAACTAAAAATTGGTATGTCCAGGTTGCCAGTGCTTCCTGCCAAATATAAATAAAATTGGCCAGTGGTTCGCGGGAAGAATTTCCCTTTGTTTTAGTATGGGAGTTTTTGGCGGGACGAAATCCGCGATCGCCGCCAAACCATTTATCCGACAGTTTCAAAAGTGGCAAATTTGAAATCATGATACCCAATAATTCCATATATATTTAATTTCGTCTTCAAAATCCATCAAGTAAAAAAATCCAATATGGTCACCATACATGCTACATTTTGATTGGTCCATGGCGACAATTTTTTTTGGTTGAACAAATTGTAATTAACCTTTGTCCCTAATTATATCGCCCAAATTTCGTCCCGATCCATTCAGTTTTCTCGAAAAGCTAGATTATCCAAGATAGCCGTCGAAGCATTTGGCCAATCAAGGTTCCTTGAACAAACTTGTTCAACTCTTGCCCTAGACGATGTTTCATGAATTTTGAATCAATCCGCCAAGCGGTTTCAGCGATTTTTAAAGATGTTTCTAAAAATTGGCCAAAATCCAAGATGGCCACTGGCCAAATTGGCCCGATCGGCTTCCTTTGAACTAACTTAGATCTCTATGCCCGTTTCCCAGCATAAATCTGGCCAGTGGTTTTTGAGAAGATATTTAAAGACAAGTTGTTTAGTAGATATATTTTTTAATGATTTCCGGGATAATGTTTTAAATACCGGTATTTAAGATGGCTGGCGGTAATACAGACCAATCAAAATTGTTAACAGATGTTCTGGAGCCTACCATCATAAGATCATTCCAGCCAAATTTGGTTAACATCAGACAAGCAGATATGGAGGAGATGCATTTTACAATTTCCATTAAACTTTTTATAAAATCTAAGATTTTCACTCAGGAGGTGATAAGTTTTAACAATTTCAGGTAAACTTTTCATAGGATCTAAGATACCCTAATAATTAACCAACCAAAATTTGGAAAGGAAATTCTGGAGTACCACCTCATTATTGTTCCAGCCAAAATTTGGTTGAAATCCATCAAGCGGTTAAGGAGGAGATGCGTTTGACAATTTCCTATAAATTTTTCATGAAATCTAAAATCTTCGCCCAAAAATTGACTAATCACCCTAGAATCCTTCCAGCCAAATTTGGTTAAAATCCAACAAGCGGTTTATGAGCAGATAAGTTTTAAAGCAAAG
>CM067363.1:5189929-5717429 GCA_034401795.1 Chaetoderma sp. LZ-2023a
ATTGTGTTGACTATTTTGGCATTATGATGTCATGAGTTAGTGTTGGATATTCTGTCATTATAATGTCATGAGTTATTCTGTTGGATATTCTGTCATTATGATGTCATGAGTTATTGTGTTGGGTATTCTGTCATTATGATGCCATGAGTTATTGTGTTGGAAATTCTGTCATTATGATGTCATGAGTTATTGTGGTAGATGTTTTGGTATTATGGTCTCATGCTTATTGTGTTGGATATTCTATCATTATGATGTCATGAGTTATTGTGTTGGATATTCTATCATTATGGTGCCATGAGCTATTTTGTCAGAAATTCTGTCATTATGATTTCATGAGTTATTGTTTTACATATTCTGTCATTATGGTGTCATGAGTTATTGTGTTGGATATTCTATCATTATGATGGCATGAGTTATTGTGTTGGATATTCTGTCATTATGATGTCATGAGTTATTGTGTTGGAAAGCTGTCATTAGGGTGTCATGAGTTATTGTGTTGTGGATTCTATCATTATGGTGTCATGAATTATTGTGTTGACTATTTTGGCATTATGATGTCATGAGTTAGTGTTGGATATTCTGTCATTATGATGTCATGAGTTATTCTGTTGGATATTCTGTCATTATGATGTCATGAGTTATTGTGTTGGGTATTCTGTCATTATGATGCCATGAGTTATTGTGTTGGAAATTCTGTCATTATGATGTCATGAGTTATTGTGGTAGATGTTTTGGTATTATGGTCTCATGCTTATTGTGTTGGATATTCTATCATTATGATGTCATGAGTTATTGTGTTGGATATTCTATCATTATGATGCCATGAGCTATTTTGTCAGAAATTCTGTCATTATGATGTCATGAGCTATTGTGTTGGATATTCTGTCACTATGATGTCATGAGTTATTGTGTTGGATATTCTGTCATTATGATGTCATGAGTTATTGTGCTGGATATTCTGTCATTATGATGTCATGAGTTATTGTGTTGGATATTCTGTCACTATGATGTCATGAGTTATTGTGTTGGATATTCTATCATTATGATGTCATGAGTTATTGTGTTGGATATTCTGTCATTATTACCTGGTGGGAAGGACCATAGGGGTGTGTGCTTCAGAGCTTGTATGTAGAATTTTGATTGGTCAATTTGTTCGGTACCATCTTAAGTTTTCTGAACAATTGCTGGAATGTTTTTTGTGTTGGATATTCTATTATTATGATGTCATGAGTTATTGTGTTGGAAAGTCTCATTATGATGTCATGAGTTATTGTGTTGGTTATTCTGTCATTATTACTAGGCTGGTAGGTTTAAGAACTTGTATACAGAATTTTGATTGGTAAATTTTTCTAGTGGCCATCATGGATTTTGTTTTGATTTTGGGAAATCAGTTAAAAAAATCATTAACCGCTTGAACGATTTCCGAACAATGGCAGGAATGTTTTTTGTATTGGATATTCTATCATTATGATGTCATGAGTTATTGTGTTGGAAATTCTGTCATTATGATGTCATGATTTATTGTGTTGAAAATTCTGTCATGAGTTATAGTGTTATTGTTTTGGATTCTCTCAATGATGTCAGGACTTGTTGTGATAGGTATTTTAGCATTATGATGTCATGAGTTATTGTGTTGAGTATTATGTCATGAGTTATTGTGTTGTGCAATCTGTCCTTATGATGTAGTGCGTTATTGAGTTGGATATTCTGCCATTATGATGTCATGAGTTATTGGGTTGGATATTATGTCATTATGATGTCATGAGTTATTGTGTTGTGGATTCTGTCCTTATGATGTAGTGAGTTATTGAGTTGGATATTCTGTCATTATGATGTCATGAGTTATTGGGTTGGAAAGGCTGTCATTAGGGTGTCATGAGTTATTGTGTTGTGGATTCTATCATTATGGTGTCATGAATTATTGTGTTGACTATTTTGGCATTATGATGTCATGAGTTAGTGTTGGATATTCTGTCATTATGATGTCATGAGTTATTCTGTTGGATATTCTGTCATTATGATGTCATGAGTTATTGTGTTGGGTATTCTGTCATTATGATGCCATGAGTTATTGTGTTGGAAATTCTGTCATTATGATGTCATGAGTTATTGTGGTAGATGTTTTGGTATTATGGTCTCATGCTTATTGTGTTGGATATTCTATCATTATGATGTCATGAGTTATTGTGTTGGATATTCTATCATTATGGTGCCATGAGCTATTTTGTCAGAAATTCTGTCATGATTTCATGAGTTATTGTTTTACATATTCTGTCATTATGGTGTCATGAGTTATTGTGTTGGATATTCTATCATTATGATGGCATGAGTTATTGTGTTGGATATT
Organism: Chaetoderma sp. LZ-2023a; assembly: GCA_034401795.1. Classification (NCBI taxonomy): domain Eukaryota; kingdom Metazoa; phylum Mollusca; class Caudofoveata; order Chaetodermatida; family Chaetodermatidae; genus Chaetoderma; species Chaetoderma sp. LZ-2023a. Next base: position 5,192,277 of record CM067363.1, read on the forward strand.
CTGTCATTATGATGTCATGAGTTATTGTGTTGGAAAGGCTGTCATTAGGGTGTCATGAGTTATTGTGTTGTGGATTCTATCATTATGGTGTCATGAATTATTGTGTTGACTATTTTGGCATTATGATGTCATGAGTTAGTGTTGGATATTCTGTCATTATGATGTCATGAGTTATTCTGTTGGATATTCTGTCATTATGATGTCATGAGTTATTGTGTTGGGTATTCTGTCATTATGATGCCATGAGTTATTGTGTTGGAAATTCTGTCATTATGATGTCATGAGTTATTGTGGTAGATGTTTCGGTATTATGGTCTCATGCTTATTGTGTTGGATATTCTATCATTATGATGTCATGAGTTATTGTGTTGGATATTCTATCATTATGATGCCATGAGCTATTTTGTCAGAAATTCTGTCATTATGATGTCATGAGCTATTGTGTTGGATATTCTGTCACTATGATGTCATGAGTTATTGTGTTGGATATTCTGTCATTATGATGTCATGAGTTATTGTGCTGGATATTCTGTCATTATGATGTCATGAGTTATTGTGTTGGATATTCTGTCACTATGATGTCATGAGTTATTGTGTTGGATATTCTATCATTATGATGTCATGAGTTATTGTTTTGGATATTCTGTCATTATTACCTGGTGGGAAGGACCATAGGGGTGTGTGCTTCAGAGCTTGTATGTAGAATTTTGATTGGTCAATTTGTTCGGTACCATCTTAAGTTTTCTGAACAATTGCTGGAATGTTTTTTGTGTTGGATATTCTATTATTATGATGTCATGAGTTATTGTGTTGGAAAGTCTCATTATGATGTCATGAGTTATTGTGTTGGTTATTCTGTCATTATTACTAGGCTGGTAGGTTTAAGAACTTGTATACAGAATTTTGATTGGTAAATTTTTCTAGTGGCCATCATGGATTTTGTTTTGATTTTGGGAAATCAGTTAAAAAAATCATTAACCGCTTGAACGATTTCCGAACAATGGCAGGAATGTTTTTTGTATTGGATATTCTATCATTATGATGTCATGAGTTATTGTGTTGGAAAGTCTGTCATTATGAGGTCATGAGTTATTGTGTTGTGGATTCTCACATTATGATGTCATGAGTTATTGTGTTGGAAATTCTGTCATTATGATGTCATGATTTATTGTGTTGAAAATTCTGTCATGAGTTATAGTGTTATTGTTTTGGATTCTCTCAATGATGTCAGGACTTGTTGTGATAGGTATTTTAGCATTATGATGTCATGAGTTATTGTGTTGAGTATTATGTCATGAGTTATTGTGTTGTGCAATCTGTCCTTATGATGTAGTGCGTTATTGAGTTGGATATTCTGTCATTATGATGTCATGAGTTATTGGGTTGGATATTATGTCATTATGATGTCATGAGTTATTGTGTTGTGGATTCTGTCCTTATGATGTAGTGAGTTATTGAGTTGGATATTCTGTCATTATGATGTCATGAGTTATTGGGTTGGATATTATGTCATTATGATGTCATGAGTTATTGTGTTGTGGATTCTGTCCTTATGATGTAGTGAGTTATTGTGTTGGAAATTCTGTCATTATGATGTCATCAGTTATTGTGTTGGATATTCTATCATTATGATGTCATGAGTTATTGTGTTGTGGATTCTGTCATTATGATGTCATGAGTTATTGTTTTACATGTTCTGTCATTATGGTGTCATGAGTTATTGTGTTGGATATTCTGTCATTTTGATGTCATGAGTTATTGTGTTGGATATTCTATCATTATCTGTCATTTGATGTCATGAGTTATTCTGTTGGATATTCTGTCATTATGATGTCATGAGTTATTGTGTTAGATGTTTTGGCATTATGGTCTCATGAGTTATTGTGTTGGGTATTCTGTCATTATGATGCCATGAGTTATTGTATTGGAAATTCTGTAATTATGATGTCATGAGTTATTGTGTTAGATGTTTTGGCATTATGATGACATGAGCTATTGTGTTGTGTATTCTATCATTATGATGTCATGAGTTATTGTGTTGGAAATTCTGTAATTATGATGTCATGAGTTATTGTGTTAGATGTTTTAGCATTATGATGTCATGAGTTATTGTGTTGGATATTCTGTCATTATGATGTCATGAGTTATTGTGTTGGAAATTCTGTCATTACGATGTCATGAGTTATTGTGTTGGATATTCTATCATTATGATGCCATGAGTTATTGTGTTGGATATTCTATCATTACGATGTCATGAGTTTTTGTGCCGGAAATTCTGTCATTACGATGCCATGAGTTATTGTGTTGTGGATTCTGTCATTATGATGCCATGAGTTATTGTGTTGGAAATTCTGTCATTATGATGTCATGAGTTATTGTGGTAGATGTTTTGGGATGTCATGAGTTATTGTGTTGGATATTCTATCATTATGATGCCATGAGCTATTTTGTCAGAAATTCTGTCATTATGATTTCATGAGTTATTGTTTTACATATTCTGTCATTATGGTGTCATGAGTTATTGTGTTGGATATTCCGTCATTATGATGTCATGAGTTATTGTGTTGTGGATTCTGTCATTATGATGTCATGAGTTAGTGTTTTACATATTCTGTCATTATGGTGTCATGAGTTATTGTGTTGTGGATTCTATCATTATGATGTCATGAGTTATTGTGTTGGATATTCTGTCATTATGATGTCATGAGTTATTGTTTTAGATATTCTGTCATTATGATGTCATGAGCTATTGTGTTGGATATTCTGTCACTATGATGTCATGAGTTATTGTTTTAGATATTATGTCATGAGTTATTGTGTTGGATATTCTGTCACTATGATGTCATGAGTTATTGTGTTGTGGATTCTGTCATTATGATGTCATGAGTTATTGTTTTAGATATTCTGTCATTATGATGCCATGAGTTATTGTTTTAGATATTCTGTCATTATGATGTCATGAGCTATTGTGTTGGATATTCTGTCACTATGATGTCATGAGTTATTGTGTTGGATATTCTGTCATTATGATGTCATGAGTTATTGTGTTGGATATTCTGTCATTATGATGTCATGAGTTATTGTGTTGGATATTCTGTCACTATGATGGCATGAGTTATTGTGTTGGATATTCTATCATTATGATGTCATGAGTTATTGTGTTGGATATTCTGTCATAATTACCTGGTGGGAAGGACCATAGGGGTGTGTGCTTCAGAGCTTGTATGTAGAATTTTGATTGGTCAATTTGTTCGGTACCATCTTAAGTTTTCTGAACAATTGCTGGAATGTTTTTTGTGTTGGATATTCTATTATTATGATGTCATGAGTTATTGTGTTGGAAAGTCTCATTATGATGTCATGAGTTATTGTGTTGGTTATTCTGTCATTATTACTAGGCTGGTAGGTTTAAGAACTTGTATACAGAATTTTGATTGGTAAATTTTTCCAGTGGCCATCATGGATTTTGTTTTGATTTTGGGAAATCAGTTAAAAAAATCATTAACCGCTTGAACGATTTCCGAACAATGGCAGGAATGTTTTTTGTATTGGATATTCTATCATTATGATGTCATGAGTTATTGTGTTGGAAAGTCTGTCATTATGAGGTCATGAGTTATTGTGTTGTGGATTCTCACATTATGATGTCATGAGTTATTGTGTTGGAAATTCTGTCATTATGATGTCATGATTTATTGTGTTGAAAATTCTGTCATGAGTTATAGTGTTATTGTTTTGGATTCTCTCAATGATGTCAGGACTTGTTGTGATAGGTATTTTAGCATTATGATGTCATGAGTTACTGTGTTGAGTATTATGTCATGAGTTATTGTGTTGTGCAATCTGTCCTTATGATGTAGTGCGTTATTGAGTTGGATATTCTGTCATTATGATGTCATGAGTTATTGGGTTGGATATTATGTCATTATGATGTCATGAGTTATTGTGTTGTGGATTCTGTCCTTATGATGTAGTGAGTTATTGAGTTGGATATTCTGTCATTATGATGTCATGAGTTATTGGGTTGGATATTATGTCATTATGATGTCATGAGTTATTGTGTTGTGGATTCTGTCCTTATGATGTAGTGAGTTATTGTGTTGGAAATTCTGTCATTATGATGTCATCAGTTATTGTGTTGGATATTCTATCATTATGATGTCATGAGTTATTGTGTTGTGGATTCTGTCATTATGATGTCATGAGTTATTGTTTTACATGTTCTGTCATTATGGTGTCATGAGTTATTGTGTTGGATATTCTGTCATTTTGATGTCATGAGTTATTGTGTTGGATATTCTATCATTATCTGTCATTTGATGTCATGAGTTATTCTGTTGGATATTCTGTCATTATGATGTCATGAGTTATTGTGTTAGATGTTTTGGCATTATGGTCTCATGAGTTATTGTGTTGGGTATTCTGTCATTATGATGCCATGAGTTATTGTATTGGAAATTCTGTAATTATGATGTCATGAGTTATTGTGTTAGATGTTTTGGCATTATGATGACATGAGCTATTGTGTTGTGTATTCTATCATTATGATGTCATGAGTTATTGTGTTGGAAATTCTGTAATTATGATGTCATGAGTTATTGTGTTAGATGTTTTAGCATTATGATGTCATGAGTTATTGTGTTGGATATTCTGTCATTATGATGTCATGAGTTATTGTGTTGGAAATTCTGTCATTACGATGTCATGAGTTATTGTGTTGGATATTCTATCATTATGATGCCATGAGTTATTGTGTTGGATATTCTATCATTACGATGTCATGAGTTTTTGTGCCGGAAATTCTGTCATTACGATGCCATGAGTTATTGTGTTGTGGATTCTGTCATTATGATGCCATGAGTTATTGTGTTGGAAATTCTGTCATTATGATGTCATGAGTTATTGTGGTAGATGTTTTGGGATGTCATGAGTTATTGTGTTGGATATTCTATCATTATGATGCCATGAGCTATTTTGTCAGAAATTCTGTCATTATGATTTCATGAGTTATTGTTTTACATATTCTGTCATTATGGTGTCATGAGTTATTGTGTTGGATATTCCGTCATTATGATGTCATGAGTTATTGTGTTGTGGATTCTGTCATTATGATGTCATGAGTTAGTGTTTTACATATTCTGTCATTATGGTGTCATGAGTTATTGTGTTGTGGATTCTATCATTATGATGTCATGAGTTATTGTGTTGGATATTCTGTCATTATGATGTCATGAGTTATTGTTTTAGATATTCTGTCATTATGATGTCATGAGCTATTGTGTTGGATATTCTGTCACTATGATGTCATGAGTTATTGTTTTAGATATTATGTCATGAGTTATTGTGTTGGATATTCTGTCACTATGATGTCATGAGTTATTGTGTTGTGGATTCTGTCATTATGATGTCATGAGTTATTGTTTTAGATATTCTGTCATTATGATGCCATGAGTTATTGTTTTAGATATTCTGTCATTATGATGTCATGAGCTATTGTGTTGGATATTCTGTCACTATGATGTCATGAGTTATTGTGTTGGATATTCTGTCATTATGATGTCATGAGTTATTGTGTTGGATATTCTGTCATTATGATGTCATGAGTTATTGTGTTGGATATTCTGTCACTATGATGTCATGAGTTATTGTGTTGGATATTCTATCATTATGATGTCATGAGTTATTGTGTTGGATATTCTGTCATTATTACCTGGTGGGAAGGACCATAGGGGTGTGTGCTTCAGAGCTTGTATGTAGAATTTTGATTGGTCAATTTGTTCGGTACCATCTTAAGTTTTCTGAACAATTGCTGGAATGTTTTTTGTGTTGGATATTCTATTATTATGATGTCATGAGTTATTGTGTTGGAAAGTCTCATTATGATGTCATGAGTTATTGTGTTGGTTATTCTGTCATTATTACTAGGCTGGTAGGTTTAAGAACTTGTATACAGAATTTTGATTGGTAAATTTTTCCAGTGGCCATCATGGATTTTGTTTTGATTTTGGGAAATCAGTTAAAAAAATCATTAACCGCTTGAACGATTTCCGAACAATGGCAGGAATGTTTTTTGTATTGGATATTCTATCATTATGATGTCATGAGTTATTGTGTTGGAAAGTCTGTCATTATGAGGTCATGAGTTATTGTGTTGTGGATTCTCACATTATGATGTCATGAGTTATTGTGTTGGAAATTCTGTCATTATGATGTCATGATTTATTGTGTTGAAAATTCTGTCATGAGTTATAGTGTTATTGTTTTGGATTCTCTCAATGATGTCAGGACTTGTTGTGATAGGTATTTTAGCATTATGATGTCATGAGTTATTGTGTTGAGTATTATGTCATGAGTTATTGTGTTGTGCAATCTGTCCTTATGATGTAGTGCGTTATTGAGTTGGATATTCTGTCATTATGATGTCATGAGTTATTGGGTTGGATATTATGTCATTATGATGTCATGAGTTATTGTGTTGTGGATTCTGTCCTTATGATGTAGTGAGTTATTGAGTTGGATATTCTGTCATTATGATGTCATGAGTTATTGGGTTGGATATTATGTCATTATGATGTCATGAGTTATTGTGTTGTGGATTCTGTCCTTATGATGTAGTGAGTTATTGTGTTGGAAATTCTGTCATTATGATGTCATCAGTTATTGTGTTGGATATTCTATCATTATGATGCCATGAGCTATTTTGTCAGAAATTCTGTCATTATGATTTCATGAGTTATTTTGTTGGATATTCTGTCATTTTGATGTCATGAGTTATTGTGTTGGATATTCTGTCATTATGATGTCATGAGTTATTGTGTTGGATATTCTATCATTATGATGTCATGAGTTTTCGTGTTGTGGATTCTGTCATTATGATGTCATGAGTTTTTGTGTTGTGGAGTCTGTCCTTATGATGCCATGAGTTATTGTGTTGGATATTCTGTCATTATGATACCATGAGTTATTGTGTTGTGGATTCTGTCATTATGATGTAATGGGTTATTGTTTTACATATTCTGTCATTATGGTGTCATGAGTTATTGTGTTGGATATTCTGTCATTATGATGTCATGAGTTATTGTGTTGTGGATTCTGTCATTATGATGTCATGAGTTATTGTTTTACATATTCTGTCATTATGGTGTCATGAGTTATTGTGTTGGATATTCTGTCATTTTGATGTCATGAGTTATTGTGTTGGATATTCTGTCATTATGATGTCATGAGTTATTGGGTTGGATATTCTATCATTACGATGTCATGAGTTTTTGTGTCGGAAATTCTGTCATTATAATGTCATGAGTTATTGTGTTGTGGATTCTGTCATTATGATGTCATGAGTTATTGTTTTACATGTTCTGTCATTATGGTGTCATGAGTTATTGTGTTGGATATTCTGTCATTTTGATGTCATAAGTTATTGTGTTGGATATTCTATCATTATGATGTCATGAGTTATTGTGTTGGATATTCTATCATTATGATGGCATGAGTTATTGTGTTGGATATTCTGTCATTATGATGTCATGAGTTATTGTGTTGGAAAGGCTGTCATTAGGGTGTCATGAGTTATTGTGTTGTGGATTCTATCATTATGGTGTCATGAATTATTGTGTTGACTATTTTGGCATTATGATGTCATGAGTTAGTGTTGGATATTCTGTCATTATGATGTCATGAGTTATTCTGTTGGATATTCTGTCATTATGATGTCATGAGTTATTGTGTTGGGTATTCTGTCATTATGATGCCATGAGTTATTGTGTTGGAAATTCTGTCATTATGATGTCATGAGTTATTGTGGTAGATGTTTTGGTATTATGGTCTCATGCTTATTGTGTTGGATATTCTATCATTATGATGTCATGAGTTATTGTGTTGGATATTCTATCATTATGATGCCATGAGCTATTTTGTCAGAAATTCTGTCATTATGATTTCATGAGTTATTGTTTTACATATTCTGTCATTATGGTGTCATGAGTTATTGTGTTGGATATTCCGTCATTATGATGTCATGAGTTATTGTGTTGTGGATTCTGTCATTATGATGTCATGAGTTATTGTTTTACATATTCCGTCATTACGGTGTCATGAGTTATTGTGTTGTGGATTCTATCATTATGATGTCATGAGTTATTGTGTTGGATATTCTGTCATTATGATGTCATGAGTTATTGTTTTAGATATTCTGTCATTATGATGTCATGAGCTATTGTGTTGGATATTCTGTCACTATGATGTCATGAGTTATTGTTTTAGATATTATGTCATGAGTTATTGTGTTGGATATTCTGTCACTATGATGTCATGAGTTATTGTGTTGTGGATTCTGTCATTATGATGTCATGAGTTATTGTTTTAGATATTCTGTCATTATGATGCCATGAGTTATTGTTTTAGATATTCTGTCATTATGATGTCATGAGCTATTGTGTTGGATATTCTGTCACTATGATGTCATGAGTTATTGTGTTGGATATTCTGTCATTATGATGTCATGAGTTATTGTGTTGGATATTCTGTCATTATGATGTCATGAGTTATTGTGTTGGATATTCTGTCACTATGATGTCATGAGTTATTGTGTTGGATATTCTGTCACTATGATGTCATGAGTTATGTGTTGGATATTCTATCATTATGAAGTCATGAGTTATTGTGTTGGATATTCTGTAATTATGATGTCATAAGTTAGTGTGTTGGATATTCTGTCATTATGATGTCATGAGTTATTGTGTTAGAAATTCTGTCATTATGATGTCATGAGTTAGTGTGTTGATTATTCCGTCATTATGATGCCATGAGTTATTGTGTTGGAAATTCTGTCATTATGATGTCATGAGTTATTGTGGTGTATATTCTGTCATTATGATGTCATGAGTTATTGTGTTTGTCATGAGTTATTGTGTTGGCTGTTTTGGCATTATTATGTCATGAGTTATTGTGTTGAAAAATCTGTCATTATGATGTCATGAGTTATTGTGTTGGAAATTCTGTCATTATGACTTCTTTTTTTGGTGACCATCTTGGATTTTCTGAGAGATGGCGGGAAATCATTTAAAGCACTACTCCTCATTAACCACTTGTTTATTAGATCAACTGACCCAAGTGAGCTTATGCCTTGGCGGCCGTCCGTCCATCCATTCCTCCATCAAATCACGTTCTTTGACCGATTTCAAGGAAATTTAGCTGGAAGGATCCTATGGTGGTAGGCTTCAGAATTTATATTGGTAATTTTTTGGGTGAAAATCTTTGAATTTATGCACAATTTACCAGAAATTGTCACAAAACATCTTCTTAGCCGCTTGATGGATTTCAACCAAATTTAGCTAGAAGGAAACTATGGTAGCAGACTCCAGATCTTTTATTCAAGATTTTAATTGGTAAATTTTTAGATTTTCAGAATTTACCCGAAACATTCAAAACGCATCTCCTTAACCAGTTGATGGATTTGAAGCAAATTTGGCAAATTTTGGGTTAAAATCTTAATTTTTATGAAAAATGTACCGGAAATTGTCAAAATGTATCTTCTCCTTAGCCACTTGGTGGATTTCAACTGAATTTGGCTGAAAAGATTCTATGGTGCTAGGCTCCAGAATTTCTCTTCAGAACTTTAATTGGTCAATTTTGTTGGAGAAAATTTGAGATTTTATGAAAAATTTGCCAGAAATTTTAAATGCATCTCCTTAGCGGCTAAATACTGTGTAGATTTTATGAAGAATGTACTAAAATATCAGCCGCTTGATACGTTTCAACTGAATTTGGTTAGAAGGTCCCTATTGGTGATAGTTTCCATAACTTCATTTAGAATTTCCCTTTGTCAAATTTTCCAGTGGCCATCTTGGATTTTCATAACTTCCAGAAATCCTATAGGATATGAATGGGAACAGCTTTAAATGACTTCAAGAACCACCTGGTAAATTTCAACGAAAGTTGGGTGAATGAATCATATGGTTCCAGATCATCCCTTCGAAATTTTGATTGATCCATTTTCAGCTCACATGGCCTTTCAGTGAGCTTATGTCGTGGCGACCGTCGGTCGTGTGTCCGTCGTCCGTCCGTCCATCCGTCCGTTAACTTGTCCTTTAAACGACTTCTTCTCAAGAACCGCTGGGCCAATTTCAATTATATTTGGCAGGAAGCATCCTTAGTGGCATAGGGATCCAAGTTTATTCAAATGGAGCCAATTAGGCCGGTGGCCATCTTGGATTTTGGCCGATTTTTAGAAACGTCTTTAAAAAATCTCCGAAACCGCTTGAGGGATTGAAGGAAACCTCATGAAATATGATCTAGGGCAAGAGCTCAACCGAATTTGTTCAAGGCAACTTAATTGGTCAAATAGTTCGGCAGCCATCTTGGTTGACCTAGTTTTAGCGAAAATAACTTCTCCAGAACCGCTGAAGGGATCAGGCCGAAATTTGGCAGATATGATTAGGGACTAAGGGCCAGTAAAGTTTGTTCAAGAGAAGTTGATCCATCAAAAAAACATGGCTGCCGTGGCCCAGTCAAAATATAACATGTTTGGCGGCCATATTGGATTTTTTTATTTGATGGATTTTGAGGCCGCAATTGGTTTTATATATGTTTTTGGGTATTCTGATCTCAAATTTACATTTTTCGAAACGGTTTGGTGGCCATCTTGGATCATTTTCCCCCCAAAAGCTCCCATACTAAAGCAATGGGAAATTTAAAATATCTTCTCGAGAACTACTGGGCCGATTTCAATTATATTTGACATGAAGCATCCTTAAGGCATAGAGATTCAAGTTTGTTCAAACGAACCCGATCGGCCAATATGGCCGGCGACCATCTTGGATTTTGGCCGCTTTTTAGAAATGTTTTTAAAAATCTTCTCCCAAACCATTTGAGGGATCGACTCAAAACTCACGAAATATGATCCAGGGTTAGCGCTGAATCAAGTTTGTTCAAGGGAACTTGATTGACCAAACGGTTCAGCGGCCATCTTGGATGACCTAGTTTTCACAAAAATGACTTCTTCCCCAGAACCGCTGAAGCGATCAGGCCGAAATTTGTGATATACAATTAGGAACTAAGGGCGATTAATGTTTGTTCAAGAGAAGATTCGTCAAAAAACATGGCCGCGGTGGACCAATCAAAATATAATGTTTGGCAGCCATATTGGATTTATTTTTATTTGATGGATTTTGAGACCGAAATTCGTTTTATATAGGTTTTTGGGTATTCTGATCTCAAATTTGCAATTTTCGAAACTGTCGGATAAATGGTTTGGCAGCCATCTTGGATCATTTTCCCGCCAAAAGCTCCCATACTAAAGCAATGGGAAATTTAAAATGTCTTCTCGAGAACTACTGGGGCGATTTGAATTATATATGGCAGGAAGCATCCTTATGGCATAGAGATTTCATTTTGTTCAAACGAAGCCAATCGGCCAATTTGGCCGGTGGCCATCTTGGATTTCGGCCGATTTTTAGAAATGTCTTTAAAAATCTTGTTCTCCAAAACGGCTTCGGGAATCGATTCAAAACTTATGAAACCTCATCTAGGCAAAGAGGTAAGTCAAGCTTGTTTAAGGCGACTTGATTGACCAAATGGTTTGGCAGCCATCTTGGATGACCTAGTTTTCCTGAAAACGACTTCTCCAGAACCGCTGAATGGATCGGGCCAAAATGTGGGCGATATGATTAGGGACTAAGGGCCATTAAAGTGTGTTCAAGGGAAGTTGCTCCATCAAAAAACATGGCCGCCGTGGGCCAATCAAAATGTAGTGTTTGGTGGACATATTGGATTTTTTTATTTGATGGATTTTGAGGCCAGAATTGGTTCAATATATGTTTTTGGGTATTCTGAGCTCAAATTTGCAATTTTCGAAACTGTCGGATAAACGGTTTAGTGGACATCTTGGATAATTTTCTCGTCGAAAGCTCCCATGCTAAAGCAATGGGAAATTTAAAATATCTTCTTGAGAACTACCAGGCCAATTTCAATTATATTTGGCAGGAAGCATCCTTAGGGCATAAGGATCCAAGTTTGTTCAAATGAACCCGATCGGCCAATTTGCCCAGTGGCCATTTTGGATTTTGGCCGATTTCAGGAAATGTCTTTATAAATCTCCGAAACCACTTGGGGAATCTTCATCTATGCCCAGAAGTAAGCCAAGTTTGTTCAAGAGGACTTGATTGACCAAATGGTTCGGTGACAATCTTGGATGACCTGGTTTTCACGAAAATGACTCCTCCAGAACCGCTGAAGGGATCGGGCCGAAATTTGGGCCATTAAAATTTGTTCAAAGGAAGTGGATCCTTAAAAAAAACATGGGCGCCGTGGTGCAATCAAAATGTAGTGTGTTTGGCGGCCATATTGCACTTGCAAAAATGTCCACAAACTCATTTTAAAGACTGCTAAACTACCCACCAACAATTTTGACAAAAATTGATGGTGCTCCAGGTGAGCGACGCAGGCCCCTTAGGCCTCTTGTTCCAGTGGCCATCTTGTTCTTGAAAATAAATTCTCAGGAACTGCTATATGGATCAGAAATGGCCATTTGCAGATGAAGAGAAGACTTTTTGAAAATTTGCCACTGGAATGACTGGCTCGATAACCGAGCCAGTCATTCCACTGGTAAATTTTCAAAAATAATCTTGGTCTGAAAATGGACATTTTCTATGAGATAATAGAAATTTTCCTGAACAAATTTGAGAGTTAAATGATTAAATAAGCTTTACTTTGTGGCCAGTGTTATTAGCAAAAATAATAGCCACAATATTTATGTAAATTGGAACCCCAAAGGCAATCAGTAAGTTATTTGTATGATCTATGTTATTATTTACAGAGAGTAGCACGACGCTGGGTGAGATGTTGTTGGTATACAATTCACGCACTGGTAAAGCCTTACCGTCTGAAGAGGAGAAGGTCACTGTGGTCACATTCTCATTGAATCCCAGTCAGCCGACGATGATCGGTGTCATGCCAAACCCTCTCTCAGTCAGCGTCAAGATTTTAATGAAGGAGAAACTCACAGAAAATGATACAGTTCTTACTGCGGAATTTGCATTCTCGAATATGACAAAGAATATCGTGGACTTGAGTATACCAAATTCCATCAAAACAATACGAGTCGCTGGAAATACTGGTTACATATATGCGCGAAATACCTTCATGGTTTTACCAGATATAGCAAATACCAATCGAATTTATGTAATTGGCATTGCACCAGTAGAGGAGCAGGTTATAAATTCCAGTGTAATCCATTCAAAGTACAGTACCAGATGTCAGAACGTGCAGTGTAAATCTATAATAAACATTACTGTGTTGATTGGTGTTGGTGGCTGTGTGTATTTTGACCATGATGCAGGACAGTGGACCAGTGATGGATGTCAGGTGAGGACTTCTTATTCCATTACATAGATTAGATTAGTTAACTGTCTGGCTGAGTTTTTGCAAGTGACATATTCCAGGGGCCTATATCTCAGGACATATTAATTATTTTGAAAACAATTTGATTGAAAGTTGTTGGTAGCTTACATTACATAGATTAGATTAGTTAACTGTCTGGCTGAGTTTTTGCAAGCGACATATTCCAGGGGCCTAGATCTCAGGACATATTAATTATTTTGAAAACAATTTGATTGAAAGTTGTTGGTGGCTAAGTCACCAATAACTTTCAGTCAAATTGTTTTCAAAATATTCAGCAAGTCAAGAGTCTTTGGTCATTGAAATTATTCAGCAAGTCAAGAGTTTTTGGTCATTGAAATTATTGTCTGGTGGCTTGCAGCAGCGAGATATTTATCTAGTTACTCGGAATCGAGTTGCTGACAACTGCAATTTATTGATAGTACTATGTTATTGGTAGGTGGTAAAAACTCATGCCTTTATAGAAGTACGGTAATAATGTGTCCTGGGTTTGGTGCCCAGGGCGTGCCTTGAATGGTGATCCTTACCCTGTTAGTGTGGGGCTTATGGATTCTTTGGCACTCTTTGTTCCTCCATATTATGGATTCATTCCTTCCTAGAAAAGAAAATTTGGGTACAGAAAAAGTCTTATTAACGATTCAATTGTCAGCGTCAAAATTCCCAGCACGGAGAGCTACCATTCGGAAATCCATTTATAGAATGCAATGCAAAAAAAGCTGCAATATCTGTAACAACATGGAGAAGAAAAAATTCTTCAAATGTAGCCACACAGGAATATCCTACAGAGCCAAAATAATATGCAATTGCCAAACATTGTTAGCTCAACTGGCCTGAAAGGCCAAGTGAGTTTATGCCATGGCGTCCATCCGGCGTCCAGTGTCCGCCAACGTTTGCTTTAAAACGCTACTCCTCAACTAATAGACAGATTTTAACCAAATTTGGGTCGAAGGATCATATTGGGCTTGGCTCCAGAACTTCCATTCAGAAATTTGATTCCTCAATTTTTTGGGTCAAAATCTTGGATTTTATTAAAAATTGAATGGAAATTGTCAAAAGGCTTCTTCTCCTTACCATTTTGACCGATTTCAACCAAATTTGGATGAAAGGATACTAGTGCCATAGGCTCTAGAACTTTCGATTTGGAATTTTGAATCGTAAATATTTTGGATGAAAATCTGAGATTTTATGAAAAATGTACCGGAAATTGTCAAATTGCTTCTCCTTACCATTCTGAGTGATTTCAACCAGATTTGGCTGAAAGGACCCTATGGTGGTAGGCTTTAGAACTTCCATTTGGTATTTTGACACATCAATTTTTTGGGTGAAAATCTTATGAAAAATGTGCTGGAAATTGTCAAATTGCTTCTTCTCCTTACCATTCTGAGCGATTACAAGCAAATTTGGCTGAAAGGATCCTGTGGTGATGGGCTCTAGAACTTCCATTCAGAATTTTGATTCATCAAATTTTTGTGTGAAAATCTTACATTTTATGAAAAATTGACCGGAAATTGTCAAAATGCTACTCCACCATAGCTGCTTGACATATTTCAAACAAATTTGGTTAGATGGATTCTATGGTGGTATATAGGGTCCAGAAGTTCCATTCAGAATTTTGATTGAGCAGTTTTTTTGGTGAAAATCTTAGATTTTATTACAAATTTACTGGAAATTGTCAAATTGCTTCTTCCGTTTGTCAACTTAACTGATTTCAAGCAAATATAGCCAAAAGGATCCTATGATCAGTGATTTTGTGCTCTAGAGCTTGCATTCAGAATTTTGATTCACCAAATTTTTTGCTTCAAAATCTTACATTTTATTATAAATTTACTGGAAATTGTCAAATTGCTTCTACTCCTTACTACATTGTTTGTACTTTGAGCAATTTCAATCAAACTTGGCTAAAATGATTCTATGATCATAGGCGCCACAATTTCCATTCAGAATTTTGAAGGATAGATTTTTCCTGTGAACATTTTTTCCCAATCTTGTTTCATGTAACGAATCATGTGTATTTAAATGCAAATGCTTCAAATGCTAATGGTCCAGGTGAGTGTCACAGGCCATTGGGCCTTTTGTTTATCTTCTCACCTGAAAGTATTGCAACAAACAATATATAACTTTGGGACCATTCAAAGCTAGAATTAAAGAACTCTTACGGTCCATCAGAAACCTCTACAAAAGTGAGAGGTATAAACCGCCCCATTTCCAGGAATTTCAACCAGCATCACTACACAAGAAACCATATTAGATTTTGAATCATACATTACACGTTCTCTGATCAGACCCCACCAATCCTGAATCCACAATATGGAGGAATAAAAACGAGTGCCACTGGATCCATCAGCCCCATACGACGGGACCATCAGGGATAAATGTAGTAGGGTAAGGATCAGATAGTAGGACGTTTCTTGATGTGTTCTAGTCTGGAAAATGGTGTCAGACGTTCCTCACACAATCATTGTGGTAGTCCATCATCATGTTTGGAACAGACATGCCTCAGTTTAGGCTACTTTTCTCTGATTAGCTAGTGTCACAATTTAACTCTCTGAATAGCTAGTGCCACACTACTTTTCTCTAAATAGCTAGTGCCACACTACTTTTCTCTGAATAGCTAGTGCCACACTACTTTTCTCTGAATAGCTAGTGTCACACTCTACTTTTCTCTGAATAGCTAATGTCACACTCTACTTTTCTCTGAATAACTAGTGCTACACTCTACTTTTCTCTGAATAACTAGTGCCACACTCTACTTTTCTCTAAATAGCTAGTGCCACACTACTTTTCTCTGAATAGCTAGTGTCACACTCTTCTTTTCTCTGAATAGCTAATGTCACACTCTACTTTTCTCTGAATAACTAGTGCCACACTCTACTTTTCTCTAAATAGCTTGTGCCACACTACTTTTCTCTAAATAGCTAGTGCCACACTACTTTTCTCTGAATAGCTAGTTACCACACTGCTTTTGTCTGAATAGCTAGTGCCACACTCTACTTTTCTCTAAATAGCTAGTGCCACACTACTTTTCTCTGAATAGCTGGTGTCACACTCTACTTTTCTCTAAATAGCTAGTGCCACACTACTTTTCTCTGAATAGCTAGTGTCACATTCTACTTTTCTCTAAATAGCTAGTGCCACACTACTTTTCTCTGAATAGCTAGTGTCACACTCTACTTTTCTCTGAATAGCTAGTGTCACACTCTACTTTTCTCTGAATAACTAATGTCACACTCTACTTTTCTCTGAATAACTAGTGCCACACTACTTTTCTCTGAATAGCTAGTGCCACACTCTACTTTTCTCTAAATAGCTTGTGCCACACTACTTTTCTCTAAATAGCTTGTGCCACACTACTTTTCTCTGAATAGCTAATGTCACACTCTACTTTTCTCTGAATAGCTGGTGTCACACTACTTTTCTCTAAATAGCTGGTGTCACACTACTTTTCTCTGAATAGCTGGTGTCACACTCTACTTTTCTCTGAATAGCTAGTTACCACACTGCTTTTGTCTGAATAGCTAGTGCCACATTCTACTTTTCTCTGAATAGCTCGTGTCACACTCTACTTTTCTCTGAATAGCTAGTTACCACACTGCTTTGTCTGAATAGCTAGTGCCACATTCTACTTTTCTCTGAATAGCTAATGTCACACTACTTTTCTCTGAATAGCTAGTTACCACACTGCTTTTGTCTGAATAGCTAGTGCCACATTCTACTTTTCTCTGAATAGCTGGTGTCACACTACTTTTCTCTGAATAGCTAGTGTCACACTCTACTTTTCTCTGAATAGCTCATGTCACACTCTACTTTTCTCTGAATAGCTAGTGTCACACTCTACTTTTCTCTGAATAGCTCCTCACAGATATGGTCTAGTATTGTTAACTGGTGGTTTGTTTATTTATGTTTTCTGCAGCATGTAAGTTATTATGACATCATTGTTCTATGCTGACGGTTTTGTCCAGGGGTCGAAATAAGGCCCTTTTACATGCACAATGCAGGTAAAAAATGTCTGGTGCAGGTAAATTTATAATACTGGGTGCACAGGGTGGATGACATTTCTGACTGATAAGCTATAAGCTATTATCTGACAAATCCCTGAAAAAAGAAATTCTTATGATATAAAACTTATTCTGTTGAATATTTTATTAATTTGACTGGTTTCCAGTCAAATTAATAGGCAGCAATGGTTTCCAGTCAAATTAATAGGCAGCAACAGTTTCCAGTCAAATTAATAGGCAGCAACGGTTACCAGTCAAATTAATAAAATATTCAACAGTTTTCCTGTATGGTTATGTTGAAACTGAGATTCATAGGTGTCAGGTGAAAGGATTAATTTATGTGCATGTAGGTGTCAGGTGAAAGGATTAATTTATGTGCATGTAGATTTTTTGCTATGCAGGCAAAATCTAAATGTTAGATGCACTTTGTGCATGTAGAACAAAATTCTTATTTCTAACCCTGGTTATGTCATTGGCTGATGATGCCATCTTGTGAAAGTCCCAGTGCCTGGATATGACTGCTGACCTTCATTTGTTGCGTTCATACAATGTCTGTGCAGCTGCTTACTCTTTAACCCTTACCACTCTGATGTCAAACTTTTTAATTTTCAAATTAATGTAAAAGATGAACTGGTGTTTAATTTTTCAACAAATTTGGTGGAAAATGCTGCTGTCATAGACAGCAACATCTTCCACCAAAATTGTAGAAAAATGTGCACTAGTTTCTTTGATATTGACACAAAAGATAGAATATTGACATCAGTGCTAAGGGTTAAAAAATTCTCTAGTAGGTTCCAGTGAAACTGTCAATCTATTCTCGGATGTCACATTGGACAATTCTGGATGTTATTGAGGAGCACTATAGGCCGCAGATTTGCTTTTGGTCCAGGATGGCTTCTTGGATTTTGGCAACACGATAAGGGTACCTTGGGTAACAGGGTGGATGGTGAGGTGTTGCATGAAGGGCAGGGTTTATCTCATTTGATCTGGGGATGCTATTACCTGCACACTTCTTAACCTCAGTCGTTTCAATTGATGTTTGTGCTGGCCTAGGATCGCCTACAAATGGGTGTAATCGCTCATCAATTTGATCTGTGAAGTGGTTTTTAAGCCATTCTCTGATTGAATCTGCTTTTCCCTGGTTGGTCCCGATGAAGTTGCGTTCAGAGTTATACATGGAAAGTGATGGTGGTAAACCGGCAACTCTCAGAGACGAGAAGTTATTGGTTTGGTTGGCGTCTATCGAGTCCCTGATTCCAGGTTCCATTCACGCCATTCTAGGATAGTTTTGTTTCAGTCTATTATTGGTAACTTCCCCAGTTTTTAACTGGTACCCATTTATACTCCTGGGTGGAGAGAGGCGACGAGGAGTGAAGGAGATTGCCTATGTTTCCAGCGATTGTTAGTTGGCTGAACGGAGAGGCGATCCCGGGGTTGCCGGTTTCACAGCTCCGCCCGTTACCGGTTGAGCTACCGCCGCCTCGAACTCTCAGAGACTGGGCCGCCCTAAACTTTTTATGCTAATTATCTATCGCTGTGATGTCATCTGCCCAAGAGTTTGCTTGTAGAGTTCTTTCAGATGTTGACTGATTTGGCATTGTGCAGTCTTTGCTCTGACTACTTTGATTGATGAGGAGCCGTAGAGGCAAAGGCTTCTGTTGCGGGGACATCTTTACAATGAGTGGGTCTGCTGTGTAATGCCCATTTTGTTATATATGCAAAATGCCTTGACATAATGCAGTATTTAGAGATAGACAGACAGACAGACAGACAGGCCAATGTGAAATGAGCGTGACACATTCTTCACAGAATCATCTTAACTTGTATATTCAGCATTGCCGCGTTTTCTGAACCATTGTCAAACTCATGTCAATGGAGGGATCTGATAGATAAATTATCTGACAACATTATCAAAATACGTTAAGGGGTAACCGATGTCATAATCAAATGACATAGGTCCATCTTGAAAGTGGTAGTAGTCTGTCAGTAACCATCTGAAGGTCCATCTTGAAAGTGGTAGAAGTCTGTCAGTAACTATCTGAATGTGCATCTTGAAAGTGGTAGAAGTCTGTCAATAACCATCTGAATGTGCATCTTGAAAGTGGTAGAAGTCTGTCAGTAACCATCTGAAGGTGCATCTTGAAAGTGGTAGAAGTCTGTCAATAACCATCTGAATGTGCATCTTGAAAGTGGTAGAAGTCTGTCAGTAACCATCTGAAGGTGCATCTTGAAAGTGGTAGAAGTCTGTCAATAACCATCTGAATGTGCATCTTGAAAGTGGTAGAAGTCTGTCAGTAACCATCTGAAGGTGCATCTTGAAAGTGGTAGAAGTCTGTCAGTAACCATCTGAATTCTATGGCTTTGGTGAACTTATAATTTAATGCTTTAACCCTCATATCAGCCAAAAACGTCTTCTGCAGTGGTCTTGAGAATGTCCATTTGCAGACCAAGAGAAGACTATTTTCAAAAATTCTCTTGGTCTGCAAATGGACATTTTCAATGAGAAAATTTAATTTTCTTGAACAAATCCGAGGGTTAAAGGTTTAATCAACATTCTGTTGTATATTTTGAAAGTAATTTGACTGAGCATTGTTGCTGCCATTTAGCAGCACCAGCTCCAAATCAAATTAGTTTCAAGTCGTTCATCAGTTTACCTGTATAGTTAGCGTACCTGTATAGTTAGCTTACCTGTATAGTTAGCTTACCTGTATTGTTAGCTTGCCTGTATAGTTAGCTTATCTGTTATTGCCTGTATAGTTAGCTTACCTGTATAGTTAGCTTACCTGTATAGTTAGCTTACCTGTGTAGTTAGCTTGCATGTGTAGTTAGCTTGCCTGTAGTTAGCTTGCCTGTGTAGTTAGCTTATGTATAGTTAGCTTCTGTATAGTTTGCTTACCTGTATAGTTAGCTTCTGTATAGTTTGCTTACCTGTATTGTTAGCTTGAAATCGTGATTCTTGGAATTGAAAAAAATCGATTCAAAGACACATACAAAGTGGTTGTGGCATTGCTCGAGATCGTTCCTTCTCTGATGGTCAACCCATATTTATTGCAATTTCTTTCAGTTAGCGCCTACATCGCAGCTTCCTGACTTGACATGTATGTGTAATCATATGTCAGACTTTGCGGGCAGCGTCTTTGTCATGCCAAACATGGTTAGCCCACTGGACATTCATTTGTTTGGCACATTTTTTGACAATCCGGTTGTCGTGGTGACTGTGGTATCAATATGGCTGCTGTATCTCCTGCTAGTTCTCTGGGCAAGGAAGAAGGATAAGAGAGACGTAATTGAGGTATGTTATGATGTCCAACATAATGTGCGCATTAAAAAAATGAAAAGTAAATAACTGCTATATTTTATTAGTAATCAACAGAACATGTGATGTCATAGCGTGTCAGCACTAGTGACGTCGTTATCGCTAGTGCTTCATTCAATACAGATTTTATTCAAAAACAAGAAAATCATAACAACAGCTAGAGTGCAAGATACAGATGTTGCGGGTAACAATATTCACTATACATTCATTTCATATCGGGTAAAGCATAATAAAGATTTCATTAGAAAATTTCAAATCTGTTAAATCTCAACAAAGAGACAACTAATGACTTGACCACAGTTAATAACGCGTGTATCCACCATTATTCGCTATCACGTTGCGACACCGTGCTCTCATGCTGTTGATGAGACGGGTGATCCTCTGTTGTGGGATCGCCACCCACTCTTCATGTAGCAGCTGATGGAGGTCACCGAGGACGGTGTCGTCAGTAACTCTCCGGTACACAGCTCTCTTTAGCTGGTCCCACAGATGTTCAATGGGATTCAGATCTGGCGAGTTAGCTGGCCACGGGATCCTCTCGATGCCATGGTTTGTCAGAAAGTCATTTACAATTATTGCCCGGTGCGGACGCGCGTTATCATCCATGAACTTGAATTCATCCCCTATTGCAGCAGCATACGGCAGTACATGTGGCTCAAGGACCTCGGCGATATAGCGCACAGCATTAATGTTACCATTGATTGGTATAAGTTCTGTCTTTCTTCTAGCGCTGATACCTGCCCAAACCATAACGCTTCCTCCGCCGAATGCTGTGGTTGGCTGTACACAGGACACAGTATACTGTTCACCAGGGCGACGCCAAACCCGCGACCTTCCGTCAATGTGATGAAGAGTAGCGTGTGTCTCGTCACTAAACATGACATTTGACCACTGTTGCCTTGTCCAACCTTCGTGGTCTCGTGCCCACTCAAGCCGGGCTTGTTTGTGTCTCAATGAGAGGGCTGGCCTCTTAATCATGCGTCGAGCATGCAGCCCAGCGGCGTGAAGACGGTTTCTAACAGTCTGGTCACTGCATCTTCTGGCTCCAGCTCCAGCAGCTGCATGTAGCCGATCATTGATGGCGCGCGCTGTGGACGTTCTGCTACGGCGTGCTGTATTTGCTACAAAACGATTTTGGCGTGGAGTGGTAACAGTGGGCCTTCCACTTCTCTGCCGGTCATTCACATCACCATACTGTTGGAACTTTTGCCGTAACTTCCTGATGGCATTTGGGCTAACACCCATTCTACGCGCAATTTGCTTCACAGCGAAATTGGCCTCCAATAGGCCAATGGCAATTGACCTATTCTGGTTGGACAAACGTGGCATTATCAAATTACAGAACTCTGATCGCGCTAACATGTGTCTTTGCACAACTAGTGACAAAATCAGTGATATTCCTCTAGCAATGATCATGTCTAATTTCAGAATTTTTGAAATGGATCAAAATGTCATTTAGTGCGCGCTAGAACAGGCACGACTGACTTTCTGCGGGAATCGATTTCACATATCAGTGCTATAGTCGCGGCGATCACCTGTGCAAAATTTCATTACAAATAGATACATACTTTAGAAAATATAGGCCCATATTTAGGGGGGAACTTACTTTTTTTGATGTGTATAGTCTATATCATTCTGCCATGATATTTCAGTGTAGGAACTTGTCATTTCACGTGCGGTTTCAGGTTTAGCTGAACTTGGGAAATACAGATTAAGTTTGGTAGCTTATGTCTGTTACAGCTAACTGTCAGACCCTGATGTGTTCATATATATATATATATATATATATATATATATATATATATATATATATATATATATATATATTGTGAAAGCGAACTCTTCACCCATCTCCCGTCATCTGACTAGGCTCAACCCCCGAGCAATGATATTTCCTGAGAATTAATATTATTAGACTTCAACTCGGGTCCTCGCCTGATGCTTACTGTGTTTTAGCTAATCTATTGCGGGTAGCCGTTTACATGGTTAATCATGGCTTTCTGTGCTTTGGCGAGTTGTACCGCATTTACCCGTATTTTTGCTCACATTACCTGCATTAGGAATGTCGGGCAAAGGAGGTTAACCATGGTTAGCGTCAATGGACCTTTCTGGTTTTAGCTATGACCCGCCCATCACTAGCTAAGCTCCACCCACACCTCACCGTGTTGGGATTGATCAATCCCCAAATGCCTTAACTATCAATTTCTTGGAAACTATACAGGGAAGCTGTTTAATATTTTGTAACTAATTTGACTGGGTGCTGTTGCTGCCTTAGTTTTCCAACTTTATATGGGTTATTACTGCATTTGTGGCAAATACTCATCCTTCACAATCACCTTAGTTGTCATGGTCATCTAATGTTCATTCTATGACAGGTGTAGGGAAGTTATTTTCCACCTATCTCGAAACACGGGGGATTAGCTTGGTGCCAATGGTTCCGCTACACTTCAGAAATTGACAGGATGAGGTGGAAGGCGAAAATGGGTGACGACACTTCAATAGTATTCAACAAGACTGTTCTTCAAATAATAAATGACTTCAACTTTTAATAATTTTAAATTGACTCTATACACAAACTGATGTTGATACAAAATTTCCATACAAACTACGAACGCTATATCTATACCATTCTGGCTTAAATCTCTGTCTACTATCTATCTATCTCTCTATCTCTAGCTCTGACTCTCACTGTTTCTCTCACTCACTATCTCTCCTAATCTATCTGTCATTCTACACATTCATGCTCAATTTATAACTCGCAGTATCTAGCCAAACAAACATAAAACAAGTTCTAAATACTCAAGACGTGTCAAAAAACAATTTCTAAAGAACAATTCTAAAAACCTGCTATACATATATTTATGCATTAAGATTAAATACAGATTATTACCGATTTCATTCTCTGTACATGGTGGTAACATGATTACTGAAATTAAATTAAAACATGATGATTATTTTGAAAACAACCGTAATGAAAGTTGTTATGCCATAGACAGAAGTAACTATCAGTCAAATGATTATCAAAATCCTCAACACGCCTCATGTCATAATCATGTGGAACCTGTGTGTCACTTCAGAATGAAAACGGTTTAGCCGGCTTAAAAATCAATTTCTAGTCCAGTACAGCACAGAAATAATCTAACATGTTGACAAAACAGAATAAAACATACTGCTGAATATTTTGACTGGATTGGGAAACCTTGCTACCCAAGGCAGCAATTGTGTTTCAATCGAATTAAGCCCAAAATACCCAACAGAACATTTCTCACTGACATGTTTCTGTTTATGGATTTTGATACATTTTGTTTTACTTCTGAGCTGCAGTGTATATAGGCAATATTATGAAATGTTCATGAATTAAAAATTGTCCAAAACATGATATTTCCAACAAGCTGGGCACTGGTAATTACATGGTCTAATAACAACGTACTGGGCATGTCCGCCTATAGTAGGCGTGTTGGTCCAGGTAAAGGGTGTTCCCTAACCTGCTAGATTGATGCCTATAGGTTCCATCGTGTGGAGCGGGTGTATCCAATGGCATTCCTTTTGTCTTCTCCATGGTGTGGAGTTTTCATCATCGGGGTCTGATGAGAGAACCTGTATTATTCTGAACTTCACGTCTGTTCGTGAGTGTCCAGGTTTGTTGAAATGCCTGGCGACTGGGGTGTCGTATCTCTCACTTTTGTGGAGGTTTGATATAGATCTCGGGTGTTCCTGAATTCGGATCTTAAAGGTGCGCAGCGATTCTCCCACGTATTGTTTGTTGCATTTGCTACAAGTTAGGAGGTAGACGATGTTTCTAGTTTGGCAGTTACCTATGATTTTGGCCTTGTAGGTTAGGCCCGTGTGGGAGCTTGTGAAGAATCTGTTTTTCTCCATCCAGTGGCAGGTGGTACAGTTTTTTGTTTTGCATGCGATAAATGGGTTTCTGTGCATTACAGGGGCGTGCTCTGTTGGGAGTTTGGCCCTGACAATCGTGTCTTTGATTGTTTTGTTCTTCCTGTATCCAAACAGCGGTGGTTCTGGAAATGTTAACCTGCATTTGTTGCTGTCTTCCAGAATTGGCCAGTACTTTTTTATGGTTTTCTTCAGAAAAACGCCTGTCCTGGTGAACTCACATACAAAGATTGGTCTTTGTATTTGAGTTTTGGCGGTTGCTTTTGGTGGTGGGTGGAGGATTTGTTGTCTGTCTTGTGATCTGGCTTTGGCCCTGGATTTGTTCAGGATGCCTGTGGGGTAGCCACGTGCTTCAAAATGTCCTTGTAGGAGGATACTGTTTTTGTCATAGTCCTCTATGAGCGTGCAGATGCGTCTCAACCTGAGGAATTGTCCGTATGGGGACGAGTCCTTGCAGTTTGAGGGATGGGCTGAGTCATAATGCAGGTAGCCGTGGGTGTCTGTCGGTTTTGTGTAGAGATCAAAGATGATAGAATGATCCCGTGTCTGTTTGACCAGTGTGTCTAAAAAAGAAACTTGTGTTTCTGAGCATTCCATGGTGAATTTGATGCTCTGGTGAGCTTCATTCATGTATGTGACGAACTCTTCAAGGGCTGTTTTGCCGTGCTCCCAGATTATGAATATGTCATCTATGTGTCTAACATACAGTGCAGGCTGGTGTGGTGCAGTCTGCAGCAATCTTTGCTCTAAGTCGGCCATGAAGATGCATGCGAAGGTGCAGGCGGCTTTGCTTCCCATGGCGGTTCCTCCTATCTGTAGGTAGTGCTCGCCATTAAACTCGAAGCTATTGCATTCGAGGACAAGTTTTAGAAGGTTTAGTAATCCTCTGATGGAGAGATCGCCTGGTACCCCAAATTTGCTGCAGAATTTGGCTACCGCTCTTAGTCCTTCATTGTTGGGTATGTTAGTGTACAGTGAGGTGACATCCATTGTTACTAGAAGCGTGCCGGGTTTTGTTGGACCGAATGCTTCTAGTAGGTTGATGAAATGTGTGGTGTCTTTCACATTTATTGCATGCAAAACAAAAAATTGTACCACCTGCCACAGGATGGAGAAAAACAGATTCTTCACAAGCTCCCACACGGGCCTAACCTACAAGGCCAAAATCATAGATAACTGCCAAACTAGAAACATCGTCTACCTCCTAACTTGTAGCAAATGCAACAAACAATACATGGGGGAATCCCTGCGCACCTTTAAGATCCGAATTCAGGAACACCTGAGATCTATATCAAACCTCCACAAAAGTGATAGATGCGACAACCCAGTCGCCAGGCATTTCAACAAACCTGGACACTCACGAACAGACATGCAGTTCAGAATCATACAGGTTCTCTCATCAGACCCCGATGATGAAAACTCCACACCATGGAGGAGACAAAAGGAATGCCATTGGATACACCAGCTCCACACGATGGAACCTATAGGCATCAATCTAGCAGGTTAGGGAACACCCTTTACCTGGACCAACATGCCTACTATAGGCGGACACGCCCAGTACGTTGTTATTACACTTTTTAAAATAGGTGCTCCCACAGCTCATCTTTTAAATCAGAAAAGGTAAACCACACACTTTATAGCGACGTCACCACTCGCCGCTGACAACAAACCCCATGACGTCATACCCATTGTCATCACTTCAGCATCTTTTAAAGATGCCTTCAATATTACGGCATCCCAATATGGATACAAGCGCAAATGCTCTGTCTCCCTCAATTTTTATGAAACAACAACAAAGACAGATACTCACCAGGCCCCGAGTCATCCTCTTTATTTTGTCATTCATTTTATTTACAAGTTTTCATACATCATTGAAAAAATACATTATACATAATAATACATATCTATATCGATCTTGTAAAAACTTGACACTTATCCTTGGATTTCCCAATACTCCCAAGACCAATAGAGGACAACCAACATTACTTCTATTTTAAGATATCAAACGCCCATAAAACAGATGCTATATCAGAAAAAAGTGGAGCACAAAAATGCCCACTCCCAGTTGACAAAACTTCGCCTCTGATGAGTTCCGCTCAAGGAACGAAACGCCATAAAGTCTGAATCAAAAACAGTGATGACTACACATGATCATTACCCACAAAACAGCCCAAAAAATTCTCTCCACTAAAGGAGTAAAGAGACTCACGAACTTGACCAACAGAGACCTTTAAGACATTCATCACCAAAACAAACTCAACCGTTAAAAAACCTGAGCCGCCAAAACAAAGTTTTTTCCAAAACGGACACAACTGGTAAAAAAATCCACAACCACCAAAAAAGTTGTAAAAAATGCCAAAATGAGAGAACCGCCAAAAAACTCACAACCGCCAAAAAATACTCAACCGCCAAAAACGGCCACAACCGCCAAAAATGACAACCGGTAAAAAAGTCACAACCAGTAAACTTGACCCCAACCGATAAAATGAAGGTCAACCGGCAAAAATGTCTGACCAAACCGCCAAACCTCCAATGGGAAAACCACCAGTCTGGTTTTTCTCTGCCCGTATATGGTCTAGATTCACTCAATCCACAGGCTCACCCAGGAAGGGTATAAAAGGGACAAAAATTCCAGTCCAGATCATTCAGACTTTTGGTCTCACATTTGCGACCAAGCGTCAGGCTAAAATATCTACGACATGGGTTTCCCGATCTGATTACGTAGTTATCATCACTGGTAATTACATGTCTATTGTGAATGTGGCTATTGTTCTCCATGTGTGCAGTCAGGAGCAATCACACTTGACTGCACAGGGTTTCTCCTCTACTGACAGGGAGCACTGAATACTGTTGAATGGGCGGATTTTGCAATAAATTATAATTCTACACATTTTTACACATCCAAATGAATAGTTGCTACGCATTGACTTATAGATCCATCACACAGGCCAGAGCACAACATATTAACAACCTCTCTACTCAAGAATAATATGCACCGCCACTCTTCTAGCCCAAACATTGGAAACACCATTGTATTGTAAATCATATTTATGTATATATAAATAGTGAAATACTAATTTTGCTTAAATGTTTGTTTTCAGACTGGTGTAACCATGATACCAAACCCTGTCCCCGGATGTAAATACCTTTACTTAATCGGTGTCGTGACTGGAATGCGACACAATTCTGGAACTAGCGCCAATGTGTTTATATATCTAGTGGGTTCCTGTGGATCTAGCATTCACTATGCTCTACACGATGTGTATCGACCACGTTTTCAGGCGGGAAGTCAGAACTGGTTTGCTATTACCACAAAACAGTCACTCGGTGTTCTTCGCCATGTATGTGTTTGGCATGATAACAGTGGAGAGAACCCCTCATGGTGAGTTTTTGTCATGATAACAGTGGACAGAACCCATCGTGGTGAGTGTTTGTCATGATAACAGTGGACAGATCCCATCATGGTGAGTGTTTGTCATGATAACAGTGGACAGAACCCATCGTGGTGAGTGTTTGTCATGATAACAGTGGTCAGAGTCCATCGTGGTGAGTGTTTGTGATGATAACAGTGGACAGAGTCCATCTTGGTGAGTGTTTGTCATGATAACAGTAGACAGAGCCCATCGTGGTGAGTGTTTGTCATGATAACAGTGGACAGAGCCCATCGTGGTGAGTGTTTGTCATGATAACAGTGGAGAGAACCCATCGTGGCGAGTGTTTGTCATGATAACAGTGGACAGAGCCCATCGTAGTGAGTGTTTGTCATGATAACAGTGGAGAGAACCCATCTTGGTGAGTGTTTGTCATGATAACAGTGGAAAGAACCCATCGTGGTGAGTGTTTGTCATGATAACAGTGGACAGAGTCCATCTTGGTGAGTGTTTGTCATGGTAGCAGTGGAGAGAACCCATCGTGGTGAGTGTTTGTCATGATAACAGTGGACAGAGTCCATCTTGGTGAGTGTTTGTCATGATAACAGTAGACAGAGCCCATCGTGGTGAGTGTTTGTCATGATAACAGTGGACAGAGCCCATCGTGGTGAGTGTTTGTCATGATAACAGTGGAGAGAACCCATCGTGGTGAGTGTTTGTCATGATAACAGTGGAGAGAACCCATCGTGGTGAGTGTTTGTCATGATAACAGTGGAGAGAACCCATCGTGGTGAGTGTTTGTCATGATAACAGTGGGGAGAACCCATCGTGGTGAGTGTTTGTCATGATAACAGTGGACAGAGTCCATCTTGGTGAGTGTTTGTCATGATAACAGTGGCGAGAACCCATTGTGGTGAGTGTTTGTCATGATAGCAGTGGACAGAGTCCATCTTGGTGAGTGTTTGTCATGATAGCAGTGGAGAGAACCCATCGTGGTGAGTGTTTGTCATGATAACAGTGGACAGAGTCCATCGTGGGGAGTGTTTGTCATGATAACAGTGGACAGAGTCCATCGTGGTGAGTGTTTGTCATGATAACAGTGGAGAGAACCCATTGTGGTGAGTGTTTGTCATGATAACAGTGGACAGAACCCATCGTGGTGAGTGTTTGTCATGATAACAGTGGGGAGAACCCATCGTGGTGAGTGTTTGTCATGATAACAGTGGACAGAGTCCATCGTGGTGAGTGTTTGTTATGATAACAGTGGACAGAGCCCATCGTGGTGAGTGTTTGTCATGATAACAGTGGACAGAGCCCATCGTGGTGAGTGTTTGTCATGATAACAGTGGACAGAGTCCATCATGGTGAGTGTTTGTCATGATAACAGTGGACAGAGTCCATCTTGGTGAGTGTTTGTCATGGTAGCAGTGGAGAGAACCCATCGTGGTGAGTGTTTGTCATGATAACAGTGGACAGAGTCCATCTTGGTGAGTGTTTGTCATGATAACAGTGGAGAGAACCCATCGTGGTGAGTGTTTGTCATGATAACAGTGGACAGAGTCCATCGTGGTGAGTGTTTGTCATGATAACAGTGGACAGAGTCCATCGTGGTGAGTGTTTGTCATGATAACAGTGGAGAGAACCCATCGTGGTGAGTGTTTGTCATGATAACAGTGGACAGAGTCCATCGTGGTGAGTGTTTGTCATGATAACAGTGGAGAGAACCCATCGTGGTGAGTGTTTGTCATGATAACAGTGGACAGAACCCATCGTGGTGAGTGTTTGTCATGATAACAGTGGGGAGAACCCATCGTGGTGAGTGTTTGTCATGATAACAGTGGACAGAGTCCATCGTGGTGAGTGTTTGTTATGATAACAGTGGACAGAGCCCATTGTGGTGAGTGTTTGTCATGATAACAGTGGACAGAGCCCATCGTGGTGAGTGTTTGTCATGATAACAGTGGACAGAGTCCATCGTGGTGAGTGTTTGTCATGATAACAGTGGACAGAGTCCATCATGGTGAGTGTTTGTCATGATAAAGTGGACAGAGTCCATCTTGGTGAGTGTTTGTCATGGTAGAAGTGGAGAGAACCCATCGTGGTGAGTGTTTGTCATGATAACAGTGGACAGAGTCCATCTTGGTGAGTGTTTGTCATGATAACAGTGGAGAGAACCCATTGTGGTGAGTGTTTGTCATGATAACAGTGGACAAAGTCCATCGTGGTGAGTGTTTGTCATCATAACAGTGGACAGAGTCCATCGTGGTGAGTGTTTGTCATGATAACAGTGGAGAGAACCCATCGTGGTGAGTGTTTGTCATGATAACAGTGGACAGAGTCCATCGTGGTGAGTGTTTGTCATGATAACAGTGGAGAGAACCCATCGTGGTGAGTGTTTGTCATGATAACAGTGGACAGAACCCATCGTGGTGAGTGTTTGTCATGATAACAGTGGGGAGAACCCATCGTGGTGAGTGTTTGTCATCATAACAGTGGACAGAGTCCATCGTGGTGAGTGTTTGTCATGATAACAGTGGACAGAGCCCATCGTGGTGAGTGTTGGTCATGATAACAGTGGACAGAGCCCATCGTGGTGAGTGTTTGTCATGATAACAGTGGACAGAGTCCATCGTGGTGAGTGTTTGTCATGATAACAGTGGACAGAGTCCATCGTGGTGAGTGTTTGTCATGATAACAGTGGGGAGGGCCCATTGTGGTGAGTGTTTGTCATGATAACAGTGGACAGAACCTATCGTGGTGAGTGTTTGTCATGATAACAGTGGATAGAGTCCATCGTGGTGAGTGTTTGTCATGATAACAGTGGACAGAGCCATCATGGTGAGTGTTTGTGATGATAACAGTGGAGAGAACCCATCGTGGTGAGTGTTTGTCATGATAACAGTGGACAGAACCCATCGTGGTGAGTGTTTGTCATGATAACAGTGGACAGAGTCCATCGTGGTGAGTGTTTGTCATGATAACAGTGGAGAGAACCCATCGTGGTGAGTGTTTGTCATGATAACAGTGGACAGAACCCATCGTGTTGAGTGTTTGTCATGATAACAGTGGACAGAGTCCGTCGTGGTGAGTGTTTGTCATGATAACAGTGGCGAGAACCCATCGTGGTGAGTGTTTGTCATGATAACAGTGGACAGAGTCCATCTTGTTGAGTGTTTGTCATGATAACAGTGGACAGAGCCATCATGGTGAGTGTTTGTCATAATAACAGTGGGGAGAGCCCATCATGTTAAGTGTTTGTCAAAATTGAAAAATTTTAAATTAAATTAAAAGATGAACTGGAGTTAATTTTTTGACAAATTTTGTGGAAGATGTTGCACCCTCCACCAAAATGTACAGCAGTTTCTTTGCTATTAACACAGTTAGAATAGTGACATCAGAGTGGTCAGAGTTAACAACACATTGGACAAGAATAGTGAAAAGCTGTTATGTTTTTCTAATAAATTTTAATATTAGTTTTTGCAATTAGATGTTATGCAATAATTGAATACCCGACTATTGTCATGAAGTACTTGGTTGAATAATATATGTCCAAAGTAACTGGAACGTGGTGATGTCAGTAAGATTAGTCGAGGCAAGTAGAAGCTCTAGAATGCAGCTAGAATAGCTTTAAGATGTGAAGAGAAGACCATGTCATGGAATGATACATAGGGGTGTTCATTCATAAATCTCAGAGCACGTGCTTCACAATTTCAGTAATTAGAGAGAAAGGTGAAAATGTCAATCTTCAACAATCAACGTGTGTGCTTCAATAGGATTTCATGTAATGACTTACTCTACAAAATGCTGGTAACCTTTGAGAAATGACTTAGTGTACAATACGCTGATAACATTAAGAGATGACTTACTGTACAATACGCTGATAACATTTAAGAAATGACTTACTGTACAATACGCTGGTAATATTTAAGAAATGACAATGTACATTATGCTGGTATTATTTAAGAAAGGACTTACTGACAATACACTGGTAACATTTAAGAAATGACTTACTGTACAATACGCTGGTAACATTTAAGAAATGACATACTGTACAATACGCTGGTAATATTTAAGAAATGACTTACTGTACAATACGCTGTTAACATTTAAGAAATTACTTCCTGTACAATACGCTGGTAACATTTAAGAAATGACTTACTGTACAATACGCTGATAACATTTAAGAAATGACTTACTGTACAATACGCTGGTAATATTTAAGAAATGACTTACTGTACAATACGCTGTTAACATTTAAGAAATGACTTACTGTACATTATGCTGGTAACATTTAAAGAATGACTTCCTGTACAATACACTGGTAACATTTAAGAAATGACTTAGTGTACAATACGCTGGTAACATTTAAGAAATGACTTCCTGTACAATACACTGGTAACATTTAAGAAAAAACTTACTGTACAATATTCTGGTAACATTTAAGAAATGACTTCCTGTACAATACGCTGGTAACATTTAAGAAATTACTTACTGTACAGTACGCTGGTAACATTTAAGAAATGACTTACTGTACATTACGCTGGTAATATTAGGCATATGTTGTGATTATTCATTTACTGATTATATACATGTTTTTGACCTTGGAATATTAACGGATATCTCCATGTACTAGCTAGCATGTTCCAATCGAATTAAGGTCTTGGTGAGACAATTAAGTAAATTGGTTTGTTGCAGCGGTGTGTCAGGCTGGGGACATAGATTTCAGCAATCTTTCATAATTGCTCTTGTTTCTATGGCAATGTCTAATTTTCCATTAAATATCAATCCATGATAAATGTTAGGTCTGAGTTAATGACTGGTGAATAGATCATTGTTCAAGCTTCTGATTTGAGTGTCAATTGAATTTATCAATATATTAAGATACTGGCCAGATTTATATTTTACAATGCACCCATCTTGTCTGACTATATATAAATATCTGGGAGGTTTTGTTTTTGATATTTAGATACAATTATATTTTTGTTTGTTTTCAGGTTTCTTAAAGAAGTAATTGTTAAAGATTTGCAGACTGATCAAACATTGACATTTGTGTATGATGATTGGCTGGGACTGGACCGTCCACCCGGTGAGATCAGAGCAGAACTACCAGGTGTGTCTTCAGAGGAATTGCAGAAGAATCATCAGTACCAGTTCTGGCAGAAATCATCTTCAGATCTATGCAATAATCACTTGTGGCTGAGTATCTTTGTTAAGCCAGCATTTAGCAGATTTACCCGCGTTCAGAGACTATCGTGTGCTCTGACTTTGCTGCTCTCAGCCATGCTCACGAATATCATGTTCTTTGGTATACCTACAGATGACCCCGATGATCAAATAGGACAAAGTGGTATCGTGATTTCTCTGTCAGCACTCGCGATTGGTTTAGAGACAGCTCTAATCATGTTCCCCATTAATCTTGCTGTTATTCAGTTGTTTTCCAAAGTTGGCTCCAGGCCATCATCACACAAGGCATCTCATTACAATAAGGTTGCAAATGTAGATACGACAGAATTCAATAACAGTAGTAAGAAGAAACTGTTTGTTGTGAGTGAAACACAAAATGACAGCTTTGCAGAAATAGTAATTGCTTATGATAATATAAGCAAAAAGGACAAACAGACGCTAATGACAAAGGCTGATGAAGACAAATCTCATGAACAATTAAATACTGAGAATTACAAAATAGATTCAGTCTTAAGCTTTGGTGCAGAGAGAGATGATATGGAGGACGCAAATGGTCCTAAAGCTGGTGGTGGTGATGATAAGGAGGGTGAGGAGGTCGATATTATACAGTTAAAGGACACTTTAATTGAAAATAATGATTCAATTATTACTGAGAGCTTAGTTGAAGATACTACTGATTCAATTATTACTGAGAGCTTTGTTGAAGATACTACTGATTCAATTATTACTGAGAGCTTAGTTGAAGATACTACTGATTCAATTATTACTGAGAGCTTTGTTGAAGACACTGATTCAATTATTACTGAGAGCTTTGTTGACGATACTGACTCAATTATTACTGATAAATATGGGGAGACTGGTCAGCATGAAACTAAGAAAGTCAAGACTATAACAAAGTTTCGGAATGTGTTCAAAAGAAGAATTAAGAAGCCTAAAGATGTGGTTTTGCTGATGGATGATGGTGAGAAAGTCAGTGTTAAGAAGAAACCATTTAAGTAAGTAATATCAGCGGTAAGACAGTATTAACCATTTACTGGTCACGACAGTCAAAACTGACCTCTACACTGGACCGGAGGAATGTCCATTTGCAGGCCAATATAAGACTATTTTTGAAAATGTATTACTGGAATGACTGGCTCGATAATCGAGCCATTCATTCCAGTAATACATTTTCAAAAATAGTCTTATATTGGCCTGCAAATGGACATTCAATAAACAAATATTTAGATTTTCTTTACCAAATTTGACCATTAAATGGTTTATACACTAGTCTTGTCTCTGTCACTAATGAAACCAAGCGGTGAGTTTCCTCTTGATACAGTACAGCTCAGAAATAACTTATCATGTTTCCAATACAATAGCAGATACATCTACAGTTAGGTAGTGCAATTTTGACTATAATGTGATAAATGTGTTGGCGAATATTTTGGAACACAATTACCTTGGAAGACATTGCTGCCTTATGTCCTGTGTCCAATTATATTCAAAACATCCAACATTATTGTTTGTTTTGTTTTGGAAACATGCTAACACATGAAGGCTCTTTGTGGCTCTACGATAGTGCCATAAAATTAAAGTCCAGCTCGAATGAACTCTCTTGCAAGTGGAGTGACACAAGGCTACAGAGATTGAGAGCCACCATGTTAAATAACATACGTCGAGGGTTGATCAGAATTCTAATGCCTCGACTGCAGAAAGCTGAAGATGCTCCCCTCATTGACACGTGGCCTGGAAAACCTGACCGCAGCTTATCCTACAATGCTTTCCTCATTAAAACAACTCGAGAACATCCATCTGGTCTACAGAGACCAAACTCCATGGCCCGAGAGCATCCATGTTATCTCCAGAAACCCCCCCCCCCCATTACAGATTAAACTCCATGGCCCGAGAGAAGAACTGGAGAAGAGAGCACAATTCATCTCACTGACTGGCCTATTGTGCTAACAAAGTTTCCGGTGTAGTTTCTATGAACAACAAGAAGTACGAGGCATAGATTGGAGTTAAACAATCTTAGCCTGATTGAGCTGCTCGCAAATAACCTGCTTTCAACACCTCTATGAGCCATGAGTATTGGGAAGTGAAGGATGCCACTACAGCTATGAAGAGATGGACTTAGTGCTCAACCAATCAGCCTTGCATGAGATGTTTTAATGTTTTGCTTAGGAGGAGAAATGTATCCCAATAAAACATGGCATGCCTTGATGGCTGGATTTAAACTCCTGTCAAGTTTTAAAATCTTAGCTGCTCGTGAGCAATATACCAGGTTTCCGACCAATCGATGCAGTTCATCCATTGGATGGTTTAGATTGTGTTCACCTAAGTCAAGGACATGGCGAACTGGTCCAACTTAGCTCATACCCTGTTTCATAGAACTACTCTAGCAATTACCAACTTTGCAACGATACAAATTCTAAGAGGTGACAAAGTAAGACTCCAACACACATACAAGTTCCATTCTAGAGGGGTTGACACGTCTCGAGTGCCTATAGTAAACTTAGTCATTAGATGCCGTTGGAGACCTTAGGAAGTGTTTTTCAACTGTAGCATAATAGTTAGTGACCATGATTGATAACTCGGTGTACACAACCAATGCTATTGATTACAGAACATTAACCCTCTAACCCTGAGATTTATTTGAGAAAATTTAAATTTTGAAAATGTCCATTTGCAGACCAAGAGAAGACTATTTTTGAAAATTTACCACTGCAATGACTGGCTCGGTTATCGAGCCAGTCATTGGAGTGGTAGATTTTCAGAAATAGTCTTCTTTTGGTCAGCAAATGGATATTTCTCAAGACCACTGCTGAAGCCGGTTTTTTGGCTGATATGAGTGTTAAATGGTTATGGTGCTAGCTATGGTAATGGCCTGTAGCTGATACATGGATCCTTCACCATTGATGTGTGACATTGTGACTCCACTGAACAATGGATCATTCCAGATGCTCTGTCCATCTCTAGCTAAGCTCCACAATACTTTGCCCCTGTTGGGACCGATTGATCGATCCCTTCACTCCCTGAATATCAATTTCCAGAAAACTATACAGGTAAGCTGTTGAATATATGCACGCACACACACAGTTTGGTAGATATATTTACTTAGCAACTGACTAATTTGGAGTTCATTTTGCTGTGTTGTATATTACATGTTTTTTTACTATATTGTCAAATTTAACCTGGAGCATGATGGCCTAATTGATGAGTTATCCTTCTTGAGTGTGTTAATTAGTTCTATTAAAGAGTTGCCTCCCTTACACTACCACCATTCTTGCTTTATCAATATACTGGTATATTATAAACACTGTGCCATCCAATCTATGAGATTTATAAGTTATAGGTTAAACATCTAAATAAAAGCCACTCACAGTATCAGCCTTATTGGAGTCAAGTTATTATTATCCCCTCGAAAACGAAGAAATGCACCCGTCCTTCATATGTACATACATCGTACTGATTGGTTTGGTGTGCCTGAACCGATTTGAACCAACTTTGGCATACCGCTTAGTAATACGAATATCAAGGCTAGTTTGAATCCCGGCAATTTATGTCAAATTTAGCCAGAGTTATCTGCCCTTGAATGTATGAAATTTGTAAACTTATCTGTTTCCGGACAATAACTTGTTTTTGCCTGCACTGATATGAAAAAGCTTCAGCATACCACTTAGTAATACGAATACGGAGGTCAAGTTCTAATTACGTCAGTTTACATCACATTTTCCCCCTTGAAAAAATATAAACGTTAATTATACAGTTTCCAGACAATAACTTGTGCAGTGCTAGACCGATTCTAACCAAATTTGGAATAACGCTTAATGCTACCAAGATAGATGTCAAGTTCCTGGTTCATTACTTTTCGACAATATTTGCCAGAGTTGTCACTGTTGAAAAATACAAACTTCATTAATTTGCCCGTCACAGTTACAATAACTCAGGCTGGCCTAAACCGATTCAAACCGAATTCAGAATATAGCTTAATACCGCAGAGACATATGTCAAATTTGATTTTCTATTAGTTTTCGTCAATATTTTCCAGAGTCATCACCCTTGAAAAATACCACCTTCATTAATTTGGCCGTTTCTGGGCAACAACTCAGGCTAGCCTAAACCGATTCGAACCGAATTCAGAATTTAGATTAATAGTATTGACATATTTCAAGTTCCTGGTTTTTTTTAGTTTCTAACAATAATAATAACTATCACCCTTGAAATATACAACTTTCTTTAATTTGACGTCATCCCTTTACAACAAACAATATACATATAGCACGTATAAGCACATATACATATAGCACGTATAAGCACATATACATATAGCACGTATAAGCACATATACATATAGCACGTATAAGCACATATACATATAGCACGTATAAGCACATATACATATAAGCACATATACATATAGCACGTATAAGCACATATACATATAGCACGTATAAGCACATATACATATAGCACGTATAAGCACATATACATATAGCACATATAAGCACATATACATATAGCACGTATAAGCACATATACATATAGCACGTATAAGCACATATACATATAGCACGTATAAGCACATATACATATAGCACGTATAAGCACATATACCAGTTATAGGGATCTGGTAAGTGAATTGCTCAGATTCATTACATATCATTTCAACAAAGGCATGAATCAAGGGGATTTGTATTGCTTGCAATGCCTTGTTTACATAACACACGTCACTTTTAACCCTTACCACTCTGGTGTCAGAATTTAAAATTTTCAATTTAAATTAAAAGATGAACTGGTGTACAGTACATTTTTCAACAAATTTGCGCTGGGAGATGGTGCATAGACAGCAACATCTTGCAGCAAAATTGTTGAAAAATGTACACATATATATATATATATATATATATATATATATATATATATATAATTAAAAACTTGGATAGTTGCTGATTAATTCTTTAGGTGGTTCATCTATATCGCCTGGACAATCTGTAATTACATCTTTACATTTGATGAATAATTCGTCCTATACTAAATCAGGGCATAATTTATCTGGTATCGCATCTCAATTTGCTACACATATTTAGGCATATGTTATACATTCTGCAACATTCATATAGCTGTATCTGCTATGCAAAATTCGTACGCAATTGCAATTTATTATTGATTTTCTTAAGTTCTATTATCAACCCTTTCAACGATAAAACACTGAAAAAGTAAACTCTACTATCTCAGCAATGCCTTCCAGTGATATTATGTTGTATATTTTGAAATTAATATGACTGGAAGGCATTGCTGCCTTAAGCAGCAATGACTTCCAGTCATATTAATTTCAAAATATTCAAAGCATTCCTGTTTGTTTGCTCTGAGATTGATATACAGGAAATTTATCCATGAAAGTGTTGATTGCTATACATTTTTGCTGACAACTATACAATTTATAATTTGCGTAGCAATACATGCTATGCAAATATAAAATTCTAAATTATTCCCTTTATTTCTTTCTATCTGTGTGCGTGAAGGCTCCCGTGGTGGTTCATCTACATTGTCTGGACTATCTGTAATTACATTGTTACATTTGATGAATAATTCATCCTATATTTCTATCTGTATGCGTGAAGGCTCCCGTGGTGGTTCATCTACATTGTCTGGACTATCTGTAATTACATCGTTACATTTGATGAATAATTCATCCTATATTTCTATCTGTGTGCGTGAAGGCTCCCGTGGTGGTTCATCTACATTGTCTGGACTATCTGTAATTACATCGTTACATTTGATGAATAATTCATCCTATATTTCTATCTGTGTGCGTGAAGGCTCCCGTGGTGGTTCATCTACATTGTCTGGACTATCTGTAATTACATCGTTACATTTGATGAATAATTCATCCTATATTTCTATCTGTGTGCGTGAAGGCTCCCGTGGTGGTTCATCTACATTGTCTGGACTATCTGTAATTACATCGTTACATTTGATGAATAATTCATCCTATATTTCTATCTGTATGCGTGAAGGCTCCCGTGGTGGTTCATCTACATTGTCTGGACTATCTGTAATTACATTGTTACATTTGATGAATAATTCATCCTATATTTCTATCTGTGTGCGTGAAGGCTCCCGTGGTGGTTCATCTACATTGTCTGGACTATCTGTAATTACATTGTTACATTTGATGAATAATTCATCCTATATTTCTATCTGTGTGCGTGAAGGCTCCCGTGGTGGTTCATCTACATTGTCTGGACTATCTGTAATTACATTGTTACATTTGATGAATAATTCATCCTCTATTTCTATCTGTGTGCGTGAAGGCTCCCGTGGTGGTTCATCTACATTGTCTGGACTATCTGTAATTACATTGTTACATTTGATGAATAATTCATCCTATATTTCTATCTGTGTGCGTGAAGGCTCCCGTGGTGGTTCATCTACATTGTCTGGACTATCTGTAATTACATTGTTACATTTGATGAATAATTCATCCTATATTTCTATCTGTGTGCGTGAAGGCTCCCGTGGTGGTTCATCTACATTGTCTGGACTATCTGTAATTACATTGTTACATTTGATGAATAATTCATCCTATATTTCTATCTGTGTGCGTGAAGGCTCCCGTGGTGGTTCATCTACATTGTCTGGACTATCTGTAATTACATTGTTACATTTGATGAATAATTCATCCTATATTTCTATCTGTGTGCGTGAAGGCTCCCGTGGTGGTTCATCTACATTGTCTGGACTATCTGTAATTACATCGTTACATTTGATGAATAATTCATCCTATATTTCTATCTGTGTGCGTGAAGGCTCCCGTGGTGGTTCATCTACATTGTCTGGACTATCTGTAATTACATCGTTACATTTGATGAATAATTCATCCTATATTTCTATCTGTGTGCGTGAAGGCTCCCGTGGTGGTTCATCTACATTGTCTGGACTATCTGTAATTACATCGTTACATTTGATGAATAATTCATCCTATATTTCTATCTGTGTGCGTGAAGGCTCCCGTGGTGGTTCATCTACATTGTCTGGACTATCTGTAATTACATTGTTACATTTGATGAATAATTCATCCTATATTTCTATCTGTGTGCGTGAAGGCTCCCGTGGTGGTTCATCTACATTGTCTGGACTATCTGTAATTACATTGTTACATTTGATGAATAATTCATCCTATATTTCTATCTGTGTGCGTGAAGGCTCCCGTGGTGGTTCATCTACATTGTCTGGACTATCTGTAATTACATTGTTACATTTGATGAATAATTCATCCTATATTTCTATCTGTGTGCGTGAAGGCTCCCGTGGTGGTTCATCTACATTGTCTGGACTATCTGTAATTACATCGTTACATTTGATGAATAATTCATCCTATATTTCTATCTGTGTGCGTGAAGGCTCCCGTGGTGGTTCATCTACATTGTCTGGACTATCTGTAATTACATTGTTACATTTGATGAATAATTCATCCTATATTTCTATCTGTGTGCGTGAAGGCTCCCGTGGTGGTTCATCTACATTGTCTGGACTATCTGTAATTACATTGTTACATTTGATGAATAATTCATCCTATATTTCTATCTGTGTGCGTGAAGGCTCCCGTGGTGGTTCATCTACATTGTCTGGACTATC
Organism: Chaetoderma sp. LZ-2023a; assembly: GCA_034401795.1. NCBI lineage: Eukaryota > Metazoa > Mollusca > Caudofoveata > Chaetodermatida > Chaetodermatidae > Chaetoderma > Chaetoderma sp. LZ-2023a. Next base: position 5,233,055 of record CM067363.1, read on the forward strand.
TGTAATTACATTGTTACATTTGATGAATAATTCATCCTATATTTCTATCTGTGTGCGTGAAGGCTCCCGTGGTGGTTCATCTACATTGTCTGGACTATCTGTAATTACATCGTTACATTTGATGAATAATTCATCCTATATTTCTATCTGTGTGCGTGAAGGCTCCCGTGGTGGTTCATCTACATTGTCTGGACTATCTGTAATTACATTGTTACATTTGATGAATAATTCATCCTATATTTCTATCTGTGTGCGTGAAGGCTCCCGTGGTGGTTCATCTACATTGTCTGGACTATCTGTAATTACATCGTTACATTTGATGAATAATTCATCCTATATTTCTATCTGTGTGCGTGAAGGCTCCCGTGGTGGTTCATCTACATTGTCTGGACTATCTGTAATTACATCGTTACATTTGATGAATAATTCATCCTATATTTCTATCTGTGTGCGTGAAGGCTCCCGTGGTGGTTCATCTACATTGTCTGGACTATCTGTAATTACATTGTTACATTTGATGAATAATTCATCCTATATTTCTATCTGTGTGCGTGAAGGCTCCCGTGGTGGTTCATCTACATTGTCTGGACTATCTGTAATTACATCGTTACATTTGATGAATAATTCATCCTATATTTCTATCTGTGTGCGTGAAGGCTCCCGTGGTGGTTCATCTACATTGTCTGGACTATCTGTAATTACATCGTTACATTTGATGAATAATTCATCCTATATTTCTATCTGTGTGCGTGAAGGCTCCCGTGGTGGTTCATCTACATTGTCTGGACTATCTGTAATTACATTGTTACATTTGATGAATAATTCATCCTATATTTCTATCTGTGTGCGTGAAGGCTCCCGTGGTGGTTCATCTACATTGTCTGGACTATCTGTAATTACATCGTTACATTTGATGAATAATTCATCCTATATTTCTATCTGTGTGCGTGAAGGCTCCCGTGGTGGTTCATCTACATTGTCTGGACTATCTGTAATTACATTGTTACATTTGATGAATAATTCATCCTATATTTCTATCTGTGTGCGTGAAGGCTCCCGTGGTGGTTCATCTACATTGTCTGGACTATCTGTAATTACATCGTTACATTTGATGAATAATTCATCCTATATTTCTATCTGTGTGCGTGAAGGCTCCCGTGGTGGTTCATCTACATTGTCTGGACTATCTGTAATTACATCGTTACATTTGATGAATAATTCATCCTATATTTCTATCTGTGTGCGTGAAGGCTCCCGTGGTGGTTCATCTACATTGTCTGGACTATCTGTAATTACATCGTTACATTTGATGAATAATTCATCCTATATTTCTATCTGTGTGCGTGAAGGCTCCCGTGGTGGTTCATCTACATTGTCTGGACTATCTGTAATTACATTGTTACATTTGATGAATAATTCATCCTATATTTCTATCTGTGTGCGTGAAGGCTCCCGTGGTGGTTCATCTACATTGTCTGGACTATCTGTAATTACATCGTTACATTTGATGAATAATTCATCCTATATTTCTATCTGTGTGCGTGAAGGCTCCCGTGGTGGTTCATCTACATTGTCTGGACTATCTGTAATTACATCGTTACATTTGATGAATAATTCATCCTATATTTCTATCTGTGTGCGTGAAGGCTCCCGTGGTGGTTCATCTACATTGTCTGGACTATCTGTAATTACATCGTTACATTTGATGAATAATTCATCCTATATTTCTATCTGTGTGCGTGAAGGCTCCCGTGGTGGTTCATCTACATTGTCTGGACTATCTGTAATTACATCGTTACATTTGATGAATAATTCATCCTATATTTCTATCTGTGTGCGTGAAGGCTCCCGTGGTGGTTCATCTACATTGTCTGGACTATCTGTAATTACATCGTTACATTTGATGAATAATTCATCCTATATTTCTATCTGTGTGCGTGAAGGCTCCCGTGGTGGTTCATCTACATTGTCTGGACTATCTGTAATTACATCGTTACATTTGATGAATAATTCATCCTATATTTCTATCTGTGTGCGTGAAGGCTCCCGTGGTGGTTCATCTACATTGTCTGGACTATCTGTAATTACATCGTTACATTTGATGAATAATTCATCCTATATTTCTATCTGTGTGCGTGAAGGCTCCCGTGGTGGTTCATCTACATTGTCTGGACTATCTGTAATTACATCGTTACATTTGATGAATAATTCATCCTATATTTCTATCTGTGTGCGTGAAGGCTCCCGTGGTGGTTCATCTACATTGTCTGGACTATCTGTAATTACATTGTTACATTTGATGAATAATTCATCCTATATTTCTATCTGTGTGCGTGAAGGCTCCCGTGGTGGTTCATCTACATTGTCTGGACTATCTGTAATTACATTGTTACATTTGATGAATAATTCATCCTATATTTCTATCTGTGTGCGTGAAGGCTCCCGTGGTGGTTCATCTACATTGTCTGGACTATCTGTAATTACATTGTTACATTTGATGAATAATTCATCCTATATTTCTATCTGTATGCGTGAAGGCTCCCGTGGTGGTTCATCTACATTGTCTGGACTATCTGTAATTACATTGTTACATTTGATGAATAATTCATCCTATATTTCTATCTGTGTGCGTGAAGGCTCCCGTGGTGGTTCATCTACATTGTCTGGACTATCTGTAATTACATCGTTACATTTGATGAATAATTCATCCTATATTTCTATCTGTGTGCGTGAAGGCTCCCGTGGTGGTTCATCTACATTGTCTGGACTATCTGTAATTACATCGTTACATTTGATGAATAATTCATCCTATATTTCTATCTGTGTGCGTGAAGGCTCCCGTGGTGGTTCATCTACATTGTCTGGACTATCTGTAATTACATCGTTACATTTGATGAATAATTCATCCTATATTTCTATCTGTGTGCGTGAAGGCTCCCGTGGTGGTTCATCTACATTGTCTGGACTATCTGTAATTACATTGTTACATTTGATGAATAATTCATCCTATATTTCTATCTGTGTGCGTGAAGGCTCCCGTGGTGGTTCATCTACATTGTCTGGACTATCTGTAATTACATTGTTACATTTGATGAATAATTCATCCTATATTTCTATCTGTATGCGTGAAGGCTCCCGTGGTGGTTCATCTACATTGTCTGGACTATCTGTAATTACATCGTTACATTTGATGAATAATTCATCCTATATTTCTATCTGTATGCGTGAAGGCTCCCGTGGTGGTTCATCTACATTGTCTGGACTATCTGTAATTACATCGTTACATTTGATGAATAATTCATCCTATATTTCTATCTGTGTGCGTGAAGGCTCCCGTGGTGGTTCATCTACATTGTCTGGACTATCTGTAATTACATTGTTACATTTGATGAATAATTCATCCTCTATTTCTATCTGTGTGCGTGAAGGCTCCCGTGGTGGTTCATCTACATTGTCTGGACTATCTGTAATTACATCGTTACATTTGATGAATAATTCATCCTATATTTCTATCTGTGTGCGTGAAGGCTCCCGTGGTGGTTCATCTACATTGTCTGGACTATCTGTAATTACATTGTTACATTTGATGAATAATTCATCCTATATTTCTATCTGTGTGCGTGAAGGCTCCCGTGGTGGTTCATCTACATTGTCTGGACTATCTGTAATTACATAGTTACATTTGATGAATAATTCATCCTATATTTCTATCTGTGTGCGTGAAGGCTCCCGTGGTGGTTCATCTACATTGTCTGGACTATCTGTAATTACATCGTTACATTTGATGAATAATTCATCCTATATTTCTATCTGTGTGCGTGAAGGCTCCCGTGGTGGTTCATCTACATTGTCTGGACTATCTGTAATTACATCGTTACATTTGATGAATAATTCATCCTATATTTCTATCTGTGTGCGTGAAGGCTCCCGTGGTGGTTCATCTACATTGTCTGGACTATCTGTAATTACATTGTTACATTTGATGAATAATTCATCCTATATTTCTATCTGTGTGCGTGAAGGCTCCCGTGGTGGTTCATCTACATTGTCTGGACTATCTGTAATTACATAGTTACATTTGATGAATAATTCATCCTATATTTCTATCTGTGTGCGTGAAGGCTCCCGTGGTGGTTCATCTACATTGTCTGGACTATCTGTAATTACATCGTTACATTTGATGAATAATTCATCCTATATTTCTATCTGTGTGCGTGAAGGCTCCCGTGGTGGTTCATCTACATTGTCTGGACTATCTGTAATTACATAGTTACATTTGATGAATAATTCATCCTATATTTCTATCTGTGTGCGTGAAGGCTCCCGTGGTGGTTCATCTACATTGTCTGGACTATCTGTAATTATATTGTTACATTTGATGAATAATTCATCCTATATTTCTATCTGTGTGCGTGAAGGCTCCCGTGGTGGTTCATCTACATTGTCTGGACTATCTGTAATTACATAGTTACATTTGATGAATAATTCATCCTATATTTCTATCTGTGTGCGTGAAGGCTCCCGTGGTGGTTCATCTACATTGTCTGGACTATCTGTAATTATATTGTTACATTTGATGAATAATTCATCCTATATTTCTATCTGTGTGCGTGAAGGCTCCCGTGGTGGTTCATCTACATTGTCTGGACTATCTGTAATTACATCGTTACATTTGATGAATAATTCATCCTATATTTCTATCTGTGTGCGTGAAGGCTCCCGTGGTGGTTCATCTACATTGTCTGGACTATCTGTAATTACATCGTTACATTTGATGAATAATTCATCCTATATTTCTATCTGTGTGCGTGAAGGCTCCCGTGGTGGTTCATCTACATTGTCTGGACTATCTGTAATTACATAGTTACATTTGATGAATAATTCATCCTATATTTCTATCTGTGTGCGTGAAGGCTCCCGTGGTGGTTCATCTACATTGTCTGGACTATCTGTAATTATATTGTTACATTTGATGAATAATTCATCCTATATTTCTATCTGTATGCGTGAAGGCTCCCGTGGTGGTTCATCTACATTGTCTGGACTATCTGTAATTACATTGTTACATTTGATGAATAATTCATCCTATATTTCTATCTGTATGCGTGAAGGCTCCCGTGGTGGTTCATCTACATTGTCTGGACTATCTGTAATTACATTGTTACATTTGATGAATAATTCATCCTATATTTCTATCTGTGTGCGTGAAGGCTCCCGTGGTGGTTCATCTACATTGTCTGGACTATCTGTAATTACATAGTTACATTTGATGAATAATTCATCCTATATTTCTATCTGTGTGCGTGAAGGCTCCCGTGGTGGTTCATCTACATTGTCTGGACTATCTGTAATTATATTGTTACATTTGATGAATAATTCATCCTATATTTCTATCTGTGTGCGTGAAGGCTCCCGTGGTGGTTCATCTACATTGTCTGGACTATCTGTAATTACATCGTTACATTTGATGAATAATTCATCCTATATTTCTATCTGTGTGCGTGAAGGCTCCCGTGGTGGTTCATCTACATTGTCTGGACTATCTGTAATTACATTGTTACATTTGATGAATAATTCATCCTATATTTCTATCTGTGTGCGTGAAGGCTCCCGTGGTGGTTCATCTACATTGTCTGGACTATCTGTAATTACATTGTTACATTTGATGAATAATTCATCCTATATTTCTATCTGTATGCGTGAAGGCTCCCGTGGTGGTTCATCTACATTGTCTGGACTATCTGTAATTACATCGTTACATTTGATGAATAATTCATCCTATATTTCTATCTGTATGCGTGAAGGCTCCCGTGGTGGTTCATCTACATTGTCTGGACTATCTGTAATTACATCGTTACATTTGATGAATAATTCATCCTATATTTCTATCTGTGTGCGTGAAGGCTCCCGTGGTGGTTCATCTACATTGTCTGGACTATCTGTAATTACATTGTTACATTTGATGAATAATTCATCCTATATTTCTATCTGTGTGCGTGAAGGCTCCCGTGGTGGTTCATCTACATTGTCTGGACTATCTGTAATTACATCGTTACATTTGATGAATAATTCATCCTATATTTCTATCTGTGTGCGTGAAGGCTCCCGTGGTGGTTCATCTACATTGTCTGGACTATCTGTAATTACATTGTTACATTTGATGAATAATTCATCCTATATTTCTATCTGTGTGCGTGAAGGCTCCCGTGGTGGTTCATCTACATTGTCTGGACTATCTGTAATTACATAGTTACATTTGATGAATAATTCATCCTATATTTCTATCTGTGTGCGTGAAGGCTCCCGTGGTGGTTCATCTACATTGTCTGGACTATCTGTAATTATATTGTTACATTTGATGAATAATTCATCCTATATTTCTATCTGTGTGCGTGAAGGCTCCCGTGGTGGTTCATCTACATTGTCTGGACTATCTGTAATTACATCGTTACATTTGATGAATAATTCATCCTATATTTCTATCTGTGTGCGTGAAGGCTCCCGTGGTGGTTCATCTACATTGTCTGGACTATCTGTAATTACATTGTTACATTTGATGAATAATTCATCCTATATTTCTATCTGTGTGCGTGAAGGCTCCCGTGGTGGTTCATCTACATTGTCTGGACTATCTGTAATTACATAGTTACATTTGATGAATAATTCATCCTATATTTCTATCTGTGTGCGTGAAGGCTCCCGTGGTGGTTCATCTACATTGTCTGGACTATCTGTAATTATATTGTTACATTTGATGAATAATTCATCCTATATTTCTATCTGTATGCGTGAAGGCTCCCGTGGTGGTTCATCTACATTGTCTGGACTATCTGTAATTACATTGTTACATTTGATGAATAATTCATCCTATATTTCTATCTGTGTGCGTGAAGGCTCCCGTGGTGGTTCATCTACATTGTCTGGACTATCTGTAATTATATTGTTACATTTGATGAATAATTCATCCTCTATTTCTATCTGTGTGCGTGAAGGCTCCCGTGGTGGTTCATCTACATTGTCTGGACTATCTGTAATTACATTGTTACATTTGATGAATAATTCATCCTATATTTCTATCTGTATGCGTGAAGGCTCCCGTGGTGGTTCATCTACATTGTCTGGACTATCTGTAATTACATTGTTACATTTGATGAATAATTCATCCTATATTTCTATCTGTGTGCGTGAAGGCTCCCGTGGTGGTTCATCTACATTGTCTGGACTATCTGTAATTACATCGTTACATTTGATGAATAATTCATCCTATATTTCTATCTGTGTGCGTGAAGGCTCCCGTGGTGGTTCATCTACATTGTCTGGACTATCTGTAATTACATTGTTACATTTGATGAATAATTCATCCTATATTTCTATCTGTGTGCGTGAAGGCTCCCGTGGTGGTTCATCTACATTGTCTGGACTATCTGTAATTACATTGTTACATTTGATGAATAATTCATCCTATATTTCTATCTGTATGCGTGAAGGCTCCCGTGGTGGTTCATCTACATTGTCTGGACTATCTGTAATTACATCATTACATTTGATGAATAATTCATCCTATATTTCTATCTGTGTGCGTGAAGGCTCCCGTGGTGGTTCATCTACATTGTCTGGACTATCTGTAATTACATTGTTACATTTGATGAATAATTCATCCTATATTTCTATCTGTGTGCGTGAAGGCTCCCGTGGTGGTTCATCTACATTGTCTGGACTATCTGTAATTACATTGTTACATTTGATGAATAATTCATCCTATATTTCTATCTGTGTGCGTGAAGGCTCCCGTGGTGGTTCATCTACATTGTCTGGACTATCTGTAATTATATTGTTACATTTGATGAATAATTCATCCTCTATTTCTATCTGTGTGCATGAAGGCTCCCGTGGTGGTTCATCTACATTGTCTGGACTATCTGTAATTACATTGTTACATTTGATGAATAATTCATCCTATATTTCTATCTGTGTGCGTGAAGGCTCCCGTGGTGGTTCATCTACATTGTCTGGACTATCTGTAATTACATTGTTACATTTGATGAATAATTCATCCTATATTTCTATCTGTGTGCGTGAAGGCTCCCGTGGTGGTTCATCTACATTGTCTGGACTATCTGTAATTACATCGTTACATTTGATGAATAATTCATCCTATATTTCTATCTGTGTGCGTGAAGGCTCCCGTGGTGGTTCATCTACATTGTCTGGACTATCTGTAATTACATTGTTACATTTGATGAATAATTCATCCTATATTTCTATCTGTGTGCGTGAAGGCTCCCGTGGTGGTTCATCTACATTGTCTGGACTATCTGTAATTACATAGTTACATTTGATGAATAATTCATCCTATATTTCTATCTGTGTGCGTGAAGGCTCCCGTGGTGGTTCATCTACATTGTCTGGACTATCTGTAATTATATTGTTACATTTGATGAATAATTCATCCTATATTTCTATCTGTATGCGTGAAGGCTCCCGTGGTGGTTCATCTACATTGTCTGGACTATCTGTAATTACATTGTTACATTTGATGAATAATTCATCCTATATTTCTATCTGTATGCGTGAAGGCTCCCGTGGTGGTTCATCTACATTGTCTGGACTATCTGTAATTACATTGTTACATTTGATGAATAATTCATCCTATATTTCTATCTGTGTGCGTGAAGGCTCCCGTGGTGGTTCATCTACATTGTCTGGACTATCTGTAATTACATAGTTACATTTGATGAATAATTCATCCTATATTTCTATCTGTGTGCGTGAAGGCTCCCGTGGTGGTTCATCTACATTGTCTGGACTATCTGTAATTATATTGTTACATTTGATGAATAATTCATCCTATATTTCTATCTGTGTGCGTGAAGGCTCCCGTGGTGGTTCATCTACATTGTCTGGACTATCTGTAATTACATCGTTACATTTGATGAATAATTCATCCTATATTTCTATCTGTGTGCGTGAAGGCTCCCGTGGTGGTTCATCTACATTGTCTGGACTATCTGTAATTACATTGTTACATTTGATGAATAATTCATCCTATATTTCTATCTGTGTGCGTGAAGGCTCCCGTGGTGGTTCATCTACATTGTTCTGGACTATCTGTAATTACATTGTTACATTTGATGAATAATTCATCCTATATTTCTATCTGTATGCGTGAAGGCTCCCGTGGTGGTTCATCTACATTGTCTGGACTATCTGTAATTACATCGTTACATTTGATGAATAATTCATCCTATATTTCTATCTGTATGCGTGAAGGCTCCCGTGGTGGTTCATCTACATTGTCTGGACTATCTGTAATTACATCGTTACATTTGATGAATAATTCATCCTATATTTCTATCTGTGTGCGTGAAGGCTCCCGTGGTGGTTCATCTACATTGTCTGGACTATCTGTAATTACATTGTTACATTTGATGAATAATTCATCCTCTATTTCTATCTGTGTGCGTGAAGGCTCCCGTGGTGGTTCATCTACATCGCCTGGACTATCTGTAATTACATCGTTACATTTGATGAATAATTCATCCTATATTTCTATCTGTGTGCGTGAAGGCTCCCGTGGTGGTTCATCTACATTGTCTGGACTATCTGTAATTACATTGTTACATTTGATGAATAATTCATCCTATATTTCTATCTGTGTGCGTGAAGGCTCCCGTGGTGGTTCATCTACATTGTCTGGACTATCTGTAATTACATAGTTACATTTGATGAATAATTCATCCTATATTTCTATCTGTGTGCGTGAAGGCTCCCGTGGTGGTTCATCTACATTGTCTGGACTATCTGTAATTATATTGTTACATTTGATGAATAATTCATCCTATATTTCTATCTGTGTGCGTGAAGGCTCCCGTGGTGGTTCATCTACATTGTCTGGACTATCTGTAATTACATCGTTACATTTGATGAATAATTCATCCTATATTTCTATCTGTGTGCGTGAAGGCTCCCGTGGTGGTTCATCTACATTGTCTGGACTATCTGTAATTACATTGTTACATTTGATGAATAATTCATCCTATATTTCTATCTGTGTGCGTGAAGGCTCCCGTGGTGGTTCATCTACATTGTCTGGACTATCTGTAATTACATAGTTACATTTGATGAATAATTCATCCTATATTTCTATCTGTGTGCGTGAAGGCTCCCGTGGTGGTTCATCTACATTGTCTGGACTATCTGTAATTATATTGTTACATTTGATGAATAATTCATCCTATATTTCTATCTGTATGCGTGAAGGCTCCCGTGGTGGTTCATCTACATTGTCTGGACTATCTGTAATTACATTGTTACATTTGATGAATAATTCATCCTATATTTCTATCTGTGTGCGTGAAGGCTCCCGTGGTGGTTCATCTACATTGTCTGGACTATCTGTAATTATATTGTTACATTTGATGAATAATTCATCCTATATTTCTATCTGTGTGCGTGAAGGCTCCCGTGGTGGTTCATCTACATTGTCTGGACTATCTGTAATTACATTGTTACATTTGATGAATAATTCATCCTATATTTCTATCTGTATGCGTGAAGGCTCCCGTGGTGGTTCATCTACATTGTCTGGACTATCTGTAATTACATTGTTACATTTGATGAATAATTCATCCTATATTTCTATCTGTGTGCGTGAAGGCTCCCGTGGTGGTTCATCTACATTGTCTGGACTATCTGTAATTACATCGTTACATTTGATGAATAATTCATCCTATATTTCTATCTGTGTGCGTGAAGGCTCCCGTGGTGGTTCATCTACATTGTCTGGACTATCTGTAATTACATTGTTACATTTGATGAATAATTCATCCTATATTTCTATCTGTGTGCGTGAAGGCTCCCGTGGTGGTTCATCTACATTGTCTGGACTATCTGTAATTACATTGTTACATTTGATGAATAATTCATCCTATATTTCTATCTGTATGCGTGAAGGCTCCCGTGGTGGTTCATCTACATTGTCTGGACTATCTGTAATTACATCATTACATTTGATGAATAATTCATCCTATATTTCTATCTGTGTGCGTGAAGGCTCCCGTGGTGGTTCATCTACATTGCCTGGACTATCTGTAATTACATTGTTACATTTGATGAATAATTCATCCTATATTTCTATCTGTGTGCGTGAAGGCTCCCGTGGTGGTTCATCTACATTGTCTGGACTATCTGTAATTACATTGTTACATTTGATGAATAATTCATCCTATATTTCTATGTTTATGCCTGTAGGCTCCCGTGGTGGTTCATCTACATTGTCTGGACTATCTGTAATTATATTGTTACATTTGATGAATAATTCATCCTCTATTTCTATCTGTGTGCGTGAAGGCTCCCGTGGTGGTTCATCTACATTGTCTGGACTATCTGTAATTACATTGTTACATTTGATGAATAATTCATCCTATATTTCTATCTGTATGTGTGTAGGCTCCCGTGGTGGTTCATCTACATTGTCTGGACTATCTGTAATTACATTGTTACATTTGATGAATAATTCATCCTATATTTCTATCTGTGTGCGTGAAGGCTCCCGTGGTGGTTCATCTACATTGTCTGGACTATCTGTAATTACATCGTTACATTTGATGAATAATTCATCCTATATTTCTATCTGTGTGCGTGAAGGCTCCCGTGGTGGTTCATCTACATTGTCTGGACTATCTGTAATTACATTGTTACATTTGATGAATAATTCATCCTATATTTCTATCTGTGTGCGTGAAGGCTCCCGTGGTGGTTCATCTACATTGTCTGGACTATCTGTAATTACATTGTTACATTTGATGAATAATTCATCCTATATTTCTATCTGTGTGCGTGAAGGCTCCCGTGGTGGTTCATCTACATTGTCTGGACTATCTGTAATTATATTGTTACATTTGATGAATAATTCATCCTATATTTCTATCTGTGTGCGTGAAGGCTCCCGTGGTGGTTCATCTACATTGTCTGGACTATCTGTAATTACATTGTTACATTTGATGAATAATTCATCCTATATTTCTATCTGTGTGCGTGAAGGCTCCCGTGGTGGTTCATCTACATTGTCTGGACTATCTGTAATTATATTGTTACATTTGATGAATAATTCATCCTATATTTCTATCTGTATGCGTGAAGGCTCCCGTGGTGGTTCATCTACATTGTCTGGACTATCTGTAATTACATAGTTACATTTGATGAATAATTCATCCTATATTTCTATCTGTGTGCGTGAAGGCTCCCGTGGTGGTTCATCTACATTGTCTGGACTATCTGTAATTATATTGTTACATTTGATGAATAATTCATCCTATATTTCTATCTGTATGCGTGAAGGCTCCCGTGGTGGTTCATCTACATTGTCTGGACTATCTGTAATTACATTGTTACATTTGATGAATAATTCATCCTATATTTCTATCTGTATGCGTGAAGGCTCCCGTGGTGGTTCATCTACATTGTCTGGACTATCTGTAATTACATTGTTACATTTGATGAATAATTCATCCTATATTTCTATCTGTGTGCGTGAAGGCTCCCGTGGTGGTTCATCTACATTGTCTGGACTATCTGTAATTACATTGTTACATTTGATGAATAATTCATCCTATATTTCTATCTGTATGCGTGAAGGCTCCCGTGGTGGTTCATCTACATTGTCTGGACTATCTGTAATTACATTGTTACATTTGATGAATAATTCATCCTATATTTCTATCTGTATGCGTGAAGGCTCCCGTGGTGGTTCATCTACATTGTCTGGACTATCTGTAATTACATCGTTACATTTGATGAATAATTCATCCTATATTTCTATCTGTATGCGTGAAGGCTCCCGTGGTGGTTCATCTACATTGTCTGGACTATCTGTAATTACATTGTTACATTTGATGAATAATTCATCCTATATTTCTATCTGTGTGCGTGAAGGCTCCCGTGGTGGTTCATCTACATTGTCTGGACTATCTGTAATTACATCGTTACATTTGATGAATAATTCATCCTATATTTCTATCTGTGTGCGTGAAGGCTCCCGTGGTGGTTCATCTACATTGTCTGGACTATCTGTAATTACATTGTTACATTTGATGAATAATTCATCCTATATTTCTATCTGTGTGCGTGAAGGCTCCCGTGGTGGTTCATCTACATTGTCTGGACTATCTGTAATTACATCGTTACATTTGATGAATAATTCATCCTATATTTCTATCTGTGTGCGTGAAGGCTCCCGTGGTGGTTCATCTACATTGTCTGGACTATCTGTAATTACATCATTACATTTGATGAATAATTCATCCTATATTTCTATCTGTATGCGTGTAGGCTCCCGTGGTGGTTCATCTACATTGCCTGGACTATCTGTAATTACATTGTTACATTTGATGAATAATTCATCCTATATTTCTATCTGTGTGCGTGAAGGCTCCCGTGGTGGTTCATCTACATTGTCTGGACTATCTGTAATTACATTGTTACATTTGATGAATAATTCATCCTATATTTCTATGTTTATGCCTGTAGGCTCCCGTGGTGGTTCATCTACATTGTCTGGACTATCTGTAATTATATTGTTACATTTGATGAATAATTCATCCTCTATTTCTATCTGTGTGCATGAAGGCTCCCGTGGTGGTTCATCTACATTGTCTGGACTATCTGTAATTACATTGTTACATTTGATGAATAATTCATCCTATATTTCTATCTGTATGTGTGTAGGCTCCCGTGGTGGTTCATCTACATTGTCTGGACTATCTGTAATTATATTGTTACATTTGATGAATAATTCATCCTATATTTCTATCTGTGTGCGTGAAGGCTCCCGTGGTGGTTCATCTACATTGTCTGGACTATCTGTAATTACATTGTTACATTTGATGAATAATTCATCCTATATTTCTATCTGTATGCGTGAAGGCTCCCGTGGTGGTTCATCTACATTGTCTGGACTATCTGTAATTACATTGTTACATTTGATGAATAATTCATCCTATATTTCTATCTGTGTGCGTGAAGGCTCCCGTGGTGGTTCATCTACATTGTCTGGACTATCTGTAATTACATCGTTACATTTGATGAATAATTCATCCTATATTTCTATCTGTGTGCGTGAAGGCTCCCGTGGTGGTTCATCTACATTGTCTGGACTATCTGTAATTACATTGTTACATTTGATGAATAATTCATCCTATATTTCTATCTGTATGCGTGAAGGCTCTCGTGGTGGTTCATCTACATTGTCTGGACTATCTGTAATTACATCGTTACATTTGATGAATAATTCATCCTATATTTCTATCTGTATGCGTGAAGGCTCCCGTGGTGGTTCATCTACATTGTCTGGACTATCTGTAATTACATTGTTACATTTGATGAATAATTCATCCTATATTTCTATCTGTGTGCGTGAAGGCTCCCGTGGTGGTTCATCTACATTGTCTGGACTATCTGTAATTACATCGTTACATTTGATGAATAATTCATCCTATATTTCTATCTGTGTGCGTGAAGGCTCCCGTGGTGGTTCATCTACATTGTCTGGACTATCTGTAATTACATTGTTACATTTGATGAATAATTCATCCTATATTTCTATCTGTGTGCGTGAAGGCTCCCGTGGTGGTTCATCTACATTGTCTGGACTATCTGTAATTACATCGTTACATTTGATGAATAATTCATCCTATATTTCTATCTGTGTGCGTGAAGGCTCCCGTGGTGGTTCATCTACATTGTCTGGACTATCTGTAATTACATCATTACATTTGATGAATAATTCATCCTATATTTCTATCTGTATGCGTGTAGGCTCCCGTGGTGGTTCATCTACATTGCCTGGACTATGTGTAATTACATTGTTACATTTGATGAATAATTCATCCTATATTTCTATCTGTGTGCGTGAAGGCTCCCGTGGTGGTTCATCTACATTGTCTGGACTATCTGTAATTACATTGTTACATTTGATGAATAATTCATCCTATATTTCTATGTTTATGCCTGTAGGCTCCCGTGGTGGTTCATCTACATTGTCTGGACTATCTGTAATTATATTGTTACATTTGATGAATAATTCATCCTCTATTTCTATCTGTGTGCATGAAGGCTCCCGTGGTGGTTCATCTACATTGTCTGGACTATCTGTAATTACATTGTTACATTTGATGAATAATTCATCCTATATTTCTATCTGTATGTGTGTAGGCTCCCGTGGTGGTTCATCTACATTGTCTGGACTATCTGTAATTATATTGTTACATTTGATGAATAATTCATCCTCTATTTCTATCTGTGTGCGTGAAGGCTCCCGTGGTGGTTCATCTACATTGTCTGGACTATCTGTAATTACATTGTTACATTTGATGAATAATTCATCCTATATTTCTATCTGTATGCGTGAAGGCTCCCGTGGTGGTTCATCTACATTGTCTGGACTATCTGTAATTACATTGTTACATTTGATGAATAATTCATCCTATATTTCTATCTGTGTGCGTGAAGGCTCCCGTGGTGGTTCATCTACATTGTCTGGACTATCTGTAATTACATCGTTACATTTGATGAATAATTCATCCTATATTTCTATCTGTGTGCGTGAAGGCTCCCGTGGTGGTTCATCTACATTGTCTGGACTATCTGTAATTACATTGTTACATTTGATGAATAATTCATCCTATATTTCTATCTGTGTGCGTGAAGGCTCCCGTGGTGGTTCATCTACATTGTCTGGACTATCTGTAATTACATTGTTACATTTGATGAATAATTCATCCTATATTTCTATCTGTATGCGTGAAGGCTCCCGTGCTGGTTCATCTACATTGTCTGGACTATCTGTAATTACATCATTACATTTGATGAATAATTCATCCTATATTTCTATCTGTATGTGTGTAGGCTCCCGTGGTGGTTCATCTACATTGCCTGGACTATGTGTAATTACATTGTTACATTTGATGAATAATTCATCCTATATTTCTATCTGTGTGCGTGAAGGCTCCCGTGGTGGTTCATCTACATTGTCTGGACTATCTGTAATTACATTGTTACATTTGATGAATAATTCATCCTATATTTCTATGTTTATGCCTGTAGGCTCCCGTGGTGGTTCATCTACATTGTCTGGACTATCTGTAATTATATTGTTACATTTGATGAATAATTCATCCTCTATTTCTATCTGTGTGCATGAAGGCTCCCGTGGTGGTTCATCTACATTGTCTGGACTATCTGTAATTACATTGTTACATTTGATGAATAATTCATCCTATATTTCTATCTGTATGTGTGTAGGCTCCCGTGGTGGTTCATCTACATTGTCTGGACTATCTGTAATTACATTGTTACATTTGATGAATAATTCATCCTATATTTCTATCTGTGTGCGTGAAGGCTCCCGTGGTGGTTCATCTACATTGTCTGGACTATCTGTAATTACATCGTTACATTTGATGAATAATTCATCCTATATTTCTATCTGTGTGCGTGAAGGCTCCCGTGGTGGTTCATCTACATTGTCTGGACTATCTGTAATTACATTGTTACATTTGATGAATAATTCATCCTATATTTCTATCTGTGTGCGTGAAGGCTCCCGTGGTGGTTCATCTACATTGTCTGGACTATCTGTAATTACATTGTTACATTTGATGAATAATTCATCCTATATTTCTATCTGTGTGCGTGAAGGCTCCCGTGGTGGTTCATCTACATTGTCTGGACTATCTGTAATTATATTGTTACATTTGATGAATAATTCATCCTCTATTTCTATCTGTGTGCGTGAAGGCTCCCGTGCTGGTTCATCTACATTGTCTGGACTATCTGTAATTACATTGTTACATTTGATGAATAATTCATCCTATATTTCTATCTGTGTGCGTGAAGGCTCCCGTGGTGGTTCATCTACATTGTCTGGACTATCTGTAATTATATTGTTACATTTGATGAATAATTCATCCTATATTTCTATCTGTATGCGTGAAGGCTCCCGTGGTGGTTCATCTACATTGTCTGGACTATCTGTAATTACATCGTTAAATTTGATGAATAATTCATCCTATATTTCTATCTGTGTGCGTGAAGGCTCCCGTGGTGGTTCATCTACATTGTCTGGACTATCTGTAATTACATTGTTACATTTGATGAATAATTCATCCTATATTTCTATCTGTGTGCGTGAAGGCTCCCGTGGTGGTTCATCTACATTGTCTGGACTATCTGTAATTACATTGTTACATTTGATGAATAATTCATCCTCTATTTCTATCTGTGTGCGTGAAGGCTCCCGTGGTGGTTCATCTACATTGTCTGGACTATCTGTAATTACATTGTTACATTTGATGAATAATTCATCCTCTATTTCTATCTGTGTGCGTGAAGGCTCCCGTGGTGGTTCATCTACATTGTCTGGACTATCTGTAATTACATTGTTACATTTGATGAATAATTCATCCTATATTTCTATCTGTGTGCGTGAAGGCTCCCGTGGTGGTTCATCTACATTGTCTGGACTATCTGTAATTACATCATTACATTTGATGAATAATTCATCCTATATTTCTATCTGTGTGCGTGAAGGCTCCCGTGGTGGTTCATCTACATTGTCTGGACTATCTGTAATTACATTGTTACATTTGATGAATAATTCATCCTATATTTCTATCTGTATGCGTGAAGGCTCCCGTGGTGGTTCATCTACATCGCCTGGACTATCTGTAATTACATCGTTACATTTGATGAATAATTCATCCTATATTTCTATCTGTGTGTGTGAAGGCTCCCGTGGTGGTTCATCTACATTGTCTGGACTATCTGTAATTATATTGTTACATTTGATGAATAATTCATCCTATATTTCTATCTGTGTGCGTGAAGGCTCCCGTGGTGGTTCATCTACATTGTCTGGACTATCTGTAATTACATTGTTACATTTGATGAATAATTCATCCTATATTTCTATCTGTATGCGTGAAGGCTCCCGTGGTGGTTCATCTACATTGTCTGGACTATCTGTAATTATATTGTTACATTTGATGAATAATTCATCCTATATTTCTATCTGTGTGCGTGAAGGCTCCCGTGGTGGTTCATCTACATTGTCTGGACTATCTGTAATTACATTGTTACATTTGATGAATAATTCATCCTATATTTCTATCTGTATGCGTGAAGGCTCCCGTGGTGGTTCATCTACATTGTCTGGACTATCTGTAATTACATTGTTACATTTGATGAATAATTCATCCTATATTTCTATCTGTGTGCGTGAAGGCTCCCGTGGTGGTTCATCTACATTGTCTGGACTATCTGTAATTACATCATTACATTTGATGAATAATTCATCCTATATTTCTATCTGTGTGCGTGAAGGCTCCCGTGGTGGTTCATCTACATCGCCTGGACTATCTGTAATTACATTGTTACATTTGATGAATAATTCATCCTATATTTCTATCTGTGTGCGTGAAGGCTCCCGTGGTGGTTCATCTACATTGTCTGGACTATCTGTAATTACATCGTTACATTTGATGAATAATTCATCCTATATTTCTATCTGTGTGCGTGAAGGCTCCCGTGGTGGTTCATCTACATTGTCTGGACTATCTGTAATTACATTGTTACATTTGATGAATAATTCATCCTATATTTCTATCTGTGTGCGTGAAGGCTCCCGTGGTGGTTCATCTACATTGTTCTGGACTATCTGTAATTACATTGTTACATTTGATGAATAATTCATCCTATATTTCTATCTGTATGCGTGAAGGCTCCCATGGTGGTTCATCTACATTGTCTGGACTATCTGTAATTACATCGTTACATTTGATGAATAATTCATCCTATATTTCTATCTGTATGCGTGAAGGCTCCCGTGGTGGTTCATCTACATTGTCTGGACTATCTGTAATTACATCGTTACATTTGATGAATAATTCATCCTATATTTCTATCTGTGTGCGTGAAGGCTCCTGTGGTGGTTCATCTACATTGTCTGGACTATCTGTAATTACATTGTTACATTTGATGAATAATTCATCCTCTATTTCTATCTGTGTGCGTGAAGGCTCCCGTGGTGGTTCATCTACATCGCCTGGACTATCTGTAATTACATCGTTACATTTGATGAATAATTCATCCTATATTTCTATCTGTGTGCGTGAAGGCTCCCGTGGTGGTTCATCTACATTGTCTGGACTATCTGTAATTACATTGTTACATTTGATGAATAATTCATCCTATATTTCTATCTGTGTGCGTGAAGGCTCCCGTGGTGGTTCATCTACATTGTCTGGACTATCTGTAATTACATAGTTACATTTGATGAATAATTCATCCTATATTTCTATCTGTGTCCGTGAAGGCTCCCGTGGTGGTTCATCTACATTGTCTGGACTATCTGTAATTATATTGTTACATTTGATGAATAATTCATCCTATATTTCTATCTGTGTGCGTGAAGGCTCCCGTGGTGGTTCATCTACATTGTCTGGACTATCTGTAATTACATCGTTACATTTGATGAATAATTCATCCTATATTTCTATCTGTGTGCGTGAAGGCTCCCGTGGTGGTTCATCTACATTGTCTGGACTATCTGTAATTACATTGTTACATTTGATGAATAATTCATCCTATATTTCTATCTGTGTGCGTGAAGGCTCCCGTGGTGGTTCATCTACATTGTCTGGACTATCTGTAATTACATAGTTACATTTGATGAATAATTCATCCTATATTTCTATCTGTGTGCGTGAAGGCTCCCGTGGTGGTTCATCTACATTGTCTGGACTATCTGTAATTATATTGTTACATTTGATGAATAATTCATCCTATATTTCTATCTGTATGCGTGAAGGCTCCCGTGGTGGTTCATCTACATTGTCTGGACTATCTGTAATTACATTGTTACATTTGATGAATAATTCATCCTATATTTCTATCTGTATGCGTGAAGGCTCCCGTGGTGGTTCATCTACATTGTCTGGACTATCTGTAATTACATTGTTACATTTGATGAATAATTCATCCTATATTTCTATCTGTGTGCGTGAAGGCTCCTGTGGTGGTTCATCTACATTGTCTGGACTATCTGTAATTACATTGTTACATTTGATGAATAATTCATCCTATATTTCTATCTGTATGCGTGAAGGCTCCCGTGGTGGTTCATCTACATTGTCTGGACTATCTGTAATTACATTGTTACATTTGATGAATAATTCATCCTATATTTCTATCTGTATGCGTGAAGGCTCTCGTGGTGGTTCATCTACATTGTCTGGACTATCTGTAATTACATCGTTACATTTGATGAATAATTCATCCTATATTTCTATCTGTATGCGTGAAGGCTCCCGTGGTGGTTCATCTACATTGTCTGGACTATCTGTAATTACATTGTTACATTTGATGAATAATTCATCCTATATTTCTATCTGTGTGCGTGAAGGCTCCCGTGGTGGTTCATCTACATTGTCTGGACTATCTGTAATTACATCGTTACATTTGATGAATAATTCATCCTATATTTCTATCTGTGTGCGTGAAGGCTCCCGTGGTGGTTCATCTACATTGTCTGGACTATCTGTAATTACATTGTTACATTTGATGAATAATTCATCCTCTATTTCTATCTGTGTGCGTGAAGTCTCCCGTGGTGGTTCATCTACATTGTCTGGACTATCTGTAATTACATTGTTACATTTGATGAATAATTCATCCTATATTTCTATCTGTGTGCGTGAAGGCTCCCGTGGTGGTTCATCTACATTGTCTGGACTATCTGTAATTACATTGTTACATTTGATGAATAATTCATCCTATATTTCTATCTGTGTGCGTGAAGGCTCCCGTGGTGGTTCATCTACATTGTCTGGACTATCTGTAATTACATTGTTACATTTGATGAATAATTCATCCTATATTTCTATCTGTATGCGTGAAGGCTCCCGTGGTGGTTCATCTACATTGTCTGGACTATCTGTAATTACATCATTACATTTGATGAATAATTCATCCTATATTTCTATCTGTATGTGTGTAGGCTCCCGTGGTGGTTCATCTACATTGCCTGGACTATGTGTAATTACATTGTTACATTTGATGAATAATTCATCCTATATTTCTATCTGTGTGCGTGAAGGCTCCCGTGGTGGTTCATCTACATTGTCTGGACTATCTGTAATTACATTGTTACATTTGATGAATAATTCATCCTATATTTCTATGTTTATGCCTGTAGGCTCCCGTGGTGGTTCATCTACATTGTCTGGACTATCTGTAATTATATTGTTACATTTGATGAATAATTCATCCTCTATTTCTATCTGTGTGCGTGAAGGCTCCCGTGGTGGTTCATCTACATTGTCTGGACTATCTGTAATTACATTGTTACATTTGATGAATAATTCATCCTATATTTCTATCTGTATGTGTGTAGGCTCCCGTGGTGGTTCATCTACATTGTCTGGACTATCTGTAATTATATTGTTACATTTGATGAATAATTCATCCTCTATTTCTATCTGTGTGCGTGAAGGCTCCCGTGGTGGTTCATCTACATTGTCTGGACTATCTGTAATTACATTGTTACATTTGATGAATAATTCATCCTATATTTCTATCTGTATGCGTGAAGGCTCCCGTGGTGGTTCATCTACATTGTCTGGACTATCTGTAATTACATTGTTACATTTGATGAATAATTCATCCTATATTTCTATCTGTGTGCGTGAAGGCTCCCGTGGTGGTTCATCTACATTGTCTGGACTATCTGTAATTACATCGTTAAATTTGATGAATAATTCATCCTATATTTCTATCTGTGTGCGTGAAGGCTCCCGTGGTGGTTCATCTACATTGTCTGGACTATCTGTAATTACATTGTTACATTTGATGAATAATTCATCCTATATTTCTATCTGTGTGCGTGAAGGCTCCCGTGGTGGTTCATCTACATTGTCTGGACTATCTGTAATTACATTGTTACATTTGATGAATAATTCATCCTCTATTTCTATCTGTGTGCGTGAAGGCTCCCGTGGTGGTTCATCTACATTGTCTGGACTATCTGTAATTACATTGTTACATTTGATGAATAATTCATCCTCTATTTCTATCTGTGTGCGTGAAGGCTCCCGTGGTGGTTCATCTACATTGTCTGGACTATCTGTAATTACATTGTTACATTTGATGAATAATTCATCCTATATTTCTATCTGTGTGCGTGAAGGCTCCCGTGGTGGTTCATCTACATTGTCTGGACTATCTGTAATTACATCATTACATTTGATGAATAATTCATCCTATATTTCTATCTGTGTGCGTGAAGGCTCCCGTGGTGGTTCATCTACATTGTCTGGACTATCTGTAATTACATTGTTACATTTGATGAATAATTCATCCTATATTTCTATCTGTATGCGTGAAGGCTCCCGTGGTGGTTCATCTACATCGCCTGGACTATCTGTAATTACATCGTTACATTTGATGAATAATTCATCCTATATTTCTATCTGTGTGTGTGAAGGCTCCCGTGGTGGTTCATCTACATTGTCTGGACTATCTGTAATTATATTGTTACATTTGATGAATAATTCATCCTATATTTCTATCTGTGTGCGTGAAGGCTCCCGTGGTGGTTCATCTACATTGTCTGGACTATCTGTAATTACATTGTTACATTTGATGAATAATTCATCCTATATTTCTATCTGTATGCGTGAAGGCTCCCGTGGTGGTTCATCTACATTGTCTGGACTATCTGTAATTATATTGTTACATTTGATGAATAATTCATCCTATATTTCTATCTGTGTGCGTGAAGGCTCCCGTGGTGGTTCATCTACATTGTCTGGACTATCTGTAATTACATTGTTACATTTGATGAATAATTCATCCTATATTTCTATCTGTATGCGTGAAGGCTCCCGTGGTGGTTCATCTACATTGTCTGGACTATCTGTAATTACATTGTTACATTTGATGAATAATTCATCCTATATTTCTATCTGTGTGCGTGAAGGCTCCCGTGGTGGTTCATCTACATTGTCTGGACTATCTGTAATTACATCATTACATTTGATGAATAATTCATCCTATATTTCTATCTGTGTGCGTGAAGGCTCCCGTGGTGGTTCATCTACATCGCCTGGACTATCTGTAATTACATTGTTACATTTGATGAATAATTCATCCTATATTTCTATCTGTGTGCGTGAAGGCTCCCGTGGTGGTTCATCTACATTGTCTGGACTATCTGTAATTACATTGTTACATTTGATGAATAATTCATCCTATATTTCTATCTGTATGTGTGTAGGCTCCCGTGGTGGTTCATCTACATCGCCTGGACTATCTGTAATTACATTGTTACATTTGATGAATAATTCATCCTATATTTCTATCTGTATGTGTGTAGGCTCCCGTGGTGGTTCATCTACATCGCCTGGACCATCTGTATCAGCACATCACTCATATGCTCCTTCTTTGTGATGCTGTATGGTTTGAAGTTTGGCTACAGTAAAAGCGTGGAATGGTTGGTGGCATTTTTCACATCATTTCTGACGAGCGCTCTCATCACACAGCCCCTCAAAGTGTTCGTCATTGCGATGCTCATCACGCTCATCCTAAAGAAGCCAGTGGAACAGGAAGAATCAAATTTGGATTTCAATCTTGGTACAATATCGTTATTAACACTTTAATGCGCAAATTTGGTCAAGAAAATCAAAATATTTGTCTAGTGAATGTCCATCTACAGGCCAAAGAATGCAATTGTTGAAAATTTATCACTGGAATGACTGGCTCGGTTATCGAGCCAGTCATTTCAGTGATATATTTTCAAAAATAATCTTGTCCTGCAAATGGACATTCCTCAAGACCACTGCAGAGGCCGGCAGCTTTATTACTAAAAGGTTAATGTTTTGTTTAGCATTTTGCATATGCTCAAAAATACATATGGACCTAATTGATGAGTTGTCCTCCTTGAGTGTGTTAACTAGTTCTATGAAAGAGTTGCCTCGCATACACTGTACCACCACTCTCGCTGACAATATACTTGTATCTTTCCTAATCTTTTGTTTAGCCTTTTGCGTACATACTTAAAAATGGCCAAATCATTTCAAAGTTATCTGCAGAAGTGTAAATCTAGCATTTAGTAAAGCTGTTAGATATTAAAACAAACAAGTCAGTCAGATCAAGTTTTGTCAGTTGTGTCATCTTTCAATTCAATCGAATTGAGAGTTTTGAACCAATTCACCGAACTCGATTTCGGTTCTCCTTAAATGTAGGAGGGACATTCTTATTCAGTGTTTACATGTCACATTTCAAGAAATTAGCATCGTGGAGTTCGACAGTGCAGCTGGATCAAGGTCTGTTGTAAATACTGGACTGCCGAATACAGGTAGCTGACCACATTTAGTATGGGAATGCGATCATTGGATGAGTAGTCACCATACAACTCATAAGAGATGAACACTTATTTTCACCGGTACAGCTTTTGTTAAGTTCCAGATTTGCATAACAATTAGCATTTAGCCTGACATGATAACCCTCCTATTTTTGATAACCTGTTTAGAGATTCTGGTCAAGATGCTAGCGTCTTGGAATATGTCTGATTTTCTTAAAATATGTTGCTGAAAGTTGTTATAAGTGCACTTTGCAATGATTTTCAGCCGTTATTTGATGGATTTCTCTCATATTTCTTTGACCGATGCTTTCTTGACGAGGGTGTTTGGCAGCATTCAGACGTAATATAGGAGCATGTCAAATAGAAGTTATGCTTAGGCAGACCGGGTATTCTGGTTACTTTGTGCATGTTTTTCTTTTTGAGACATTTTCATAAAACTAGTCGTCTCAGATTTTCTTTCTCTTGATGTCTGTACTCAAACGTAGAATCATTAAAAATATCTGTGTCCCGCTTACGTGGTCTCTTGCTAACTCCTAAAATTTTGATAGCTGTAGGCCTAATTTTTTTGAAGTTCTAGTCGAAAGAAATTAATTCTTCAACAGTGTTTAGCTTAGTGTAGTGACTTGGATTAATGTGAAGCCAGTTATAATTTGTGTGCTTTTGCCTTATTAATTTTTACTGTTCACATTTTACGTGAAAGGCATTTTTGCCTGCTTTTAGCATTTGTGATAGTTAAATGTGTTAGCTTGAGGACACGAACCCGGGACACAAGACGCCAAGAGCTAGGAGGCATCTTTTCACTGCTTAACAGCGGGTAAATATCTGTACCGATTTGTCTCCTATACCAAATTATTGAGAATAAACCTTAACTTTATTCACTTCCGTTTTCATTATTTCCACTTCAGTTTTTATCTGTCCCCTTCGTAGGCATAGTGGAAATACAGTCCACTTTTATAGGGCCCTTTATGATTCAATTTCAGGTAACTTGTACAGCGGTGCCTCACAATATTGTCTGTTAGATTTTGTTATAATTTTTACTGTCTCTGAAGAGAATTTTGAGAACGCTTTGCTGACCCAGTAGAAGCAAGTTTCCAGATAACAGAATTTACAGATAGCCAGCACTGAGATGTTATTTTGTTCAGTAAATCCCGGTTTCCTGTAGTGAAGCAAGTTATCGAGTTTGCAGTTAGCATAAGCAGAGCCAGTTCTGAGATATTTCTTATTATCCAGTAGATTCCGATTTCTTGTTGAAGCAAGGTGTAGACAGCAGTCAATTCATAGACAATATTTTCTTATTATTCAGTAGATACCACTCAATTTTTAGTAACAGGTACAAAGATTTTACACAATCACTGCCATTGTAATGAGTTTAGAATTGCAACACGTAGGCACACTCGTTAACATTAGAACACACAGAAGATGAATTGTTGACTATTTTTTACACTACACAGTAGCTATTTTTCAGTAGTATTTTATCGTGCCATTACTATTTGTAAATGCCTTGCTGATGCTAAGAAGGTGCCTGTCTGCCTTAGCAACGGTTCGAGCATTGTGATGTCATAATCTTTCTGTATCAATTAATTATCTAGTACGTCCAGACTCCCCTCTGGTTAGGTTAGGATAGGTGAACCAGATTTCGTTCAAGTTTTGGGATGCGAGTAATGAAATTGCTGGATTTAAATTATTAAATAAGTCGTTCTAGATTTAACCCTTTTGGCAAAACCGCATCCTGAACCTAAATTAACTAATCCTGTTAATCCTAACCCCCATCCTGTTAGGGGAAGAGAGCATTGCAATCATGTCCATCCATCCGTCCGTCTGTCCATCCATCCATCCATCTGTCAGTGCCATGAGAGCTTGTATCTCAAAAACTCCTGATCCGATTTGGCTAAAATTTTGATGCAGCAAGCCATTTAAAATGCACATTCACGCACTAATATAGAAGTTAATCTCTCCAGTCAGTTACTGCAAATTCAGTTCAACATGGATTCCTGTCAGTCTGGACTTTACATGGCTTATGATGAAGTTTGCACATTTTATGTCTACTTATATTTCTAATAGGCAGCGATGAAGAGTTGCTGCAGCAAAGCGAGGTGGACTCTGTGATGCATTCTGAGGGCTGGGAACGTTATGTGGGTCCTGCACCGGTACAAGAACCTCTCAGCTCACAGGTGGTGAGCGCTGTCAAGAAGCATGTCAATCTACAATGGCGTATGAATGCACTGCTGACAGACCTTGTCCTGTACTTCACATTCGTCATGGTCGTGCACGTTATTGCACATGGTCACAGAGATGTGAACACATGCTATCTCTCAACCAAGGCTATAGAGAATATGTTTGTTCATGGAAAATACACAGGAAAACCATACCTATGTGAGGTTTGTAGATCTCATCCTGATGATGATATATTGTAACAAGCATCTTATGCACTCATAATCAGGTTAAGCAGTCAGCTTATCCCTCTAACACGTCGAGACAAACTGATTTATGAGGTAAGGAATATTCTGAAAATAATTTGGCTGGGAGCTATTACTGCTTATAAATACAGAAGATTCCAGCGGAATTAGTTTCAAAATATTCATTCGCTTTCCAATAGTTGTATTGAAATTGAATCTCAGGCATTTCAGTACACAGACGACGTAGACCTCCATAATGAGGCAAGGAAGCCTCTAGATGGCCACCTTATAACTCAAGAATGAGAATATGTGACAGTTCTAAATACTCGTTGTCATTGCCACCGCCGCCACCACCACCATCAATCATCATCATCATTATCATCATCACTACAACCACCATCATCACTATCATCACCGTCAGCATCATCATCACCACAACCACCATCAGCAACATCATCATCACCACCAACATCATCATCGTCATTGTCATCACCATCATCATAATCATCATCATCATTTGCATCATCATCATCGTTATCATCATCATCGTTGTCAATAAGCGATATTAGTTCGCATTAGCTAGCCACATCAGACCGACATTCGCTTGGACATACACTTACAGCAGCACAGCTGATTCAGTGCAAATACCAGGTGTTTCATTAGCATGTTTTGTTTTTAACAGCTTGAGGTAATAAGTATTCTTGTCTTCTATTGGGACACTTGTTCTCGGTGTCTTCATAGCCAATGATCCAAGTTTTTATGACTAGGACTTGAGGCGCTGCCAAAGTAACATCCTATTTAATCCTTTAAATCGACAAAATTTGTTTTAAAATTTTCAAATTTCTCATAGAAAATGTCCATTTGCTGACCAAGAGAAGACCATTTTTGAAAATTTACCACTGGAATGACTGGCTCGATTATCGAGCCAGTCATTCCAGTGATAAATTTTCAAAAATAGTCTTCTCTTGGTCTGTAAATGGACATTTCTCAAAACCACTACAGTGTCCGTTTTCAGGTGATGTGAGTGTTAAAGGGTTAACATTTTGTTTTGCAGGTTTTAACTCCGACCATTATGTGGGATTACATGAACCGAACATTCTTTGCAAACATCTACGCTTATAACCAAGGTACAACATACCAGCTAATGACTTCTGATAAAACCAGTATCTTAGTCGGATCAGCTCGTTTACGTCAGGTTAGAGTGAATAATGGTAAGTGTCATTATCTATCAGCTCTTTAGGAAAATGTCAATAAAAGGGTTCATTTCTAGCCATGCCCCGCCCATTTCTAACTCAGTTCCACCCGCTTTTGTGCGCATTTGAATCGATTTTAACACTGAAAACTGAGTTCCAATAATTCCAATTTCAATGTAACTATACAGGTTAGACTGAATACTTTCAATCTATGTTGACTGGAATGGTGTTGGTTGGGGTGGGGTGGGGGGAGGGATACTGCTTATGGCAGCAACAGCTCCCAGTCAAATTAGTTTCAATAAATTCAACCAAATGTTTGTTAACCCTTTAACCCTCATATCAGCCAAATGATTATTGTAGAAAATTTACCACAGAAATGACTGGCTCGATAACCGAGCCAGTCATTTCAGTGGTAAATTTTCAAAAATAGTCTTGTTCTGCCAGTGAACATTTTCTATGAGAAATTTGAAATTTTCTTGAACAAATTTGATGGTTAAATTGTAAATTCAACCAAAACACATACTTTCTTAATGGACCATTGCTTATTTTGTGACGGATATTGATTGTGATGTTAGCTGACAAGTGGCACATATTCTGATTATGACGTCAGATACTTGAGTGACAGCACTGATCCCTCCATTGCTTGAGGATGGTACGAACAAAAAAAACTGAAGAATCAGTGTGGCAGAAATATCATCTGTGGATTCCAGGGTTTTCATTGGCTGATCAGAGTCATGTGACATCTCAAGTTCTAGTATTAGGTAGGCTCCTGCGGAGGTGTCACATCGGTAGAACCTTGTGATAATAGGAATAACACATTGTGGTGATGTATGAGCCTAGTAATTATGCTAAGGAGTATTTGAGATAAATATAGGAGCTAAGCGTGAGGATGACGTAACACCCCTATGGGGGTTGTGTGGGCAGGGCTGGTGTCAAATACTTTCAATAGTATTTAAATACAAATACATTGGAATTCTTCAAATACAAGTACTTGCACTGGGGATGGGGGCCAACACATTCTGTAGACTTAATCCTCTGATGAGTGATGTTCATGATTAGTCAAGGAAATAAAAATGTATGCTTAATGCGCGAGCATCCATTTGCAGGCCAATATATGATTACTTTTTACAAATTTACCATTAGAGTGACTGGCTCAGTTATTGAGTTAGCCATTCCAGTTCTAATGATTGCAAAATAGTTTTCTTTTAGCAGATGAATGGCTATTTCTCAAGGTCACTGCAGAGGTAATTTTTTTCAGCTTGAACATAAGATTTAAAGGGAAACACCAGACCCTCCATACCACTTTGTATAAAATGAATCGACAGAATGTAACGTTTTAAAAAATATAATTGTAAGCTATGTGCTTAAATTAGAAATATATAACTGTTATTTAAATTTAGTTAAATTTCTATTCCCGGATGAGGCATATGATGACATAGGTTGAATTTTTTTCTCGCAGTCATCCAACGCTATCGCAATAGAATACGTTTTGTAAGGGGTTTCTCTTCAGCGGTGTTAGGAATATATAAACTATGTTTTCGGAAATGTCGAAGAATATATAGTGACAGTCCTTTGTCTGATTTCTCTGATGGCGCCGATTTTTATATCAAGTTTTTATCTTGAGATACATGAATGACGCGATAGTATAGGTATATCAGTACAATTGCCACTTTTGAATCAACACTTACTGGTGCTACGGCAGATAATGCTATTAAAGTTTCATCTATTAATACGAGAGTTTAAATGTCTTACATACATCTCAATACATATTTAGGTATTTTGTTTTCACATCAAGAGTATACTTACCTCCCTAATACTTTTGATATTGCTAAATATTGGCTTTCACTCAATAAAACACTCAGATTAAAAACAGTTAGGTGCCCCTACTGGGCAGGTAGTCAGAGGTAGTCCGGCGGATGCCAGCCCCACCACCGCGCATGCGCCGACTACCACTTCCTCTTTGCTAATTTATTGGCAGAGAGAACGCATGTGCTTGTTGTTTTGCTGCAAGTTCACGAGTTTAAAACCTATTTTCACGTCATATTTACCGAGAATATTGTTGAGAAAGATGTCGGAGAGGGCAAATTCGCCAGAGGAAGGGACGGGATCTCTTTATCAGGTGATTTCAATGATATTCTAGCAAGTTTTTTCCCCGGTGTAATGTGTTTCCGGGACTCGCGCTTACCGTGATTAGCGCCTGTTTGAGTTGGTTTTTTCCAACATGGTGCTTTATAAGTCTAATTTCTCTTTGTGTTTATGTCCACAGGTATGGATTTGCATGACTAATGGACAGTTCAGCACAGGAGGGTTTGTTTTTCTCCACCACGGTTCCATTTCCTACTAATACTGTTAGGTTATCTAACCAAAAAGAGTCTATGTTCAGTGAGTTGGAGGCTTACTATAAAGGTCTTCTCACTTTGCCCTCTTGATCCAATTCCTTCCCCAAGGTGGAGAAAGGTGAAGAGACGTAGTCTTGGTGGAGTGCTCCAGTGCATCAAGGTGGATGGTTTGTCTATACAAGGTGTCAGGTATATGAGTAATGATATGTGGTAAAATTATTTGAAAAAATAATGACTGATTTTTTTACCATTTTTTATCATGGTGTATCTGATGATGTGTAGTCTGAAGATCCTTTGGAGGATGTTCTAGGTATGAATACAATTCGTCCTGGTACTTGGATGCTGGTTGCGGATCGATTAATTTCTGTTAAGAGATTGATGACGTCATAATCGGCCTTGCTCTTTATTAACATTTAAAGTTTTGTCCAACGCTGGTTTCTTCTTGATTAGTGATCTTTATGATCCTGTTCCTCTCTTTTAGTTTGGTTTTGAGTTTCTTCTAACCGTAACTATCTTGCTCATTGTCCTCGTCCTTCGTCCTGTTTCAGAGACCTGGTTGCCCGTCCTGAGGTCGTTTCCTTAAGGACAGATTTGCGCCACATTTGTGCTTTAGCTGCAGTCCCTGTGGACTGTTGCTAAAATGCGATGTATGCAAGCATTGGGGGGGGGGGGATCTAATGTCTGAGTTTTTATCGTTGCAGGCGAGGGAGAAGGTCATGGAGGAAGAGAGGAAGGCGAAGAAGGAGGGTGTGAAAAAGGGTAAGAGGAAGGCCTCATCCGCGGTGGATATGGAGGCCTTCCGGTCCGAAATGTTGGGAGAGATGCAGAGGACAATAAAGGATTTGGTCCCAGAGTTGCTTCGCAGCATGCTGCCTGGCCCAGGTCCTTTGTTGTCCTCAGCATCTGCTTCGGAGCAGGTGATCCCCGCCTCTGAATCCGAGTTTCTTAGGTCCGGTCCGTTGTTCGATGTGGATTCAGAGGTGGCCCCCTTGTTGGGGGCGGTCCACGACCCTGGCAGCAGGCTTGGTGCCGCGCCGAGGGGCCGTGGACAATGGTTGTTGCTGGGACCCGCGGTCTGCTCTTCAGACCCTGGGTATCCGCGCGCCGCGGGTGTCGAGTCCTCCTATGGCACCTTCCCTGGCCAGTCCGGGTTAGCTCTCTTTGCTGACCCGGAGTCTAATCTTTCTGGCCAGGAGGAAGAGGATTACCTGCTAGGGTCGCCGTCTGGGGACGTGGCCATGGAAGACGACGTCTGTGCACCCCTCGCGGGGAATGCAGGCGACGTGTTCCGTGGTTCTACTCGCGCAGGAGTAGAATTCACGGTCCAGAAGGTGACCCTGGGTGGTGCTGATGGCCACGGTTACCGCATACCTCGGCTTGCCGAGAGTATCGCTGGTGCTGGCCAGGGCCGTGGTGGGGCGGTGTCTGCCCCGCGCTCTACCACGGCGCCTGCTCCTGGTCAAGCCAGGGAGTTTAGCATGCCTGTTCTTTCGGGCCCGCATGTTTTCCCTGGCTTGCCAGGGGTATCAGCATATCCGCCGTCGTTTTCAACTGCCGGCGCTCAGGAGGAGGACGAAGGCCCTCGTCTTGTAGAGCGCTCGCAGTTAGCCACGGAGGAGGATTGGTCGGACGCTTGCCAGTGGCTGGTTAGCGTTCGGCCAGATCTGGCCGTGGAGCAGTCGGCGATCCAGCGTGACCATAGGCCGTGGTTAGCTGGTAGACCGACTGCCACCGCTATGCCATCTCTGCCGCTGGCTGAGCATGTCGTGGACATGTTCCAGGCGGCGGAGACGTCCATTAAGGCGAATGGGCGTCTCGCGAAGGCCCCTCGCGAGGTGGCTAGGCGTTGCCGCATCGTGCCCCTGGATTACCAGCGGTACGGTGTGGTGCCTAAGCCGAGCGTTGATGATCGCGCGGCTTTGGGCGAAGATGCGCGGCCAGGCTTCCGTTCTGACACGGGTGTCCTGTGCTCGAACGCGTTGCGTTCGGCGAATACCGCGCTACGTGATGCGGAGGAGAGTGGGAGAGCTTCGATTGCTGCTCTCTCCCACGTCTCCCAGCTGTTACAGGGGGTGGTAACAGCATCCGCTTCACGTCAGCCAAGCCCGGTAACAGTCCAGAGAGCCATCCAGGATGGTATCAACCTGGCTCTGGACTGTTTGACGCGGGCGGTGACCAGGAGTGTCCGGGCGAGGCGCACGTTTGCCCTTGACAATCTGTGCCCGTCCCAGGACCTGTATAATAGGCTACTGCGAACGCCTATGACAGGTCCTGTTCTCTTTGGAGGTGAGGGATGTAGGCACCTCCAGGAGACGGTGACTCTGGTCAACAACCAGAGGGCGCTGCGTGAGCAGTTTGAGGTGCTCCGGCGGGAGCGCGTTCGCGCAGCACCCCCTGCGTATCGTCCCCTGCAGGTTCGAGGTGGCGCTGGCCAGGTCAGAGGCCAGACACCATCGCAGCGCCGGCCTCGGCCGCGTGCGATTCGGCCAGCAGCGAGGGGGGCGCAGGCTCCCCAGGCGTAGCCAACCAGGCAGCAGCCCGCGCACCGTGGCGGGGATCTGGTCGCGGTAATCGGGCCTGATGGGCCGGTTACCGTAGTGGGAACCACGCCGGTGTTTCAGGCCGAGAAGACAGTGCCACTCTCGCACTGCTTATGTCCACCTCTCTCCCTAGGTGGACCGGTGGGCGGCCGATTGGTCGGCCACTTGCCAGAGTGGAAGCGGTTGACTCAGGACCGTTTAGTCTTGCGATGGCTTTCAGTCGGGTATCGTCCCGATTGGATAACAGGCCCGCCATCGAGACTGTCTCTCGTGCCGATCTGGACTCCGATTCCGCGGGATCCAGATCAAAGGTTGTGTATAGAGGAGGAAATAAATTCCCTTATACAAAAGGAAGCCATCCAGCCGGCGCAGAGGTGCCCGGGCTTCTATTCAACCCTGTTCTTAGTAACGAAAAACACCGGAGGGTGGAGGCCGATTCTCAACCTCAAGCCATTGAACAAGTTCATAGAGACGCCCAGTTTCAAGATGGAGACTGTGCGCTCGGTGTTGGCGGGGTTAGAGCAGGGAATGTGGACAGCGTCAGTAGATTTGAAGGATGCTTATTTCCACATTCCCATAGAGAGGAGTTTCCGTCGCTTCCTGAGATTTGCATTCCAGGGCAGACAGTGGGAATTCAGGGTATTACCCTTCGGGATTTCCACGGCTCCTCGGGTCTTCACCCGTGTGGTTCTCGCGATCACTGCATTCCTCCGCAGGAGAAGCATAGCAGTCCACACGTACATAGACGACTGGCTGTTGAAAGCACACACCCGGGAAACGTTATCGGCCAATCTGGAGATTGTTTTGAAAACTCTCACGGACTTGGGCTGGATAGTCAATTTCCAAAAATCAGAGCTAACTCCATCCCAGAGGTTTGTTTACCTGGGCATGTTCTTCGATCTCGAGTCGGGATATGTTTATCCCACTCAGGAGAGGGTGCAAAGACTCATCTCAGTAATACAGTCGGTGTGCGACAGTCGTCATGTCCTGGCACGGGTTTACTTGAGAATGCTGGGGTTGATGGTTTCATTGGAACCAGTCATTCCGCAGGCCGCCTTGCGCAGGCGCCCGATCCAGCTGTTTCTCATGACACAGTGGACCCAGAGTTCAGGTTCGCTGGACTCGAATGTGTCAGTGTTGGCGCCTCTGATTCACCACCTGCAATGGTGGTTGAATACAGAGAATCTCTTGCCGGGGGTTTTGCTAACCCCTCCCCACCCTCAGGTGACTGTGTATACAGATGCATCGATGGAGGGGTGGGGAGCTTGTCTGGAAGAGTCCACAATATCAGGGATTTGGGATCTGGATCAGTCCAAGGAACATATAAATCTACTAGAGCTAAGAGCAGTAGTCCTGGGCCTGGAACATTTCTTACAGAAAGTTCAGGGCAAGATTGTTCTAATTCGTTCAGACAACTCAACAGTAGTGACTTACATAAACCGCCAGGGCGGAACGAAGTCACCCAGTCTCTGTATGATGACATGGAAACTTTGTTGGTGCCTAGATCATGGGATCACCTTGAAGGCAGTTCATATTCCGGGAAGGCTAAATCTGCTAGCAGACTCATTGAGCCGAAGGATGAGTGTCTTACCCACGGAATGGCAACTAAATCAATGTGTGGCGGATCGTCTGTTCGACCATTGGGGGAAACCCAACATCGATTTGTTCGCAACGAAGAAGAATGCGAAGATGACGACGTACGTCTCTCCGATTCCAGACCCAAGCGCTTTCGCAACAGATGCGTTAGCTATCAGCTGAGCGGGAATGTATGCATACGCATTCCCTCCAGCAATCCTGATTCCAAGGGTGCTTCAGAAAATCAGGCAGCAGGAGTGCCAAGTGCTTCTGATCGCCCCGGATTGGCCAAGCCGATCGTGGTATACGGATCTGCTGGACCTTCTGGTCTGCAATCCGGTTCCTCTGCCTCTGATGGACGACCTTATCTTCCAGGGCAAGGTCCTTCACGACAATCCGTCAATGTTCCGATTGACTGCGTGGAATCTAGAATTAAGGAGGGCTTTTCTGAGCAAGCGGCCATATTTATGGCCAAAGCCAGGAGGGGGTCAACCTCCAGAGCATATAATTATAAAATCAACAGATTTGCAGAGTGGTGCTCAAAAAGATGTATTGATCCAATGGACTCATCTATTCAGGTAGTGGCTGATTTCCTCTGTCACCTATATGATGCCTATAGCCTCAAGCCTAACTCTATTGCTGGTTACAAATCAGCATTAATGACTGTTATTCCTTGCTTGGCTAATAGGGGGAGTGATGAAGTAAGTACATTAAATGTATTAATTAAAGGCATGGGCAATCTAAGACCAAGGAATCCACCACTGATTCCAGTCTGGAGTTTATCTCTGGTGCTTCAGGTACTAGGAGATAAGCCTTTTGAACCACTTAGTTCCATTTCTATGAAAATGTTAACACTTAAAACTGTATTTTTAATTGCTGCGGCCTCGGCAAGGCGTAGGAGTGAAATTCACGCCTTATCAGCCGAGGATGACCGTTTTGTGGTTACAGGGGAAGGCCTTAAGCTTCTACCTAGGATTAATTTCTTGGCTAAGAATCAGTCATTGAAATATCCAGGTCAACCTATTTTTTTGCCATCTTTAACTAGATATGATCCTAATTCTAAAGTATGGTGCCCCGTACGTGCGCTGCTCCGGTACAAACAGCGTACTTCGGAGTGGCGTACCGACCAGTCAGCGTTATGGTTGTCATATATTGAACCCCATGGCAGGGCGTCGAAGGACACCATTTCCAGGTGGATTGTAGAATGTATTCAGTTTTGTCACAAATCCGCCACCGGGAGACAGGTTGATGTGGCCAAGGCTCACAGTGTCCGCGGTGTAGTGGCATCCACTGCCCTGTTCAGTGGGGTCCCTGTGGATGACATTATGTCCGTGGCTCAGTGGCACTGTGAGTCAAGTTTTACAGACCATTACCTCCGTGACACCTCTAACCCTCTCGCCTTGTCGATTTTAAAACATTAATCGGTTTTTTTAAATTTTGTGAGGAGTGCTTCCGCATTGCTTATATACTTCGCAATTTAGCAATGGTAACAACCACTTGTCGGGACTGCATCAGGCTTCTCTACTAGAATCGTGATGACAGCTTCCAAGTTCAACAAGGTCAGTCTTGTGTATGTGTTGTTCATTGTTACTTGTATTGTCACGTTACCCATTATTATTATTATTAATATGGTGATGGTTTGTGTGGGAGGTGGTTCATCATAGAGAGTATACGAAAACGGAGTTTTGTTCGTCTCTGTCCTATAGTACTTGGCACTAGTACGTAGAGAGCGTATAGGACATTGAGGTCATCTAGCTTCCTCCCAGGAGGGGGGGGGGGAGCGCATATGACATTCGGTCATCTCTCATGCATCGGTTGTGTTATCCGATGGTTTGTCAAATCCTGACTGTGTTCTCACACATTTCAGACGTCATAAGTGCCTTAAACGCGTGAAAGCGTATAGGGAAGAGCTGGTCTTTTGACCTCGCCTCCCTCCCGCCAGATTCACTTTCGAATTCTGGCAATATCAAAAGTATTAGGGAGGTAAGTATACTCTTGATGTGAAATAAACGAAATCTAGGATTTCTTTTTTCACGAGAGAGTTGATACTTACCTCCCTAGATACGGACCCGGCCTCTCCACCCCACAGAGGCTCGGTCTTCAGGCTCTTGGCAGTTGCATGCGTTAGCCAATAAATTAGTCAGAGGAAGTGGTAGTCGGCGCATGCGCGGTGGTGGGGCTGGCATCCGCCGGACTACCTCTGACTACCTGCCCAGTAGGGGCACCTAACTGTTTTTAATCTGAGTGTTTTATTGAGTGAAAGCCAATATTTAGCAATATCAAAAGTATTAGGGAGGTAAGTATCAACTCTCTCGTGAAAAAAGAAATCCTAGATTTCGTTTATTTCATACTAGCCTCAAAACCTCCCAAGATATTGTAATAGTCATGTAATTGGCAGGCAGCTTCATAGAAAATAACCATCTTAAGGTTCGGCAACTAATGTATGAAAACAACAAATAGATTACATAAATTTGCGATAGTGTGATAAACGTCTTAATCTCTTCAATCTGTACATATATAAATGTTGATAGAGATATCACCATCCAAATGCATGCACACCTGTCTTCAGAGTGCCGTTATCATGGTTCTTGTCGGATGGTATTCAACCTATGATGTCATATGTTTAATTAACCTGCAGAAGATTATAGTAACATAACGTTTTTTAACACCATTTTAATCAGATTTATATAGAAATGTAGCAGGAAAGTTTTACGCAGTGGCTTAAATATAGGCTCTGTGATAGAACTGTGTTTTATGCAAACAATGGTGAGTGACCCTTTAAGAGTTAAATCTAACCATGTCTTTATTGCGGATACTGGTCAGTGTTCTAATTTCAAACTTGGGTGGTTTTAATGGTCTTAACCTAATGACCTCAGTGCTGCCTGTCTGTGCTTAACCCTTTATTAACCTTTAACACTTGAATTTGTTCAAAAAATTTAACTTTTCTCATAGAAAATGTCAATTTGCAGACCAAGAGAAGCCTATTTTTGAGAATTTACCACTGGAATGACTGGCTCGGTTATCAAGCCAGTCATTCCAGTGGTAAATTTTCAAAAATAAGCTCTTGGTCTGCAAATACACATTTCTCAAGACCACTGCAGAAGCTGTTTTTGGCTGATATGAGTGTTAAAGGGTTTAATGCATTCATATCATTCTAGCTTGTATTTTAAGCATTGTGAGTTCATCAATACTACAATGCATTCATATCATTCTAGCTTGTATTTTAAGCATTGTGAGTTCATCAATACTACAATGCATTCATATCATTCTAGCTTGTATTTTAAGCATTGTGAGTTCATCAATACTACAATGCATTCATATCATTCTAGCTTGTATTTTAAGCATTGTGAGTTCATCAATACTACAATGCATTCATATCATTCTAGCTTGTATTTTAAGCATTGTGAGTTCATCAATACTACAATGCATTCATATCATTCTAGCTTGTATTTTAAGCATTGTGAGTTCATCAATACTACAATGCATTCATATCATTCTAGCTTGTATTTTAAGCATTGTGAGTTCATCAATACTACAATGCATTCATATCATTCTAGCTTGTATTTTAAGCATTGTGAGTTCATCAATACTACAATGCATTCATATCATTCTAGCTTGTATTTTAAGCATTGTGAGTTCATCAATACTACAATGCATTCATATCATTCTAGCTTGTATTTTAAGCATTGTGAGTTCATCAATACTACAATGCATTCATATCATTCTAGCTTGTATTTTAAGCATTGTGAGTTCATCAATACTACAATGCATTCATATCATTCTAGCTTGTATTTTAAGCATTGTGAGTTCATCAATACTACAATGCATTCATATCATTCTAGCTTGTATTTTAAGCATTGTGAGTTCATCAATACTACAATGCATTCATATCATTCTAGCTTGTATTTTAAGCATTGTGAGTTCATCAATACTACAATGCATTCATATCATTCTAGCTTGTATTTTAAGCATTGTGAGTTCATCAATACTACAATGCATTCATATCATTCTAGCTTGTATTTTAAGCATTGTGAGTTCGTCAAGTTCAGGTTAAATTTTGCGTTTAGCAGCACTTACTAATGTCAAAACTGTGTATGCTTAAGCATAACAATATTTTTGCCCAAGTCAAATGTATGTATGCTCACGCCAAAAGTGTACACTCAGTCAAAGATGGCTATGCCTTAGTCAAAAATGTGTATGCCTTAGTCAAAAGTGTGTATGTCTTAGTCAAAAGTGTGTGTCTTAGTCAAAAGTGTGTATGTCTTAGTCAAGTGTGTATGTCTTAGTCAAAAGTGTGTATGTCCTTGTCAAAAGTGTGTATGTCTTAGTCAAGTGTGTATGTCTTAGTCAAAAGTGTGTATGTCTTAGTCAAACGTGTGTATGCCTTAGTCAAAAGGATGTATGTCTTAGTCAAAAGTGTATGCCTTAGTCAAAAGTGTGTATGCCTTAGTCAAACGTGTGTATGCCTTAGTCAAAAGGATGTATGTCTTAGTCAAAAGTGTATGCCTTAGTCAAAAGTGTGTATGCCTTAGTCAAAGGTGTGTATGCCTTAAAGTAGTCAAAAGTGTGTATACCTTAAAGTGGTCAAAAGTGTGTATAGCTTAAAATAGTCAAAAGTGTGTATACCTTAAAGTAGTCAAAAGTGTGTATACCTTAAAGTAGTCAAAAGTGTGTATACCTTAAAGTAGTCAAAAGTGTGTATACCTTAAAGTAGTCAAAAGTGTGTATACCTTAAAGTAGTCAAAAGTGTGTATACCTTAAAGTAGTCAAAGGTGTGTATACCTTAAAGTAGTCAAAAGTGTGTATACCTTAAAGTAGTCAAAAGTGTGTATACCGTAAAGTGGTCAAAAGTGTGTATACCTTAAAGTAGTCAAAAGTGTGTATACCTTAAAGTAGTCAGAAGTGTGTATACCTTAAAGTAGTAGTCAAAAGTGTGTATACCTTAAAGTAGTCAAAAGTGTGTACCTTAAAGTAGTCAAAAGTGTGTATACCTTAAAGTAGTCAAAAGTGTGTATACATTAAAGTAGTCAAAAGTGTGTATACCTTAAAGTAGTCAAAAGTGTGTATACCTTAAAGTAGTCAAAAGTGTGTATACCGTAAAGTGGTCAAAAGTGTGTATACCTTAAAGTGGTCAAAAGTGTGTATACCTTAAAGTAGTCAGAAGTGTGTATACCTTAAAGTAGTAGTCAAAAGTGTGTATACCTTAAAGTAGTCAAAAGTGTGTATACCTTAAAGTAGTCAAAAGTGTGTATGCCTTAAAGTAGTCAAAAGTGTGTATGCCTTAAAGTAGTCAAAAGTGTGTATGGAATCTTAACCCTTAATGCTCTGATGTCAAAATTTTCAATTTTTAACTTAAATTAAAAGATGAACTAGTGTCGTAGACAGCAACATCGTCGACTAAAATTGTTGAAAAATGTACACTTGTTTCTTTGCTATTGACACAGAATTTTGACATCAGATGGTAAGTGTTAGGAGTAGCTGTATAGTTAAGTCTGAAGCTCTCATACCACTTGAATGTCTCTATTATTTCAATTGTTTTCCAGACACCTGTGAAGACACGCAAAATAACTTTACAATGTTGTTCAACTGCACTGAGCCATTCTCCTATGCTAATGAGGACAGCTATCATTACCAGGAATCCTGGACAAACAGATTAGCAGATTCTGACCTGGTTGCCAAGGGAAGCATGTGGACCTATAATTCTGCCTGGGAGCTGAAGACAATCCCCCTGATAGGTCAAGTGGGACTGTATTCAGGAGGTGGTTATTACGTAGAGCTTCCACTCTCCTCTATTGAACAGGAGCAGCTGGTTGACACCATCAACACTAGCTCATGGATAGATAAGCAAACAAGAGCAGTGTTTCTGGAGTTTAACATCTATAACCCGAGTACAGATTTATTCAGTATTGTTGTGCTAATGTTTGAGTTTTCGCCTCTTGGTGCGGTGTTGCCTTCGCATTTTGTGTTCACTTGTAAACTGTCACAGTACACTGGACCCTATGAGCAGTTTGTTGGTGTGTGTGAAGTATTATTTGTTTTCTATTCATTATTGTTCACTTATTATGAGATAAAGCGCTTCAGACAGACAGGACGAGCGGCATACCTCACTGATCCGTGGAATTACGTCGAGTTTGTCATAATCACGCTCTGTTTTACGAGTATCGGCCTGTATTTTGAACGGATGGTTGTCGTGAGTTCCGTAATGAAAGCCTTTCATGATGGAGGCGGTAAAACATACAATAGCTTCTACCCAGCAACTGTCATTGATTATGCTCTGAACTATGTGTTAGGAGGACTTGTGTTATTGTCAATTTTAAAAGTGATAAAGCTATTTAAATTCAACAAAAAGATGTCTGTATTAGGTGGGACATTAGTGGCAGCAAACAGACCTCTTAGGAACTTCTTCTTCATATCACTTCTATTCTTATTTGCATTTTGTCATTTTGCAGTCTTAGTATTTGGAGCAACTATACAGAATTATAACAATATTCTTGATAGTATTTTGACGTTGTTCAACTTCGCATTGGGAGTGTCAGATTTTGGTGCGCTAGCACATTCATCCAGAGTTTTAGGGCCAGTATTCTTCTTGCTCTTTGTTTTCTTTGTTCAGATGTGCTTACTAAGCATGCTGGTCACAATTATTCTTGAAGCCTTTTCTAC
Source organism: Chaetoderma sp. LZ-2023a (assembly GCA_034401795.1). NCBI lineage: Eukaryota > Metazoa > Mollusca > Caudofoveata > Chaetodermatida > Chaetodermatidae > Chaetoderma > Chaetoderma sp. LZ-2023a. The sequence goes on from CM067363.1 coordinate 5,274,173, forward strand.
CACAATGAGAAATATTGAGAAATTGAATAATGAGTATGAACTGTTAGAATATATATACAAACAATTTCTTAACGTTTTGGGGAAATCAGAAAAATTAGCGGCTCGAGACAAGGGCACCAGGAATGAAAAGATGGCCACATTATAACCATTTGAATTTTGAATTCCTAGAAAACTTGGTTCAGGTGCACTAAATTAATGATGCTAAATGTAACTTGGCTTGGTAGCTTCCAGTAAAATTATATTCAAAATTTTCTATTACACCCATTGTATAGAAATATCAGACTAGCGGCCTTCACATTCCATCATTGTAATAACAGATTCATTGTTAAAATGTCTTGGAGACAATGGTCCTCTCAATAGCTAGACATATGTAGATATAGAATCTTGAACGAGGGTCTGTTTAATATCACTTATCAACCTCATTGAAAATTATCACTGCACGAGTGACAAGTGAATGACAAGTGATAACCTTTGATATGGCTAATCATAGCGATATTAACTCTTTAATGTTCATACCAGCCAAAACCGGCCTCTGTTATGCTCTTGTGGGATGTCCATTTACAGGTCAAGGGAATACAATTTTTGAAAATTTACCACTGAAATGACTGGCTCGATAAACGAGCCAGTCAATTGCAGTGAGAAATTTTCAATAGGCAGATATTTAAATTTTCTTGACCAATTTTGATCATTAAAGGGTTAAATAGATTCTATTTATCATATAAACTGAAATTTTGACAAAAGTACCTTATATACTCTGTGATTTCACGATTGCTATGTCATGCTGTGCCTGACTAGTGTGCTCGACATGATAGTAGTGATGTCCAAAGCTACAAGGTCAACCATATTCTGATTGGTCAATATAGAAATACTTTTCTTCGCTAACAACCATTGAAAATATTTTGCTGCATTTTGGGTCAAGTTCGACTCCTAACCATAGTTAGCTATAGCTAACTAGAGTACCAGTCGAACTTCAAATAGTTAACTAGCTAGTCAACTATAGTCAACCGAGCACCCGACCTCGGTTCAGATGGTTAGTCCGATATTTGCGTAAATTTCAAAATGCTGACACCGATCGCTTGCCACGAATAAATGCATATAAAAGTGTAATTATTTCACTAGATAACTTAGGTTTGATGAAATTATGCTTTCCCATTGTATGTCGATGTTCCCAAGCCCGTATTCCTTCCCACTTTATGCCATATGGGCGCTTTTTGACGTCTTAGCGGACAAAAATAACCCATTTTCGTAGCTCATTAAAACACACGACAGAAAGGGTGAATGGAGACTGGTACCCGGCTCCAAATTTTCTGCAATAGTAATTGAATAAGGAACCGGGTACCAGCGGACTATAGTCGACTAAAATCAAGTTCGACTGGGCATAGCAACTGCGCATGATCAGTAAACCATGAAACTGACGATGGTTAGCGAGTCGAACTTGACCATTGACTGTCTTCATATTATTGATATGGAATGTGCATCAGGCACTAGCAGCCTATATTTATATGATAAATTAATTTATAAAGCATTGTGAGTTTGTGATATGAAATGTTGAGTGAATGCATTCTTTCACATTAACACCAAATAGAGGAATCCAGTCTGTCAGTCAAGTATTGACGTCATAATCAATTACATCATATATAGGTTGACGTCACACGCCTCTCTCACAATCTACAATCATAATTGACAGAAAAACTCCCTCATAAACCTGGAATAGACCATCAAGTTGTATGAATTGTATGTTTTTACTATTTATTCTGTTGAATATTTTGAAACTAATTTGACTGGGCGCTGCCATAGACAGAAGCAGCACCCAGTTAAGTTAGTTTCAATATATTCAAAAGCTTACATGTATAGTTTTCTGGAAATTGATATTCAGGGAGTTCAGCATTCGATCCCAACACGGTCATAGGTGTGGGTGAAACAGGAGTCCTCTACTCTATCTAATGCTATTTTCACCAGGGTTTGTACTGGTCATAGAAATCATGGAGAGTCGTGCAGTCTCAGGGGGGGGGGGGTGGGTTGTGGTTGTCAGCTTTGCTCTTACCCCTATTCCTTGCCATCGTGGTTGCAATGCTCAGGCTCTAAAGTTCTAGCTTAAATATTTAAAGACAATCAATTATCATATTGGAAGCTCCTGGTCAAATTAGTTTCAAAATATTCAACAAAATTTATTTTTCGTATTCGATGTGTGGGATTGACAACTTATATAGTTTGCGAAAAAACGTGTATTACAAACACCATTAGTTAGTCCAAGGTCCTGGAATGTTGTGCTTCTAGTCATGGGTTAAAACATTGATTTTTGCCATGTGAAATTCACGTACACGCCCTGGGAATTCAGATTCCATTTCAAAGTAAATATGTTGATTGGGGTATTTGACAAATGAAATATGGCATGACATATTGTTTGTAATTTCTAATTGATAATTGCTTTGTTACTCTAATGATGAATATATGTGTTGCAGGTGTGCTTTGTAAGGCGTTCATGGTTATACATTGTGCATAAACAGAGCAACAACACTTTCACAGATGAATTCTGTATATCTCATACAGGAAAACTGTTGAATATTTTGAAATTAATTTGAATGGAAGCCATTGCTAGGCAGCAATAGCTTCCAGTCGAATTAATTTCAAAATATTCAACAGAAAATATTTTTATCATAAAGAATTTACTTTTTCAGGGATTTGTCAATAAAAGGGTTAACCCTGAATATCCCGGAATCCCAATTTCCAGTAAGAATTACGCTCAGTTTCTGCATCCATCCGCTTTCCTGAACATAACTCTGTGTCAAGTCCTCAGAACATGAATTCGCTTGGGATTATGCTACAGCGAAATCTGCACCTATTTGCCAGAGTAACCTCCCCTGAAAAAATTTATAAATTGAATACAAATATGTTTTTAGAGCATATCTTTAGAATGCTTTCCTGGATTTGTAACAAATTTGGTATAGCAGTAGCTTGTGAGAGGATATTGGCGGCCATTGAGCGTCAACGACATCCAGTGATATTCTTGCCATTACCCATTTAATCCTGGATTTTCTTCAAGAAAATTTCACTTTTCTCATAAAAAATGTCTACCGGTATTTGCAGACCAAGAAAAGACTATTTTTGAAATTTTACCACTGGAATGACTGGCTCGGCTAACGAGCCAGTCATTCCAGTGGTAAAATTTCAAAAATTGTCTTTTCTTGGTCTGCAAATGGAAATTTCTCAAGACCATGGCAGAAGCCGTTTTTGGCTGATATGAGTGTTAAAGGTTTAAGGTTGTATTTCGGTTTGCACGCATATTGAACAGAGCTGGTCTGTTATTCAGACAGTACCAGCTTTCATTTTCAAAAAGAGGACCAGACATTATGTTAACCCTTTAACCATTGAAATTCCAATGGATCAATTTCAGGGCGACTATGCAGAAAAATGTTTTGAATATTTTAAAGCTAATTTGACTAGAACCTGTTGCTATCAGAGAAATTGTTGAATATTTTGAAACTAGGCAGCAACAGTTTCAAGTCAAATTAGTTTCAAAATATTCAACAGAATATTCCTTGCATTATACTGATATTTCCATGGTGAGAATTAAAATGTGTATACCAGCCCTGAAAGCTATGTTACATCCAACACATAATTCTGGATTTGCTCTTATTTGTCGTGACAGAACTAGTATAAACCAGCCTGCCTGCCTGCCTGTCCTGTCCTGCCTGCCTGTAAATTTTTTACATTTCACGCTATCTGCTTATCTATAGCATGTCAGTTGTGTTATTTCTGTCAACAGTGTGTTAATATTTTCATGATTAATCAAATTACACTGCAACTCGTTAACAATGAATAAAACTGTGAATTATCATTCCAGATGTCTAGTTTTAGTCTAGTATGCATCCACTTTGTGAGCAGCTTTAGGGACATCCATACTGCAGCTCCCACGCAACAGTTTAGACATTTAATGGGCAAGAAAATTTAAATATCTCGTTATTGAATTTCAATTTACAGGCTGAGAGAATACAATTTTTGAAAATTTACCACTGGAATGACTGGCTCAGTTATCGAGCCAGTCATTCCAGTTGTACATTTTTTTAAATTGTATTTTCTTGACCCGTAAATGGACATGACAGAGGCTGGTTTTGGCGGGCATGACCATTAAATGGTTAATGACAGACAAGGGTTTTGTTTTACGTGATATCCTCTATGAAATGCATGGTAACAGCTTTAAATGACTTCTCAAGAACCACCTTGTGGATTTCAACGAAATGGATGATTGAACCCTATTGTAATTGTCTCTAGAAGTTCCATTCAATTGGTCCATTTTTTCCAGTGGCTGTTCCAGTAGCCATCTTGTTCTCTCAGGAAGCGCTGTGCGGATCGGGCTGAAACTCATTTGATTTCATTGATAACTAAGTTTTGGGTTTGGTGGCCATATTGTTTTTTTATTGGCTGAATGGAAATTAAGGTTTGATCTGATTGAGTGGTCAGCATCCTAAAGTTTGATTTGATTGAGTGGTCAGCATCCTAAAGTTTGATTTGATTGAGTGGTCAGCATCCTAAAGTTTGATCTGATTGAGTGGTCAGCATCCTAAAGTTTGATTTGATTGAGTGGTCAGCATCCTAAAGTTTGATCTGATTGGGTGGTCTGTGTCCTAAAGTTTGATTTGATTGAGTGGTCAGCATCCTAAAGTTTGATTTGATTGAGTGGTCAGCGTCTTAAAGTTTGATTTGATTAAGTGGTCAGCATTCTAAAGTTTGATTTGATTGAGGGGTCAGCGACCTAAAGTTTGATTTGATTGAGTGGTCAGCATCCTAAACTTTGATTTGATTGAGTGGTCAGCATCCTAAAGTTTGATTTGATTGAGTGGTCAGTGTCCTAAAGTTTGGTTTGATTGAGTGGTCAGTGTCCTAAAGTTTGGTTTGATTGAGTGGTCAGCGTCCTAAAGTTTGATTTGATTGAGTGGTCAGCATCCTAAAGTTTGATCTGATTGAGTGGTCAGCATCCTAAAGTTTGATTTGATTGAGTGGTCAGTGTCTTAAAGTTTGATTTGATTAAGTGGTCAGCATTCTAAAGTTTGATTTGATTGAGGGGTCAGCGACCTAAAGTTTGATTTGATTGAGTGGTCAGCATCCTAAAGTTTGATTTGATTGAGTGGTCAGCGTCCTAAAGTTTGGTTTGATTGAGTGGTCAGCGTCCTAAAGTTTGGTTTGATTGAGTGGTAGGCGTCCTAAAGTTTGGTTTGATTGAGTGGTCAGCGTCCTAAAGTTTGATTTGATTGAGTGGTCAGCATCCTAAAGTTTGATTTGATTGAGTGGTCAGCATCCTAAAGTTTGATTTGATTGAGTGGTCAGCGTCCTAAAGTTTGGTTTGATTGAGTGGTCAGCGTCCTAAAGTTTGGTTTGATTGAGTGGTCAGCGTCCTAAAGTTTGGTTTGATTGAGTGGTCAGCGTCCTAAAGTTTGATTTGATTGAGTGGTCAGCGTCCTAAAGTTTGATTTGATTGAGTGGTCAGCATCCTAAAGTTTGATTTGATTGAATGGTCAGCATCCTAAAGTTTGATTTGATTGAGTGGTCCGCATCCTAAAGTTTGATTTGATTGAGTGGTCAGCATCCTAAAGTTTGATTTGATTGAGTGGTCCGCATCCTAAAGTTTGATTTGATTGAGTGGTCAGCGTCCTAAAGTTTGGTTTGATTGAGTGGTAGGCGTCCTAAAGTTTGGTTTGATTGAGTGGTCAGCGTCCTAAAGTTTGATTTGATTGAGTGGTCAGCATCCTAAAGTTTGATTTGATTGAGTGGTCAGCATCCTAAAGTTTGATTTGATTGAGTGGTCAGCGTCCTAAAGTTTGGTTTGATTGAGTGGTCAGCGTCCTAAAGTTTGGTTTGATTGAGTGGTCAGCGTCCTAAAGTTTGGTTTGATTGAGTGGTCAGCGTCCTAAAGTTTGATTTGATTGAGTGGTCAGCGTCCTAAAGTTTGATTTGATTGAGTGGTCAGCATCCTAAAGTTTGATTTGATTGAATGGTCAGCATCCTAAAGTTTGATTTGATTGAGTGGTCCGCATCCTAAAGTTTGATTTGATTGAGTGGTCAGCATCCTAAAGTTTGATTTGATTGAGTGGTCCGCATCCTAAAGTTTGATTTGATTGAGTGGTCAGCGTCCTAAAGTTTGATTTGATTGAGTGGTCAGCATCCTAAAGTTTGATTTGATTGAGTGGTCCGCATCCTAAAGTTTGATTTGATTGAGTGGTCAGCATCCTAAAGTTTGATTTGATTGAGTGGTCAGCATCCTAAAGTTTGATTTGATTGAGTGGTCAGCATCCTAAAGTTTGATGTGATTGAGTGGTCAGCATCCATCATTAATTTACTACTAAATATTGTATTTATAGAATTTCAATTTTGTATTTTGTCTTGCTCCTGGTGAATTTAAATTATTATTGTCTGATCAAGTGCAGGTGAGCATTAACCCTTGAATTTGTCCAAGAAAATCTCAATTTTCTCATAGAAACTGTCCATTTGCAGACCAAGACAAGACTATTTTTGAGAATTTACTACTGGAATGACTGGCTCGGTTATCGAGCCAGTCATTCCAGTGGTAAATTAAAAAAATATTCTCTTGGTCTGCAAATGGACATTCCTCAAGCCCACTGCAGAAGCCGTTTTTGGCTGATATAGTTGTTAAAGGGTCCTTGGGCCTCTTGTTTGGTTTGAGGGATCTACATGTTTTTGCTTAGATGCTGTGGTCAGGCTATCTTCCAGCACGTTTGCTGGATCACCTCTGTTCAGGTAGAGGAGGGTCTGACATGCACATTTTCAGTCATTTTCATTAATACAGATACATTTTAGTCTTAGTAATTGGCCATATGGGTTTGATTTTTAGCTCACCTGGCCTGAGCTTATGCCGTGGCGACCGTCCGTCGTCCGTCAACTTTTCCTTTAAACAACTTCTCAAGAACCACTGGGCTAATTTCAATTATATTTGGCAGGAAGCATCCTTAGGGCATCGGGATCCAAGTTTGTTCAAATGAACCCAGGCGGCCATCTTGGATTTAGGCAGATTTTAGGAAACGTCTTTAAAACTCTTCTCCGAAACTGCTTAGGAGATTGATGCAGATATCATGAAGTATGATCTAGGGTAAGAGCTGAACCAAGTTTGTTCAAGGGAACTTGATTAGTCAAATGGTTCGGCGCCCATCTTGGTTGATCCAGTTGTAGCGAAAATGACTTCTCCAGAACCACTGAAGGGATCGGGCCGAAATTTGGTAGATATGATTAGGGACTAAGGGCCATTGACGTTTGTTCAAGGGAAGTTTATCCGTCAAAAAACCTGGACACCATGGGCCAATCAAAATATAGCATGTTTGGTGTCCATATTTGATTTTTTAATTTGATGGATTTTGAGGCCTGAATTGGTTTTATGTGTTTTTGGGTATTCTAATCTCAAATTTGCAATTTTCGAAACTGTCGGATAAATGGTTCGGTGTCCATCTTGTTGATAAAGAGCATTCTAGTTGAAATGCCTATGGTCCAGGTGAGCGATACAGGCCCCTTGGGCCTCTTGTTAATGGCGTTTGAATGAGCGGACAAATAGTGTCGATACCCATGTGTGTCTGTAGGTTTCATATATAGATCAAACCTGGTTAGTTTGTCGGGTTTTAAGTATGTACTCGTGTGTCCAGAAAGGTGATGTATGTTTCTGACTTTTCTGCTGTGAACTTGATTGAAGGATGTGAGTTAAATCATACGCTAAGGCCAACTTTTCCATGCCTGATGCAGGGGGAGATTTTAATGATTCTTTCTACTTATCCAGACGGGATAGTGCATCTTTGATTTTACTATCCCGCAGCAAGTTTCACTAACCCAATGTTTGTAAGCTGATCGATCACTTCTTTAATCCATTCACCGATGGATCCCTATAAAACTCATTTCCAAGGCAACCAAACAGAGAAGCTGCTGAATATTTTGAAATTAAGGCAGCAATGGCTTTCCAGACAAATTAATTTCAAAATATTCAATAAAGCATTGAAGGTAGCAGAGAATATGTTCTTTTGTTAATTTTTGTTGGGTACTGAACACAAGAGACTCAAGGGCCTGTGTCGCTCACCTGGACCATTAGCATTTGAACCATTTGCATTTAAAAAGATATGACGGATCTTTTCCGGAAAATCCAAGATGACCACCCAAAAAAATGACCAATTAAAATTCTGAATTGATGTTCTAGAGTCTACCATGATAGGGTCATTCTAGCCAAATTTGGTTGAAATATGTCGAGCGACCCGAAGCAATATATTTACAATTTCTGGTAAATTTTTCATAAAATCTCAGATTTTCTCCAAAAAATTTCTCAATCAAAATTCTGAAAAGATTTTTCTAGAGCCCACCACCATAGAATGCATCTAGCCATATTTGGTTGAAATATGTCAAGCAGCTAAGGAGGAGTAGCATTTTGACCATTTCCAGTAGATTTTTCATAAAATCTGATTTTCACGAAAAGACGTTCTAGAGCCTACCACCACAGAATGCATCTAGCCAAATTAGGTTGAAATATGTCAAGCAGCTAAGGAGGAGTAGCATTTTGATCATTTCCGGTAGATTTTTCATAAAATCTCAGATTTTCATTCAAAAATTGACCAATCAAAATTCTGAAAAAGTTGTCTGGAGGGTACCAGCCTAGGATCATTCCAGCCAAATTTGGTTGAAATTGGTCAAACCGTTAAGGAGAAGACCCGATTTGATGGATGACGGACAGCCGCCATGGCATAAGCTCACTTGGCCTTTCAGGCCAGGTGATCTAATAATGAAATAAGTGTTTTTTCGTATTTCCTTTTGTGAGAGCATTACTAATTCAGACGGGTTAGTGCAGGTGTAGTTTTACTAACCAGTATAAAATTCTACTATCCTCGGGTTAACGCGTTAGTGTTAAAATCGAGCTCTGCCTGATGTCCAGATCATATATCATCTATGTATCTGAGATATAATTCTGGCTTATGTTTGGCGGAGGCTAGGAGAATTTCTTCTAGACGTGCCATGAAAATGATAGCGTAAGTGGGTGCTGCTACCTTTGTTCGCATTGATGTACCTCCTATTTGTAGCTAGAGTTCATTGTTCAATTCAAACTTGTGTATTAGAACTATTTTGAGTAGGGGGAATGGTGTAACATCTCTGGGTGTTCCACGAGTCTGCTGGGATTGAGCGACCTTGTAGGATGTTGGTGTACAGTGATGTGACATCCATTGTGCAGGGATTGAGCGACCTTGTGGGATGTTGGTGTACAGTGATGTGACATCCATTCAGCAGGGATTGAGCGTCCTTGTGGGATGTTGGTGTACAGTGATGTGACATCCATTCAGCAGGGATTGAGCGACCTTGTGGGATGTTGGTGTACAGTGATGTGACATCATTGTGCTGGGATTGAGCGACCTTGTGGGATGTTGGTGTACAGTGATGTGACATCCATTGTGCAGGGATTGAGCGACCTTGTGGGATGTTGGTGTACAGTAATGTGACATCCATTGTGCAGGGATTGAGCGACCTTGTGGGATGTTGGTGTACAGTGATGTGACATCCATTGTGCAGGGATTGAGCGACCTTGTGGGATGTTGGTGTACAGTGATGTGACATCCATTGTGCAGGGATTGAGCGACCTTGTGGGATGTTGGTGTACAGTGATGTGACATCCATTGTACAGGGATTGAGCGGCCTTGTGGGATGTTGGTGTACAGTGATGTGACATCCATTGTGCAGGGATTGAGCGACCTTGTGGGATGTTGGTGTACAGTGATGTGACATCCATTGTGCAGGGATTGAGCGACCTTGTGGGATGTTGGTGTACAGTGATGTGACATCCATTGTGCAGGGATTGAGCGACCTTGTGGGATGTTGGTGTACAGTGATGTGACATCCATTGTGCAGGGATTGAGCGGCCTTGTGGGATGTTGGTGTACAGTGATGTGACATCCATTGTGCAGGGATTGAGCGAACTGGTGGGATGTTGGTGTACAGTGATGTGACATCCATTGTGCAGGGATTGAGCGACCTTGTGGGATGTTGGTGTACAGTGATGTGACATCCATTGTGCTGGGATTGAGCGACCTTGTGGGATGTTGGTGTACAGTAATGTGACATCCATTGTGCAGGGATTGAGCGACCTTGTGGGATGTTGGTGTACAGTGATGTGACATCCATTGTGCAGGGATTGAGCGACCTTGTGGGATGTTGGTGTACAGTGATGTGATGTGACATCCATTGTGCAGTGATTGAGCGACCTTGTGGGATGTTGGTGAACAGTGATGTGACATCCATTATGCTGGGATTGAGCGACCTTGTGGGATGTTGGTGTACAGTGATGTGACATCCATTGTGCAGGGATTGAGCGAACTGGTGGGATGTTGGTGTACAGTGATGTGACATCCATTGTGCAGGGATTGAGCGACCTTGTGGGATGTTGGTGTACAGTGATGTGACATCCATTGTGCAGGGATTGAGCGACCTTGTGGGATGTTGGTGTACAGTGATGTGACATCCATTGTGCAGGGGTTGAGCGACCTTATGGGATGTTGGTGTACAGTGATGTGACATCCATTGTGCAGGGATTGAGCGACCTTGTGGGATGTTGGTGTACAGTGATGTGATGTGACATCCATTGTGCAGTGATTGAGCGACCTTGTGGGATGTTGGTGAACAGTGATGTGACATCCATTATGCTGGGATTGAGCGACCTTGTGGGATGTTGGTGTACAGTGATGTGACATCCATTGTGCAGGGATTGAGCGAACTGGTGGGATGTTGGTGTACAGTGATGTGACATCCATTGTGCAGGGATTGAGCGACCTTGTGGGATGTTGGTGTACAGTGATGTGACATCCATTATGCTGGGATTGAGCGACCTTGTGGGATGTTGGTGTACAGTGATGTGACATCCATTGTGCAGGGATTGAGCGACCTTGTGGGATGTTGGTGTACAGTGATGTGACATCCATTATGCTGGGATTGAGTGACCTTGTGGGATGTTGGTGAACAGTGATGTGACATCCATTATGCTGGGATTGAGCGACCTTGTGGGATGTTGGTGTACAGTGATGTGACATCCATTGTGCAGGGATTGAGCGAACTGGTGGGATGTTGGTGTACAGTGATGTGACATCCATTGTGCAGGGATTGAGCGACCTTGTGGGATGTTGGTGTACAGTGATGTGACATCCATTGTGCAGGGATTGAGCGACCTTGTGGGATGTTGGTGTACAGTGATGTGACATCCATTGTGCAGGGATTGAGCGACCTTGTGGGATGTTGGTGTACAGTGATGTGACATCCATTGTGCAGGGATTGAGCGACCTTGTGGGATGTTGGTGTACAGTGATGTGACATCCATTGTGCAGGGATTGAGCGACCTTGTGGGATGTTGGTGTACAGTGATGTGACATCCATTGTGCAGGGATTGAGCGACCTTGTGGGATGTTGGTGTACAGTGATGTGACATCCATTGTGCAGGGATGTGATCGATCTCGAAGAAAAAAATAGGAAATGGCTCAATGCGACGTGTCAGTCCTTCTTGACTTAAAATTGTCACGATCTCGTAAGCTAGTTAACCCTTGTTATTTTTTTTTAATTTACCACTGCAATGACTGGCTCAGTAACCGAGCCAGTCATTCCAATGATAAATTTTCAAAATTTATTTATACTATTTCTGTATGATGCTTTTTGAAAATCTGACCAAGAAAATGATAGGATTTCCTATAAAAATACGAAAAAATCTCATCCCTGATTGACAAGCCTAGTGTTTTCAGATACGTTCCGAAAGGCGTCTAGTTTGTTGATGAAGTCTGTGGTGTCCCATACATATGATTACACCTTGTTTAGGTGTAGTGTGATATGTTCATCTAGGAAACCACTGATGTGTTCAGTAGGACAGCCATTTCCACTCATGATAGGCCTTCCAGGAACCATTCTGTGTGGACGGCTTTTGTGTGTCTTGGGGAGTAGGAAGAACCTTGCTGTCCGTGGGTTATCCATCCTGATACCCCGCTATTCCTCAACAAATGGAAAAATATGTACTCAAGACACATCTAGGAGGAAACCAGATTTTAGGAAGGAATTCAAGAAGCACAGAGAACAGTATATTCCCTGATAGGGCTGGGATACACGACAACGACGACGTCTCCCGCACTAGCTGTGCATGTCTGGGTGACCTACTGACTCCCAAGATTACTTTTGACTTTATTTCCCTCAAGAAATAAAAAATCTGCATTTTCTTTAAAATATTCTGGTAGAACTCAGTAGCTGATTTACACGTGACACTGATCTTAGTGTAGGTCTCCAGAATGCTATGTCTATCGGGTCTTATATAGAGGCGTGAGGTGTACACTGTTGCTATGAAACTTGTCCATGATGGAACCAATTGCATCATCAGTGGTAATCCGCAGTTGTCCGCTTTGAAACTAATTACATCATTAGGGAAGTTAACCTTGTTGGCCTCATTGTCCGCAATTGGCAGGACAATGTGTTGACCGCACCAACAGGGAGTTTGTCTGCACAGTTAGTGTATGCAGAAAATCGGTGTTGTTTATGCAAATTACTGAGAAAAACTGTTTTTTCCTTTGCATTTGCCTGACATCGTGTTGTCCAGTTTTGCATTTGCTTGACATCGTGTTGTCCAGTTTTGCATTTGCTTGACGTCGTGTCGTCCAGTTTTGCATTTGCTTGACGTCGTGTTGTCCAGTTTTGCATTTGCTTGACATCGTGTTGTCCAGTTTTGCATTTGCTTGACGTCGTGTTGTCCAGTTTTGCATTTGCTTGACGTCGTGTTGTCCAGTTTTGCATTTGATTGACATCGTGTTGTCCAGTTTTGCATTTGCTTGACATCGTGTTGTCCAGTTTTGCATTTGCTTGACGTCGTGTTGTCCAATTTTGCATTTGCTTGACATCGTGTTGTCCAGTTTTGCATTTGATTGACGTGGCGTCGTCCAGTTTGGCATTTGCTTGACGTCGTGTTGTCCAGTTTTGCATTTGATTGAGGTCGTGTTGTCCAGTTTTGCATTTGATTGACGTGGCGTCGTCCAGTTTTGCATTTGATTGACGTCGTGTTGTCCAGTTTTGCATTTGCTTGACATCGTGTTGTCCAGTTTTGCATTTGATTGACGTGGCGTCGTCCAGTTTTGCATTTGCTTGACGTCGTGTTGTCCAGTTTTGCATTTGCTTGACGTCGTGTTGTCCAGTTTTGCATTTGCTAGATGTCATGTCCAGTTTTGCATTTGCTTGACGTCGTGTTGTCCAGTTTTGCATTTGATTGACGTCGTGTTGTCCAGTTTTGCATTTGATTGACGTCGTGTTGTCCAGTTTTGCATTTGCTTGACATCGTGTTGTCCAGTTTTGCATTTGCTTGACGTCGTGTTGTCCAGTTTTGCATTTGCTTGACGTCGTGTTCAGTTTTGCATTTGCTTGACATCATGTCCAGTTTTGCATTTGCTTGACATGGCGTCGTCTAGTTTTGCATTTGCTTGACGTCGTGTCCAGTTTTGCATTTGATTGACGTCATGTTGTCCAGTTTTGCATATGATTGACGTGGCGTCGTCCAGTTTTGCATTTGCTTGACGTCGTGTTGTCCAGTTTTGCATTTGCTTGACGTCGTGTTGTCCAGTTTTGCATTTGCTTGACGTCGTGTTGTCCAGTTTTGCATTTGCTTGACGTCGTGTTGTCCAGTTTTGCATTTGCTTGACGTCGTGTTGTCCAGTTTTGCATTTGCTTGACGTTGTGTTGTCCAGTTTTGCATTTGCTTGACGTCGTGTTGTCCAGTTTTGCATTTGCTTGACGTCGTGTTATCCAGTTTTGCATTTGCTTGATGTCGTGTTGTCCAGTTTTGCATTTGCTTGACGTCGTGTCATCCAGTTTTGCATTTGCTTGAGGTCCAGTTTTGCATTTGCTTGACGTCGTGTTGTCCAGTTTTGCATTTGCTAGACGTTGTGTTGTCCAGTTTTGCATTTGCTTGACTGTCGTGTCGTCCAGTTTTGCATTTGCTTGAGGTCGTGTTGTCCAGTTTTTCATTTGCTTGACTGTTGTCGTCCAGTTTTGCATTTGCTAGACGTCGTGTTGTCCAGTTTTGCATTTGCTTGAGGTCCAGTTTTGCATTTGCTTGACGTGTTGTCCAGTTTTGCATTTACTTGATGTGGTGTTGTCCAGTTTTGCATTTGCTTGACGTCCTGTTGTCCAGTTTTGTATTTGCTTGACGTGGTGTTGTCCAGTTTTATGAAATTTTGTGACCTTTAACCCTTAAATTTTCTCAAGAAAATTGTAATTTTCTCATAGAAAATCAAGATCAAGAGATTATTTTTGAAAATTTATCACTGGAATGACTGGCTCGGTTATCGAGCCAGTCATTCCTGTGATATCTTCTCTTGTTCTGCAAATGGACATTTCTCAAGACCACTGCAGAAGCAATTTTTGGCTGATATGAGTGTTAAAGGGTGATACAAATTACGTCATTAGGGAAGTTAACCTTGTTGGCCTCATTGTCCGCAGCAACACCAGGGAGTTGTCCGCCCTGTCTGCGGTTGTCCACACAGTTGGAATATGCAACAAAATGGCATTGTTTATGCAAATTACTGAGAAAAAACTTAGTTTTTATCTCGCATTTTCACGAAGTTGAAAGAAGAGATTTTGGGAGAGTGGGGAAAAAATGTTGGGGTTGGCGTTGGCGTCAGCGTCCGGACAGGTTAGTCTAACCTGCATCAAAATTATATTTATTTTATCATTTTTACCCAAAATTTGATCATGTTTGAACATGAATATTTTATGTGTCAAGAGTTATCTCTCTTGGCTACATTAAGCTTTTTAAAAACGATATGTGCACCCACAAACGGATATCCGGTTAAAAAAAAAAGCCATCACAGATTTGTTTTATACGATGCACGTAAAAAATAAATCGACTTTCAAATCTTCTCCAGATTTTTTTGCGCGTTTAAACTTTGACTATTTTAGTCTGAAATTGCATGAAACTTTGGGGATGATTGCACATATGGCCAGGGATGTGCATGACACTTAGAATTTTGGTATGACCCCCGGGGGGGGGGGGGGGGCCCTGGGGGAAAAAAATTTATCCGAAGGTGGTCATGTAACATATCATTTTCAAGCCAATGATGAGTAGACTACAGTACAAGGAATTATTTTGATCTTGGGTCAAACTGAGGGTAGGGGCGGGGTCAAAAGTGGGCACCAATCAATTGTAATGTAACTCCTCCTAGACCATTTCACATCCAAATATGTATTATGCCGATTGTTTTTGAAAATGTTTCTTCTTTTTTCAGACTATCAACTTTGCTTATGTTTGGACCATTTGCCAGTTGTCAGAGTAATGACTTCAGGTTACTTCTTGGAAGAAAGGCTTTATGGTTCAGTCTCTAAGCTATGCTTGCAAGATGGGTAATACCTTGGGTCTTTTGAATCGGCATGTTTTTTTCAAATTTCAAAATGAGACTGTATCCGGTGGTCCATCATATCTTGTGATGTACAATTAATATACAGTACAGGTAACCAGGACTCGGTACACTCAAGTCAAGAATGGACCTGAGGAAGCTAAGGATTTCGATTGAGGACAAGACACAGTGGGCAAAAGTGAAGGACTGATTGCAGCTGTAGGATGTTTCTAAAACTACAGCCGCAGAATACAGTAATCATACATACATACAGGTAAGCGATTTACTATCTTCTGATAGCTCTTGTGGAAATTTGGTATGACTCCAGGGGTTATGGCCCTGGGGGTGGGGACTGTGGGTAAACAAGGCAAATCAATAAATTGATGTATGCTCCCCGAAGGCATACTCTGCAGAGAAACTGAACGGATAAAAGCAAAATCTAAGTTTCTCTAAATAAATACACTTAGACTTTGCTTGGCACCATATGAGAATACATATAAAAACTATGTTCAAAATGAACAGAGATATTTTCTGTAATAATCAATACCAAGTTTTGTGAAAAAGTCTTGAAACTATGGCCCAGAGAACATTTTCTGTGATATTCAGTCGACCATGAAAAGTAGGTCAGCATGACCTACTTTTGATACTCCGCAACCATTTCCATAAGATGTATCCACATACCAAGTTTGGTGACCATATGTGAAAACGTCTTGAAACTATAGCCTGGACAAACATTTTCTGTGATATTCAATCGACCATGAAAAGTAGGTCAGCATGACCTACGTTTGACCTACTTTTGATACTCTGCACACCTCCCTAAGATGCATCCACATACCAAGTTTGGTGACCATATGTGAAAACGTCTTGAAACTATAACCTGGACAAACATTTTCTGTGATATTCAATCGACCATGAAAAGTAGGTCAGCATGACCTACTTTTGATACTCCGCACACCTCCCTAAGACCATTTCACATAGAAACTTGAAACTTTCGGTATGATTACACATATGGCCATGAATGTGCATGATACTTTGAAATTTTGATATCACCCCCAGGGCATGGGTGGGGGAAATGGTGGGCAGAAAATGAATTTTATCAAATATGTTCATGTCACATATCATTTTGAAGCCAATGATGAGTAGACTACAATACAAGGAATTATTTTGATCTTGGGTCAAACTGAGGGTAGGGGTGGGGTCAAATGGGCAATCTAAGTCTATATATGTACATGGCTTGGACAGACTGGGTCTTGCCGCAGCCGGATCCTGCGATAACTTAAAAATGCAAGATATTGGTATCTTCCGATACCTTTTGTTTCCTTTGTTTTGGTTGATGGTGTTGTCCATAGTTTTATTAAATTGTGTGGCGTTTAAAGCGTGATACGATTGGGTGTCCGTAGGGTGAGAGTTTCATAGCAACAGTGTACATAGCAACAGTGTACATGTTGTAGACACTGACCCCACCCTAGGCCATCAGGAATAGGAACTGATAGGCCTAGCATTCTGGACTTGATCTACACTAAGATAAGTGTCAGGTGTAAATTAGACATTGAGTTCTCTACCAGAAGACTGAAGAAGATTTAATACTAAAAATGAGGCCTGGAGACCAGCAAGCACTGATACAAACACGTCAGCCTTCAGACACGGATTAGCGACGATGGATACTATATCCTAGCTTCTATGGTTTGTGTTGCACCAAGCACCATGGGGTATACTGAACAAAACGTCCTAATGGGTTTGGTGGCCCCATTGTTCAGCTCCACTCCATCATGCACCACTTCCACAACATGCCTACCACCACAGCCCGTGCTAACCACATCATTCTGGGCTACGACAGTGCCGCCACACGATTCCACGTCATCGCCAACATATTGGCCACACGGAATGTGAATCTCATTGGATCCATTCTTAGTTATGCCCCGCCCATCACTAGCTAAGCTCCACCCACACCTCGCCGTGTTGGGATTGATGGATCCCCGAGCTATCAATTTCCTGAAAACTACAGGGAAGCTGTTGAATATTTTGCCTATGGCAGCAACAGCGCCCAGTCAAATTAGTTTCAAAATATTCAACAGAATATTTATTAAATAGTAAAGGCAAACAATTTGTATAACAATGCATAGACCATCTTCAAATATGCGTTCATGACGTACTTATCGACGTCATTCATTATGATGTCATTCTACACATCACATAGTTGATTATGACATCATATGATGGAAAGGTGAATTGACATCATACATGCTGACAGGTAACACCCTCTGCATCATTGCAAGTCACAAATAATTTCTCTTTAAAACATGGCGTGATATCGGCGAATTTAGTAACCCGGCCATAGTTGGACGACACTGTTACTGATTTTATATGAAGCAGCCATCAAATCACATCTGAATGTTTACCACAATGACACTGGCAGGTCAGAATGACAAGCTTTATGGCAGGTCAGAATGACAAACTTTATGGCAGGTCAGAATGACAAGCTTTATGGCAGGTCAGAATGACAAGCTTTATGGCAGGTCAGAATGACAATCTTTATGGCAGGGCAGAATGACAAGCTTTATGGCAGGTCAGAATGACAAGCTTTATGGCAGGTCACAATGACAAGCTTTATGGCAGGTCAGAATGACAATCTTTATGGCAGGTCAGAATGACATGCTTTATGGCAGGTCAAAATGACAAGCTTTATCGCAGGTCAGAATGACAAGCTTTATGGCAGGTCAGAATGACAAACTTTATGGCAGGTCAGAATGACAATCTTTATGGCAGGTCAGAATGACATGCTTTATGGCAGGTCATAATGACAAGCTTTATGGCAGGTCATAATGACACGCTTTATGGCAGGTCATAATGACAATCTTTATGGCAGGGCAGTCAGAATGACAAACTTTATGGCATGGCAGTCAGAATGACAAGCGTTATGGCAGGGCAGTCAGAATGACAAACTTTATGGCAGGGCAGTCAGAATGACAATCATTATGGCAGGTCAGAATGACAAGCTTTATGGCAGGTCAGAATGACAAGCTTTATGGCAGGTCAGAATGACAAACTTTATGGCAGGGCAGTCAGAATGACAAGTGTTATGGCAGGTCAGAATGACAAGCTTTATGACAGGTCATAATGACAAACTTTATGGCAGGGCAATCAGAATGACAAACTTTATGGCAGGGCAATCAGAATGACAAGCTTTATGGCAGGGCAGTCATAATGACAAGCTTTATGGCAGGTCAGAAGGAGAAGCTTTATGGCAGGGCAATCAGAATGACAAGCTTTATGGAAGGTAGGAATGACAAGCTTTATGGCAGGGCAGTCATGACAAGCTTTATGGCAGGGCAGTCATAATGACAAACTTTATGGCAGGGCTGTCAGAATGACAAACTTTATGGCATGACAGTCAGAATGACAAGCTTTATGGCATGTCAGAAGGACACACTTTATGGCAGGGCAGTCATAATGACAAGCTTTATGGCAGGGCAGTCAGAATGACAAACTTTATGGCAGGTCAGAATGACAAGCTTTATGGCAGGGCAGTCATAATGACAAACTTTATGGCAGGGCTGTCAGAATGACAAACTTTATGGCAGGGCAGTCAGAATGACAAGCTTTATGGCAGGTCAGAACGACACACTTTATGGCAGGGCAGTCATAATGACAAGCTTTATGGCAGGGCAGTCAGAATGACAAGCTTTATGGCAGGGCAGTCAGAATGACAAGCTTTATGGCAGGGCAGTCAGAATGACAAGCTTTATGGCAGGTCAGAATGACAAGCTTTATGGCAGGGCAGTCATAATGACAAACTTTATGGCAGGGCTGTCAGAATGACAAACTTTATGGCAGGGCAGTCAGAATGACAAGCTTTATGGCAGGTCAGAACGACACACTTTATGGCAGGGCAGTCATAATGACAAGCTTTATGGCAGGTCAGAATGACAAGCTTTATGGCAGGGCAGTCAGAATGACAAGCTTTATGGCAGGGCAGTCAGAATGACAAGCTTTATGGCAGGTCAGAATGACACACTTTATGGCAGGGCAGTCAGAAAGACAAGCTTTATGGCAGACAAGAATGACACACAAACAGCAGAATTTATTTTATATGAAATTTTTTATTGACATGTATGTATTGTTGTTTTTTTCTCAATATATCAGAATTTATCATTTATATTTTAATGTAAATAACCCAGTCACAGTAATAATAGTCTGACGATGAACTCATGAGAGGCAAATTAAATAATATCAGATGATTATTTATTTATTTGATGTTAAATTACAATGGACAACAACACAGTGACTAATATTAACACTTACCGCTCTGGTGTCCAAAATTTTTAATTTTCAAATTAAATTAAAAGATGAACTAGTGTTCATTTTTCAACAAATTTGGGAGATGGTGCTGTCATAGATAGCAACATATTTCAGCAAAATTGTTGAAAAATATACATCAGTTTCTTTGATATTGACATGGTAAAAGATATAATACCGACATCAGAGTGGTAAGGGCAAACACTTAATGATAGTAATGAACTTTATCGAGACATTTATGCCTGTGCTTCAGACAGCCGTTATTTAATCCTTGAATATTTTGAATCTATATGGGGTATATATGGCAGTAACAGCTCCCAGACAAATTACTTTCAAAACAATCAACAGCTTCTTGTATAGTTGTCCTGAAATGAAGGGATCGGATTTGTTACTCTAGTATCTGCCATCATAATCAAATATGTCACATATTAGCCGACATCACAATTAAAATGAAATTTTCAAAAATGTTTGTCGCATGGCTGGCAATTGATCATTTATCAAAGATGTCTTTGATAAATTTACAATTTAATAAACATTCTGTTAGATATTTTGAAACTAATTTGCCTGGGAGCTATGGTTGCAGCAGGTATAATTAACCATGTAAACAGTTTCTGCAATGGTCTTGATGAATGACCAATTGCCAGCCATGAGACAAACATTTTTGAAAATTTATCACTGAAATATCTGACTGAGCCAGCCATATCTGTGGTAAACTTTCAACGATAGCTGCCTCTTGCCCTACAACAGAGGGATCAATTTCTACCTAAGCCCTGCCCATTTCTAGCAAAACTCCGCCCATGCTTTGCCTGTATTGGGGGTTGATCGAATCCTGAATTCCCAGCATCCCAATATCAAGGCACACTGTTGTTTATTTTGAAACTGAAGTGACTGGGTGCCGTTGCTGTGTGTGCCAGCAACAGCACCCAGTCAAATTAGTTTCAAAATATTAAACAGAATGTTGATTAAATAGTAGACATATAATTCATACATTTGGCATTCTGTACACATTTTGATTGTGATGTCAGCCTACATGCATGACATGTGACTTAACCGATTATGACATCATATACTTGAGTGATGGATCTGATCCATCCATTGGACACTCAATAAGAATACAGTGCATGTTGTGACATATGCAGAAAATTTTTCACCCCAAAATTTGATTTGACAGACAGATAGACAGACTAGACTTGTATATACTATTTGTGAGCCGCACCAAAACACATTCGATAGAATCTCAGTAGCTGCCAGTTCCTGATTTTTTTTTGGATTTTCCAGATTTTCTTTCGTCTCATGCCCACAGTTGTGGAATCTTAGTGTAACACCATATTGTGTTAAAATTTAAAACAAACCAGACCACCAGTTTACGAGATATCCACATTTGATCCGATCCATATCAGGATTCTTCTATCCAGATCAAGACCAACATCTAGAAATCCCCTTGCACGGTAAGTTTCTTCATTGTGTTAAAATTTGAGCAGAATAAGATGAGTAGTTTATGAGACACAGGCCAGAGTAAGCTTCTATGACTGATGGACATGGAGGATTAGTGAAGTGCTAACTGCAGCTACAAATGAGATTTTCAGCCATAATTTGTACTATTTGGGTATGTAAACTACAATTTGCAACTAATCTGATGATCGTCATATTTTCCTTTTTATTTCAAAATATTTTACTAAAAGTGGAAATGTAGTTTTTTTGCATGGTGTACGCTCAACAAATACAAATGTGGCACAGATCAGACCTGGCCGCCCACAAAACATGGCTGTTACTAATAGCATCACACCGCTGACTGGAGTGCATCGTGGGTAATTAACATTTAGCTTGCTCTATGAAGGGACAGAATGCTTGGTTAGATTTTGACCTCCAGATTTCAGCACCTCTGGATGTATACGAGTATGTCAGCAGCTGTATGTATGTATGTGACAATGTACAAATCATAGTAATACATAGCTCAGGCTATTTACATGGTTCAGAAAGACTATCATGATTAACACCAGAGACCAATACCATGAATTGTTTACAACGTAAGAAATAGTGTGTTAAACATTTTGAAACTAATTTGACTGGAATCTGTTGCTGCCTATGGCAGCAACAGGTTCCTGTTAAATTAGTTTCAAAATATTCAGCAGCTTATCAGTATGTTTGGCTTGAAATTGTGATTCTGGGACTCGAGGTTTGAAAGGATTAATAATTTCTAAGGAATTATAATTTTTTTTAGTTTTAATAATAAATAAATAAAAAATTCACTCAAATCCAACATGGAGAAAAAATGCTAAATATTTCTACATATTCCATATTATATATTTATTTCTTTGTTATTTAATGAAATCGAGACTATAACAAAATTCAAATGAAATATTAGATAATAATCACTAATAATGTTATACAGCAGCTCCAGAATTGAGTCATATTATGCAGAACCATTACCATACACCATCGCAATATTCTTCAGAGGACAGAACTATTCAGCTAAACCATTCTCAAAATAAATATCAGTCTAACTTCAACCGGAGCTGGTAAAGCGTAACAAAACCAGATAGTCGGCTGAACGCAGGCATACCCTCCCACCCACCCCAACCATGAGATCATTCCCAATATGAGCGTTTCCCAATACCAGAATGCAAGTGACTGATGTAAAAACTTCAAATTAGGCCCATCTTTTGGTGGCGTACAATCTGTCATGTTTCACCCCACTCTCTTTCAAACTGTATGAGTTACCACAGACTAGATTTTTGGGGCTGTACATAACAAAATTCCATGTTTTTGCCCCACTATAAGCAGTCATATATGACTGATTAAAAAAGTTTTAACATTATACACATGTTTGTGCGCGATCAGCCTATCAAGATAAGCCTATCAAGACTATCCTATCAGGCTCAGCCTATCAAGATCAGCTTATCAGGCTCAGCCTATCAAGATCAGCCTATCAAGATCAGCCTATCAAGATCCCTCTAATCATCTGTTAACACTTTAACACTCAAATCAGCCAAAAACGGCTTCTGCAGTGGTCTTGGGAAATACCCATTTGCAGACCAAGAGAAGAGTATTTCTGCAAATTTACCACTGGAATGACTGGCTCGGTTATCGAGCCAGTAATTCCAGTGGTAATTTTTTCAAAAATACTCTTCTCGGTCTGCAAATGGACATTTTCTATAAGACAATTCAAATTTTCTTGAACAAATTCAAGGGTTAAATTGCAGGAGTTGAAGTGACAATATTTCCATGACAACCTCACACCCACACCACCGCTATGCATAGTGAGTGCTATAATTAGAAATTCCTGCATTTTCCTGCTAATTTGTAATATATTTCTCTGAATAAATCAGGTATTTTCTGTCAATGTTTTTGGTATTTTGTTTCATTCCAGGCAAAATATAAGACGTCAAATAAAGACGGAATATTCACCATACATCAATGGAGCTTTCCAGTTTTAGCTATGCCCCGCCCATCACTAGCTAAGCTCCACCCACACTTCGCCATGTTGGGATTGATCGGTCCCCGAATGCCCTGACTATCAATTTCCTGAAAACTAATAGTTTATTGTTGAATATTTTGTACCTAATTTGACTGGGTGGTGTTGCCGCCGCAGCAACAGCGGCCAGTCAATTTAGTTTCAAAATATTCAACAGGATATTTATCAAATAGTAGACATACAATTCATACAACAAAGCATAGTCCATCTTCAACTACTTATCTACATCATTCATGACGTCATTGATTGTGATGTCATTCTATAGGTCACATAGTTGATTATGACGTCATATGATGAATGGATATAGTGGAAAGGTCCATGGATAGAACAGATTCTTAGAACACACACAGACTGTAATAAAACTAACATATGTTAAAATTCTAGTCATTATAAGGATTTAACATGAATACTGTTTCAGTTAGATTTGTGATAATAAACAAACAATGCAGCATTTTACTGACCACTTCACAAAAACAATCATTTTACTGACCACTTCACTGGACAATCATTTGTCATTTATGACAGACCGCAGGAAGCGGGATCATAGGTACAGGCGACACATCAAGCACAAATACGCAGACCTTTCAACATAATTCATATTAACATCAGAAACAGTTTGAGATCAGTGTTATAAACTCCCTACCCCCCATTTTGCTGCCACCCACAGATTCATGGCTAGATTCATGGCTAGTTTCATGGCTAGTTTCCAGAAAGCTTTGTCCATCAGGATCTTTGTTTATCCCTTTAACGGTCAAGAGCGATCAAGAAAATTTATGCTTTTACCGAGTGAATGTCTATTTACAGGGTGAGATTATTAAAAAAGGTCACCGCTGTAACGACTGGGTCAAGTAGCAAGCCAGTCATTCCAGTGGCAAATTTTCAAAAAGTTATCCTGACCTGCAAATGGACATTCTCCATGACCACTGTAGGTTTTGGCGGGCTTGACCATAAAGGCGCAACAGGCTGGACTAGTCAATAACAGGCTGTACTAATCAATAAGAGGCTGTACTAGTCAATACGAGGCTGTACTAGTCAATAAGAGGCTGTACTAGTCAATAACAGGCTGTACTAGCCAATAACAGGCTGTACTAGTCAACTTCTCAAGCTAGGTTAACGCCAACGTTATGGAAACCAAAATTTTTACAATGCACAATACAGAAATGCTTCTCCACTATGTATTATCTGGTATCTATGGCTTTGAACAGTGACACCTGTCTATTGCAGACACCTGTGTTTGGGGCCACAAGATGCAGGTTTTTTGACGACTCTCGTGTCAACATAGCCCTATAATCATCAAGTTGGACAAAACGGCGTCTTCAAGAGAGTCCATTTGTAGACCAAGATGGTTTGTTTACAAATCTACCACTGGAATGACTGGCTCTTACCGAGCCAGTCATTCCAGTGGTAAATTTTCAAAAATGTTCTCTTGGCCTGCAAATGAACGCTGGCTAAGCAAAAACGTCAAATGTTCTTCTTGACATGAGCATTTTGATGGTCAAATCGGTCAAAAAGCAGTCTGCAGTGCCGGTGAGGAATGAACATCTCTGCACCACAAAAGCAGTCTGCAGTGCCGGTGAGGAATGAACATCTCTGCACCACAAAAGCAGTCTGCAGTGCCGGTGAGGAATGAACATCTCTGCACCACAAAAGCAGTCTGCAGTGCCGGTGAGGAATGAACATCTCTGCACCACAAAAGCAGTCTGCAGTGCCTGTGAGGAATGAACATCTCTGCACCACAAAAGCAGTCTGCAGTGCCGGTGAGGAATGAACATCTCTGCACCACAAAAGCAGTCTGCAGTGCCGGTGAGGAATGAACATCTCTGCACCACAAAAGCAGTCTGCAGTGCCGGTGAGGAATGAACATCTGCACCACAAACGCATGCTATTTTTGTCTATTTCATTGGTAACTTTACAAAATTAGTATTTTTTTGACATGCAAAATGATAATTTCCTTGAAAAATCCATGGTTAATTGCTAGAGCCTAAGTCTGACACAAGAGAGGTTATGGTAGGTGGTCCAAAATCAAGCTATCTTAATGAATGGTTTCATGTATTGTTTATTTAAACATTTAATGCAGACAAGACAAATAGATGAGAGCAATGAAATATTGATAAATAGTTAATGATTTTATCGATACAATGACGGATGATTCATGCGATGAAAATGAAGATGACAAACATTGATAAATTGATAGATTGATAAATTGGAGCTTTTTATTTAAAATGATCATCAACAACAACGTAGTGTTGTCTAATTACAAATCCTGGTGTTGATTGTAAAGGGATATAAATAGATTTATATACAGCGATTAAAAAAATGACAACAATATAATATATAGTATTTAATACATTTTTGATAATGAAATATTTTGTATTGAAATGGTAATGATTGTTCTGGACAAGGATTTGGTTAAAAGACATAGGGGCGAGTTCTGCACCATGGCGAATAAGAAAAACACATGTTTAACCATTTAACCCTTAAAATTTGTTCAAGAAAATTTACATTTGCAGACCAAAAGAACTCTTTTTGAAAAGTTACCACTGGAATGACTGGCTCGGTCATCGAGCCAGTCATTCCAGTGATAAATTTTCAAAAATAGTCTTGGTTTGCAAAGGGACATTTTTCAAAACCACTGCAGAAGCCGTTTTTGGCCGATATGAGTGTTAAAGGGTTACGAGACGACAGAGTGTACACAGGTGATGTAGAGAAGTCAGAGTGTACACAGGTGATGTAGAGAATATAGAGTGTACACAGGTGATGTAGAGAAGATAGAGTGTACACAGGTGATGTAGAGAAGATAGAGTGTACACAGGTGATGTGGAGAGGATAGAGTGTACACAGGTGATGTAAAGAAGATAGAGTGTACACAGATGATGTAGAGAAGATACAGGTGATGTAGAGAAGATAGAGTGTACACAGGTGATGTAGAGAAGATAGTGTACACAGGTGATGTAGAGAGGATAGTGTACACAGGTGATGTAGAGATGATAGAGTGTACACAGGTGATGTAGAGAAGATAGAGTGTACACAGGTGATGTAGAGAAGTCAGAGTGTACACAGGTGATGTAGAGAATATAGAGTGTACACAGGTGATGTAGAGAAGATAGAGTGTACACAGGTGATGTAGAGAAGTCAGAGTGTAAACAGGTGATGTAGAGAAGACAGAGTGTACACAGGTGATGTAGAGAAGATAGAGTGTACACAGGTGATGTAGAGAAGACAGAGTGTACACACGTGATGTAGAGAGGATAGTGTACACAGGTGATGTAGAGATGATAGTGTGTACACAGGTGATGTAGAGAAGATAGTGTACACAGGTGATGTAGAGAGGATAGAGTGTACACAGGTGATGTAGAGAAGATAGTGTACACAGGTGATGTGGAGAAGATAGAGTGTACACAGGTGATGTAGAGAAGATAGAGTGTACACAGGTGATGTAGAGAAGATACAGGTGATGTAGAGAAGATAGTGTACACAGGTGATGTAGAGAAGATACAGGTGATGTAGAGAAGATAGAGTGTACACAGGTGATGTAGAGAAGATAGAGTGTACACAGGTGATGTAGAGAAGATAGAGTGTACACAGGTGATGTAGAGAAGATACAGGTGATGTAGAGAAGATAGAGTGTACACAGGTGATGTAGAGAAGATAGTGTACACAGGTGATGTAGAGAGGATAGAGTGTACACAGGTGATGTAGAGATGATAGAGTGTACACAGGTGATGTAGAGAAGATAGTGTACACAGGTGATGTAGAGAAGATAGAGTGTACACAGGTGATGTAGAGATGATAGAGTGTACACAGGTGATGTAGAGAAGATAGAGTGTACACAGGTGATGTAGAGATGATAGAGTGTACACAGGTGATGTAGAGAAGATAGTGTACACAGGTGATGTAGAGAGGATAGAGTGTACACAGGTGATGTAGAGATGATAGAGTGTACACAGGTGATGTAGAGAAGATAGAGTGTACACAGGTGATGTAGAGAGGATAGTGTGTACACAGGTGATGTAGAGAGGATAGTGTACACAGGTGATGTAGAAAGGATAGAGTGTACACAGGTGATGTAGAGAAGACAGAGTGTACACAGGTGATGTAGAGAAGATAGAGTGTACACAGGTGATGTAGAGAAGATAGAGTGTACACAGGTGATGCAGAGAAGACAGAGTGTACACAGGTGATGTAGAGAAGACAGAGTGTACACAGGTGATGTAGAGAAGACAGAGTGTACACAGGTGATGTAGAGAAGATAGAGTGTACACAGGTGATGTAGAGAAGACAGAGTGTACACAGGTGATATAGAGAAGACAGAGTGTACACAGGTGATGTAGAGAAGACAGAGTGCACACAGGTGATGCAGAGAAGGTAGATACATTTCTAGCTATGACCCACATATTTCAGGATAAACTACATCCATTTTACACATATTGGAATCAATTTGAAACTGAAACTTGAATTGCCAGCATCTAAATTTAAAGCTAATTATACAGTTAACCTGTTGAATATTTTGAGACTAATTTGACTGGCTGCTGTTACTGCCTATGCCAGCAACAGCTCCCAGTGAAATTAGTTTCAAATTATTCAAAAGAATGTTTATTAAATAGTAAATATATCAGACATACAATTCATGGACTTTTCGGACAGACTTTTGTAAGTTAAGATTGCAAGCATTTGTTTCTACAGTTGTCGAGAGAATTGTTCAATTAGGAGTCAAGAACTATTCTTAAGAATTTACCACTGGAATGACTGGCCCAATGATCAAGACAGTCATTCCAGTAGTAAGTTTTCAAAGATCTTTCGCTGTAAATTAGGCTTGTGCGACTATTGCGTTGAGTAATCGCGATCGATTATTAAAAAATAATCGTGATTACTCGATTAATCAGCTTGGAAACAAATTACCAAGACATAACAACAAAAGAATATCAATGACGGAAACTGTAATGGTGTTTAGAAGTCCATTTGCAGGGCAAGAGAAGAGTATTTTTGAAAATGAATCACTGGAATGCCTGGCTCGAGAATCAAGCCAGGCATTTCAGTAATACATTTTCAAAAATAGTCTTCTCTTGCCATGCAAATGGACATACATTCACTCATAAAAATGTCATTTTTCATGACTGATCAAATTAAAAAGTAATTGAAAGTTAGATTTTCAAATATTTTATACAATAGAAAATATTCACGATTATTCGCTTATTTAGTTTTTAAACATAATCGTGATTTTCGATTTAATCACGTAATCGCGCAAGCCTACTGTAAATGAACATATATGCTAAGCTCATTATCATGACCAGTGAATGATGACCAGGTATCCAGCTCATATATGCTAAGCTGATTATCATGACCAGTGAATGATGACCAGGTATCCAGCTGGCTGATATTTGATCAGAAGCACCTATCTGTTTACCATTACACAACATAAAACAACAGATTCTCTTTGAAGGAAGTTAGTTTTGTTGAATTTTTAAAAACTAATTCAACTGCGAGTTGTTACTCCCTATGGAACCAACAATTTCCAGTTTAATTAGTTTTAAAATTTTCAACCGCTTTTCTTGAAATTGAGATTTTGCAATTTTAATCGTTAACTGGTTTAAGTCGAGCCAATCACGTTAGGAGAGATTAAAAAAATTCCTTCACATAACTGTCAATTTATAACTCATCCTACCGGGACAAAGCGGCCCCTTACGGCTACAATGATTTTGGTTACAGATGTACTCGGGTTATAAAATAATGAGTCACAACGCCAAGAAATAAAAAATTTCACATTACTAAGAATTCACTAAAAATTCACATTCCACTATTGCTTGGAAATATTAATATATAAAAACTGTGTAAAATCACAACAGGAGGGTTTTGTAGAAAAGATCTAAGATTTTAAAACAAATTTAAAAACATTAAAACCTGAGGTAACTGCTCTATGCTCTACATTAAGATACACATGTGCTGCATGAACGCTACTTCCCACGTGAAATATCACCATGTAACAGCAAAGCTGACAAAAATAGCTTCTCCAGGGGCCTTGAGAAAGGTCCTTTTGCAGAACAATAGAAGTCTATTTTTAGCTCACCTGGCCTGAAAGGCCAATTGAGCTTATGCCGTGGCAACCGTCTGTCGTCCGTCCGTCAACTTTCCTTTAAATGACTTCTTCTCAAGAACCACTGGGCTGATTTCAATTATATTTGGCAGGGAGCATCCTTGGGGCATAGGGATCCAAGTTTGTTTAAAGGAATCCGATCGGCCAATTTGGCCGGTGGCCATCTTGGATTTAGGCCGATTTTAAGAAACGTCTTTAAAAATCTTCTCTGAAACTACTTAGGGGATTGATGCAAATCTCATGAAATATGATCTAGGGCAAGAGCTGAACCAAGTTTGTTCAAGGGAACTTGATTGGTCAAATGGTTGGGCAGCCATCTTGGTTGACCTAATTGTAGTATAAATGACTTCTCCAGAACCGCTGAAGGGATCGGGCCAAAATTTGGCAGATATGATTAGGGCCTAAGGGCCATTAAAGTTTGTTCAAGAGAAATTGATCCGTCAAAAAACATGGCCTCCATCGGCCAATCAAAATATAGCCTATTTGGCAGCCATGTTCCGAAATTGGTTTTGTATGGGTTTTGCAGTATTCTGATCACAAATTTACAATTTTCGAAACTGTCGGATAAACGGTTTGGCGGCAATCTTGGATCATTTTCCCACCAAAATCTAAACTAAAGCAATGGGAAATTTTTAATGTTTTCTTCTCGAGAACTACTGGGCCGATTTCAATTATATTTCGCAGGAAGCATCCTTAGGGCATAGAGATTCAAGTTTGTTCAAACGAAGCCGATCGGCCAATTGGGCCGGCAGCCATCTTGGATTTTGTCTGATTTTTAAAAACGTCTTTAAAAATCTTCTCCGAAACCGCTTGGGGGATTGATGGAAATCTCATGAAACATGATTTAGGGCAAGTGCTAACCAAGTTTGTTCAAGGGGAATTGATTGGTCAAATGGTTCGGTGGCCATCTTGGTTGACCTAGTTGTAGCGAAAATGAGTTCTCCAGAACCGCTGAAGGGATCGCGCCAAAATTTGGCAGATATGATTAGTGCCTAAGGGCCATTAAAGTTTGTTCAAGAGAAGTTGATCCGTCAAAAAACATGGCCGCCGTGAGCCAATCAAAATATAGCATGTTTGGCGGCCATATTGGATTTTTTTATTTGATGGATTTTAAAGCCGAAATTGGTTTTGTGTGTGTTTTAGAATATTCTGAGCTCACATTTGCAATTTTCGAAACTGTTGGATAAACGGTTTGGCGGCCATCTTGGATCATTTTCCCGCCAAAAGCTCCCATACTAAAGCAATGGGAAATTTTTAATGTTTTCTTCTCGAGAACTACCTGGCTGATTTCAATTATATTTGGCAGGAAGCATCCTTAGGGTGTAGAGATTCAAGTTTGTTCAAACGAAGCTGATCAGCCAATTGGGCTAGTGGCCATCTTGGATTTTGGCCGATTTTTAGAAACGTCTTTAAAAATCTCCGAAACCGCTTATGGGATTGATGCAAACCTGATGAAATATGATTTAGGGCAAGAGCTGAACCAAGTTTGTTCAAGGGAACTAGATTTGTCAAATGGTTTGGCGGCCATCTTGGTTGATCTAGCTTTATCGAAAACGAGCCGCTGAAGGGATCGGACCGAAATTTGGCAGATATGATTAGGGACCAAGGGCCATTAAAGTTTGTTCAAGGGAAGTTGATCCGTCAAAAACATGGCCGCCGTGGGCCAATCAAAATATAGCATGTTTGGCGTCCATATTAGATTTTTTTATTTGATGGATTTTGAGGCCGAAATTGGTTTTATGTGTGTTTTTGGGTATTCTGATCTCAAATGTGCGATTTTCGAAACTGTTGGATAAACGGTTTGGTGGCCATTTTGTTGATAACGAGCATTCTAGTTGAACTGCCTATGGTCCAGGTGAGCGATACAGGCCCCTTGGGCCTCTTGTTAATAATTTACCACTGGAATGACACAGTAATTGCAAGGGGTAAATTTTCATAAATAGTATTCTCATGGTCTGCAAAAGGACATTTTCTGTGACAAAATTTAAATTTTCTTTCACAAATTTGATGGTTACCCGGTTAAAAACTTAAGAATGAGATAAAGAGTGAAGCTCTGGTGGCAGCAGAATATTACATTTATAATGAAGCACTAATGTCAGCTGTTGTCTATGAAAACACACACACACGCTTAAGTAACTGGTTCTCTGTAGAAAACACACATGCAGTATAAACACCAATTCACTGTTCCAGAGTATCCATCCATCATCTGACCTCGTATGATGTCATAATGAGCTCAGCGCATGTATGATGACGTCACAATCATCATCAGCAGACTGTGTTGATGAGTAAAGGGTTCATGGTCAAGAGAATACAAATCTTTGTTTACTCAGTGTCCATTTGCAGGTCAAGAGAACATTTTTTTTGAAAATCTACCACAGGAATGACTGGTTAATCGATAATCATTTCAGTGATAAATTCTCCAAAATTTTTTGTTTCATGGCTGAAAATGGATTTTTCTCCAGATCGGCTCTAAGTTGACACAATATCTAAAACCCTCCATATACACGCCAATGTCATAGCTGAATAATCACACTTATACATGTCATCCCTAGATTAGCGTAATACACTGGTCCATGTCAATGCACGGGTAGCACCCATATATAGATGATAGGTGATACAAGATGTTTCTCATAAATTCTATAATATGTCACATATTCTATATTATGTAAAAGTTTAATCATTTTATATTTTTTCTTCTCAGATCTTTTTTCAGATAAATATATATATATGTTATTTTTGTATTAAAACCTGGTATGAAAATATTGACATTCAGATATTAGTTTATATTTAAATAATTAAACCCATTAACACTCAAACAGCCAAAATAGCTTCTCTAGTGCTCTTGATAAGACTATTTTTGAAAATTTACCACTAGAATGACTGGCTTGATATTCGAGCCAGTCATTCCAGTGATAAATTTTCAAAATTAATCTCTTCGACTGCAAATAGATTTTCTATAAAGAAAATTGATCTCTTGAATAAATTTGAGTGTTAAAGGGCTGAGATTGTTTTAATTGTCTAAGATTTGGACATTAAAATGCACTGAGATACATATTGCTATTGAACAGACTGTGCGAACATTGAAGCATTTTGTACAAACACATGAAATATTGACACAGGGCATCTGTTGCTGGAACCTGCTGCTGAAACATGCTTCTTATATTTACATGTGGCAGAGGAGACAGATTTAACTATGTAATGGTTAAATCAGTCAACACCAAATCTGTTCATGAAAATTTCATAGAAATTCTCATAAGAAATGTCAATTTGCAGACCAAAAGATTATTTTTAAAAGTTTACCACTGCAATGATTGTCTTGGTTATCAAGCCAGCCATTGCAGCGGTAACAAGAAATGTAGTCAATTTGATAAAATAGTCTCTTGGCCTGTCAATAGCCATTTCTCAAGACCATTATATAGGTCTTTACCAAGGTAAGCGAAACAGATGAAGGTAAACACGGATTAACATAACACTCAGTGCTTTCTGAACTAGTATTGCTATGGTAACATGTTTGTGGCATGATCACACTATCATTGCTATGGTAACAGGACTATGACATCACACTATCATTGCTATGGTAACATGTTTGTGACATCATACCATCATTGCTGTGGTGATAGGTCTGTGACATCATCACTCTCTCATTGCTTTGGTAAAATGATCGTGACATCACACCATCATTATTATGGCAACATGTCTATGACATCACACTATAATTGCTATGGCACCATGTTTGTGACATCACATCATTATTGCTATGGCAACACGCATATGACATCACACACTCTGCTATGGTTATATGTCTGTGACATCACACCATCATTGCTATGGTAACATGTCTGTGACAACACACACTCATTGCTATGGTAACATGTCTGTGATGGCATCACACCATCATTGCTATGGTAACATGTCTGTGACAGCATCACACCATCATTGCTATGGTAACATGTCTGTGACATCACACCATCATTGCTATGGCAACATGTCTGTGACAGCATCATACCATCATTGCTATGGTAACATGTCTGTGACATCACACCATCATTTCTATGGCAACATGTCTGTGACAGCATCACACCATCATTGCTATGGTAATATGTCTGTGACAGCATCACACCATCATTGCTATGGTAACATGTCTGTGACAGCATCACACCATCATTGCTATGGTAACATGTCTGTGACAGCATCACACCATCATTGCTATGGTAACATGTCTGTGACATCATCACACCATCATTGCTATGGTAACATGTCTGTGACATGATGACAATAAATAAGACAGGTGAATACATGTAGATTTAGAACAGATGTTATTAATACTTCTATGCTCATGATCGGTCATGAAAACTGAATTTTCTACATTGTTAATGTTCATTTTACACGCCAAGAGAAGAGTATTTTTTAGAATTTACCACTGGAATGACTGCTTCGTTAACGAGCCAGTCATTCCAGGGGTAAATTCTAGAAAATAGTCTTCTCATAACCTGAAAATGGGCATTCCTCAAGACGACTACAGAGGCAGTTTTTGGCCAGCTTGTCCAGTGAAGGGTTAACTGTATTACTATGTAAAACATATATGATTATTAAGAGCAGTATTAAATGCTGCTTAACATGTGCACTCACAGAATACACCAAAACAGCGCTATAATAATAAACATTGTGACAACATCTTAATACAATAACAATAAAACCTTGTTGGATTGTGAACCAGAATGATGGAACAATATATTACAGAATGTGTATATGCGCGTGTGGGTGCCCAGTGGCGTACAACGATCCATCATTGTAACATGAACTGTTATCTCTGTATGTGTATGATGTACGGGGGGCAGGGCACCCATAGCGAGATAATATATAATGAACGTGAATATCTTCCCCTGAACTGTCGCATCAGAGTTGAAACACCCACAAACACACTGAATTGTAGTAGAAGTTCATTGTAATAAATGCACCAAGTCTCAACACTAACTTACCTAAATTTGTTCCGTTATGAACAGAAAATAGTCGCTTTATTCTTCCAGTTTACTGAAAGCTTACTGATTTGAACTGCAAACAGACACATAGAATATGTCCTGAAAATGCACGGCACATCCGCGGAGCTGTAATGTCGTGTTTTCCAGCGGCAAACGCTACAGGACGGGTTACTGAGACTGCGCTCACACAAGCTTTATGCATACAGTCACATGACGCAAATGTGACATTATCAGCAAATCTTTTAAATGCCGCCATTGTCAGCACTAAATAACAGCCATGAAACATGCAGTGAAATCTTGACTACTTCAGCACTATCACTGTACATAACAACAGCACTGAATATGTATTATTCATGGTTTTCATCTATAAATACTTTACCCCGTCAACACTATTGGTTAGCCCATACAACAAAATCTCAAACATCACTGAAATCTGACACATATTTTGAAACTAATTTTAATGGACGTAAAATTATTCTCAAACTATTCAACAGCTTTCTTGTTTGGCGTGTCAAGAAATTGAGATATTGAGATCTCGGTGTTGGAAGCTGTATAACCAACTGATTTCATCCGCCATGTCTGCAGATCCACATTACTACATGACAAGCATTTTGTCAAATAGTTTTCAAAATATCCACCAAGTTTTGTAATGAGCTGCCATGAGACGAGGCTTTCTGGAATTCAGGATGAAAAAGCTTAAAGATGTTAATATGGGTAGATAGTGTTTATTTCCTGAAGATCAGCACTCAAATTCCTGCTGTGTAATGGCATTCAGATCCTTCATGAGGCCCTCCAGGTTCTCCATCTCGGCAGTTAACTCCTCTGTACTTAAAGATTTCTGAAATACACAACACGAAGGCTATTTCTAGGTATCTTAAACCCTTTAATGGGCAAATTTTGTCAAGAAAATCTAAATATTTGCCTATTGAATGTCTATTTACAGGTCAAGAGAATACAATTTTTGGAAATTTATCACTGGAGTGACTGGCTCGGTTATTGTACCATTCCAGTGGTAAATTTTCAAAAATTGTATTCTCTTGACCTGTAAATAGACATTCCACTAGACCATAACAGAGGCCGGTTTTGGCCGGTATGACCATTAAAGGGTTAAAGCAATCTTATGTTTGGACCGGCCACCAGCCCCCAGGCACCTGCCCCCAGTCCCCTGCCACCAGCGACAGGCTAACGTATTAATATTCATATTAGATACAAAAAAATGGCTTCTGCAGTGGTCTTGAGAAATGTCAATTTGCAGACAGACTATTTTTGAAAAATGACCACTGGAATGACTGGCTCGCTAACCAAGCCAGTCATTCCAGTGGTAAATTATCAAAAATAGTTTTCTCTTCGTCTGCGCATGATCATTTTCTGAGAAAATTAAAATTCGAGTGTTAACGGAGTAATAGCTAATCTACAAAGCCAATATTCAAATCTAAGGGACAAGGCAACGACTTCTCTGCCTTAATTTGGCCTTGCATGTTGGACAAAATCACATCAAAAATAAACAATCTTAAAGATCTCTGACAATTTGTATTTTTTATGGTTTATGAACATCAACTAAGAAGCTAGTCTGAATGCATGGTACAAGCTGAGCTCATCTCCACAATTTATAGCCCTGCTAAAACTGCATCTAATACCTGGGAGTGATTACGCTCGCTATCCATTAATACATAAACTAATAAAAGACTTGCCACATGGTCACAGGTATGTAGCGAGTTTAAAGTGAATCAATCCAGGTTTTCTAGATATATCATACTCATATTAATTAACTCCTTAATGGTCAAGATATATAAAGGTTTTACATCGCAAGATTATTTTTGCACATTTACCACAGAAATTTACAAAAATAGTTTCCGTTATCATGCAAATGGACATTTCTCAAGACCAGTACAGAAGCCGTCTTTGGCCGGCTTCATCATCAAACGTTTAATGGTCAGGAAAATTCTACATTAGCTTAGCCAGCATCCATTTGCAGACCAGGAACGGTATTTTTGAAAATGTACCACTGTAATGCCTGGCTCCATTACCGCTGCAAGTCAATACAGGGCGTAAGATTTTCTCACCTGAAGTGGGTCGGCAGACTCATCTTTAGCAGCAGCAGCAGCTTTGAGAACGTCCGGCGGAGCGCGATTTATGAGAGGCATGGGAGATCTCGACTTCATCGCCGACTTACCTCCGATTGGTGGATTTGGTTTTTTATATGGTGACGATGTTTGTTGGGGTTTCACTAAAATAAAATAAATTTAACACATTTTTATAAATTTTCAAGGCAAAACAAAATTTAACATCAGTTTCACTACTGAAAGACAACATTTTAAAAGTTAGTAATAAATTTGAGTAAATTAATTCTAAATATAAGTGGTTTCAGCAGTGAATTTTTCCTGACTTGAACAAGTTAGTGATTTAATAACCACTCATGTTAGCCTCCATTCCTGAGCTTCTCAATTTCAAACTGGTAAATACACTGCTACTACAGAACAGGCCAGAAATACCTTTAAATTTGTCAAAAACAAAATAAAATATACTGTTGAATATTTTGAACATAACTAAGGCGGCAATATCTTCCATTCCAATTATGTTCAAAATATCTCACAGAACAGCTCTTACCCTCTCATGTGTCACCAGTGCCTCAAAGCACACAAAATATCTCACAGAGCAACTCTTAACCTTCACAGAACAGCTCTTAACCTCCCATGTGTCACCAGCGCCTCAAAGCACTCAAAATATCTCACAGAGCAACTCTTAACCTTCCATGTGTTACCAGCGCCTCAAAGCACTCAAAATATCTCACAGAACAGCTCTTAACCTTCACAGAGCAGCTCTTAGCCTCTCATGTGTCACCAGCGCCTCAATGCGCTCAAAATATCTCACAGAACAGCTCTTAGCCTTCACAGAGCAGCTCTTAGCCTCCCATGTGTCACCAGTGCCTCAAAGCACTCAAAATATCTCACAGAACAGCTCTTAGCCTCCCATGTGTCACCAGCGCCTCAAAGCTCTCAAAATATCTCACAGAACAGCTCTTAACCTCCCATGTGTCACCAGCGCCTCAAAGCTCTCAAAATATCTCACAGAACAGCTCTTAACCTCCCATGTGTCACCAGCGCCTCAAAGCTCTCAAAATATCTCACAGAACAGCTCTTAACCTCCCATGTGTCACCAGCGCCTCAAAGCACTCAAAATATCTCACAGAACAGCTCTTAACCTCCCATGTGTCACCAGCGCCTCAAAGCACTCAAAATATCTCACAGAACAGCTCTTAACCTCCCATGTGTCATCAGCGCCTCAAAGCACTCAAAATATCTCACAGAACAGCTCTTAACCTCCCATGTGTCACCAGCGCCTCAAAGCCCTCAAAATATCTCACAGAACAGCTCTTAACCTCCCATGTGTCACCAGCGCCTCAAAGCCCTCAAAATATCTCACAGAACAGCTCTTAACCTCCCATGTGTCACCAGCGCCTCAAAGCCCTCAAAATATCTCACAGAACAGCTCTTAACCTCCCATGTGTCACCAGCGCCTCAAAGCCCTCAAAATATCTCACAGAACAGCTCTTAACCTCCCATGTGTCACCAGCGCCTCAAAGCCCTCAAAATATCTCACAGAACAGCTCTTAACCTCCCATGTGTCACCAGCGCCTCAAAGCCCTCAAAGTATCTCACAGAACAGCTCTTAACCTCCCATGTGTCACCAGCGCCTCAAAGCCCTCAAAATATCTCACAGAACAGCTCTTAACCTCCCATGTGTCACCAGCGCCTCAAAGCCCTCAAAATATCTCACAGAACAGCTCTTAACCTCCCATGTGTCACCAGCGCCTCAAAAGCACTCAAAATATCTCACAGAACAGCTCTTAACCTCCCATGTGTCACCAGCGCCTCAAAGCCCTCAAAATATCTCACAGAACAGCTCTTAACCTCCCATGTGTCACCAGCGCCTCAAAGCACTCAAAATATCTCACAGAACAGCTCTTAACCTCCCATGTGTCACCAGCGCCTCAAAGCTCTCAAAATATCTCACAGAACAGCTCTTAACCTCCCATGTGTCACCAGCGCCTCAAAGCCCTCAAAATATCTCACAGAACAGCTCTTACCCTCCCATGTGTCACCAGCGCCTCAAAGCACTCAAAATATCTCACAGAACAGCTCTTAACCTCCCATGTGTCACCAGCGCATCAAAGCCCTCAAAATATCTCACAGAACAACTCTTAACCTCCCATGTGTCACCAGCGCCTCAAAGACCTCAAAATATCTCACAGAACAGCTCTTAACCTCCCATGTGTCACCAGCCCCTCAAAGCTCTCAAAATATCTCACAGAACAGCTCTTAACCTCCCATGTGTCACCAGCGCCTCAAAGCCCTCAAAATATCTCACAGAACAGCTCTTAACCTCCCATGTGTCACCAGCGCCTCAAAGCCCTCAAAATATCTCACAGAACAGCTCTTAACCTCCCATGTGTCACCAGCACCTCAAATCCCTCAAAATATCTCACAGAACAGCTCTTAACCTCCCATGTGTCACCAGCGCCTCAAAGCTCTCAAAATATCTCACAGAACAGCTCTTAGCCTCCCATGTGTCACCAGCGCCTCAAAGCCCTCAAAATATCTCACAGAACAGCTCTTAGCCTCCCATGTGTCACCAGCGCCTCAAAGCTCTCAAAATATCTCACAGAACAGCTCTTAACCTCCCATGTGTCACCAGCACCTTAAAGCTCTCAAAATGCAACCCATATTAATTAACCATGTAAATGGTCAAAATCATTTCCAAGAACAGTATAATTTTCGCACTTAAGATTTCCTATAAACGGACTTCCACTACAGATGCCGTTTTGGCGGCCAGGCAATTCATGGATTAATAGTCAAGCAAATCGAAAATTCAGCCTCAGCCAGCGTCCATATGTAGGCCAAGTGTCTTATTTTTGAAAATTTACCACTGGAATGCCTGGCTCGGTAACTGAGCCAGTCATTCCAGTTGTAAATGTTAAAAAATAGGACACTTGGCCTACAAATGTACGTTTCTCAACCCACATCATAGGCCTTTTGTCCAGTTTGACAATTAAAAGGTTAACTTGACACAAGAGGAGTTAATAACTAACAAGTTTCTGATAACCGAGCCAGTCATTCTAGTGATAAATTTTCAAAAATTGTATTGTCTTGGCCTGTAAATGGACATTGAATAGGCAGATGTTTAAATTTTCTTGACCAAATTTGACCATTAAAGGGTTACTAACTAACAGGTTTCTGTTTAGGAAACATATTGACCTATTTATAAGCTGTTTTGTATTTTGACAGGAATGCGGTTATCATTCCTTAATGACCAAGCCTCTACAGCCACCTTCACAAAATGTCCATATACAGGCCAAGAGAACAGTATTTTGTAACATTCACCACTGTAATGACTGGCTCAATAAACTAGCCAGTTATTCGACTGACAAATGTTCAACCATAGGCTTCTCTTAGCCTGCAAATGAACATTCACCAAGTAAATATGTTCATTTTTTTCCCCCAATCTGGACCATATCAGCAGCAGCAGCTTCCAGCAATAATTGTTTCAAAATGTTTCCGTTTGAAATTTATTGTCATTAAGGCTGATATACCATGCTAAAAGTAACCAATACTAACCAATATTATTTAATATCAGTGACATTTATGTATGATCAAAGGATTATTCTGTAGAGTAATTTGAAACTAATTTGACTGGAAGCCGTTGAGCACCATTACAGACAAGAAATAATACATTCCTCATATAGTAATGAATATACTGCTGAATATTTTGAAACTAATTTGACTGGAAAATCAAAATATTCAACAGCTTTCCTGTATAGTTGTTTTGAAATTGAAGCACTGGAATATCAAGTGTCTAAGTTTTAACTCGGCATGGTGTTAGCCGGCTCATGTTCTTCAAAGCGTCGCTACTAAAATAGATCCATAATAAACATCTATTATGGATATTGCTTAGTATTTTGCATTTTCACAGAGCAAGTCAGCTTTAACTATAGCAGAGCATAATCAGCTAAAGATGAATCAATCAAACAGCTACTATAGTACTGGAAAGTAGGAAAATAAAAGTTAATGAAACGCAAGATTAGTAGACCTACTTCTACCATGCAAGGCGAGGCAAATAAGCAGTGGTGCAAGGAAAAGCGGAACAAAAATTAAAAGCAAAAGTGAAAGCCTGTGATTTTTAAAAAAACAAATGAGTAAACTGCAACCGTAGTAAGAGCTACTTCCTGTTTAATTTTTGACAATCATTTATGATTTTCATGCTGATCTTCCGATAACTCAATATGATTTTTATCTCCATTTAAGAAACACGACTTATAAGCCAATGTTTGACAAGACCAAATTTAGGTGATGTTCAAATTTAGGAGTAATTTGTGCTTATATTTGAAATGTTCACTTCGTTAATGCTGAAGGCAGCCGCCAGCATGATCTGTAATGGTGTTGAGAAACGTCACCACAAGTCACTGGTTTGAGAAACGTCACCACAAGTCACTGGTTTGAGAAACGTCACCACAAGTCACTGGTTTGATAACCGTCACCACAAGTCACAGGTTTGATAACCGTCACCACAAGTCACAGGTTTGATAACCGTCACCACAAGTCACAGGTTTGATAACCGTCACCACAAGTCACAGGTTTGATAACCGTCACCACAAGTCACAGGTTTGATAACCGTCACCACAAGTCACAGGTTTGATAACCGTCACCACAAGTCACAGGTTTGATAACCGTCACCACAAGTCACTGGTTTGATAACCGTCACCACAAGTCACAGGTTTGATAATCTTCACAAGTCACAGGTTTGATAACCGTCACCACAAGTCACTGGTTTGATAACCGTCACCACAAGTCACTGGTTTGATAACCGTCACCACAAGTCACTGGTTTGATAACCGTCTCCACAAGTCACAGGTTTGATAACCGTCACCACAAGTCACAGGTTTGATAACCGTCACCACAAGTCACAGGTTTGATAACCGTCACCACAAGTCACAGGTTTGATAACCGTCACCACAAGTCACAGGTTTGATAACCGTCACCACAAGTCACAGGTTTGATAACCGTCACCACAAGTCACAGGTTTGATAACCGTCACCACAAGTCACAGGTTTGATAACCGTCACCACAAGTCACAGGTTTGATAACCGTCACCACAAGTCACAGGTTTGATAACCGTCACCACAAGTCACTGGTTTGATAACCGTCACCACAAGTCACAGGTTTGATAACCGTCACCACAAGTCACAGGTTTGATAATCTTCACAAGTCACAGGTTTGATAACCGTCACCACAAGTCACTGGTTTGATAACCGTCACCACAAGTCACTGGTTTGATAACCGTCTCCACAAGTCACAGGTTTGATAACCGTCACCACAAGTCACAGGTTTGATAACCGTCACCACAAGTCACAGGTTTGATAACCGTCACCACAAGTCACAGGTTTGATAACCGTCACCACAAGTCACAGGTTTGATAACCGTCACCACAAGTCACAGGTTTGATAACCGTCACCACAAGTCACAGGTTTGATAACCGTCACCACAAGTCACAGGTTTGATAACCGTCACCACAAGTCACAGGTTTGATAACCGTCACCACAAGTCACAGGTTTGATAACCGTCACCACAAGTCACAGGTTTGATAACCGTCACCACAAGTCACAGGTTTGATAACCGTCACCACAAGTCACAGGTTTGATAACCGTCACCACAAGTCACTGGTTTGATAACCGTCACCACAAGTCACAGGTTTGATAACCGTCACCACAAGTCACAGGTTTGATAACCGTCACCACAAGTCACTGGTTTGATAACCGTCAACACAAGTCACAGGTTTGATAACCGTCACCACAAGTCACAGGTTTGATAACCGTCACCACAAGTCACAGGTTTGATAACAGTCACCACAAGTCACTGGTTTGATAACCATCACCACAAGTCACTGGTTTGATAACCGTCACCACAAGTCACAGGTTTGATAACCGTCACCACAAGTCACAGGTTTGATAACCGTCACCACAAGTCACAGGTTTGATAATCGAGTTAGAAACTTTCTGACATTTTCTTGACCAATTTTGGAGGTTTAACGCATTATTTAAATGGATTGGAACAAAATTAATTTTTCCGACTCTTTTATCTTCCAATAATGTCTAATTTTTCAGCAAATCTTTAAACTCTTTGACGATCATGATGACACTTCTGGGGATGAGGGAAATTTTATTTTACACCCATAAGAAGAAAACTATCTTCTAGAGAGATTTGAGAGTGGACAGAAAACAAAACAAAATTTCAGAGGTATTAATAGTGCTAATTTTTGTGTCAAAACTGAAAGAATAAGAGAAATAAAGACACAGAATTGAAAATAGAAATGATATAGCTATTTAATGCTTTCAAGACACCTGACATTCAAAAATAATTTGTTTGAAACTTGTACCAAGCAGTGCATGGCACAGACAATTTTCAATCAAGTTATTTTCAAATATTCAGTAGGCATTTGTGATAGTAGGATTTCACGACTGAAAGATTGCCCTCTTCAATGGTCAAGAGCAACTAGTGGTCTTCAGAAATATTTATTTGCAGACCAAGTAAATACTATTTTAGAAACATAAGCAAGCCACTCATTAGTCATATTTATTTGTAAACTAGTCTTTACTTCGTCTGAAAACAGATCGCAAATAGGCACTCACTGAGAAAGTAAAGGAATTCTGACTCAACGTTTAAAATAGAACATTCCAGTGACATATCTCATTAACCCTTTAATGGTCAAGATTTGTCAAAAAATTTGAAAATTGTACTTATTAAATGCCCCTTTTCAGACCAAGAGGATTATTAAAAAAAATTTAACACTGGAATGACTGGCTCGGTTATTGAGTCAGTCATTCCAGTGGTAGACTTTCAAAAATAGTCTTCTCTCGGCCTGTAAATAGCCATTTCTCTAGACCATTGTAGAGACCAGATGTGGCCGGCTTGACCATTAATGGCTTAAATCCCTACCTATCTGCTTTGGGATGGGAGTGACGGGAGCACTCAATGGCGGCGCGCCTCCACCACCACCACCACCTGTCTGGAGGTAGCCCTTCAGTGAATGTGTGGGGGTCCGGCGTGGTAAACTTTTATATCCCTCGCTGTAATAACCTCCCCCTGATGAAGATGATGACGGAGAGAGTGGCATCTGTTGTTGATTGTAAGGATGATGATGATGATGATCGGAGGGAGTACTATGATACTGATGACCTAACATAGACATTGGTGGAATGTCGGGGGAATGGGGGCCTGAAATCGAGACACCAAGTTAACAAAGGTTAGAATTCTTCAATTGATTCACATTTAGTTAAAAGTTTTTAAGGACAATTTCCGGAAACTAAAAAGGTTACTTTATCTGAAAAATCATTAAATTTATGTGAAATTTTGCCAAAATAAGTTGTATATTTGCTAACAAATTATCATGGGATAAAATCAGAAAAATTGGCCAACTTTTGTACATCTGGGTGGCATAATATTGTCTGTGTCTAGTAAGGTCGGCGATAATATGAGGATTAAGGATGCGGGGAAAGCTTCTGAGAAAAAATGACATCAGTGGAACCAGAGAAAGAGTGTTAATGAGTTTAGTATCTCCAACCAGCTGGTGATGAGATTCATATATGACATTAGGGATGTAAGGCATTGTAAGAATCAGGCTTCAAATGTCTGGCATATTTCAAAGCAATTGAGTTAACACAAAATTTTAGAATATTGAAAATACTTAGGCATGTATAAGGCAGGGAATTATGGATATTTGAAAGGCTAAATTAATCTTTCTTAACTGTTTCGCTGCTGCAAGCCACCAGACAATAATTTCAATGAGCAAAATCTCTTGACTGCCTCGTTATTTTGAAAATTTGATTGAAAGTTGTTGGTGGTTTAGTCACCAACAACTTTCAGTCAAATTGTTTTAAAAATATTTAGTAGGGACAGAGATCTTAAAATATTCTGTCTGCAAAAACACATCAGTCAGATGGATAAATATTCTCCGAGATATGGCATCCAAATTTTAACAAAAATTAGGAATTTTTTACTGTGCAACAGCAGCCTTGTCCCGAATAATGTAATATTGTCAATAATTAAAATACATATGATGATGAAACTTCCCCGCTATGAGAATATAATAAGCAATCATCACAGATTCACGGTAAACTTGCTCATGGGAGAGCTAAGAATTATTAACATATGGTATGATGCATATTTCGCACGACTGCGGAAGTCATCTTTTGAACCTATAATCAGATTCCTAGTATCATATGTATTCCATGGGGGGGGGGGGGGGCTATTTATAGGTACAAAATTGATTACAAATCAGTTCAGCAGTTATCATCATATATAGGTGTTCTCAGAATATTATTCTTCCTGCCAAAGCGAGCCAGTCAGCTAATTTGACATTACAGATTTAATAGGCATTTAACTGTTACCACACGGACATCAAAAGCACCAATTGTTAGAGAGGCAACAGAAGACATGCTGGTGGACAGTCCTGGCCATAGACAGCAACAGCTTCCTGCAACATTGTTAGCAAAATGAATACTGCTTATCATAAGATGGTGTGAAGGTTCTTGGTAAACTGAAGTCATAACAGGTGAGGGAGTGAAGTGTAAACAGGCCCTCTTTGCTAGAGATC
Source organism: Chaetoderma sp. LZ-2023a (assembly GCA_034401795.1). Classification (NCBI taxonomy): domain Eukaryota; kingdom Metazoa; phylum Mollusca; class Caudofoveata; order Chaetodermatida; family Chaetodermatidae; genus Chaetoderma; species Chaetoderma sp. LZ-2023a. The sequence goes on from CM067363.1 coordinate 5,319,035, forward strand.
GCATTGGTGCTGTGATGATGTCATATTCTCATTAGCCACATTGGTGCTGCGATGACATCATATTCTCATTAGCAATATTGGTGCTGCGATGACATCATATTCTCATTAGCCACACTGGTGCTGCGATGACGTCATATTCTCATTAGTCACATTGGTGCTGCGATGACATCATATTCTCATTAGTCACATTGGTGCTGCGATGACATCATATTCTCATTAAACACACTGGTGCTGCGATGACATCATATTCTCATTAAACACACTGGTGCTGCGATGACGTCATATTCTCATTAGTCACATTGGTGCTGCGATGACATCATATTCTCATTAAACACACTGGTGCTGCGATGACGTCATATTCTCATTAGTCACATTGGTGCTGCGATGACATCATATTCTCATTAAACACACTGGTGCTGCGATGCCGTCATATTCTCATTAGCCACACTGGTGCTGCGATGATGTCATATTCTCATTAGTCACATTGGTGCTGCGATGACATCATATTCTCATGTCACATTGGTGCTGCGATGACGTCATATTCTCATTAGCCACACTCGTGCTGCGATGACGTCATATTCTCATTAGCCACACTGGTGCTGCGATGATGTCATATTCTCATTAGTCACATTGGTGATGCGATGACATCATATTCTCATTAGTCACATTGGTGCTGCGATGACATCATATTCTCATTAGCCACACTGGTGCTGCGATGACGTCATATTCTCATTAGCCACACTGGTGCTGCGATGATGTCATATTCTCATTAGCCACATTGGTGCTGCGATGACATCATATTCTCATTAGCCACACTGCTGCTGCGATGACATCATATTCTCATTAGCCACACTGGTGCTGCGATGATGTCATATTCTCATTAGCCACATTGGTGCTGCGATGACATCATATTCTCATTAGCCACATTGGTGCTGCGATGACATCATATTCTCATTAGCCACACTGGTGCTGCGATGACGTCATATTCTCATTAGCCACATTGCTGCTGCGATGACGTCATATTCTCATTAGCCACACTGGTGCTGCGATGATGTCATATTCTCATTAGTCACATTGGTGCTGCGATGACGTCACATTATCATTAGTCACATTGGTGCCGTGATGACGTCATATTCTCATTAGCCACATTGGTGCTGCGATGATGTCGTATTCTCATTAGTCACACTGGTGCTGCGATGACATCATATTCTCATTAGCAATAAATGCAGAGAAAATGCCGCTTCCCAGGCATGCCAGGAGATGAAATAAACCTTTATATCTGCGACTGCCAATGCATAACGTAACGACTGCCATTGCATAACGTAACGACTGCCATTGCATAATGTAACGACTGCCATTGCATAACGTAAAATAACTCGGCCATATGAGTCTTTCAAATAAAGTAAGTTTTTTGTATACCGGAATTGTCCTTTCAGGATTATTTTATTTTTAAAAGTCAAACTATTAATAATAATCAATTTAATCAATAAATATGTAAAAGAATTACTAAAAATATATTTTGTTTTGATAAATATAAAATGTGCTTTGTTAATCTACTGAGAAATGCTGCTTGAAAGATTAGTATGAAAGGAAAAGTGAATTATCCTAGTCGTTTATTAGTGAGCAACAAACATGACAAACATCATACAAAATAAGGTGAAATAGGGAGAAAACAGATCAAAATAAGGGAAGTAAATGTCGTATTGTCCCGTCTCTCCTTCAGATTGTCAATATAGGTGACGGTCTACTACCATTAACCCTTAACACTCTGATGTCAGAATTTTAAATTTTCAACTGAAATTAAAAGATGAACTGTTGTACATTTTTAAACAAATTTGGTGGAAGATGGTGCTGTCGAAGACACCAACATCGTCCACCAAAATTGTTGAAAATTGTACACCAGTTTCTTTGCTATTGACAGGGTAAAAGATAGAATATTGACATCAGAGTGGTAAGGGTTAAACAATGTTTAGCATGACCTTGATCTTAGACCTGTCATGACTACTAACAACAAGTCATCTTCATGATCTTCCATGAAAACAAAGCCCACAAGGCTTAAAACATAGGGTGTGCACAAACAATTTGAGGAGATATGGAGAAGAAAGACATTCCTGTACAATGTTCATGATATTGTAATATGGCCATATATAGCTAGGCTTGCGCGATTACTAAATTATTATTAAATCGAAAATCGCGATTGTTTTGAATCGTGAATTTATATGATTAAAAATTAAATAATCGAATAATCGTGAATACTTTCTATTGCATAAAATATTTGAAAACCTAACTTTCAATTACTTTTTAATGTGGTTGGTCATGAAAAATGACATTTTGCTTAGTGAATGTATGTTCATTTGAATCGATCCAGACATTCCCGTTATACATTTTCAAAAATAGTCTTCTCTTGCCCTGCAAATGGACTTTTCTAAACACCATTGCAGTTTTCGTCATTGATATTCTTTTGTTGTTATGTCTTGGTAATTTTTATCCAAGCTGATTAATCGAGTAATCACGATTATATTTTCATAATCGATGGCGATCACTCAACGCAACAATCGCACAAGCCCATATATAGCCTGGGCTGAATTTGTCAAAATAACAAAAATCAGGGCTCTTGCGTGGGCTTAATGTCTGAGGGTAGCGTGTATGGGTTTAACAGACGTTGCCTCACCTTTCATAGAAGGGGGTTCTGATGGGGGTCGGCCAACGTGTGTGTGCGTGCTTCATTCCACGAAGAGTTTTAGATGGGAATCCATCTTCTGAATTTTGAGTAATAAACCTCCTCCTTCGTTGGACTTTGAATACTGTACTCCTTATAGAGTCCAAATGCCACCCGCAGCCGCAGGGGGTGGGGGTGGATGGGGAAGAGGAGATATCCCTGGTCGGATTATTGAGTCAGAAGATGTATCATTGGCCAAGTCAAAATTTAGAAAAGAATGCAGGAAAACTGAAAAAGATGTGCACATAATTGTGTGCATATAAAAGATAGGAAATATCACTGCTAAAGCTTAGAAAAATCATCAGGAAATAGGTAGGAAAATACGATAGATTTGCAAATATGTAAGTAAATACTAAGCCGTTAATAATAAGTCTGTGCATACAGTGTAAATTCTAGCAAACTGATGATCGTATGTAATTAGTATTAGAATACATGCCATAGCCAATTTTCCCAATAAAAGGCATTGTCTCCTCTAATATGGAATCTGGCAAGCTCCCCTCTTCATCGTCGCGGTAACCAACTGGCAGGGGAAAACAAAATGTAATCACTCACAGCATGCAATGTACCGGGTAAAGTCCAGGCCAGGCAATGATTAGGCAGGTCATGTGATAAGTAACTGTCTCGCTGCTCCAAGCTACTAGACAATAACTTCAAAGAAAAAATTCTTGAATTGATCAATATTTTAAAAACAATTTGACTGAAAGTTGTTGGTGGCTAAGCCACCAACAACTTTCAGTCAAATTGTTTTCAAAATATTGAGCAATTCAAGAGATATGACCCCTGGACTATGTTGCCTGCAAGAACTCGGCAGCCAGATGGTTAAAATTATAAATAAACATTAAAATTAAATTTGATTTGTATGTAAAATTCATGCAAAGAAAATTTTATAAAAAAAAAATTTATAAACTTAATGTTTTTGGTTTGCTGACAGTTCTGAAACTTTCCAATTTATAATAAAATTTTTAAGAGGTAATTTTGTAATATTACAGAATTTTGATCAATGAACTATTAATACAGCATGAGACTCCAGCACTTCACTGTAATTAGATAACTGCCAGACCAGTAGTGATTACGTGCAGAGAATATGAATGAGGCTCATTGTATGTGAGTAACTCTAAACTTCTGATAAAAATGCGTAGTTTTTTGGTGCCATTGATAATCATTGCCCATAAATAGTGTGCATGCAGAAGCAGGAGTGGTAGGCAGTGAGTGGGAAGGCTTATTTGCTACATACTGTACAGGGTAACTTGCTATCTATATACATTTATACAGGGTGGTCTGAAGCCAAAGAACAGAAAGTCTACTTTCTATAGCAGTGAGCTGCAGGTTTTAATGCGTTATTGAGGCTGAGTAAGTGAACATGAAAATAAAGAAATATTTTGTAGTGAAATTAGTAGCTACTGGAACCACCTTCAAAATAGCCGATTAATTTACAATACTATTTATCCCGCCAGCCACAATATTAGAATACATAACCTCATTACTTTACATGACATCTCAGAAATAACTCTAAATGTTTCAAATGTTTTGTTGAATATTTTGAACATTATTGGATTGGAAGAAATTGCTGCCTTAGGCATCTCTTCCAAATCCAAATATGTTCAAAATATTCAAGAAAACATTCCTTACTAACTAACATGTGTCCATAACCTAAAACATTTCTGTTTTGGAAAATCCAACTTATTACTGAGCTGTACTTTACTGTCTAAACACCATGGCGATCCGTTATGACAAAACCGATAACCAATGAAAAGACTGTCTTAATTTCAAGAAACATGTTGAATTAATTTGAATTTGACTGGAGGATGTTGCTTCCTATTCTCAGTCCAATAATCCAATTAGTTTCAAAATATTTAATAGAATATTCCATGTATCAATAAGAATTTGTCAGTTTGTGTCTGTATGAGTTACTGCGTAAGAAATTATCCGGTGAGAACTTTAAAACTACTTTAAACAGTGAATGTTGATGCCATAGACAGCAATCTCGTCCGGGCAAATTCCTTTCAAAATATTCAACAGCTTCTCTCCGCCTGTAAGCCGTGTAGTTCAGATACTGGAATTATCATGATAAAAAAGGGTTACATTTAAATGTAAATTACTTATACTGATCATAAAATAGAGGGTTACATTTCTAGCTATGCCCGTCCATTTCTAGCTTGGTCCCGTCCATTTCTAGCTTGGTCCCATCCATTTCTAGCTTGGTCCCATCCATTTCTAGCTTTGCCCCATCCATTTCTAGCTTGGTCCCGTCCATTTCTAGCTTGGCCCCATCCATTTCTAGCTATGCCCCATCAATTTCTAGCTTGGTCCCGCCCATTTCTAGCTTGGCCCCGTCTATTTCTAGCTTGGTCCCATCCATTTCTAGCTTGTCCCTGCCCATTTCTAGCTTGGTCCCGCCCATTTCTAGTTATGCCCCATCCATTTCTAGCTTGGCCCCAATCATTTCTAGCTTGGTCCCGTCCATTTCTAGTTATGCCCCATCCATTTCTAGCATGGCACCATCCATTTCTAGCTTGGCACCGTCCATTTCTAGCTATGCCCCATCCATTTCTAGCTTGGCCCCCTCCATTTCTAGCTTGGTCCCGTTCATTTCTAGCTTGGTCCCGTCCATTTCTAGCTTGGTCCCGTCCATTTCTAGCTATGCCCCAATCATTTCTAGCCTGGACCCCATCCATTTCTAGCTTGGCCCCATCCATTTCTAGCTATGCCCCATCCATTTCTAGCTTGGTCCCGTCCATTTCTAGCTATGCCCCATCCATTTCTAGCTTGGTCCCGTCCATTTCTAGCTATGCCCCATCCATTTCTAGCTTGGCCCCATCCATTTCTAGCTTGGCCCCATCCATTTCTAGCTATGCCCCATCCATTTCTAGCTTGGTCCCGTCCATTTCTAGCTTGGCCCTGTCCATTTCTAGCTTGGTCCCGTCCATTTCTAGCTATGCCCCGTCCATTTCTAGCTATGCCCCATCCATTTCTAGCTTGGCCCCATCCATTTCTAGCTTGGCCCCATCCATTTCTAGCTATGCCCCATCCATTTCTAGCTTGGTCCCGTCCATTTCTAGCTTGGTCCCGTCCATTTCTAGCTATGCCCCAATCATTTCTAGCTTGGTCCCGTCCATTTCTAGCTTGGTCCCGTCCATTTCTAGCTTGGTCCCGTCCATTTCTAGCTATGCCCCAATCATTTCTAGCTTGGACACATCCATTTCTAGCTTGGGCCCCATCCATTTCTAGCTTGGCCCCATCCATTTCTAGCTATGCCCCATCCATTTCTAGCTTGGTCCCGTCCATTTCTAGCTATGCCCCATCTATTTCTAGCTTGGTCCCGTCCATTTCTAGCTATGCCCCATCCATTTCTAGCTTGGCACCATCCATTTCTAGCTTGGCCCCATCCATTTCTAGCTATGCCCCATCCATTTCTAGCTTGGTCCCATCCATTTCTAGCTATGCCCCATCCATTTCTAGCTTGGTCCCATCCATTTCTAGCTTGTTCCTGTCCATTTCTAGCTTGGCCGCCACCCACATTTTAAGCATGTTGGAATTGATTTATATACTTTGCACATTGAACTCTCAGAATCACAATTTCAAGCTAATTATATAGGTAAGCTGTTGGAATATTTTGAAACTAATTGGACAGCTCCAAATGTTTATTAAATTGAGAAGTCATCAGAGATAGAATTCGTACACTTCAATGTTCGTGACGGACTTATAATACATCATTATGTCTCTGACATCAGCTAACACATGATGTAATTGATCATGACATCACATATTTGAGCGACAGATTGTATCCCTCGATTCCACATCAGTGGTAATAAACACACCAAATTACCACCGAACATGTTCCTGGTCCCTGGCAAAAGAAAACAAAATGATGGGTCAATGTAACATAGCTTAGTCGTGAAGACATAGCAATACAACACAACTCTTACTTGAACTTGGTTGTGAGACATCTCCCGCGTGAACTCTTGGGGGCGTTGTGTATTGTGTATTGTATTGTGTCCGTGGGTAGACAGGCCGCATGAGAGGTAGACCTGTGACTGGATCAATGGCTTGGAGTATATGACCATTAGGAATGGCAGTGACTGTCGCAATCGCTGAAATACAAAATAGAACAGAAAGTGCTATAAAATATGTCATTAACTCTTACCACTCTGATGTGTCAAACATTTAAATTTTCAAATTAAATTAAAAGATGAACTGGTTTTTGTTGCTATTGACACATTAAAAGATAGAATATTGATACCAGAGTGGTAAGGGTTAACCCTTATTGAATGTCCATTTGGAAGCCAAGAAATTGTTTTTGAGAATTTGCGATGGGAATGACTGGCTCGGACAATAGACAAATAGACATTTTCTAAGAAAATTCAAATTTTCTTGAGCAAATTCGAGGGTGAAATGGTTAAAATCATAAATTTGCACATGCATGCATGCGTGTGTCTGTGTATGCGTGCACATCTATGTGTGTGTGCGTGCGTGCGTGTGTGTGTGCATGCGTGCACATGTATATATGTGTGTGAATGCGTGCGTGTGTCTGTGTGCACATGTACATGTGTGAGTGCGTGCATGTCTGTGTATGTGTGCACATGTACATGTGTGTGCGTGTGTGTGCATGCGGTGTGTGTCTGTCTGTGTATGTGTGCACATGTACATGTGCGTGCGTGCGTTTGTGTATGTTTATGTATGATGTTCTCATTATCATCATTACTAGACGCTTTACTTACGTTCGCGTATGTATTGTGAGTCGACTGGAATCATCATGGGTTTAGGACGGATAGGTGTCGGCCGAACGTATCTCTCCTCTGATCTCGGGTCATAGAGGGAATCACCTGAAAAATTTGATGTTATTATCATTATTATTATTATCATCATCATCATCCACAGCAGATTCTGGTACTGATGACATTGTATAGATTAACCCATGCTGGATCATGGTATCATAAGTTTAACCATTTAAACACTCATTTCAGCGAATGATGGCTTCTGTAGTGGTCTTGAGAAATGTCCATTTGCAGATAAAAATTTACCACTGGAATGACTAACTTTTCAAAAATAGTCTTCTCCAGGTCTGCAAATAGACATTTTCTATGAGACAATTTAAATTTTCTTGAACATACTTGAGTATTAAATGGACGTTCTTTCTTCAAATCTTAAGGAGTCCTCTAAGGTAGAATCGTCTTCTAACCTTTTTAAATGGGAGTCTGTCTGTCGTGCTCAATTAAAATCAGCTAATTTTCTGGCCCTTCTTTCAGAGGCTCTTCTCAGGACTCAGAAGGGTGTGCAGATTCCTCCTGAAGTTTTTAAATCGTTAGCCGACCATCAAAAGGTTCCTTGAACTCGGTTTGCCGTTCCTTGGGTTTCATTACCTCTAAAAGAAGGCAAGGAAACTTTCAGAGGTGAATATTTCGAACTCTCTCAGGAGTAACCTTATTTCAGCTCCTCCTTTCGGACCGGATATCTTTGTCCAAACTTCTACTTCTATTCTTAGAGCCGAGTCTGATCGCCTTAGATCAGCAAAGGATTAGATCTCTATTTTGAAGCCTTCAGTTGAGAGACTCTTCCTCGGTCAAGAGTCCATCTTCCTCTCCCAGGAGGAAGAGCCTTAAGCCGGATGAGTATGGGGCTTATATCCTTCAAGGGTTTTCACTAACTCTAATCGGTCCTCTGTTTCCCAATCCAGATCCGCGGAGGAGGAGCGTTTCAGCTCCATTTCTTCTCATAGATCTAGAGCCCAAGTTCATCAAGCCCCTTCTCAGGTGAGAAGGGGTCAGTTTTCCTCACGAGGTTCTAGATCTAGTTCTAGAGGCTGCTCCTCAGTTCTAGAGGCTGCTCCTCTAGAGGTTTTCAAACTAGACGGGTTTGAAGGGATGGTCACAGCCCGGGTAGGCCTTTCCCTTTCTCTTTTCCCAGTCTTTCCTCCTCTTCGACCACCTTTGGATCTGTTGGTGCAGTCCCTTCTTCCCAGCGTGCCAGTAGGAGGGCGCCTGTCTCTGTTTTGGGAGACTTGGCATGCCCTCGTTCCGGACTCCTGGCTTTTAGAACAAATCCGCTGGGGTTATGCACTGTCTTGGATAGATCTGCCTCCTCCTCTGTCTTGCCAGCCCAAATGGACACCAGTTCCATCCAATCTGGAGAAGTTGGGAGCCCTGGAAGACGAATTGGAGTCAATGTGTCTAAAGAAGGCTATAGAAGAGGTTCCTTTTTTGGAGAGTAGATCCGACCCGGGCTTCTACTCAACTCTCTTTCTAGTCCCCAAGAAAACAGGTGAATGGCGTCCAATTATCAATCTAAAATCTTCTAATATCTACTCCAAAACTCAAAATGGAGACTGTATCTCAGATTATCGCCAGTCTGAGTCCAGGCATGTGGATGTCGTCCATAGACTTAAAGGATGCCTATTTTCATATTCTCATCCACCCTTCTTTCAGAAAGTTCATGAGATTCGCTTTCAAGGGCCGGGTATGGCAGTTCAGAGTCATGCCTTTCGGCCTGACCACGGCTCCTTTCTTCTTCACCCGCCTAGTGTCAGCAGTAGCAGGAATTCGGCACCGTCGTTCTATTCCCCTTCACGTTTATATAGACAATTGGTTACTAAAAGCAGAATCTTCCTCAATTCTGTCAAGTATCGTTCCAGAGGTCTGCAGTCTGGCTTCCAGTCTATGATGGGTCATAAATCTAGAAAAATCATCTTTGACTCCGTCTCAGGTTTTCACCCACCTAGGCGTTTCTTTCGACCTAGTTCGAGGCTTAGTCTTCCCTTCAGATATAAGAGTACAAGCCATCCTAGTGGCCATGGAAATTCTGTCCTCCTCTGCCGTGGTAAGAGCAATCTTTTTCTCCGGTTGATAGGCTTGATGGTCAGCGTCGAGAACATCATTCCATGGGCGGCGCTGATGAGAAGACCTTTCCAAATGTATCTTATGTCCCTGTGGAAACAGTCGCTTCATTCAATTTACCATCAGATCCCTGTCAGAGAGCATTTAAGTCCCCATCTAGAATTTTGGAAGGATCGCTCTCTGCTTCTGATGGGCGTTCCTCTGGTCAAGTCTTCTCCTCAAGCGATCATCTTCACAGATGCTTCCCAGGAGGGATGGGGAGCGGTCTGGGATTCCCTGTCTGTTTCAGGCCTGTGGTTCCTGGAGGAGTCGTCAGCCCCCATCAACATTCTGGAGTTGTGGGCTGTCAAGATGGCTCTCCTTTCTTGGTCGGATCGGGTAAAGGGTCTCAAGATCTCGATTCGATCAGACAAGTCAACAGTAGTCTCTTATATCAACAGGCAGGGGGGCACAAAGTCATCTCTCCTATGTTTGGAGGTGTGGAATCTCCTCGTGGTGTGGCATGAACCAGATTTTCCTGGTGTCCACCCATGTCCCAGGATGTCTGAATTTTCTGGCGGATCAATTGTCTCGCCCCTCCAAATTCGCCCACACAGAGTGGCAGTTAAAGAGGTCGGTTGTCAAAGCGATCTTCAACCTCCTGGATCGTCCCCACATAGATCTGTTCGCGACCTCTCTGAATGCCCAGATCTCCTCTTTCATGTTTTTCCGGACATTCAGGCATTGGCTGTGGACCGTCTCAGTCCTGGACAGGAATCTTCGCTTATGCGTTCCCTCCAACAATCCTGGTTCCTTTGGTTCTTTAGAAAGTCAGGGACCAGATCTGCGAGATTTTGTTGATAGCTCCCTTTTGGCCAAAAAGGATCTGGTTTGTAGACCTTCTCGATTTTCTAATAGACTTCCCTCGTCTGCTTCCAGTGTCCCCAGGCCTGTTGTCCCAAGTAAGGGGAACTTGCCTTCATCCAAACCCAGGAATCTTCAGTCTGTGTGTTTGGAGAATATCGAGTACTCGGTCCCTGAGAATAAATTTTCTGCAAGATCTCAGGAAATCATTGATTCTGCCAGGAGGGAGTCGACCCGAAGAGTTTACAAGGGTCGACTTAAGATTTTTGGAGAATGGTGTTCAAATCATGATCTCGTACCCAATTCTGTTTCTATTTCCCAGGTGTTAGACTTTTTATCTTATCTGTTCGATTCTCTACATCTGACTGCTAACACTGTTAGAGGATATAGATTTTCTTTAGCATCTTCTCTTCCTTGTTTGTTGAACGCTGATGTTAAAGATACTAAGATTCTTAATGGTTTCATCAGAGGTTTAGGTAATATTCGTCGTCCTGTTGCTAAACCTTTGCCTTCCTGGAACTTGGCTTTGGTTCTTCAGGTTTTGGCAGGTCATCATTTCGAACCTATCTCTACGATTAGCTTAAAACTTTTAACTTTTAAGGCTGTTCTTCTAGTGGCTTCTGCTTCTGCTAGAAGACGATCTGAGATCCATGCTTTTTCCGCTGAAAAGGATAGGTTTATCGAATCTGGGGACGGTTTGGTCTTATATCCTAGAAGGATTTTTTATCGAAGACTCAATCAAACCGTTATCCAGCTAAGCCGATTATTTTAAAATCTTTATCTTCCTTTTCTCCGTCTGTCAGATTTTGGTGTCCAGTCAGAGCTCTTAAAGCTTATAAGCGTCGTACTGATTTTAAGAGATCCGATCCGTCCCATTTCTGGGTTCCGTATGCGGAAGGGGTAGCCAGTCCAGTCTCTAAAGCATCTATTGCTAGATGGATTTGTGAAACCATTCAACTTTGCTACGAGATTGCTTCTCCTGAGCAAATCAATCTCTCTCACATTAAGGCTCATGATGTTAGAGGGATGGCTACCTCTTTCGCGCTTTTTGCTGGCTCTTCTGTAGACGAGGTTATGCAAGTTGCAGGATGGAAATCCGAGTACTTTTACCACTTTTTATTTGAAAGACCAGAGTGCAGCGGCTTCATTTTTTAGGAACATTACAATTTTAATAAAAAAAGGCTGAAGACCATTTACCAAGCACATCCCACCATTTTCGTTAGGACCGTGCGTCTGCGTGTAATGGTGAGAGTTGTTCTTTGGTTTTTATTTATTTCTTTATGTTTAAAGTTTTATTTGGTTGTTAATCACTGTGTGATTGATTTAGATGCACCATTATGTTTTGTTATTAACATTTGGTTTTGTCTTGTTTGATTTTTATCCTTGCTTATGGATTCTCAAATCTCCTCCCACCATTGTTTCGTAGTCGGACACTGACCAAATCTACGGGTTTAGCAAGTAGTGATTGAATGGTAATGGATGTTTTTGTGGTGTAATAACAACCCCGAACAGACCCCCCCCCCCCCTTTAGTGGGTTGGTCTGTAGTTTTACTAACCACTATAAAAACATACTTACCGTTCAATCACTACGACCCGGCCTCAGCCACCCCGCTGGGTATTGATTTGAGAATCTGGGCTGGATATATGGCACTTAAATTTAGAAAAGTGAATCAGTTTTCACATTTGGGACCTACTGCGCATGCGTGAGCGTGCTTAGTGCCAAGCGTCACCAAGGAATGAGTACAGACTGGTGCCAGTCTATTGTAAGGCTAATGCAGGGGGTCCTTCTTCCAAAAGCCTGGTTGAGGGTCTACATGGTGATGGTTTGGCATTAGGGAGTATGTAAGCGAGCATAAAATTTTTATTCTGATAGCTAAATGCAGATATTTGATTTAGCAAGTAGTGATTGAACGGTAATGGATGTTTTTGTGGTGTAATAACAACTGCTGTTCAGATTGTGGATGCCTGTTGCTGCAGATAACAACAGGTTGCAGATACACTATCATTACAATCTACACAAATCTCACTCTATAATTTCAAATATGGCCCATTTGCAGGCTAAGAAGATAATTTTTCATAATTTACCACTGGACTGACTAGCTCAATAACAAAAACTTCTCTTGGCTGGCAAATGAACATCAAGTAAGCAAAATATTTTTATTTTTTCTACCAATTTGAACCGTGAAAGAATTAAAATCATTTGCGTGAAAAGCACCAGAAAAACAACTTACTTTGTCCAAACGAGCTTCCACGTCGGTCCATCTCTGAGCCAGAATGCATATCTGTATCAGATCTAATCTCCTGTGAATGGCGATGTGTTCCTGCCACTGAAACATCAGAACTCTGAGATTTATCAATATTCTTCAGTTCCATCTGATCATGCAGCCACAGGTCTGGAGGTTTCATCTCTTTAGGCGGTGCCTTCACGGGAGATTTCTGTAAACTATTCCTGCAATATCAGATAATTGCTTATTAATTGAAAGATCCAAGCTGACACTCTAATGTCTGATGTCATAATCAATGGAGGATTCCAGTTTATCCATCAATCATATGATGTCATAGTCAACTACATGACATGTAGTCAATTACGTCATGAGGGACGTAGACAAGTTCGTGACGAACACAGAGTTGATGACGGATTAAGCATTGTTGTGCAAATTGTATGTCTTTATTATTTAATAAACATGTTGTTGAATATTTTGAAACAACTTTGCCGCCTGGGTGCTGTTGCAGCCAACAGCGGCCTATAGCAGCGAGAGCACCCAGTAAAATCAGTTTCAAAATATTCAAAAGCTTACCTGTAGTTTTCTGGAAATTGATAGTCGGGGAGTTCTGGGATCGATCAGTCTCGATACGGGCAAAGCGTGGGTGGAGCGTAGCTGGAAATGGGCGGGGCATGGCTAAAATGGATCCTCTATTTATATGTACAGTAAATGAAATCCTGTGTTAAGAGACCACCTTAATGGGGCACAAACGCCGAGTCATTATAGAGAGGTGGTCTATTAACACAAGTGATTCACTACCAGATCACATGTCTTAAACAAGCCCAATCTTCTGACTCCACAAAAGTCAGGTGGTCTTTGTACCAGGTGTGGCTGATAATGTGACTTGCTTAGATACATTGAGCGCACATTCCTGCGCGTATCTGGAAGCGGGGCTCACATTAATCCAGATCACAGCTCATGATTCTAGCTTTAACTCTTAGCACTCTGATGTCAAAATTTTAAATTTTCAAGTTAAATTAAAAGATGAACTGTGTTCATTTTTTAACAAATTTGGTGGAAGATGGTGCTGTCGTAGACAGCAACATCTTCCACCAAAATTGTTTAAAAATGTACACCAATTTCTTAGCTACTGGCACCATAAAAAGATAGAATGTTGACATTCGAGTGGTAAGCGTTAACAGAAACCCGAGTATCAGGTAACGCTTGATGACTCAACTCTTACCCGCCAGTTGATTTTCACAATCAAACATTGAGACCATAATCTCTGAATATGACATTTTACCAAGGCATGTTTGAAGCATATACAATGCTTACAATAAAAGACTGAAATTTTTGAGGCAGACATTTTTCCTGAACTGTGTTTGATGACTTATAACTTGATAAATGATCAATGTGTTTCTATATATGTGTATTCCCACACATATTAGTCAACAGAAAATTAACTGCTGAATTCAAACCCCAGGGTTCTGTTTTCATCATTTGACTCGACATATGAATACTATTTCAAAGCATACTGGCTAGTTTCATCCCTTGCCACAATGGATGAGATACAGGTTCCGTTTTGATTATTCTTTTAAGATACAAATCGCTTTAAGAAAATTAAATTTTTCTCATAGAAAATATCCATTTGCAGACAAAGAAGACTATTTTTGATAATTTAAAACTGGAATGATTGGCTTGGTTATCGAGCCAGTCATTCCAGTGATAAATTTTCAAAAATAGACTTCTCTTGGCCTGCAAATGGACATTTCTCAAGACTACTGCAGAAGCAATTTTTGACTGGCTTGAGTGCTAAAGGGTTAATCTTCAAATCACTCACTGTCTGTGTTTACGACAATTGTTATCAGCCCGGCGACGACATAGTATGACAGTGACGACGATAATGACGATAAGCGCGACTCCAGCCACACAAGCGATAATGATGATTAACATGGACGTAGGCATTTCTTTCTCTTTCTCATCTTCTCTCTCCTCCATGGAATTGTCAGCATTTCCATCTACAGGAACATAACAACTAAATTATTAAACAGTTAAATTTGGTCCTGAATTTCTAAACATTTGCAGGGCAAGAGATGATTTTTGAAAATTTACCACTGGAATGACTGGCTCAGTTATTGAGCCAGTCATTCAAGTGGTAAATTTTCAAAAATAGTATCATCTTGTCCTGCAGAGACATTCCCCAAGGCAACTGAATAGGCCGATTTATGGCCGGCTTCAACATGAAAATATTAAACTCATATATTAAGTATATTTTATTTAAACATTCTATTGTAACATATATGTACAATGGGATTGGGCATACGTTCTAGACACCCTTTCCCTATCGCAGTTATGTTACAAGCTCACAGGTATGTTAGAAGCTCACAGGTATGTTAGAAGCTCAATTGCTAGTGTCAGCAGAAGTGGTGTACTGGTGTATATTCTGGAAAGAATGTTGCTGAAATCCATTGTTGTCATAGCTACATTGTTTCCAAAATCTACACCAGCTAAGAATATCTGCCTCTGTATTTTGATTGGATAATATTGTTTCATTGTTGCAGAACAGACCTCATAAACACTAATGATTTTTCTCGGAATTTCAAATGCTGAGAATTATAGAATTCTACTGAACATAGGTATCGCTCAAAGAGAGATTTATGTTTTATATGACAACTAGAGTATGGATTACATTGTGAAAACTAGACAAAAACAAGCATTCTGTAAGTATTGCTTTACAAAACATGGCCCCTACCTGGTGATATAAATCTTTAGAGATCGAGTCAAAAACCCCATTAAAAATTGACAGAAGCAGATGAAACTCGAACTTGATTTGTAACTTCTCATAACACAGCAATAAACTAAGTTTCAGTTATAATATATGGTGAAGGAGAACGAAAAAGCCTTGAAAGCTGATATGTTTGTATTTCATATGTCGAAAGGTGGCATAACTCCATAATAAATTGACACAAACGCCTGAAACTCGAACTTGGTCTGTAATTTCTCATACCAAAGCAACATACCAATTCTCAGTTGAATTTCTTGAAAGACGGCGAGAAAAAGGGCGGAAAACTAATATTTTTCATATTTCATAAGTCGAAAGGGGGCATAGCTCCAAGAAAAACTGACGAAAATGTCTGAAACTCGAACTTGCTCTGTAACGCCTTCTCCTAAAGCGATGTACCGATTTTAACTTAAATATCTTGGAAGGAGTGCGAAAAAAAGTGTGGAAAGCTGATATTTTCCATCAAAATGGGGCATAACGCCATCAAAAATTGATGCATATGCCAGAAACTCGAACTTGGTCTGTAACTTCTCATAACAAAGCAATGTAGCAATTCTCAATAGAATATCTTGAAAGACTGCGAAAAAAAGTAAGGAAAACAAATATTTTTCGTATTTCATAAGACGAAAGGGGGCATAACTCCATGAAAGATTTACGAAAAGGTCTGAAACTCGAACTTGCTCTGTAACGCCTTCTCCTAAAGCGATGTACCGATTTTCCCTTAAATAACGTGAAAGATTGCAACAAAAAAAGTGTGGAAAGCTGATATTTTTCATATTTCCTAAGTCGAAAGGGGGCATAAATCCATAACAAAAATTAAGCATACGCCTGAAACTGGAACTTTGTAACTTCTCATAACAAAGCAATATACCAATTCTCAGCATAACATCTTAAAAGATTGCAAAAAAGTGCGGAAAACTAATATTTTTACTAAAGCGATGTACCAATTTTCGCTTATATATCTTGAAGGGGTGCGAAAAAGTGTGGAAAGCTGGTATTTTTCGTATTTCTTAAGTCGAAAAGGGGCATAGCTCCATCAAAGATTGACGCATACACCTGAAACTCGAACTTGGTCTGTAACTTCTCATAACAAAGCAATGTACCAATTTTCAGTTGAATACCTTGAAGGACTGTGAAAAAAAGTGCGGGTAAACCAACTGCGACAGACGGACAGACAGACAGATGGACAGATTGAATGCAAACCTATAGTGCCCCCGGTTTTACCGGTAGGGGACTAATAAGCAATTCTTAGCATTTCTAGCTAGGCTCCACCTATTTCTGGCTAAGCTCCACCCATTTCTAGCTATTCCCCGCCCCTTTCTACCTAAGCTCCACCTATTTCTAGCTAAGTCCCCACACTCTGTGTATGTGTGTTGGAATCAATTTATATACTTCGACCGTGTATTACCAGAATCCCTATCTTAAGATCTAACTATACAGGTAAACCGTATAATATTTTGAAACTAATTTGACTGGGGATGTTGCTGTCTACGGCAACAGCTCCCAGTTAAATTTGTTGAAACAGAATATTTATTACATCGTAAATCCATAAAAAAGCCCATAACTCATACACTTGTGATGTCAGGTATCTAGTGACATAATGACATCATATACTTGAGTGACAGATCACATCACTTCATTAGAATGCAGGCCCAGTATGAACAGGAGTGCAGATATGGCAACACCACACCGATACTGATGCATCACTAGATGTAAAACATAGCACTCTCAAAGAATATATACTTAAACATGAAAATTTTTAAACAAGAATTCCGCGGAATTAAATGTCTCGCCTGTCTTCGGTTTGTCACAGTGGCATTGACGTTTGACCTTGCGACCTCTGTGTTATTATGCTGCTTCCAAACATTATAGGTCACCAACTAACCATGTATTCAATTTTTGTTCCAACAGGATTAACCAATCCTGAAATATAATTGATTTGCTGAATGGAAAAACATACGGTTGAAAAAGCAGAGGTCAAATAGCAATATTAGAATGGCCTTGACTTTTGACTTGGTGACCTGCATGTCACCTTCATGTATCCTCTTGACAACCATGTACCTAAGGTGTGTTCCATTAGGGTTAAGCAATCCCGAAATATAACATGATAAGTTTTGCAAAGCCCAAAAACTTAAACATTGAAAAACCATGTGACCTCAGTATCAACATGCTGCTTCCTAACATTATCGGTAACAATGTATCCAAGTTTAGTTTCAATAGAATTAATCAATCCTGAAATATAAGCCGAGAAGCTTTGCTAAATGCAAAAACTTAACATTGAAAAAACAGTTTTGTATCAAGGTCACAGTGACTTTGACCGTAGTATCAACATGCTGCTTCCTAACTTTATGGGTAAGAATGTATTCAACTTTAGTTCCAATAGGATTAACCAATCCTGAAATTTATGCTGATAAGTTTTGCTAAACGCAAAAACTTAAAGGAAAGGATCCGGGAACTAACATATGCTCTTGAATCGCAGCTTTATATAATAATCAACCTTATTAGCCACCATTGAAAAAAACACAAATAAATCAGAATAATTAGAAAAAAGCAGCTAAATACAATTTATGGCATTCTGCTGGGAACCAATTAGTGATGAAGTTGGACACATGCACTCTGATGTATGCATAGCGAATACATAATGCCCGCTATAGCCGGTCATATAAGCTCAGTTATATTTGTGCTAAGCTGATTAGTCACTACGTCCTACAGGTAAAATACTGTCTAGTTTTAAAACAATTTGACTGAAAGCCGTTGTTTCCAGAGACAGGGTCTACATCCATCACACGAATGTCAAAATATTCAGTAGGCATCATATTGCGACCTTGGAAACCAGCAATGTATTTTGAAATTATTTTGACCGAAACTTGTTGCTTCCACCAGAAAAAATGACTCAAATATGTTTTCAAAAGGATCAATAGTGAATTAGTGGTAGTGAGTTAATCGCTCTACATCGGCGCCTATAGAGAATACTATTAATATCGCTTACAAAACTATATTCAGGTGTACTTTCGTTATATTCAGGCAGGTATACCTGCACACAGTTGCCACACAGCGGTTTGCGAAGCACCAGCGAAGTCACTAATTGACTCCAAGTTAAGCGCTCCTAGATTTAGTAAATGCTTTTTTGCAAATAATCGTGATTCATTTCCATTTTTACTAATGGTAGTTTATTTAATATTGTATGAAATTATGAATAAACATCATTTGTTATTTCCCTTTTCCATTCCTTTAAAATTGTTGAGGCTGTTGCTGCCGGAAAAATGACACATATGTCTCGCTTTCTGCTTCACAGGCGAGACAAAAATGCCAGGTTAAATTTGTATCATTATTCTTATTATTATTATTCCTATTATTATTTATTATTACTAATATATATTATTCTTACATCTATCTCGAGGATTAGGAATCATATTGCCATCATGTGACGTTTCGATTCTTCCTCCACCTGTACCATCAGCTGAGGAGAAAATGTAAACTCGTCAAATTATTTAACAGTAACCTAATATAACTTACACAGATGATCAACGACGCATTTAAATATCAATTTGCGTAGCCAGAAATTTTATTGATAATTTTTCTAAATGTTTTGGACATTTCTCAAGTTAAGATGACAGCAGAAGTGATTTTTGGCCACCATGAAATGGCTAGTATTTTTTTTCAGAACTTTAGGTTATGATTACATATGACGACAGATTTAACACACCACGCTTGATGAGCCCAGAAGTCAAGGACATGCTTCTCTTAACCCTTTTACCTTCAAATTCGCTCTAGAAAATTAAAATTTTGTAACAGTAAAAGTCCAATTGCAGACCAGAACACTTGTTGAAAATTACTACCGGAATGACTGGCTCAATTATCGAGTCATTCGTGGTAAATTTTCAAATATAGTCCTCTCTTGGCCTGCAAATGGGCATTCAATAATCACATATTTTGATTTTCCTGACCAAATCTGACCTGTTGAAGTATTAAGCCGCCATACACTCATGTTAACAACTACCGGCTGATTCAGAGCTCTATGGACTGAGCACGCTCATGTTAACAACTACCGGCTGATTCAGTGCTCTATGGACTGAGCACGCTCATGTTAACAACTACCGGCTGATTCAGTGCTCTATGGACTGAGCACACTCATGTTAACAACTACCGGCTGATTCAGAGCTCTATGGACTGAACACGCTCATGTTAACAACTACCAGCTGATTCAGTGCTCTATGGACTGAGCACGCTCATGTTAACAACTACCAGCTGATTCAGAGCTCTATGCACTGAGCACGCTCATGTTAACAACTACCGGATGATTCAGTGCTCTATGGACTAAGCACGCTCATGTTAACAACTACCGGCTGATTCAGAGCTCTATGGACTGAGCACGCTCATGTTAACAACTACCAGCTGATTCAGAGCTCTATGGACTGAGCACGCTCATGTTAACAACTACCGGCTGATTCAGAGCTCTATGGACTGAACACGCTCATGTTAACAACTACCAGCTGGTTCAGTGCTCTATGGACTGAGCACGCTCATGTTAACAACTACCGGCTGATTCAGAGCTCTATGGACTGAGCACGCTCATGTTAACAACTACCGGCTGATTCAGTGCTCTATGGACTGAGCACGCTCATGTTAACAACTACCGGCTGATTCAGTGCTCTATGGACTGAGCACGCTCATGTTAACAACTACCGGCTGATTCAGTGCTCTATGGACTGAGCACGCTCATGTTAACAACTACCAGCTGATTCAGAGCTCTATGGACTGAGCACGCTCATGTTAACAACTACCGGCTGATTCAGAGCTCTATGGACTGAGCACTCATGTTAACAACTACCGGCTGATTCAGTGCTCTATGGACTGAGCACGCTCATGTTAACAACTACCGGCTGATTCAGAGCTCTATGGACTGAGCACGCTCATGTTAACAACTACCGGCTGATTCAGAGCTCTATGGACTGAACACGCTCATGTTAACAACTACCGGCTGATTCAGAGCTCTATGGACTGAACACGCTCATGTTAACAACTACCGGCTGATTCAGAGCTCTATGGACTGAGCACGCTCATGTTAACAACTACCGGCTGATTCAGAGCTCTATGGACTGAGCACGCTCATGTTAACAACTACCGGCTGATTCAGAGCTCTATGGACTGAGCACGCTCATGTTAACAACTACCGGCTGATTCAGAGCTCTATGGACTGAGCACGCTCATGTTAACAACTACCGGATGATTCAGAGCTCTATGGACTGAGCACGCTCATGTTAACAACTACCGGCTGATTCAGAGCTCTATGGACTGAGTACATCCTATAACTTAATCCACCAAGACTTGTTAGGCAGATCTTGTTTAAACTTTTAAAACCTCGACTCACAATTTAGCGAAAACTAAACTTTATTGATAGCACTATGTTACTGATCCGTTTCTTTTAGTATGATAGTACAGCTTTAAATAAAAATTAATTTAATCTAAAAAAAAAAAAAAAATTAAATGAGGGAATATTAAAACACATTTACAAACTGTGCAACACATTCTGTGAAGGCAGTACAGGAGTGATGGTCAATGTTTAGACATGTTTTTTGAATGCCAGCGAATACACTCGCCCACAAAGAATTAGATTTCTCAGTACTGGGTGAGGATAAGCCAACTTGTTGGGTGATTTGCGATCAGACATAAAAATACATAATCTGGGACACCGAAAGAATGAAAAGGGACCTAAATGAGAATAGTATGTATAGAAGACACAGTGGAGAGGTTGAAGACAACTGAGGGTAGCTAATCCATAACCCTCATATCAGCCAAAAACGGACTCTGTAGTGGTCTTGAGAAATGCCCATTTGCAGACCAAGAGAAGACGATTTTTGAAAATTTATCACTGGAATGACTGGCTCGAATAACCGAGCCAGTTATTCCGGTGATAAATTTTCAAAAAATATCTCTTGGTTGGCAAATGGACATTTTTTATGAGAAAATTAGTTTTGTTGAAAAAGATTTAACGGTTCAAGGGTTAGAAGAATGGTAGGTCAACAAATAGCTGATGTGCACGAGGTCGGTGTCATGTAGCACAGTAAATCCCAGAAATAATACCTCTATAGCTAGGACAGGATCCCGTTCTTACATCACCCGTCAGAATCAGCAGACAAACATATCATGCACAAATGAACACCACAGTACCTTTTGGTGTTCGATAAATGACTGTGGGAGACATCGGTCCATATCCTTTGCTGTTACGAGCCTGAACTTTGAAGTAATATGTGGTGTCCGGTGTAAGGTCTTTGATTTTTAACGAGAGCTCATCGCCCAGAACGCCCTCCACGACCCAACTTGTGTCCAGCTGGCTTTGGTCAGTAGTATAAAACACAAGGTAACCTGAAAATAACAAAACAGATATTTAGTGTAAATGTTTCCAAAATAAAATAAATTGAATATTTTGTACTTAATTTAACATTTTAACCCTTGAATTTGTTCAAGAAAATTTCAATTTTCTCATAGAAAATGTCCATTTGCAGACCAAGAAGACTATTTTTGAAAATTTACCACTGGAATGACTGGCTCAGTTACCGAGCCAGTCATTTCAGTGGTAAATTTTCAAAAATAGTCTTTTGGTCTGCAAATGGACATTTCTCAAGACCCCTGCAGAAGCTGTTTTTGGCTGATATGAGGGTTAGGGTTACGGCTAATCAAATTAATTCCATAATATTGAATGGAACATTTCTTACACCGTGTTTGAAATTGTACTCACCAAAATGTCCATGTTTCGGAATCATGTTAACTTATTTATAAGCTCTCCTGTATTGTGCATAATTTGCTATGTGATTTATGATATTAATACCAATTTTGGGTGGGTGGGTGGCTCCGGGAAACTGAGTAATTGCAAGAAATAATTCTGTCATTTGGTACTTATTGTGCATCTGCTTAAAACTGTTCTGACAAATTAGATGCACCACCTACACGCATCACATCACGGTTGCAGTACATAAACGAGCAGCTAAGGAGGAGTAGCATTTTGACCATATCCGGTAAATTTTTAATAAAATCTGAGATTTTCACCCACAAAATTGATCAATTAAAATTCTGAAAAAAAATGTCTGGAGGGTACCAGCTTAGGATCTTTCCAGCCAAATTTGGTTGAAATTTGTCAAACAGTTAAGAAGACACAATTTGAAGGATGTATGGACAGACGGACAGATGACAGACGGATGACCGCCATGGCATAAGCTCACTTGGCCTTTCAGGCCAGGTGAGCTAATAATGACAATTGTCTAGAATTCTAACTGTATCACTTGGCGCTGTCAGAGTTACATATACACAGCTGACATGGTCAACAAGATGCTCATGCTATTTGGATCGTGAAGTCGAACCATTCCCTTTCTTTGCTTATGGGTGGACAAAGATGATGCCTATGTCTCACTTTCTATTTCAAAGGTGGGGTAGGAACACTAGAAGTAGACAGACATTACATACCTGTAATCTGTCCATTAGGTTTCTCTGGGGGCTGCCAGTGTAGGGCCACAGCAGTGACGTCATCTTCAACTGGTACCGGCGTCAAATCACCAGGTACAGACCCAGGAGCTGGAAGAAATAAGGCATTAAGAGACATATAGGCATGATACGATAATGTTAACACACAAATATCAAAATGCTCACTGCTACAGGATACAGCAGTTATTAAATGTATGAAAAGTACCAAATATGAAAATTTGAAAAAAATTTCCATATAAATGCGTAAAACAATTTGTGATTGTGTATTATACTTTTGACAAAAACCTTGTTCTACCACTCAATCTTACAGTATATCAGACAAAGGGTTCACAACTTACCCGATTCAAATGTTGTGTTGATAACGCTTAAACTCCATGTGCTTTGTCGTCGTCCCTTGATAACCTTCACTGAGAAATCATATTGCATATTCGGCTTCAGATCATCAATATGAGCATTCAAATCTGTACTGTTCAAAACCCGGTAGCGGCTGTTCTTATTCGGAACTGATGTGTAGCGGACTGTATAATAGCGATTATCCGTGATTCGCTGACTCCGCCCGAGTGAGGTGTCTGTCCATGTTAAGATGATAGTTTTAGCAGATAGGACGATCGCTTTAAGGCCCATTGGTGGAATCATGGGAGTGGCGGGCTCTGGTGCTGAAAATGGAACAAAAATTAAAAATCCTTCAATCATTCAACTGACAAATAAATAAATAGGTTTGGTAAGCTGGTATGTCGTAACAAAGCCAGCCAAAGACGCCTTCTACAGTGCTCTTGAAATATGTCCATAATTTGCAGTTCAAGCGAAGACTATTTTTTTAATTTACCAATGGAATAATTGGCTCGATAACAGACCCAGTCATTAGTGGTAAATTTCCAAATATAGTCTTCGTTGGTCTGCAAATGGACATTTTATATAAGAATATTGAAATGAACAAATTTGAGTGTTAACTCTTAGCACACTGATGTCAATATTCTATCTTTTATAATAGCAAAGAAACTATTGTACATTTTTCAACAATTTTGGTGGAAGATGTTGCTGTCTACGACAGCACCATCTTCCACCAAATTTGTTAAAAACAAATAAACACCAGTTCATCTTTTATTTTAATTTGAAAATCTAAAATTTTGACATCAGAGTGGTAAGGGTTATACTAACTTGCTTCTTCCGTTGTAAAGGCAGTCTCCATGATCGGTCGTCCACGGCCCAGTTTGTTGTAGGCTCTGATGCTAATGATATATTCCGATGCAGCACCTAAAATAATCAAATAACAACAATCAAAATAAAAGACCCATGCTGGTCACATGTCCCAAGCTGTTATCAATCAGAATAAAGGAACCGTGCTGGTCACATGTCCCAAGCTGTTATCAATCAGAATAAAGGAACCGTGCTGGTCACATGTCTGGTCATGTCCCAAGCTGTTATCAATCAGAATAAAGGACCCGTGCTGGTCACATGTCCCAAGCTGTTATCAATCAGAATAAAGAACCCGTGTAGGTCACATGTCCCAAGCTGTTATCAATCATAAAACTAAATATTGATCAATTTTAAGGTCGTATCACATTTGAGGTCTTCTATTTATGGTTTCTAAACTACCGCAAATCACTTATTAGTAACCACATCATTAACCATTAACACTGTAATGTCAGAATTTTAAATATTCAAATGAAATTAAAAGATGAACTGGGGTACATTTTTCAACAAATTTGGTGGAAGATGGTGCTGTCGAAGATAGCAACATCATCCACTAAAATTGTTGAAAAATGTACATCAGTTTCTTTGCTATTGACAGGGTAAAAGATAGAATATTGACATCAGAGTGGTAACGTTTAATAGAAATTGCATATCAATTTTCGATGTTGAGCCATTTTAATTTCTTATCAGTTTTAAAACATCAACTGTATCTAATAGAAGTCACCTCAGTTTGTGTAAAGAAGAGTTTTATGGTGAGGATTCTAACGCGTACTACCTGGAAGTATTTGTTTAATTTGGTGAGCTGAGGCTATTCAGATAGGTACTGGAGGCTACCCTCCTCCTATTTACGTGGATTGCGTAAGTATCTATCCGGGTACGACTATTGGTGTTTTTCACACTACTTGAGTAACGAAAGAGGGATGACAAATTTGTCCATAATAGCGGAAGAGGATTCATCACATGATTTATATTTTTCTCGATGACATTTTATGCCAAAATTAGGATTAATATTGATGTATCCACAGAAAAGGCTCTGGAAACCTGAACAAAAATACTGATACAAGAATGTACAAGTCTAATAATGGGCTTTTAAAAAAAATTTACCACTAGAATGACTGGATCAATTATCAAGCCAGCTAGCTATTCCAGTGGGAAATTTTCAAAAATCCTGCAAATGAACATTTCTCATGAGAATTGTTGCATGTTTTGACTGAATTGACCACTAACACTTAAAGAATGACCAATTTTTGTCTCCAAGAGGCAGGTGCTGTCTTAATCAGGTTTGACTTATCTGACTCTTAGAGTTTTTAACAAACAATGGTTCGTACGTAGGTTCTCAATCGTGTAGTACAGTTGCTTAGCATCCAGCTGTTTCTCATACACATCTGGAATGCCGACACCATAGCCCAGGATGTACCCTCTCACCATCACACCAGTGTCCTCCGGTGGTGCCCAGCTCACGATAACAGAGTTGCTCATAGGAATAACACGTAATTTTGTCGGCTGGCCAGGGACACGAGTTTCTAAGAATACAATAGTATAAACGTACATAAAATATTTTTTAAATACTTTTAGATTTAATTATTTTACATAGATAGATATACATGAATGCAGCCAAGGCCAATATGTATACAGCATCTGATGGCTACATAATGCCCAAAAAACACACATGCACACGTACACACATGCAAACACAGTGATAAGTAGAGGCATACATCGATAAAGGCAAACACCTACAGCAAATCTGTTCTCTAGAACATAGGTCCATGACCGACTTCTACATAACAGTTTTTGACACACAAATACCGGCATGGGAAGCTATTCACAAACTGTACTGAAGTACACTAGCATATATAACTACGGAAAGTGTGCAATGTAGCATTTTGATTGGTCTATGACAGGCATAAGTTACCACTCTTCATTAATACAGCCCGGGTATCATGTTGCCCAATTAAGGTATTTTTAGTCATCCAGGATGAAATATTTTTTTACAAATTTTATTCACGTATCAAATTTGACACACTACACAGGAAAGCAAATTCTTGACATCTTTTAACCCTCGAATTTATTCAGAAAAATTTCTGTTTTCTCATAGAAAATGTCCATTTGCAGACCAAGAAGTCTATTTTTGAAAGTTTACCACTGGAATGATTGGCTCTGTTATCGAATAGTCTTCTTTTGGTCTACAAATGGACATTTCTCAAGACCACTGCAGAAGCCGTTTTTGGCTGATATAAATGTTAAAGGGTTAAGGGGAGATAACTGGGGTCAGTATGGATAGACTTTACTGAAGAATGATCTAAAGTGAGATCTTAAGATCTGTTGTTGCCGTCTCAAACTTGATGAGAAACCAAGCAATAGTTCAGCAGCAAATATGGATACATGGATGACCACACTTACAAAAAGCAACAAAACCTTTCTGATGCAAGAACCTCTTCTGAAACTAATTTGACTTGGTGCTGTTGCTGCTATCCAGTCAAATTTGTTTCAAATTATTCAATAACTTTCCTATATATTTGTCTTAAAATTGAGACTGGAGTTAACCCGCTAACCCTAAAAGTTGTTCAAGAAAATTTCAATTTTCTCATAGAAAATGTCTATTTGCAGACCAAGAGAAGACTATTATTGAAAATTTACCACTGGAATGACTTCTTTTGGTCTGCAAATTGACATTTCTCAAGACCACTGCAGAATCCGTATTTGGCTGATATGAGAATTAAATGGTTAAAGGTTTAAACACATTGTTAGTGATTAAATGAATAAATGGACACAAAAAACCCCAAAGCTTTGATTAGATCACAATACTTACCATCCAAATCATCCTGTAAGGTTTTCGCATAAAACCATTCTGTAACCGGTCCACTTCCGTTTACCGTGAGTGCTGCGAGTCTGACCATATACTCTGCATGCCTATGTAGGTCCGTTAGAGCAAACGTCCGTCGATTGCCATCTGTTGTTACTGTCAAGCCTCGTCGATTCCCTCGCTTCTTATGCCGTATCTTATAGCCAGTGATCACACCATTTCGTGCGTCCTTCGGTGGCGGCTCCCAGCGCACGATTATACTCTGCGGATAAAACAATCAATTGTAACATTAATTTTAATTAAAAGTTTGTCACGAAAGTGTATGAATTTATAATGATGAATTTACAATTTAATTAACATTCAGTTGAATATTTAGAAACGGATTTGACTGGGAGCTGGTGAAAATATAGACAAGCTTTCCTGTTTAGAGCTGGAAATGGGCGGGTTATTGTAAAAATAATCTGTCATACATGTACTTCACTAAAATGTATTAACCCTTTCACCGATGAATTCCCTATATCTCATTTTAAAGGCAGCCATACAAGAAAACTGTTGAATATTTTGAAATTAATTTGACTGACTTTCAGCCAAATTAATTTCAAACTATTCAACAGAATAAGCTTTAAATATACTCTTTCATGGATTTGTTGGTGAAAGGGTTAAATACTAATTACGCTATAATCTAGGTAAAAATGCATCAATCACTGACTCGTCATGTACAGTGTTGTTAGCCATGTATCATTCAGACGATTAGAGCATATCTATTTCAAAACCACCATACACGTAAGCTGCTGAATATTTTGAAACTAATTTGACTGGCAACTGTTACTGCTTTTGAAAACCTTGTATCACCTCACTACCAACAAGCCTGTATGAGCCAGGCCATAATAGCTAATTGGGACAGCATACTTACCGTTGTGCTGGACACTTCTAAGGTGACATTTTGTGGTCTGTCCGTCGGTCGGTCTGAATACGTTCTCTCGGCGATCTCCTCAGTGCTAACTCCCGCTCCATTCTGATTGTGTGCAAGAATGCGAAAACTGTACTCTGTAAAGGGCTGATAAAAAATAACAATACAAACTTGTAATGTCTAAAAATGTGACACCCAAACATATTCACTTAAGAAAGCCATGCGAACAGCCTAGACTTGAAACTAGCCCTAAGCCGCTGAATGGCACACTAGCCAGCAATATCAGTGAGAATAAATTCTGTCAGCCTTTTTTTGAAGTAATCCGAAAGCTTTATAAAACATTACTGTTGAAGCAGTATTTTACTTTTATGGTTGCGGTATCGGGGAGCCATTATTTGGGATTCTCTTGTTCTCACTGATGGGAAATACTTAATAATAAAACTATCTCCGTAGTCATTCTACGCTTAGCTTCCAAGGTCATGGTGGTTTTGAAGGAAATGGGAACTTTTATAGATTTCCTCTCGTTTTCCTGCTTCATGTTAACTTCAATGAGTCAGTTCTATCCTTTAGCTGGCAGGTTTTGTAAGTACTAAATTATGTAATTATGATCTGGTATTATTCAGTTCTTTTTGCATGAGAACTGATGTAATTTTAAAAGCTGTATTGCTGCAAGCTGTTGTTGCATAAGTCAGTGAGGCATTGATTCCAAAATAGTGAAGTCTACACACAAATACAGTACACAACTCAGAAATAACTTAACATTTTTCCACAAAAAAACCTCCAGAAACATATTAGTTAGTACAATTTCAAAAACCACGTAAGAAATTTCCTGCTGACTATTTTGAACATAATTGGATTGGAAGACATTGCTGCCTAAGGAAGGAAGACACTTCCAATCCAATTACGTTCAAAATAATCAACAGTACGTTTTATTTCGATTTGGAAACAGGTCGAGTTATCGAGCAGCAAATTGCTACTAGCTTCTGGCTTATCTTACATCCTGAGAAGTAACTATTACTTACCCGGAGGTTATTCAGTATATGCGATGTCTCATCAGCCATCAAGGAATGCTCATTGGTCTCACCCACTTCATAATGAATGAGTTCATACTGGATTATCTCCCCATTAGGATTTTCTGGCATTGCCCAGTTCACGCCTATAGATGTTGATGAGAGTGGTGTAGCATTGAGATTCATCACAGCACTCGGCACAAATACTGGCAACACATAATATACAGGGATAGAAATTAACCACTCATCCCATGATCCGTAGACCGGTTTTGCATATGGATCAGTACTGGATGGATCACTGCTTTAAAGCGATGCTAATCTCATCTCAAATGTTGTATTGCACAGATAGAATATGGTTTATAGATTCCATATCATTCATATCCTGTCAGATTCCTTGATCTGTATCGCAATTATTTGTTTTGTAATATCGAGTAAATGTTGAACAGTGATCGACACCATTTTGTCTCCTCAAGCTATTGTGTGTGATGTCATGTAAGCTCCAATGCATCACATTCTTTATTATGTAATGCTCATCCCATTGAACCTTTTGAAACTAGTTTGACTGGAAGTTGTTGCTGCCTATGGCAGCAACAACTTCCAATCAAATTGGTTTCAAAATATTCAACAGCTTACCTGTAGGATTGCATTTATACCACATTGCCAAACTATAGCTGGAGCCTCTATGACTGAGCGTATATACCGAGGCAGACACACTAGGGTTTTTCTGATTGGTTGAAATGTAAATCATGACAGCCATCATAGGGTGTAGAAATGTACCAACATTTAACTACTAAATCCTGAATATCTTTCCTTAGCGGCGTGATACAAAGCTTAAAATTACCTGGATAGTTTATACCCGGCGTGTTAGATCACCTGAATAGCTATCAAGAGATGGGATTAGTTATCCTTTAACACAGTAACTTATCTGGCTGGGTCGTGGCATTTCAGTGGTCCAGTAGTTATAAGCCACAATCCAAACATGATTCACTGCTTACTTCATTAAGCAGCAGCTGGTCAAATCTTTTGTGTTTTAACCCTTTAATTGGCCTCTACACTGATCTTGAGAAATGTCCATTTGTAGGCCAATACAACTATTTTTGAAAATGTACCACTAGAACTACTGGCTCAATAAATGAGCTGGTCATTCCAATGTTAAATTTTCAGTCTTCTCTTAGCTGACACATGGACAAGTACCCATTTTGACTTCCTGATAATGAAATGATTAATTATCCTAATACTATGGTGTAAATGATGCATTCAGAACATTTGATTAATTTTATTTTGTGTGCAGTACTACTGTACGGATCAGTACAAAATTCCAGGGACCTGTGAGGTTTCTGGTGTACCGATCCGTATTGATCACCATTAAAAAATTTTAATTTCTAACCCTGAATATATAGATCCAAAATAGACAATGGCAGAGACGGAGACAGATAATTTAACATAAAGCTCTCAGCTGTTTTCATTCAAGAACCTCAGCAACTGGCTGGGGGGGGGGGGGGGGGGGGGGGGGGGGGGGGGTGGGGGTGGGTGGGGGGGGGGGTGACTTCCAATTTACTGTAAACTGAATGACTTGGCAGTAATATGCTAATTTCAAGGGCTGGTCAATACTGGTAGAGAGGTGATGCAACACCAGCTTTTGATCCCAGATCCATTCAATCAATTCTACAACCCCTGCTTTTGATCCCAGATCCATTCAATCAATTCTACAACCCCTGCTTTTGATCCCAGATCTATTCAATCAATTCTACAACACCAGCTTTTGATCCCAGATTCATTCAATAAAATTCTACAACACCTTTTGATCCCAGATCCATTCGATCAATTCTACAAGCAATAATAATGATTTAATAACAGTTAAAGCTATCGTAAGCTGATAAGGGCACCAAATAAGGCTAAGAAAATGCTCAGTGTTCTGCACATTATTTTGAGAACAGTTGCCGGACAGTTGTTGCCACTATAGACAGTAGTGATTTTCAGTCTAAAGATAATTAGCCTAGCACGCTGCCAACTATCGACTCGAAGCGGCAGGCAAGTAGGCAGGCAGGCAGACACAGACCCTTATGGGGTAATTACTAATAGCACCAATCACCTTCTGGGTCGGTTTTCAGGCGAAGGACAGCAGGATTGTTACTCGGGCCGATTTCATTGTATGCCGTGACAAGGAACTCATATTCCGTGTTCTGCTTCAAATGCTGAATATTTGCTTCCTCTGTTGTTGTGTTAATGGTCCTCTCTCTATGTAAACACACAAGAACAGACAATTATGGGTTATTAACTGTCTGGCTGCTGAGTTTTTGCAGACAACATATTCTAAGGGTTATATCTCTGGACCTGCTAAATATTTTGTATACAATTTGACTGAAAGTTGTTGGTGGCTAAGCCACCAACAACTTTCAGTCAAATTGTTTTCAAAATCTTCAGCCAGTCCGGAGTTTTTGCTCAATGACAATATTGTCTGGTGATTTGTAGCAGCGAGACAGTTAGTCTAGGTTTACAGCTATGATTCCATTAACGCGTATCCGAATGAGTGATTCCATTTGCACATATGCGTATCCGAAAGGAGGGAATTCTAGGCAAATTAAAGACTCCTACCACCACTACAACTACGACCACCACCACTACTACTACCACTACCAGTATTGGGAGGGGTGGAGGCAATCACTGTTATAAACATACCTTCTATGTCTTCACATTGTAGTAGTTTAACAATAGGCCTACTATTCCATATGTTAATTTGAAGGTCATGTTTTTGTGGTCAGGATGGCTGGCATCAAAATGTTCTGCCTCGTACATTCCATTACTATGAATTTATCTTTCATTTTCGTTACACATGTACAGAATAATCACATGTGGATTTGGGAAAAGGCCATGAATGACGCAATAGGATTCGGATAGGATATGCATACATATACGGACATATGGAATCATACTATTTATTTGTAATTATAGCGAAAAAATTTCAGATACGGATACGCGTTATGTAAACCCTAGCTTTAAGCAAATGCAATTCAATTTTCAAAAGCTCTTGACTTGTTGAATATTTTGAAAACCATTCGACTGAAAGTTGTTCGCGGCTTAGCCACCAACAACTTTCAGTCCAATTGTTTTCAAAATATTTATCAGGTTCAGAGATATAACCTTTGGAATATGTCGTCTGCAAAAACTCAGATGGTTACTAGAGGTTTAAATACAATTTGAAGAAAATGGTCTCTAAAGGCAGGTAGGTGGTCTTTATAGCAGGTTATTCCCCACCACCACACAATCCATTTAACACATACACATCTGGCTGAATCACAGAGTTAGCAGCAGGGGTAGGGTGAGCTGGAGTTGATTTAGAAAATAATTTGACTGAAAGTCATTGCTGCCTTAGGCAGCAACAACTTTCAATCAAATGCATTTCAAATATTTTTAAGAGCATAGATGTCAGAGCACATAATACATATCTTAAATATTTCGCCAGTATTGGAAAGGTTAATCTGTTAATTGGAATTTAATATCTAGCTTGGCAATAAAATTTGACATGGTGATAAATCAATGGACAGTGGGAACAAACCATTATTTGCCCTATGAAAGTGAGACTGCAAATATTTAAGGAGTGAATAACTCTGACATTTGACGTCCTATCAGTTTTAATTTTCACAACACAGATATTAGATGCCGTCATTAACATTGTGACCAAGTTTGGTGTCAATCCATCAAGAAATAACAAAATGAGCCGCCATTGTTGGTGACGGACAAACAGATGGATGGACGGACATACAGAAGACGGATGGGGTTATCGCTATACGACAGCTGACTGACAAGTAAGCGGAGCTAAGAAAACCAATTTCGGCTTCAAAATACATCAAATAAAAAAATTGAATATGGCAGTCAAACACGCTAAAATTTGATTGGTCCACGGCGGCCATGTTTTTTACCTATCATCTTCCCATGAACAAACTTTAATGGCCCTTAGTTCATAATCATATCCCCAAAATTTCAGCCCGATCCGCTCAGCGGATCTGCAGAATAAGTCGTTTTCACGAAAACTAGGTCATCCAAGATGGCCGCTGAACCATTTGGCCAATCAAGTTCCTTCGAACAAACTTGGTTCAGCTCTTGCCCTATATGATATTTCGTGAGTTTTGAATCAATCCACCAAGCAGTTTCGGAGAAGATTTTTAAAGCCATTTCCTAAAATCGGCCAAAATCCAAGATGGCCACCGGCCAAATCAGCCGATCGGCTTTGTTTGAACAAACTTAGATCCCTATGCCCTAAGGATACTTCCTGCCAAATATAATTGAAATCGGCCCAGGGGTTATTGAGAAGTCGTTTAAAGGAAAAAGTTGACGGACGGACGGACGGACACCGGACAGACGGTCGCCATGGCATAAGCTCACTTGGCCATTCTGACCAGGTGAGCTAAAAACGGATTCTGCAGTGGTCTTGAGAAGGGTCTAATTTCAGACCAAGAAAAAACTATTTTTGAAAATTTACCATTTAAAAAAAAATAGTCTTCTCTTGGTTTGCAAATGGACATTTTCTATGAGAAAAAATTTTCTTGAACAAATTCGAGGGTTAAAGTGTTTAAATCAATCTACCTGTTTGATCCCTTCTCCTTCCATGTGATGGTATACTGCTCAATCTCGTACCCGGCTGTTCTTTGTGGCGGCTTCCATGACAATGTCACAAACCTCGTGGACACGATCACCGCTACCAGATCACGTGCTTTCGATGGTAGATGATCTTGGTTGTAGTACGTGACAGTACCTGTACCGGGAAGTCGACGACTAGTAAATATGCCGCCGTTAGAAAGAGGGGTGTCTGTGTTGTTGTGCATGAATGTGTGACGAAGCCGAAATTGTGATTGTGTGAAGGAAGAATTTTGTGTCAGTACCGTGAGTAAGGTTGTTTTTTAAAATCAATTTGGAAGAACAATTAATAAAATAAAACATTAATATTTTTGGGAGTAGTCAAACAAATATTGATGATTTAATTTTATATTAAATTAGAAAATCAAAATTCAAAATTTATGGAAAAAAATGTGTATTCGCCCGAAAAGAATATTTTTAAACATTGACACACGATGCCACAAATGTTCATTTTGTTAAAAAAGAATTTCAAATGTGATTTAAAGATGATATAAAATGATGATGAGGGGGATACATGTAGGTGGAGGACGTGATGAAAAAGGAAGGAAGAAAAAACAAGAAAAGCCAAACTTAATGCAATACAAGCGAGCGCAGACCACCACAGTACTACAGGCAGAATTCAATCAGCATGGAAATCGTTTAACGTTTTCACTGACAAATTCCTTATATCTCATTTTCGAGGAAGCCGTACAGGAAAAACTATTGAATGTTTTGAAATTAATTTGACTGGAAGCTGTTGCTGCCTAAGGCAGCAACGGTTTCCAGTTAAATTAACTTCAAAATATTCAACAGAATAAGTTTTATGTTGTAAAGAATGTTTTTTCCCGGATTTGTCGGTGAAAGAGTTAACTACACAAGACAATATCTAATACTGTACAGCACCACTATATATACTGTAAACCATTAATGCACTGAACAAGCCTTAACTTAGAATTTGTTTGCAGCAAAATTTTTTATATTTTTTAAAATATCAACAGAGTGAAGTTAAATATCTTCTCTATCAGAAGAAAAGGAATGTTCATTTGCAGGCCAAGAGAACAGTACTTTTTGTAATTTTATCACTGGAATGGCTGACTCGATAACTCGAGTGAGAAATTAAAAAAAAATAGTCTTCTCTCGGCTTGCAACTGGACAGTCAATAAAAAAATATTTATATTTTCTTGTCCAAATTTGGTCATTAAGGGGAAATGTCTAATACGGTCATGCATCAATGGTTTACAATAAACTCTCACCCAGACATCTAATATATTACATGTATATGTATACTAAACAACTATAGGTAAATAGCACTTAAAGCTGAACTGTCATGCTAATCCATACCAGCATCAGTGTTATTAATAATTTACCACCATTAAGAAAGTTTTAATAGCTTAACTCGCTGGTCAAGCCGGCCAAAACAGGCCAGGCCCTCTGTGTTGGTCCTGAGATATGCCAAAGGAGGATTTTTTATGGTTTAGCAATAGATGGTCTGGTGTGATAACAAAACAAGTCACCGCTGCTGTGGTCTTGACGAATGCCCATTTGCAGACCAAGGGAAGAATATTTTTGAGAACTTATCACTGGAATGATCAAGTCAGTAATTTCAGTGATAAGTCTAACAAAATAATCTTTTCCTCTTGGTCTGTAAATTGAAATTTTCTGCGAGGAAATTGAAATTTGTTCAACAAAATCGGGCTAATAAAGGGTTAATAGAGCTATAGATTGAAAATGGTAATTTATTGATAGTCAGTATATGTGAATGCTAGAGGGTAACACTGACACTTTTAGCATGGCCATTCAACTTTAACCATCTCAATCACAAATTTGTGACAAAATAAATTCTTTATGAATCAAAGCGTATTCTGTTAAATATTTTGAGATTAATATGACTGGAATCCATTGTTGCTTAAAACAGAAATGCCTTCCAGTCATATTAATCTCAAAATATTCAATGTTAGCTTTCCTGTATATTACTGAGTTAGAGGGAATTTATCGGTGAAAGGCTTAAATAAGTACACTGCAATAATAAAGGTAACGTCCACCACAATGCGTCGATCAACATGATAAGTAACTGCATGTCATCAAATTAACCAGAATACATTTATAACCACTTATTACAGGAAACAAGGCAAGTGTGTAACTACAAATATCCGTAGCAATAACGAATACCAGATCAATCAGATATTGGTAGACCCTCACACCTTTGTAAACAGTTTTTTGATTGTTCAGATTTTTTCAGATTTCCATATTTTTTGGAGCATGCACAAAGTTGTGGAATCTTAGCGTGTGATCATACCTTTTGTTGTGTAAACTTTGAACAAAATCCAAAATATACATAGATTTAGAATTTGATCCGGAAGTCCTCTTGTACAGCAAGTTCCTTCATTATATTAAAACTTGGCTCAAATTGGATGTGGTTTTTGAGACACAGACAAACAGACTAGGACCAGAATGCAAACCCATTTTACGGGTCATGGGTAACCAGTACTGGTCACGGGATACCAAGATTAACAAATCCAACCAAACAATTTATCTAGCGGAAACAAAATTTTGACAAACTAATTTTACGGCAATATGAATGATCTTTTCATAGATAATGTATGTAGCAAATTTAACACAAATCTGTGTGTATCTTTTGTCGCTATTCTTGGTCATACATCTAAAGATTTAAGTGTTATACATGCGAGAAATGTCTAAACATGCTCTTTAACCCTAGAATTTGTTTTTAAAATTTCTGTCCATTTACAGACCAAGAGAAGTCTATCTTTGAAAATTTACCACTGGAATGACTGGCTCGGGAATGACTGGCTCGGTTATCGAGCCAGTCATTCCAGTGGTAAATTTTCAAAAATAGTCTTCTTTTGGTCTACAAATGGACATTTCCCAAGAC
This sequence comes from Chaetoderma sp. LZ-2023a, assembly GCA_034401795.1. Classification (NCBI taxonomy): domain Eukaryota; kingdom Metazoa; phylum Mollusca; class Caudofoveata; order Chaetodermatida; family Chaetodermatidae; genus Chaetoderma; species Chaetoderma sp. LZ-2023a. Next base: position 5,355,313 of record CM067363.1, read on the forward strand.
CACTGCAGAAGCCGTTTTTGGCTGATATGAGGGTTAAAGGGGTAAGCATTTATAAAATTTGTTCAATCTTCTCATAAAAAATTTTTGATATGTAGAACAAGCGAAAACTATTTTTGAAAATTTATAACTGATTCATTAGCATGAGATAGCCAGTCATTCCAGATCTAAATTTTCAATAATTCTCTTCTCTTTTCTTGTTCTGTAAATGGATATTTCTCAAGACCACTGCAGAAGCCAATTTGGCCAAATTGAGTGTTAAAGGGTTAATCCATTTGGTTGAAATCTTAAAGAACCACCCTAATGTGGCACCGAAGACAGGTGGTCACTATAACAGGTATAACTGTCTATATAATAATCTATCTAGTACTAGGCATTGCTTGACCTGGTGAAATACTGTTTATAGACTAGTTAATGTGATATTACAGTGAGAAGAAGCCTCTAAGTATATTTCTATGTTCTTACAGAGTGACTAAGATCTAGATGGAAGATGGCCAGGATGAGTGACTAAGAATGTTTTCATATCTTCTCAAGTGTGTTTATATTGTGATAAATATTGATTCACATATTAAGTACTATCAGCCTACAATACAGTTCAGAATACAGTTACTATCTTTACAAAACAAAGACAGACATTTCTGAGAATACTTTTGAAAAAGACTAACCCCTAATCGGCCAGCCAAAATGTCTTCTGCAATGGTCTTATGAAATGTTCATTTACCGGCCAAGAGAAGACTGTTTTTGAAAATTTACTTCTTGAATAACTGGGTCGGTAATAGAAATGGATATTTTCTATGAGAAAATTTAATTTCTGACTAAATCTGAGGATTAACCATTACTACTCTGAAGTCAAGATTTAAAATTTTTAAATTAAAGTAAAAGATGAACTGGTGTTGAAGAAGTTTTCAACAAATTTGGTAGAAGATGGTGCTGTCATAGACAGCAACATCTTCCACCAAAATTGTTGAAAAATGTACGATAGTTTCCTTGCTATTGACACTGTAAAAGATAGAATATTGACATCAGAGAGGTAAGGGTTAGGTACCACAATACCTATGCCCTTGCATGATTCTGCTTACAGATTGTTAGACGGTGGTTAGACTGGGGAGTTACAATATTCAGGACGCTTTATGTTCACTGTGGCAGCTAACATTATTATTATACCCATGATCTTTTCAAAGAAAAGCGTGGCTTATGACATCCCACATGTGTGTGTGTGTGCATGCGTGCGTGCATGCGTGGGTGTCTGTCTGTGCAGGAATCGGTGGTAACGTATCTCTTCCGGGACGGTTGGATGGAATTCAACCAAATTAGGCATGCGAGTTTGGTATCATTGTGGAGTGTTAAGAGGACATTTACATTTGGCTCTGGGGGAGGGGGAGGGGGAGGGGGGGGGGGGGGGGGGGGAGGGTTTAAAATGCAAAATTTTAACGTTCTGAAATTGATTGTAAAGCATCCATATGACTGTGGAATGCAAGAGGACATCTACATCTGGCTCCGTCCCAGGGTGTTAGGATTAGGGTCACAAGGTCAAGTAATTGCAATGCAACTTCTCAGAAACCACTACATTTGGAATGTAAGTTACCCATATGACTGTGCAGTGGAAGATGAAATGTACATTTGGCTCCGTCCCGGGGGGGGTGTGATGAATCAAAGTGGAGAACTCAGGGATTTGGGATGACGCCTCATGAACCAAGCAATCTAGATATAAGTTTAACATGCAGAACATAATAATAAAGTTGATGTTTGGGGCCCTTATGTATTTAGAAATGTTTATTTATTTAAATAGAAAACATGCACGTTTGTGTCACTATATAGAAATTCTTTTAGCAGTTTGGAGTTGCTCAAATTCAAACTTTTGTCAGCAGTTTTTGCATTGGCTTATACTTGTGGATACATTTTAAAGAATATCTATATACGTTGCATAACCAAGTTTCTGAATAAATAAAATTCTATGCTGCCACGTCTAATCCTTTACTGGCTAACCTATCTGCCGGCAGCTATTGTGCGATATCACTGCGCCACTAAGAGTAGCATTACACAGTACATGTAACATGCATGCTCAGCGTGCAACATGATTGATGAATAACGGGACACGATGATACCTCAGTCACAATATTAACCCTTTAATGGTCAAACCGGACAAAACCGGACTCTGCTATGGTCTTGTGAAATGTCCATTTACAGGCCAAGAGAATACAATTTTTGAAAATCTTCCAGTGGAAGATTTTCAAAAATTGTATTCTCTTGGCCTGTAAATGGACATTCAAGACAAAATTTGACCATTAAAGGGTTAAAAAAATATATGACAGACAATTAATTTAAAGGTGCATATTCACAGCAGCTTAAAAGTAAAATTGTTAAAATTGTATACATGTCCTTTTAGTGGCTTAACTTGTATGCATCGATGCAATAAAATGAAATAAATCTTATGATTTCATCAACGCATAAATTAATTATAATTTTCTTAAATTGTGAAATTGAATTCGAAACACGAGTAGCTAATTTAATTCCAAAAATAAAAATAAATTATACTAATTTATACGTAATGAAATCATCATGATTATTTATTTCGTATAATTACAATGCGGTACACAAGTTAAGCCACAAAAAGTACATGTATACAATTTTAGCAATTTTACTTTCAAGCGTTCTGGTGTGAATATGCAGCTTTAATATTTAAACCAATTAATCGCCACTGAATAACATTCAAGAAACGTAAACACAAATTTAAGAAAATATTTGAGAAAAATGAATTTTTTTTATCGATTTTTCAGAATGTGCAATGTGTACATGTATGCGTTGAATACATTTTAGTTATTCTTAAGCTTAGTAAAATATTTAAACTATCCAAAAGAGAAACTATATATATTTTAATATGTCTTAATTCTTTTACAATTCAACTTCAGAAGTTAAGCTGTTAAATATTTTCAAAATAATTACACTGGAAACTGTAGCTGTCTCAGTCAGAAACAGTTCTAGTTAAATTAATTTCAAAATTTTCAACGAAATATTCCTTACATTTCACGGAACTTGTTGTATTTGCTCTATACGGTTGAAAACCATAATATTGATTATACACAGTATCGTGGAGCTTAACTCTTTCAACAAGAAATCCCTGAAAAAGTACATTCTTTGCGACGTATATTATATTCTGTTGAATATTTTGAAAATAATATGACTGGAAGCCATTGCTGCCTAAGGCAGCAATGACTTCTAGTCATATTGATTTCAAAATATTCAACATCTTTCCTGTATGATTGTCCTGAGATTGTGATACAGGGAATTTATCCGTGAAACAATTAATCCTGTATAAAATGAAAGAATAATTCAGTTATCTCCGTTTGTTATCTCCCTTACCCTTCTTGATGATAACCAGCTGCGCGCTCACCTGAGCGCTTCCAACCTCATTCTCAGCAAAACACTGGTACAAGCCATCATCTGTAGAAACCATTCCCAGAATCCTCAGGCTACCAACCGTTATTTTTAAATAGTCTGTTGACTCGATGAAGTCTCCATCTTTAAGCCAGCTAATTTTTGGTTTTGGATGGCCAGCAACTTCACATTCGAACTTGGCATCTCCTTTCAAATGTGCAAAAACATTCTTTGGTCTGCGTAGAAATTGTGGTGATACTGAAATAAAAGGAAAACATTGTTAATATTTTTTTTCTCGGTTTTACCAATGTCACAGTGACCTTGATTTTGAAGCCAGGGTCATTGTGTGATGCCCTGTCCTTATACGGAGGCATGTGTCCGTGTTTGGGTCACGTATGATTAACCAAACATTAGATATGACCTGCCATTAACCAAATTGAAACATGAGATATGAACTGATAAGTTGAGCTAAATGCAAATTGGACGATGATGCCGACGCTGCTGGATAATGCACATGGTATCACAATAGCTAATTTTTCTTTCAAAAGTTGAGCTAAAATTATTCCCAGTTTGTTGACAATAGCTACCTCAGTGTTGAAACTCTAGCACAGTAGTAGGCTTGTGCGATTATTGCTTTGAGTGAACACGATCGATTATTTAAGAATAATCGTAATTACTCGATTAACCAGCCCGGGTACAAATTACCCTCTCATAACACCAAAAAGCATATCAATGACGAAACACGCAATGGTGTTTACAAGTCCATTTCCAGGCCAAGAGAAAACTATTTTTTTTAAATGCATCACTGTAATCCCTCATTTCAATGATAAATTTTTTTAAATAGTGTTCTCTTGGCCTGCAAATGGACATAGATTCATGGAGCAAAATATTTTATGCAGTAGAAACTATTCTCGATTATAAATTTTGATCGAATAAATTCATGATTTAAAAAATAATCGTGATTTTCGACTTAATCACGTAATCACAGTGCAAACATAGACAGGGAATCGAACCCACATCCAGTGAAAGAGCCTAGCATCATAGCCCACAAACGCTTCCACCACACCAACGCCGCAAGACAAGCATCATAGCCCACAAACGCTTCCACCACACCAACGCCGCAAGACAAGCATCATAGCCCACACACGCTTCCACCACACCAACGCCGCAAGACAGTCGTTTGTGGTCTATGATGCTTGGCGCTTTCGCCAGTTGCGGGTTTGATTCCCTGTCAATGACAAAATACTGTAATGGCACGACTACTTGTATAACTAAGTGCAAACATAGAGCTTGAGGGTGAATGAATTTCCATTTGCAGACCAACAGAAGACTTTTCATTTGAATATTTACCACTATTGACTGACTCGATAAGCGAAAATTTACCACTGGATTGCCTGGCTCGATAACCGAGCCAGTCATTCCAGTGGTAAATTTTTAAAATAGTATTTATTCTCTTGGTCTGCAAATGGATATTTTTTATGAGATAATTAAAATTTTCTTTAACAAATTTGATGGTTAAAGGGTTACATGATGTAAGGCACATTCTAGGATCCAGTCAAATTGGTTACAAAATAGTCAAAAGATTTCCTATATAGCTGTCTTAAAATTAATACTGGTGATTTTAAAGGTTACAGTGTTACGATATGACAAGAAATCAGGGCTCTTACTGAGAACTTCCAGGTTGGCGACAGCATCGACAGAATCTTCTGTATTTGTGGCTCGACATGTAAATGCACCGTTGTCACTTTCCTGAACTGAGATGATTCTGAGCGTGCCTTTACCCACTATGGAATATCTGGGCTCATTTTTCCTACAAGACAATCAGAGATCATACAATGTACACTAATGTGTTAATAGTCAACATAGCCAACAAATGGCCTCTTGAGAAATGTCCATTTTCAAACCAAGAGACGGCTCTTTTAACGAGCGAATTATCGCAGTGGTAAATTTTTAAAACGTACCCTCTTGAACTGCAAATGGACATTTCTTGACCAGTTTTCATCATTAGAGTGTTAAACACACTCTCAGCTAAACACACTCAGCTAAACACACTCTCAGTTAAACACACTCTCAGCTAAACACACTCTCAGCTAAACACACTCTCAGCTAAACACACTCTCAGCTAAACACACTCAGTCTGCAATGAATAATTTCTGGTCATGAAAAAAGCATGTTCACATCTATCTGCACATGATACTGACGCGGACAAAATTTTAAGTTAATCCACTGAGACCTCTAGGAGGAGTTGCGTTGACATGAAATGATGGTCAGAGATGGATGGACTGACAGATGGACATACATACATTTTGGACAGATGGATGACTAGTTTTAACCCATTTCAAAAGAATTGTAACTAAACTTTTAAGAGGTTTTTCATTTACAAGACGGAAGACCGGACATGCTGATCTCTATATTCCCTTCCACCCCCACCCCACCCCTTCCAGACCGGGGGGGGGGGGGGGGGGGGGGGGGGGGGGGGGGGGGGGGGAGAGATAAAAATGTGTTCTCAAAGAAATGAACATTCGCTTACCAGACTGGTTAGTCTAAGGGAGACAACTCTTAGCAGAGTGAACACTCAATGAGTAGGAGGCAGAGTTATTACCTCCCTTGTTTGGAGTAGCAGAAAATTTGTGAAAACTGCTACCTCGTGGTAAATGTTAATAATCTGCAGATCGGAATGAATATTTAAAAACTTACGACTGGAGTAACTGGCTCTTCATTTCTCATATTTTGATCGTGATGTCAGATACAGATCATATCCCTCCATTTTAACAGCAATACTTACAATGTGATGGTTTTTGCGTTTCTCAACCACGCGATCTTCGGCTGTTCATTTTCGCGGTTGCGTCCATTTGCGGCACAGTGTAGGTAGATTGTGTTGCCTCTGATGGCTCTCGTATCATTGGGTTTTATAACGAATGTGGGCGGTATACTCTGATAAACTACATCTAGAAAGATAGTATGAAAAAACATGTGTTAACAATGAAGGGCAAATATACAGTGACATGCGGCTAGCAATTCCCATTGGCTACAATATGCAGTGGTCTTGAGAAATGTCCATTTGCAGACCATGAGAAGACTATTTTTGAAAAATTACCACTGGAAAGGCTGGCTCGATAACCGAGCCAGTCATTCCAGTGCTAAATTTTCAAAAATAGTCTTCTCTTTGTCTGCAAATGGACATTTTCTATGAGAAAATATACATTTTCTTGAACAAATTCGAAGGTTAACATTTCAAATGGCCATAATGCTGATATTTAATATCGAATAAACTCACAATATTAACATTAGACAACAACAAGACTATCTGCTATCTATTAGCATATTTAACGTAAATGGCTCAAAATATGATCAAATACACAGCATAGTCAACCCGCAGTGTGGTCATCAGAATACCTTGGATGACTTCCCAGTCCACTCAGCTAACAACACAGGAATCCATTTCTATCTTTGCCCCTCTCATTTCTTTATTTGCCCCACCCATTTCTATCTTTTCCCCACCCATTTCTATCTTTGCCCCACCCATTTCTATCTTTGCCCCACCCATTTCTAGCTTTACCCTGCCCATTTCTAGCTTTGCCCCACCCATTTCTAGCTTTGCCCCGCACATTTCTAGCTTTGCCCCAACCATTTCTAGCCTTGGCACACCCATTTCTAGCTTTGCCCCGCCCATTTCTAGCTTTGGCCCACCCATTTCTAGCTTTGCCCCGCCCATTTCTAGCTAAGATCCGCCAGCTTTTCCGCATGTTGGAAGCAATTGATATACTTTTAATCTTGAATTTTCAGAATCCCATTTTCAAGGCAAAGCTGTTGAATATTTTGAAACTAAGTTGACTGAAGGGCCGTTTCAATAATCTTTAATGGATTGACTATTTAATAATAAAGATTCTGTTAAAGATTTTGAAACGGCACCCATCCATACAATTCATACACTTGACTGCCCAGTCAATGTTCATGACATAGTTAGGATAGGTCATACAGTATGCATTTAGACTGTGATGTCTGCCTACATGTGACGCAATTTATTTATGACTTACATACTTGAGTGACAGATTTGATTATCCATTACTATTGCATACATTGCAGTACTTACCAACATTTGAATTCTGTTCTACTGCAATGCGTCGACTTTTTCGAACTCTTCCAATATTCCGCGCTTCACACTCATACGAAGCAAAGTCCTCGAATCGAAGTTCACTAATTTCTAACACCCCGGTGGGGTATATATGTACCCCAGACCTGGGGTTAAGTCTTTTACCGTCCTTAAACCATGCCACTTTTGGTTTAGGTATACCCTGTATTTTACACGGGAACACAGCAGTGTCGCCCAGATATAATGCTGGTTTAAATATTGTGGGCTCGGCATCAAAATTCCGAGCCATATCTGAAAGAAGGTCAGAGAGTAAACGATAATGATGATATAAAAAACATTAAATTGTTATTAAAATTCCATTAATGATCAAGTTGGCCATAGAAATCTCCATTTACAGACTAAAGGATAAATATTTTTGAAAATTTATCACTGGAATGACTGGCTCAATAACTGAGCCAGTCATTCCTGTGATAAATTTTCAAAAATATTTATCCTTTAGTCTGTAAATAGACACTTCTCAAGACCACAGCAGAGGCTAATTTTGACCGGCTTGCCCATTAAGGTGTTATAGAATACTGGCTACATTATAAAGAAGTTGTATGGAATTCAGTGATGAAAGGGTTAATAAACAAGCACCTACGCGCGCGTGCATGAACGCACGCACGCACGCACGCACGCACACACACACACACGCACACACACACATACCTACACGCACGCATACGCGCACACACATCTGCACGCACACACACACACCTGCACGCACACACTCACAAACCTCTGCACGCACACACACGCACTCACACACGCACGTACACACACACACACCTGCATGCACACAGACCTAAAGGTACGCGTGCACAGCTGAACGCACGTACACACAGACATACCTGCATGCGCACACCTGCGCACGCATGTGTGCACAACTGCAGGCACGTACACATGCATACCTGCATGCACACACACATACATGCATGCATGCACACACACCTGCATGATGCACACACAGCCTTGCAGGCGCACGCACACATACCCGTGTCTGCATCCGCAGCACACATACACACACAGTCAGTAACATTGCCTGTAAAGTTATGTTCAGCATAGGTATTTAAAACAAGTGACGTAAAGCTGCACTGGTAAGTTAAAAGACTCATTGCTGAGCTCAAAGTAGGCTTCTATGCATGCCACTGAGCTTTGCTTGCCTGCTTAATGGCGCCACGATGTCAACATCATTAAGGTAGTCAGTCTTTTTATACATGTCTCATATCAATGGTAATAAATCATACAAAAAATATAGATTTTCTCACATATTTTAGAAAATAGACCCCTTGAATGAATGTCATTCCTGTGGTAAGTTTTCAAAAATACTTCTCTTTTGGTTTATGCCACAAGACCACAACAAACACTATTTTTGACCAACTTGACCGCAAATAAGGTTAGTGGATAAAACCAGGGGGAGAAATATTTAAAATTATTCAACTGTCCTGATTGACAGGTAGAATGTTGGTTTTACCTGTCCTGTTCAGAGTAATACCTGTTCAGCACCATTGATGCACAAGCTACAAATGAACTTTTATAGATTCAATTTCAGGGCAACAACGTGTTGAATATTTTAAGGATGAATAAAGTGTACAATTCATTCTAACATTACAACAATTGATATCTATTTCATAGTTGAAACCTACTAACATTACAACAAGACGACGTGAAATGTTAAATTTTGTTGATTAATTTTGATGTAATAAACGATGATTATAACAGAATACGCAATATTTAGGTTGTCCAAAGTAGTAGTTTCACTCCCGCAATGGTGGACAGGGTATACATTAAGCCAAGGTGTATGGTGTCACAAATTTATAACGGGAAATTGTGTCCTATTTTTGTGTTATTAACGATCGTTCTTTAAGCATCTTGGCGACTGCATTTTAAGTTTTGTTGAAATTTACCAATTAGAAGTCATATTCGGTTAAAACTGATATGAAAACTCATAGCGAATCCGATATGTCTACATAAGCCAAACCGTGCAGTCCAACACAACCCAAGACCATTTCACCCCGTGAATTCATATACCATAAAATAGGCTATACGATATATCGAAATATCGCAATTTTCTCACACGATATATCGCGATACCTCCTTGGACAATATCATGCAAGCTTAGTGATACTTACAGCACATCTGAAAACATTGTCTAATAGCATATTGAATGTATTACCCATAATGCAATGCATTGCTGGACCACTGGATGACCATACAAACAAATGATTATATAACCGCCACTGACCGACCACCTAGGTACTTACATGCAATATCTATGTTGGCCACTCGACTAACGATAGAGCCGAGTGAATCGAGCGTCGCGACACATTGGTAGTTACCCTTGTCCGTGTCCGACCCGCGTGCATGCTGGATTTCAGTAAAATATAGAGATCCATTTTCTAATTTATGTCTGGAAAAAAATAATATATATATATATATATTATGGCTGGCAGCCATCTTGGATTTGAGATCATTGTCATTTCGATAGGTTTCTTCCCAAAACCTAGTCCAACTACCCTATGAAGTTTCAAAGTGATCCGATAAACGTTTACAGAGTTACCATTCAGAACCCACTCTGCCAGCCGCCCGCATACCGCCTGCGCACCATGACATACACCGGCGGCGGGGTATGAAAATTAAACTATCGAATAATCATGAATAATTTCTATTTCATAAAATTTTCAAAACTTACCTTTAAATGTGATCGGTCACGAAAATTGATATTTTGCTCAGCGAATGTATTTCCATTCACAAGCGAAAAAAAAATTTTTTGAAAATATATCACTGGAATGACTGGCTCGAGTATCAAGTCAGGCATTGCAGAGATACATTTTCAAAAATACTCTTCCCTTGGCTTGCAAATTTACATTGCAGCTTTCATCCTTGATATGCTTTTATTGTCTGATAATTGTGTCTGATTAATTATGTAATCACATTATTCTTTAATATTCCATCGCGATCCTAAAAGCAAATTGCCCACGCCTAATTACATTTGAATGATGGCTTTGACCACCACCAGCAGAACATTAAAAAAAATAATCCTCTCTTGGTCTTTTAAATGAGTTCCAAATGTTAAGCTTGACCAAAGGGGTCAAAAACATTTTTTTCAGTTGTCTTGAGAAATGTCCATTTGCAGATAACCGAGTCAGTCATTCCAGGGGTAAATTTTCAAAAATAGTCTTCTCTTGGTCTGCAAATGGGCATTCTCCATGAGAAAATTTAAGCTTTCTTGAACAAATATATAAGTGTTAAAGTGTTAAAGTACTAATGATTAAAACCAGCCTTTGACTGGTCGTGAGAAATGTCTTCTCTGAGCTCTGCACATTCATTAAGCAAGAATTTCTATTATCTTGACGAATCCACCCCATTAAATGGTTAATGGTCAAGATTCATCAATACCATCTAAATATTTACTTATTTAACATGTCAAGGTCCAGATGCACATCAAGAAGACCATTCTTATTACATTTCCTGCTGAAATCACTGGCCTGGTTACAGCCAACCATTCCCGAGGTGAATTGTCAAATATTCTCTTCTCCCAATTGGACATTTCACAAGTCAACTACAGGAGACATTTTGGCCGGCTTAACCATTTAAAGGTTAAAGTAAGAATTGGCCTTTCCGGTTTTAGCTATGCCCCGCCCATCTCTAGCTAAGCTCCACCCATACTTCGCTCGTGTTGGATCGACCGATCTCTGAACACCCTGACTATTAATTTCCACAAAAAAATACACATTTAAGCTGTTGAATATTTTGAAACCAAAGGCAGCTACAGCGCCCAGTTAAATTAGTTTCAAAATATTCAACAGCCTGTTTATTAAATAGCAAACAATTACAAAGACATACAATTCATACATGTTGAAGTATTTGAGATTTGGTGATGGTCTATATGGAAACCTTTGTGATATAATGATTGTGACATCATCATACACATGCTGGGCTGATTATGATGTCATATGACGTCAGAGATGGATGGAATACTCTGGAAAGGTGAATTGAAGTCAAGAATATCTACCGTAGTCAAAATCCAAACTAAGTGATATAATATCTACCATAGTCACAATCCAAACTAAGTCATATAATATCTACTATAGTCACAATCCAAACTAAGTGATATAATATCTACCATAGTCACAATCCAAACTAAGTCATATAATATCTATCATAGTCACAATCCAAACTAAGTGATACAAGAGGCCCAACGGGCCTGTATCGCTCACCTGGACAATAGGCATTTCAACTAGAATGCTCTTTATCAACAAGATGGCCACCAAACCGATTATCCGACAGTTTCGAAAATTACAAATTTGAGATCAGAATACCCAAAAACACATAAAACCAATTTCGGCCTCAAAATCCATCAAATAAAAATATCAAATATGGCCACCAAACATGCTGTATTTTGATTGGCCCACGGCGGCCATGTTTTTGACGGATCAACTTCCCTTGAACAAACTTTAATGGCCCTTAGGCCCTAATCATATCTGCCAAATTTCAGCCCGATTCCTTCAGCGCTTCTGGAGAATAAGTCATTTTCGCTACAACTAGGTCAACCAAGATGGCCGCTGAACCATTTGACAAATCAAGTTCCCTTGCCATTAATCATATTTCATGAGGTTTGCATCAATCCCCCAAGCGGTTTTGGAGAAGATTTTTAACCATGTTTCCTAAAATCGGCCTAAATCCAAGATGGCTGTCGGCGAAATTGGCCGATCGGGTTCATTTGAACAAACTTAGATCTCTATGCCCTATGAATGCTTCCTCCCAAATATAATTGAAATCGGCCCAGTGGTTCTTGAGAAGAAGTCGTTTAAAGAATTCCCCATTGCTTTACTATGGGCCCATTGCTTTACTATGGGAGCCTATGGCGGGAAAACAAACCAAAATGGCAGCCAAACCGTTAAATTCAAGTCTCGTAAGTGGCATATTTGAACTCGCCACACTGATAAGCATATATAAAGCAATTTTCGCCATCAAAATACATCAAATACAAAAAAGCCAATATGATCAAGAAACGCTGAATTTTGATTGGTTGATGGCGGCCATGTTTTTTAACGAACAAACTTCCCTTGAACAAACTTGAAAGGCGCTTGGTTCCTAAGCATATTTACAAAATTTCAGCTCTATCCCTTCAGCGGTTCGGGAGCAGTCGTTTTCGCGAAAACTAGGTCATCCAAGATGGCCGCCAAGCAAATTGGCCAATCAGGTTGCCTTGAACAAACTTGGGTCTACCGTTGCCTCAGATGATGTGTTATGAGGTTTGAATCAATTCCTTCAGCGGTTTTGGAGATGATGATTTTTTAAGTGTTTCTAAAAATCAACCATTTTGGCCGACGGCCATCTTGGATTTTGACCGATCCGCATCGTTTGAACAAACTTAGATCTCTATGCCCTATGAATGCTACCTCCAAAATATAATTGAAATTGGCCTAGTGGTTCTTGAGAAGAAGTCGTTTAAAGAATTTCCCATTGCTTTACTATGGGCCCATTGATTTACCATGGGAGCCTATGGCGGGCAAACAAACCAAGATGGCAGCCAAACCGTTTATCCAATAGTCTCGAAAGTGGCATATTTTAACTCGCCACACTGATAAGCATATATAAAGCAATTTTCGCCATCAAAATACATCAAATACAAAAAAGCCAATATGACCAACAAACGCTAAATTTTGATTGGTTGATGGCGGCCATGTTTTTTAACGTACGAACTTCCCTTGAATAAACTTGAATGAACCTTTGTCCCTAAGCATATTTACCAAATTTCAGACCTATCCCTTTAGCGGTTCGGGAGAAGTCATTTTCACGAAAACTAAATCATCAAAGATGGCTGCCAGGCAAATAGGCCAATCAGGTTGCTTTGAACAAACTTGGGTCTACCGTTGCAATAGACGATGTGCTATGAGTTTTGAATCAATTCCTCCAGCAGTTTTGGAGAAGATTATTTTAGTGTTTCTAAAAATTGACCATTTTGGCCGGTGGCCATCTTGGATTTTGGCCGATCAACTTTGTTTGAACAAACTTGAATCTCTATGCCCTAGGGATGCTTCCTGCCAAATATAATTGAAATCAGCCCAGTGGTTCTTGAGAAGAAGTCATTTTAAAGGAAAAGTTGACGGATGGACGGACAACGGACGGACGGTCGCCACGACATAAGCTCACTTGGCCTTTCAGGCCAGGTGAGCTAATAATATCTACCATATTCAGAATCCAAACTAAGTGATATAATATCTACCATAGTCAAAATCCAAACCAAGTGATATAATATCTACCATAGTTACAATCCAAACTAAGTGATATAATATCTACCATAGTTACAATCCAAACCAAGTGATATAATATCTACCATAGTTACAATCCAAACTAAGTGATATAATATCCACAAATACTCTGCTCCAACCATCACCTGTATATACAGGTACATTGGCAGCCGTCATCAATTTCAAAACACAGTATAATTGTATGAAGTAAATCTGTATCAATTAACATTTCTTCCTGAGCTTCCCAAGCAGAACCAATGATAAACTAAATATTTTCAACCAACGCTCTGAGCTAATGTGAATAGATGAAAATTCTATTATCAGTAATTCTGACGTTGACCTTTGACCCAAAAATCAGCCGTCAAGAAAAAAAAAAGGAAGACTATTTTTGCTGACATTGGCCTTTGACTTCAAAATCAAGGACAGTTCTCTTTGATGAAGATTTCTTAAGTAGAACAGGCAGTGATGCATGGCACTCGCACATGGATATTGCAAACATCTTGAGACACTAATTAATCAATATATATACATCTTACCTTCTACTATCAACCTCAAAGTCTATAAATTTGCCATTTTTCCGCCACTCGATTTCCGCCTTTAATCTTGTGTGGTGAACTGAACAGTTTAAAAGTATTGGTTTGCCTTTGACAGCGATGACATTTCTTGGTTCCGTGGAAAAATAGAACTGGCTAAATGGGGGTGCTTTGGTCCCTGAAAAATACAATATTACAATAATAAGGATTAACATTATTATTGGTTTGATTGACGTCTATCGAGGCCCTGATTCCAGGTCCCATTCATGCCATATCTAGGCTGGTTTTATTTCAGTCTAATATTAGTAACTTCCCCAGCTTTTACACTGGTACCCATTTATACTCCTGGGTGGAGAGAGGCAATGAGTAGTGATGGAGATTGCCTATGTTTCCAGCGATTGTCAGTTGGCTGAACAGAGATGCGATCCTGGTCGACGATCTCACAGCTCTTCTCGTTACCGCCTCCTCATAAGGATTAAGGATTAACAGTCCGAGATCACTTGTTTTGTACAGTCCTTAGAACAATAATGGACCTTCCAGGTTATCCATCAATCATATGACATCATAATCAACTACGTGACGTGTAGGCTGGCGTAAATAATTTCATCACGAGTTAATGACGGGATCAGCGCTTTACTATTTAACAAAGATGCTATTGAACATTTTGAAACTAATTTGGCTGGGCGCTGTTGCTGCCAGCATACAGTGAAATTAGTTTTAAAAATATTCAACAGATTACCTGACTAGTTTTCTGGAAATTGATAAGGAGACAGTTTAGGGATCAATCGATCCCAACATGGTGACGTGTGGGTGGAGCTTAGCTGAAAATGGGCGGGGCATAGGTAAATCTGGATTCCTCCATTAACAATCAGGAGCAAACTCACCTGACCATTTAACTCTTTAATGGTCAAATTCGGTCAATACAATTTAAATAGAACAAGAGAATAGAATTTTTGAAAATTTATCACTGGAATGACTTTATTATGGTTATCGAGCCAGTCATTCTAAGGGTAAATTTTCAAAAATTGCATTCTCTTGACCTGTAAATGGACATTCCAAAGGACTATAACAGAGCCCGGTTTTGGCTGGTATGACCATTAAAGGGTTAAATGCCAAAGCATCAGTACACTCCAAATGGCAAGTTAATGGAAACTGACATTTATTTCTAAAACTAACTGTTACAAATGTACTTGTATTTAACACGACCGTTCAGCTGTAACCATTTAATAACTAAATTTCTTCAAAAAATTAGAAGACTATTTTTGAAAATTTACCACTGTACAATACAGAGGCCAGATTTGGCCGGTTTCGTCATAAAAGGGTTAAAGATAATGGCATTAACATAATATTGGATGACACTAGCGAGTGACCAATTCATTAACGTCGACGAATATAACACTGTCCAAATATGACAGGACACGTTGATGTGGGAATCCGGGAATCCCTGTAGTAGGGTCAGAACCACTATGGTATCAATAGTGTTAGTGGCAATTAATCTAACACAATGTCATTCTGCATTCTCACAAGGATAATCTATGAGTATTAGACACGGAAGATGCTGAACAATTTGAAAACAATTTGAATGAAAATTTCATGAGACATTAATCTCTAAGCCAGAAAAAATATTTTCAAAATCTTTCTTATGAATTCAGCAATAGAATAGAATGTTATAAAATATTAAACCTTCGGTATTAACCGAGTTCATCGGGTGATGGTTTTCTGGACAAATGGAAGCCTGTCATGTTCCATCACATTCCATGTTAATTATAGCGTTAACGAGTCACGGAATAATGCATAGGTAATAACACACGTTGAACAACTATAGCTAAAAATAATTGCTATGTGGTATAATTTTTGATGATTTGAATTAATTCCCGTCACGTGCCAATGATGATGTACTACTGAGTTTAATAATGAGGATATTAGAATTTAGATGTGATGGCGATGGCCCCTTTCGTTCCCCAGTCCACTGAGAGATATATTTATCATATAGAATGCATCTCTAACCTTAGATGTCTGCTTTCACCCTTTAACCACAGCATTTGTTTAAGAAAATTTAAATTTTCTCAGAAAAGGTCCATTTGCAGGCCAAGAGAAGACTATTTTCGAGCCAGTCATTCCAGTGGTAAATTTCAAATAGTCTCCTCTTGGTCTGCAAATGAATATTTCTCAAAACCATTGCAGAAGCCATTTTTGGCTGATATGAGGGTGCTGAAGGAGTAACCGAGATGGTCACGAAAGCTACATTCAAACAATTTCTACATCCCGGTGAGGTAACTAATATTTCTTTATTACGAATCATCCTGGAATCGGGACCAACAATTTTTGGAAATAGTCTTCTCTTGGCCTTCAAATGCACATTGAATAAGCATATATTTTAATTTCCTCGGCTTGATTTGCTCATTAACGTGTTAACAGCGCACTAGTGTTAAACGACAATGAAGTGATTTCCTTGGCCTGATTTGCTCATTAACATGTTAACAGCGCACTAGTTTTAAACGACAATGAAGTGATTTCCTTGGCCTGATTTGCTCATTAACATGTTAACAGTGCATTAGGTGTTAAACGACAATGAAGTGATTTCCTTGGCCTGATTGGCTCATTAACATGTTAACAGTGCAATAGTGTTAAACGACAATGAAGTGATTTCCTTGGCCTGATTTGCTCATTAACATGTTAACAGTGCACTAGTGTTAAACGACAATGAAGTGATTTCCTTGGCCTGATTTGCTCATTAACATGTTAACAGTGCACTAGTGTTAAACGACAATGAAGTGATTTCCTTGGCCTGATTTGCTCATTAACATGTTAACAGCGCAATAGTGTTAAACGACAATGAAGTGATTTCTTTGGCCTGATTTGCTCATTAACATTTTAACAGTGCACTAGGTGTTAAACGACAATGAAGTGATTTCCTTGGCCTGATTTGCTCATTAACATGTTAACAGCCCACTAGTGTTAAACGACAATGAAGTGATTTCCTTAGCCTGATTTGCTCATTAACATGTTAACAGTGTACTAGTTTTAAACGACAATGAAGTGATTTCCTTGGCCCGATTTGCTCATTAACATGTTAACAGTGCACTAGTGTTAAACGACAATGAAGTGATTTCCTTGGCCTGATTTGCTCATTAACATGTTAACAGTGCACTAGTTTTAAACGACAATGAAGTGATTTCCTTGGCCTGATTTGCTCATTAACATGTTAACAGTGCACTAGTGTTAAACGACAATGAAGTGATTTCCTTGGCCTGATTTGCTCATTAACATGTTAACAGTGCACTAGTTTTAAACGACAATGAAGTGATTTCCTTGGCCTGATTTGCTCATTAACATGTTAACAGTGCATTAGGTGTTAAATGACAATGAAGTGATTTCCTTGGCCTGATTTGCTCATTAACATGTTAACAGTGCACTAGGTGTTAAACGACAATGAAGTGATTTCCTTAGCCTGATTTGCTCATTAACATGTTAACAGTGCACTAGTGTTAAACGACAATGAAATGATTTCCTTGGCCTGATTTGCTCATTAACATGTTAACAGTGCACTATGTGTTAAACGACAATAAAGTGATTTCCTTGGCCTGATTTGCTCATTAACATGTTTACAGTGCACTAGTGTTAAACGACAATGAAATGATTTCCGTGGCCTGATTTGCTCATTAACATGTTAACAGCGCAATAGTGTTAAACGACAATGAAGTGATTTCCTTGGCCTGATTTGCTCATTAACATGTTTACAGTGCACTAGTGTTAAACGACAATGAAGTGATTTCCTTAGCCTGATTTGCTCATTAACATGTTTACAGTGCACTAGTGTTAAATGACAATGAAGTGATTTCCTTGGCCTGATTTGCTCATTAACATGTTTACAGTGCACTAGTGTTAAACGACAATGAAGTGATTTCCTTAGCCTGATTTGCTCATTAACATGTTTACAGTGCACTAGTGTTAAATGACAATGAAGTGATTTCCTTGGCCTGATTTGCTCATTAACATGTTTACAGCGCACTAGGTGTTAAACGACAATGAAGTGATTTCCTTGGCCTGATTTGCTCATTAACATGTTTACAGTGCACTAGTGTTAAACGACAATGAAGTGATTTCCTTGGCCTGATTTGCTCATTAACATGTTAACAGCCCATTAGGTGTTAAACGACAATGAAGTGATTTCCTTGGCCTGATTTGCTCATTAACATGTTAACAGTGCACTAGTGTTAAACGACAATGAAGTGATTTCCTTGGCCTGATTTGCTCATTAACATGTTAACAGCGCAATAGTGTTAAACGACAATGAAGTGATTTCCTTGGCCTGATTTGCTCATTAACATGTTAACAGCGCAATAGTGTTAAACGACAATGAAGTGATTTCCTTGGCCTGATTTGCTCATTAACATGTTAACAGCGCAATAGTGTTAAACGACAATGAAGTGATTTCCTTGGCCTGATTTGCTCATTAACATGTTAACAGTGCACTAGTGTTAAACGACAATGAAGTGATTTCCTTAGCCTGATTTGCTCATTAACATGTTTACAGTGCACTAGTGTTAAATGACAATGAAGTGATTTCCTTGGCCTGATTTGCTCATTAACATGTTTACAGTGCACTAGTGTTAAACGACAATGAAGTGATTTCCGTGGCCTGATTTGCTCATTAACATGTTAACAGCCCATTAGGTGTTAAACGACAATGAAGTGATTTCCTTGGCCTGATTTGCTCATTAACATGTTAACAGTGCACTAGGTGTTAAACGACAATGAAGTGATTTCCTTAGCCTGATTTGCTCATTAACATGTTAACAGTGCACTAGTGTTAAACGACAATGAAGTGATTTCCTTGGCCTGATTTGCTCATTAACATGTTTACAGTGCACTAGTGTTAAACGACAATGAAGTGATTTCCTTGGCCTGATTTGCTCATTAACATGTTTACAGTGCACTAGTGTTAAACGACAATGAAGTGATTTCCTTGGCCTGATTTGCTCATTAACATGTTTACAGTGCACTAGTGTTAAACGACAATGAAGTGATTTCCTTAGCCTGATTTGCTCATTAACATGTTAACAGTGCACTAGTGTTAAACGACAATGAAGTGATTTCCTTGGCCTGATTTGCTCATTAACATGTTTACAGTGCACTAGGTGTTAAACGACAATGAAGTGATTTCCTTGGCCTGATTTGCTCATTAACATGTTAACAGTGCACTAGGTGTTAAACGACAATGAAGTGATTTCCTTGGCCTGATTTGCTTATTAACAGGTTTACAGTGCACTAGGTGTTAAACGACAATGAAGTGATTTCCTTGGCCTGATTTGCTCATTAACATGTTAACAGTGCACTAGGTGTTAAACGACAATGAAGTGTTTTCCTTGGCCTGATTTGCTCATTAACATGTTTACAGTGCACTAGTGTTAAATGACAATGAAGTGATTTCCTTGGCCTGATTGGCTCATTAACATGTTAACAGTGCAATAGTGTTAAACGACAATGAAGTGATTTCCTTGGCCTGATTTGCTCATTAACATGTTAACAGTGCACTAGTGTTAAACGACAATGAAGTGATTTCCTTGGCCTGATTTGCTCATTAACATGTTAACAGTGCACTAGTGTTAAACGACAATGAAGTGATTTCCTTGGCCTGATTTGCTCATTAACATGTTAACAGCGCAATAGTGTTAAACGACAATGAAGTGATTTCTTTGGCCTGATTTGCTCATTAACATTTTAACAGTGCACTAGGTGTTAAACGACAATGAAGTGATTTCCTTGGCCTGATTTGCTCATTAACATGTTAACAGCCCACTAGTGTTAAACGACAATGAAGTGATTTCCTTAGCCTGATTTGCTCATTAACATGTTAACAGTGTACTAGTTTTAAACGACAATGAAGTGATTTCCTTGGCCCGATTTGCTCATTAACATGTTAACAGTGCACTAGTGTTAAACGACAATGAAGTGATTTCCTTGGCCTGATTTGCTCATTAACATGTTAACAGTGCACTAGTTTTAAACGACAATGAAGTGATTTCCTTGGCCTGATTTGCTCATTAACATGTTAACAGTGCACTAGTGTTAAACGACAATGAAGTGATTTCCTTGGCCTGATTTGCTCATTAACATGTTAACAGTGCACTAGTTTTAAACGACAATGAAGTGATTTCCTTGGCCTGATTTGCTCATTAACATGTTAACAGTGCATTAGGTGTTAAATGACAATGAAGTGATTTCCTTGGCCTGATTTGCTCATTAACATGTTAACAGTGCACTAGGTGTTAAACGACAATGAAGTGATTTCCTTAGCCTGATTTGCTCATTAACATGTTAACAGTGCACTAGTGTTAAACGACAATGAAATGATTTCCTTGGCCTGATTTGCTCATTAACATGTTAACAGTGCACTATGTGTTAAACGACAATAAAGTGATTTCCTTGGCCTGATTTGCTCATTAACATGTTTACAGTGCACTAGTGTTAAACGACAATGAAATGATTTCCGTGGCCTGATTTGCTCATTAACATGTTAACAGCGCAATAGTGTTAAACGACAATGAAGTGATTTCCTTGGCCTGATTTGCTCATTAACATGTTTACAGTGCACTAGTGTTAAACGACAATGAAGTGATTTCCTTAGCCTGATTTGCTCATTAACATGTTTACAGTGCACTAGTGTTAAATGACAATGAAGTGATTTCCTTGGCCTGATTTGCTCATTAACATGTTTACAGTGCACTAGTGTTAAACGACAATGAAGTGATTTCCTTAGCCTGATTTGCTCATTAACATGTTTACAGTGCACTAGTGTTAAATGACAATGAAGTGATTTCCTTGGCCTGATTTGCTCATTAACATGTTTACAGCGCACTAGGTGTTAAACGACAATGAAGTGATTTCCTTGGCCTGATTTGCTCATTAACATGTTTACAGTGCACTAGTGTTAAACGACAATGAAGTGATTTCCTTGGCCTGATTTGCTCATTAACATGTTAACAGCCCATTAGGTGTTAAACGACAATGAAGTGATTTCCTTGGCCTGATTTGCTCATTAACATGTTAACAGTGCACTAGTGTTAAACGACAATGAAGTGATTTCCTTGGCCTGATTTGCTCATTAACATGTTAACAGCGCAATAGTGTTAAACGACAATGAAGTGATTTCCTTGGCCTGATTTGCTCATTAACATGTTAACAGCGCAATAGTGTTAAACGACAATGAAGTGATTTCCTTGGCCTGATTTGCTCATTAACATGTTAACAGCGCAATAGTGTTAAACGACAATGAAGTGATTTCCTTGGCCTGATTTGCTCATTAACATGTTAACAGTGCACTAGTGTTAAACGACAATGAAGTGATTTCCTTAGCCTGATTTGCTCATTAACATGTTTACAGTGCACTAGTGTTAAATGACAATGAAGTGATTTCCTTGGCCTGATTTGCTCATTAACATGTTTACAGTGCACTAGTGTTAAACGACAATGAAGTGATTTCCTTGGCCTGATTTGCTCATTAACATGTTAACAGCCCATTAGGTGTTAAACGACAATGAAGTGATTTCCTTGGCCTGATTTGCTCATTAACATGTTAACAGTGCACTAGGTGTTAAACGACAATGAAGTGATTTCCTTAGCCTGATTTGCTCATTAACATGTTAACAGTGCACTAGTGTTAAACGACAATGAAGTGATTTCCTTGGCCTGATTTGCTCATTAACATGTTTACAGTGCACTAGTGTTAAACGACAATGAAGTGATTTCCTTGGCCTGATTTGCTCATTAACATGTTTACAGTGCACTAGTGTTAAACGACAATGAAGTGATTTCCTTGGCCTGATTTGCTCATTAACATGTTTACAGTGCACTAGTGTTAAACGACAATGAAGTGATTTCCTTAGCCTGATTTGCTCATTAACATGTTAACAGTGCACTAGTGTTAAACGACAATGAAGTGATTTCCTTGGCCTGATTTGCTCATTAACATGTTTACAGTGCACTAGGTGTTAAACGACAATGAAGTGATTTCCTTGGCCTGATTTGCTCATTAACATGTTAACAGTGCACTAGGTGTTAAACGACAATGAAGTGATTTCCTTGGCCTGATTTGCTTATTAACAGGTTTACAGTGCACTAGGTGTTAAACGACAATGAAGTGATTTCCTTGGCCTGATTTGCTCATTAACATGTTAACAGTGCACTAGGTGTTAAACGACAATGAAGTGTTTTCC
The DNA here is from genome assembly GCA_034401795.1 of Chaetoderma sp. LZ-2023a. NCBI lineage: Eukaryota > Metazoa > Mollusca > Caudofoveata > Chaetodermatida > Chaetodermatidae > Chaetoderma > Chaetoderma sp. LZ-2023a. The sequence continues at coordinate 5,377,826 of CM067363.1, forward strand.
TTGGCCTGATTTGCTCATTAACATGTTTACAGTGCACTAGTGTTAAATGACAATGAAGTGATTTCCTTGGCCTGATTTGCTCATTAACATGTTAACAGTGCACTAGGTGTTAAACGACAATGAAGTGTTTTCCTTGGCCTGATTTGCTCATTAACATGTTAACAGTGCACTAGGTGTTAAACGACAATGAAGTGATTTCCTTGGCCTGATTTGCTCATTAACATGTTAACAGCCCACTAGTGTTAAACGACAATGAAGTGATTTCCTTAGCCTGATTTGCTCATTAACATGTTAACAGCGCAATAGTGTTAAACGACAATGATTTTCCTTGGCTGCTGAGCGTTTGCTCGTGAGATATGTAATGTAAAAGAAATGGATAAATTCTAACAATCTGATGCGCAGAAATGGTCGAGAAAATACACACATTTTCACAGCATTTCCCCAAATGTAGAGCAGGAGAATATTTTTCAAAACTTAATAGTGTTATGACTAGATTGATATTCAAGTGGTAAGCAATTATAAGCATTCAAAAATATTCTTCAACTGGTCTGCAAATGGATATTCATTAGCAAACTATCCAGATTATTTTGGGTTAAACATGAAATTTGGTCAAAAAGATTTAAATATCTGCCGATTGAGTGTCCAGTTACAGGCCAAGAGCACACAATTTTTGAAAATTTATCACTGGAATTACTGGTTCGGTTATCGTGGCTTGGTTATCGCGCCAGTCATTCCATTGATCCCAACATGGGCCAAGTGTGGGTGGAGCTTAGCTAAAGATGGGCAGGGAATAGCTAAACTGGATTCCACCATTGTAAGAACATTTTAATCCTTTAAAGGTCAAGCTGGCCAGAACCAACCTCTGCAGTCATCTTGAGGAAGGTCAATTTGCAGGCCTGAGGACAAGACCTCTGCACTCATCTTGAGGAAGGTCAATTTGCAGGCCTGAGGACAAGACCTCTGCACTCATCTTGAGGAAGGTCAATTTGCAGGCCTGAGGACAAGACCTCTGCACTCATCTTGAGGAAGGTCACTTTGCAGGCCTGATGACAAGACCTCTGCAGTCATCTTGAGGAAGGTCAATTTGCAGGCCTGACGACAAGACCTCTGCAGTCATCTTGAGGAAGGTCAATTTGCAGGCCTGAGGACAAGACCTCTGCACTCATCTTGAGGAAGGTCAATTTGCAGGCCTGAGGACAAGACCTCTGCAGTCATCTTGAGGAAGGTCAATTTGCAGGCCTGAGGACAAGACCTCTGCACTCATCTTGAGGAAGGTCAATTTGCAGGCCTGACGACAAGACCTCTGCAGTCATCTTGAGGAAAGTCAATTTGCAGGCCTGAGGACAAGACCTCTGCACTCATCTTGAGGAAGGTCAATTTGCAGGCCTGAGGACAAGACCTCTGCACTCATCTTGAGGAAGGTCAATTTGCAGGCCTGAGGACAAGACCTCTGCACTCATCTTGAGGAAGGTCAATTTGCAGGCCTGAGGACAAGACCTCTGCACTCATCTTGAGGAAGGTCACTTTGCAGGCCTGATGACAAGACCTCTGCAGTCATCTTGAGGAAGGTCAATTTGCAGGCCTGACGACAAGACCTCTGCAGTCATCTTGAGGAAGGTCAATTTGCAGGCCTGAGGACAAGACCTCTGCACTCATCTTGAGGAAGGTCAATTTGCAGGCCTGAGGACAAGACCTCTGCAGTCATCTTGAGGAAGGTCAATTTGCAGGCCTGAGGACAAGACCTCTGCACTCATCTTGAGGAAGGTCAATTTGCAGGCCTGACGACAAGACCTCTGCAGTCATCTTGAGGAAAGTCAATTTGCAGGCCTGAGGACAAGACCTCTGCACTCATCTTGAGGAAGGTCAATTTGCAGGCCTGAGGACAAGACCTCTGCAGTCATCTTGAGGAAGGTCAATTTGCAGGCCTGAGGACAAGACCTCTGCAGTCATCTTGAGGAAGGTCAATTTGCAGGCCTGACGACAAGACCTCTGCAGTCATCTTGAGGAAGGTCAATTTGCAGGCCTGACGACAAGACCTCTGCACTCATCTTGAGGAAGGTCAATTTGCAGGCCTGACGACAAGACCTCTGCACTCATCTTGAGGAAGGTCAATTTGCAGGCCTGAGGACAAGACCTCTGCAGTCATCTTGAGGAAGGTCAATTTGCAGGCCTGAGGACAAGACCTCTGCACTCATCTTGAGGAAGGTCAATTTGCAGGCCTGACGACAAGACCTCTGCAGTCATCTTGAGGAAAGTCAATTTGCAGGCCTGAGGACAAGACCTCTGCACTCATCTTGAGGAAGGTCAATTTGCAGGCCTGAGGACAAGACCTCTGCAGTCATCTTGAGGAAGGTCAATTTGCAGGCCTGAGGACAAGACCTCTGCAGTCATCTTGAGGAAGGTCAATTTGCAGGCCTGACGACAAGACCTCTGCAGTCATCTTGAGGAAGGTCAATTTGCAGGCCTGACGACAAGACCTCTGCACTCATCTTGAGGAAGGTCAATTTGCAGGCCTGACGACAAGACCTCTGCACTCATCTTGAGGAAGGTCAATTTGCAGGCCTGAGGACAAGACCTCTGCAGTCATCTTGAGGAAGGTCAATTTGCAGGCCTGACGACAAGACCTCTGCACTCATCTTGAGGAAGGTCAATTTGCAGGCCTGAGGACAAGACCTCTGCAGTCATCTTGAGGAAGGTCAATTTGCAGGCCTGACGACAAGACCTCTGCACTCATCTTGAGGAAGGTCAATTTGCAGGCCTGACGACAAGACCTCTGCAGTCATCTTGAGGAAGGTCAATTTGCAGGCCTGACGACAAGACCTCTGCAGTCATCTTGAGGAAGGTCAATTTGCAGGCCTGAGGACAAGACCTCTGCAGTCATCTTGAGGAAGGTCAATTTGCAGGCCTGAGGACAAGACCTCTGCAGTCATCTTGAGGAATGTCAATTTGCAGGCCTGAGGACAAGACCTCTGCACTCATCTTGAGGAAGGTCAATTTGCAGGCCTGAGGACAAGACCTCTGCAGTCATCTTGAGGAAGGTCAATTTGCAGGCCTGAGGACAAGACCTCTGCACTCATCTTGAGGAAGGTCAATTTGCAGGCCTGAGGACAAGACCTCTGCAGTCATCTTGAGGAAGGTCAATTTGCAGGCCTGAGGACAAGACCTCTGCACTCATCTTGAGGAAGGTCAATTTGCAGGCCTGAGGACAAGACCTCTGCAGTCATCTTGAGGAAGGTCAATTTGCAGGCCTGAGGACAAGACCTCTGCACTCATCTTGAGGAAGGTCAATTTGCAGGCCTGAGGACAAGACTATTTTTGACAATTTTGCCATTGAAATGACTGACGAGTTAGTCATTCCAGGGGTAAATTTTCAAAAAGAGTTCAATTGGCCTGCAAATGGCCATTCAATAAGGAAATATTTTGATTTTTTGACAAAATTTGACCGTTAAAGGGTTAATAGTAATATAGCTTGCCTAGACATAACACACCAAGTGTCTGAACTAACACACCAAGTGTCTGAACTAACACACCAAGTGTCTGAACTAACACACCAAGTGTCTGAACTAACACACCAAGTGTCTGAAATAACACACCAAGTGTCTGAACTAACACACCAAGTGTCTGAACTAACACACCAAGTGTCTGAACTAACACACCAAGTGTCTGAAATAACACACCAAGTGTCTGAAATAACACACCAATTGTCTGAAATAATACAACAATTGTCTGAAATAACACAACAATTGTCTGAAATAACACACCAAGTGTCTGAAATAACACACCAAGTGTCTGAAATAACACACCAATTGTCTGAAATAATACAACAATTGTCTGAAATAACACACCAAGTGTCTGAAATAACACACCAAGTGTCTGAAATAACACACCAAGTGTCTGAAATAACACACCAAGTGTCTGAAATAACACACCAAGTGTCTGAAATGACACACCAAGTGTCTGAAATAACACACCAAGTGTCTGAACTAACACACCAAGTGTCTGAAATAACACACCAAGTGTTTGAAATGACACACTAAGTGTCTGAAATAACACACCAAGTGTCTGAAATAACACACCAAGCGTTTGAAATGACACACCAAGTGTCTGAAATAACACACCAAGTGTCTGAAATAACACACCAAGTGTCTGAAATGACACACCAAGTGTCTGAAATAACACACCAAGTGTTTGAAATGACACACCAAGTGTCTGAAATAACACACCAAGTGTCTGAAATAACACACCAAGTGTCTGTAATAACACACCAAGTGTCTGAAATAACACACCAAGTGTCTGAAATAATACAATTGTCTGAAATAACACACCAAGTGTCTGAAATAACACACCAAGTGTCTGAAATAACACACCAAGTGTCTGAAATAACACACCAAGTGTCTGAAATAACACACCAAGTGTTTGAAATGACACACCAAGTGTCTGAAATAACACACCAAGTGTCTGAAATAACACACCAAGTGTCTGAAATAACACACCAAGTGTCTGAAATAACACACCAAGTGTCTGAAATAACACACCAAGTGTCTGAAATAATACAACAATTGTCTGAAATAACACACCAAGTGTCTGAAATAACACACCAAGTGTCTGAAATAACACACCAAGTGTCTGAAATAATACAACAATTGTCTGAAATAACACAAGTGTCTGAAATAACACACCAAGTGTCTGAAATAACACACCAAGTGTCTGAAATAATACAACAATTGTCAGAAATAACACACCAAGTGTCTGAAATAATACAACAATTGTCAGAAATAACACACCAAGTGTCTGAAATAATACAACAATTGTCAGAAATAACACACCAAGTGTCTGAAATAATACTTGTCTGAAATAACACAACAATTGTCTGAAATAATATAACAATTGTCTGAGATAACACAACAATTGTTTGAAATAACACAACAATTGTCTGAAACAACACAACAATTGTCTGAAATAACACAATTGTCTGAAATAACACAACAATTGTCTGAAATAGCGCAACAATTGTGTGAAATAACACAACAATTGTCTGAAATAATATAACAATTGTCTGAAATAAAACAACAATTGTTTGAAATAACACAATTGTCTGAAATAACAACAATTGTCTGAAACAACACAACAATTGTCTGAAATAACACAACAATTGTCTGAAATAGCGCAACAATTGTCTGAAATAACAACAATTGTCTGAAATAATATAACAATTGTCTGAAATAACACAACAATTGTTTGAAATAACACAACAATTGTCTGAAATAACACAATTGTCTGAAACAACACAACAATTGTCTGAAATAACACAACAATTGTCTGAAACAACACAACAATTGTCTGAGATAACACAATTGTCTGAAATAGTGCAACAATTGTCTGCAACAACACAACAATTGTCTGAAATAGTGCAACAATTGTCTGAAACAACACAACAATTGTCTGAAATAGTGCAACAATTGTCTGAAATAGTGCAACAATTGTCTGCAACAACACAACAATTGTCTGAAATAACACAACAATTGTCTGAAATACGGTAGCGCAACAATTGTCTGCAATGACAGAATTAGTCATGATAAATTCTTAATAAACCTTAAAATGGAATGATGGATAAATCTAGCTTTAGTGTGTGATATGTTTCACAGGTCAGACATTGTGGAGACTCTATTTAACCCCTTTACATTTACATCACACAAAAATGGCTTCTGCAGTGGTCTTAAGAAACGTCCATTTGCAGACCAAGAGAAGACTGGTTTTTTTAATTTACCACTGCAATGACTGGCTCGATAACCGAGCCAGTCATTCCACTGGCAAGTTTTCAAAAATACCCATCTCTTGGTCTACAAATGGACATTTTCTATGAAAACATTGAAAATTTTTTGAATAAATTTGAGGGCTAAAGGATTACTGACGATCGCAAAGCATGGATCAGATGCTATCACCTACAGCGACGCAGATAAAACACTATTACGTCATATTATTACTATAAACCACAACATTAATCATTTACAGAGGGATGTGGTAATCTGAGGTGAAAAGCTAAGCCCATCAACCGATGCATCATAAACATTTATTGGCACACAAACAGAGAGAAATATTATGTGCCTCATATTTGATGGTTAGAAATTTGAGGGTACATGGTTATTTTACATATGTAAGTATGCAATCACATTCAAGTAGTATACTTTCTCGCCTCACCCTAACTCAACCGTCAACCCCACCCCACCCCACCCCAAGCACAAATAGCATGATGATGTAGGAATTTAGAGTGGCAGAGGGGTACTCAAGACTGTACGAACTATGAAAAAAATTTGACACCGAATTCGTCACAATCAATAAACATCACAATCAAGATGTCTCAATCAAGAGAAATATTATGTGGTTCATATTTGATGACTAAAAAACTTGAGGGTACATGATTATATATACATGGAAGTATGCAATCAAAGGCAAGAAGCACAGCTATGCCCCACCCATCTTTAGCTAAGCTCCAACTACACTTCGTCCGTGTTCGATCCCTCAACTCAGTGGCTACCAACTTCCAGAAAACTCTAAAGGTAAGTTGTTGTTTATTTTGAAACTAATTTGGCTAGATGCTGTTGCTGCCCAGCCAAATTAGTTTCAAAATATTCCACAGCATGTTTATTAAATAGTAGAGATACAAATCGTACAGCTCTTAGTGTAAGGGTTTGCGATGAACTTATCTAATGCCTAGTGTGCGCTGGACAATCTAGCAGAGCCACCAGCCTCGCAAGGTTTTTGCCTCAGCCGGTAATCTCCTGTGTGCTGGTGATTTTGTTGAGGAATCCACCTTGCGAGGCCTTGAAGAAGATATCTGTCCTGTTTGATATTTTTTTCCTCGCGAGGTAAAAACCTCAACGTGTGTGGACATCCTGAACCATACGCAGAGATCAACTGACAATGAAAACGTGTGGCTTGTCCACACGATTTAAAGGTGCACATTCATAGCAAAACGTGTGAAAATACAATTTTTTAAATTGTAGTTTTAAGAGACTCGATACAATGAAGAGAAATAAATCTTAATTGTCTCGCTGCTACAAGCCACCAGACAATAATTTTAATTAGCAATAGTTCTGAACCTGATGAATATTTTGAAAACAATTTGACTGAAAGTTGTTGGTGGCTAAGCCACCACCAACAACTTTCAGTCAAATTGTTTTCAAAATATTTAGCAGGTCTAGAGATACCACCCCTGGACTATGTCATCTGTAAAAACTCAGCAGCCAGACATTTAACATGTGACGCTTTCATACCATACAGATTATTATATCTATTTTTAATTGAGAAGTTGAAACTAGCTTAGCACATTCCTCATCATGTGCGGCGAAAGGCTAAACAGATACCTACCGACATTCCTCGCGAGAGGCTCAAGAGATACCTACCGGCTGAGGCAAAACTAGCTCAGCACATTCCTCATCGTGTGTGGCGAGAGGCTCAAGAGATACCTACTGGCTGAGGCAAAACTAGCTCGGCACATTCCTCATCGTGTGCGGCGAGAAGCTCAAGAGATACCTACCGACATTTTCATCGTGTGCGGCGAGAGGCTCAAGAAATACCTACCGGCTGAGGCAAAACTAGCTCAGCACATTTCTCATCATGTGCGGCGAGAGGCTCAAGAGATACCTACCGGCTGAGGCAAAACTATTCCTCATCATGTGCAGCGAGAGGCTCAAGAGATACCTACCGGCTGCGGCAAAACTAGCTCAGCACATTCCTCATCGTGTGGGGCGAGACGCTCAAGAAATACCTACCGGCTGCGGCAAAACTAGCTCAGCACATTCCTCATCGTGTGGGGCGAGACGCTCAAGAGATACCTATCGGCCGAGGCAAAATTAGCTCCACACATTCCTCATCATGTGCAGCGAGAGGCTCAAGAGATACCTACCGGCTGCGGTAAAACTAGCTCAGTACATTCCTCATCGTGTGGGGCGAGACGCTCAAGAAATACCTACCGGCTGCGGCAAAACTAGCTCAGCACATTCCTCATCGTGTGGGGCGAGACACTCAAGAGATACCTACTGGCTGAGGAAAAACTAGCTCAGCACATTCCTCATCGTGTGGGGCGAGAGCCTCAAGAGATACCTACCGGCTGAGGCAAAACTAGCTCAGCACATTTCTCGTGTGCGGCGAGAGGCTCAAGAGATACCTACCTGCTGAGGCAAAACTAGCTCAGCACATTCCTCATCGTGTGTGGCGAGATGCTCAAGAGATACCTACTGGCTGAGGCAAAACTAGCTCAGCACATTCCTCATCGTGTGCAGGGCGAGACGCTCAAGACATACCTACCGGTTGAGGCAAAAACCTTGCAAGGCCATTAGCTCAGCTAAATTGTCCAGTGTGCGCTAGGCATAAGTCATTCATGACATCATTGATTATGACATCTTACACGTTACATAGTTGATTATGACATCATAAGATTGATGGATAAACTGAAAAGGTCCTGATGCAATGTCATCAATGCTTTAATGGCCAAGCCAACAAAGACGGCTTCTGTACTGGTCTTGAGTAATGTTCATTTGCAGGCTAAGAGATAGCCCTTCTTGAAAACTTACCACTGGAATGAACTTGATATCTGAGCCAGTCTTTCCAGCGGTATATATATATATATATATATATATATATATATATATATATATATATATATATATATATATATATATATATATATATGTATATATATATATATATATATATATTTTCAAACAATCTTATCTTAGCCTTACAATTCCGCAAGGCCACTACAGTGGTCAGTTTTGACCAGCTGGACAATGAAATTGTTAAATCAACACTAAAGACCCAGGATGAACCTAATAACTTACAATGTACCAAATATTATCTGTACACGCCAGAGGGGAGGGAACGTTACAACATAATAACGTGTTTCCACAACAACATACTATGCACTATGAATGTCATAAACATGATTAATGTGACAGGATCAAACTGATTTATGTTGTAATTTGTCTGCGTGGACCGCCTATTCAGTCAGTGATTAATTGCCATGCGTACATGCGTGTGCATTTACATATCTTCACATGTTTACTATCCTCTAAACTTTCTAAAGAGCTCCGCATCAGCATGCATATAGACACACACTATGAATGTAAACTACAGCTCCATGACAGACCTTCTTTCACTATGATGAGTAGGGCTGCACCGATTCCCTAAATTACGATGCGATACGTATCACGATGTGTGTGTCACGATACGATACATAACAAATGATGCGTAAAAAACTATACGTAATTAACAGCACAACTGTGGGAACAATCTGTCATGGGGAGAACTACCAATAACATGCAAACGTTAACATAACCCTTTCGCCCATAAATTCCTTGTATCTCAATTTCATGGCAACGAATAACGGAAAACTGTTACATATTTTGAAATTAATATGACTGGAAGCCATTGCTTTTCAGGGATTTGTCGTTGAAAGTTTTCTACTATATAAAGCTAACTGGTACAGCAAAGTGCTTGGAGATAAACTGTTTTATTAGTGTTTCTAAGTATCATGATACGCAGTTAAGTGCATTGCGTATCGCGATAAGCTTACTGTATTGCGATATCATGATAAATCATTGCAGCCCTAATGATGAGCATGCACACATTGATACCATGGTGATGGTGGTGTAGGGCTGCGCTGTTTGGCTTACAGCCATATCGGTTTTGATATGACCTTTCATAGCGGTTTTAACTGAATATCAGTTTTATGGGTGACTTCTATTAGGAATATGTCAGGAAACAGTTGAAATCCATTCTCTAAAATATTTAAAAACAATCATTAATAACACAAAAATAGAACACTATTTCCCAGTACAAATTCTTGCCGCCTTACACATATGCTTAATATATCCCATGCCCATCATTGCGGGAGTAAACTCATTATCTAGGACACCCCTAAATATTAGATATATTGTAATGTATGATTACTGTATTCTGCGGTTGTAGTAGTAGAAATATCCTACAGCTGCAATCAGTCCTCCTTCGCTTTTGCCCACTGCGTCGTCCTCAGCCAAAATCCTTAGCTTCCTCAGGTTCATTAGTGACTTTGAGTGTACCTAATCCTGCTTTCTTGAGGTCACCTCGTAGCACGCTTTGCAGATTTATGCAATGACGTCCTCCCCTGGCTCTGTATTTGCTGGCTCCGAGTAGGGCGAATTCCAAGACCCTCTGTGCTGGTGAGTCTTCTGGCATCCTTAGCACATGGCCAAACATGGACCATCTTTGCTGGGCGACTTTTACAGACAGTGGCGACGTATTACACATCTTGTGTAGTGCATCGTTGGAAATTATGCTGTCTGGCCATCAGTGTCCAGTGATGGTGCGTAGGTGTTTGCGGTGGCAGGCACAGAGTTTGTCTCAAGCTGCCTTTGGAGCTGCCCAGCTGTTTCAGTTATACTTCATCAAGCATACGCAGATTGCATTGTATAAATATAGTCTTTTTACCAATGGCATCTTTGATCCACGAATCCATAGCTTCCAGAAGGACTGGAAAGCTATGTTCTCCATGATGCAGCGTGCAGCAATGTCAGCAGTACTGCAAAGCAGTGAGCCCAGGATTTTACTTTTCCACCATGGTTCGCCGCCACGGAGTGGATCATCATTTTCTTTCGTTTCATGCTTTGTAGATAGGTATATGTGGGTGAACTCTGTTTTGGATTCATTCATAAAGAGATTCTCAATTTTTAGTTTGCTTGCAGCTATTTGGAGAAGTTCGTCAAGGGGTTTCTTTGCCTCATCTATAAAGTCCACATCATTGGTATATTCCATCTCTAGTGGCATGCCCAGTATTGACACCGGGGGGGGGGGGGGGGGGGGGGGGGGGGCTTGTGGGATTTTCCTGCATGGATTTCAATGCAGCGGCCAGGTAACAGGTGAAAAGCACATGGGATAGACTATCTCCCTGTGGGGAGCCGATTGATGTCTCAAACTCTACAGACTTCACTGACGTGACTCGTACTCTCAACTTGGTGTCTGCAAGCAGTAGTCTCATTGGTCGAAGCTCATCTTCATTGCAACTGGCCTGGCGTAGTACATCTAGGATCTTTGAGTGCGTAATTGTGTCAAAGGCTCGTGACATGTTAATACCCATTTTGTGGAAATACCAGTGTTTGGACATGACTACCGACACAAGTATGCGTTGAGCCCATACAATGTCTGCGCAGCTGCGTCCACGTTTGAAGCCACTTTGACATGATCCGGTGAAGTCATCAATCTTGTCTCGGATGCGGCATAGAGTAACATTGGATAGGATTTTCCGTATGCTGTTAAGGAGCACAATGGGCCGCAGACTGGCTGGGGGCTTCTTGGGCTTGGGTAGTGTGATCAGCGTGCCTTGGCCTACAGCGTCGATGGGAAGGTGGTGCATAAAAGCTGAATTGATTAGGTGCGTGATCGGTTTTGAGATCATGTCACTTGCATATTTGAATAGATCATTGCTCATGCCAATAGGCCCAGGTGCACATCGATTTTTCAGGGCTTTAAGTGCTTTCTCAACTTCTGCTGTATTAATTGGTGTTAGTAATGGCCTGGGGTCTCCTGAAAATGGGTGAAAGGGTTCATCTCCGCGGTCAGTGAACTGTTCCTTGAATCATTCTCGTCATCATCGCGGTCAGTGAACTGTTCCTTGAATCATTCTCCAATTGCCTCAGCTTTGCCCTGGTCAGTCCCGATAAAGTGTCCTTCAGAGTTGTGTACAGTGAGTGGTGGTGTGTAGTCAGTAACTCCCAGGGCTCGGGCTGCCCGAAACATTTTGTGGCAGTCATCCATGGTAGTGATTTCATCTGCTAGGGAGTCTGCTTGTTGGATAGCAAGATCTTTTAAGCATTCGTTAATGTGGCGCAGAATGTTATTGCGTTCCTGGCGTAGTTTGGTGCGATCTTCACTTTGGCCACTTTGATAGACACGCAGTCATAACGCTTTCTATTCTGCTGACAGTTTTACTATGAGAGGGTCCTCAGTATACCTAGTTCTGCTGCTTTTTAGAACACCTATGGTGCTATTAGCTGATGATTCCATAGATATCAGTATTTTGGTTAGGGCTTCGTTTGGATCGGAGCTGACATCGTAATACTGTAATAATCATTGTTTATTACATAAAAACTAATATACAATTTTACATTGCATACCCTGTTTTCCTAACCATGAATTGACCATCATTGACCATGCGGGTTAAATGGCACCACCGTCAGACCATGGTTGACCATGATCAACAAATTTCTCATGATTATGATAAAACCATGTTAGACGGTCGGCGACAGAACTTGGTCAAACAGAAAATAGTGACATTTGACCATGGTCAAACATGATCGACTATCTATGATGGGTATGAGGTATTTTAAGCATGTGTGCCATTTAACCTGCATGGTTGCAAGTTATGATGTCATAGCACCCCAGCTCCCCTTTTTTTAACACAGTGGAAGACTGTAAAACTGCACTACTTTGGTCTTAGCCAAAAGGCTGTGAAGCGGTTGCAACATTGTCAGCAGCTATGGTAATAGTCATGAAGATATAAAGTATTGATCAAACTTTCTAGATATATAATTTTGGAATGGTTAACTTACCCTAGCATTGTTTGAAATAAAGTTTACACAAGTATTCAGTATGTATTATTATCGGTATGTTTCTACGTATAAATACAATTCAAATGTCATAATTAATGATGATTACATAATTTATGTTCAACAGAATAATTGAAGACTTTAAATGCAAAAAGGCACATGTTTTCAGGGAAAGAGTTGCCTCCCTTATTAAATTACACTGACCACGGTAAAAGAATGGTCGACCATGGTCAAATAAGTGTTACTCAAAATGTTCAAAAACAGTTTTAAAAATGGCATTTTAAGCAGTTTAAAGTTTAAGAACTGTTCTTCAGTTGTTCCTGAAAAGAGCAGCTTAGGCACATTTTAATTTTAAGACCGTAAGTTCAAGAATTGTTCTTCAGTATTATCTTTTTTTAGGTATTGACTGACATCTCTGACCATTATATTACTGTAATTGGGAAGAACATTGATAATCTCCGGTAACCATGGTTACCTCCAGTCAAAGTAGTTTCAAAATATTCAAGAGCTTTCTTGAAATTAAGACGCTGGGATTTCAAGGGTTACTAACAGGCCGATCAGCTTGTCATGATTTTTTGTCCGGAAAATAAGTTTGGACGAGCGTGACAGCGTGTGGTTTGCCTTTTTTCGGACACACCATGCGAGCATGTCACTTATCTTTTCCAGCATTTGCATAGGTGAGCATGCGGAAATGCTTACAAATCATCAATTTTAACTACAACTTGTCGATTACAAATCGAAAAGGCATAAATGTAATTCAACAGATTTATTTAAAAACACTAAATATGTTTTTGTCATCACAATAATGCATCATAATATTGAATAGATAAATCATGTGGCTACTAACTGATTGGGTTGACTTGAATAGTCAAAATTGCACTATGTAAAACGAAAACTAGTAACAGATTTTTAGTTATCTCATGAATATTGCTAATTCGATAAATAGATATGGCACAAAATTATATATTGATTTCAATATAAAGATAGTGCTAATAATGATTTTTTAATATGTTGATGAAAAAATATGAATATTTGACAAGAGGAAGCTTGTTATAAATAATCCACACTTTTCGGATAAATCCAGGGAGATGGTCGCCCTGTACTACTTTAAACAGTCATGATTATATTAATATTAACTTATTTAATGCCCATTTGCTGAAGAGATTGAGAGAAGGCTATAGTTTTTGGAAATATAACACTAGACGTCTTCTCCTGGCCATCAAATCTCTCAAGACCATTAATCAGAATCTATGTTTGTCAGTCTTGACCAGCAAGGTGGGTTAATTGAAGGCATTGTGCTATATCTATTGTGCAGCTTCTTGTAGGAGGAGGCTATTACTTTTGGTGATGTATATTACATGCATCATTATTCTTGTTCACTGGAAGCTCTCCAGCTGTTCTCGCCAACCCATTAAAAGATTCTGTCTAGATCTTCTTTAATAGAGCATGTGGGTGCGAAGATAGTACTTACTTGGAGCCAGTGTACAGCTGTTGACAATGCCAATATTATGTCTTACATGCTCCAAATTGCATCATCTGAAGTCGGAGGGTATTAAAGATTAATGAAGCCGGGTGTTATTCCGTCTGCGCTAGATGTTTTTGCCTGGCCAGAAGTTAGACAATCAGGTGACATGTCTGCCAATGAGGTACTGGACATGTTAAGTGCTGACTCCAATGATCACTAACCATTACCACTCTGATGTCAACATTCTATCCTTTTACAGTGCCAGTAGCAAAGAAACTGGTGTACATTTTAAAACAACTTTGGTGGACGATGTTGCTGTCTACGACAGCACCAGCTTTCACCAAATTTGTTTAAAAATTAACACCAGTTCAACTTTTAATTTAATGTGAAAATTAACAATTTTTACATCAGAGTGCTAAGAGTTAAGCGGCGCTGTGAGTGGGATATGTTTGACTCTAACATCTGTGAGTGCTGTCACTAGGATATATGTATTTATGTATATGTAGGTCTATATACATGCTCAATAGTTTATACCTGCCATGCTTGGCTGTAAACCGCATGCTATAATTGCCAGCATTTAACCCTTTAATTCTCAAATTTGTTCAAGAAAATCTAGTTGCAATATAGCAAGAGATAATTTTGGAAAAGCTACCACTGGAATGACTCGCTCGGTTATCAAGCCTGTTACTCCAATGGTAAATTTTCAAATATAGTCTTCTCGTGTTCTGCAAATGGGAATTTCTCAATATTACTACAGAGTACCTTTTGGCCAGCTCTGAAGTTAAAGGGTTAACTATATAACCAGCACAGACCATAAACAACAGATTCATTATGATTTTGAGAATATCTTCTTGAATGTTTTGAAACTAATTCAACTGGTAGCTGACATGGGCAGCAACAGCTCCCAGTTGAATTAGTTTCAAAATGTCCACCCAGTTTCCTGTATAGCCGTCTTGAAATTGTGACACTGGCCTTTCAAGGGCCAAAGGTTTGTGGACTGTAGCAGTAACACTTTCACCAATGAATTCCTGTTATCTCATTTTCAAGGCAAACATACACTGGAATGAAATTCCCTTAAGCAGCAACGGCTTCCAGTCAAATTAATTTCGAAATATTCAACAGAATAAGTTTTATATCGTAAAGAATTTATGTTTTCAGGGATTTGTCGGTGAAAGTGTTAAAATGATAGATTCCTAGATATTGCTGAAAATGTAAGCACATGTACCACTATACCATCTGATGAACATATGACCTATCATCAACATGTACCACTATACCATCTGATGAACATATGACCTATCATCAACATGTACCACTATACCATCTGATGAACATATGACCTATCATCAACATGTACCACTATACCATCTGATGAACATATGACCTATCATCAACATGTACCACTATACCATCTGATGAACATATGACCTATCATCAACATGTACCACTATACCATCTGATGAACATATGACCTATCATCAACATGTACAGCTGTCTTAATTATCAGCATGGCGCCACCATGAGTGGTCATCATCATCATCATCATCATCAACATGTACCACTATACCATCTGATGAACATATGACCTATCATCAACATGTACCACTATACCATCTGATGAACATATGACCTATCATCAACATGTACCACTATACCATCTGATGAACATATGACCTATCATCAACATGTACCACTATACCATCTGATGAACATATGACCTATCATCAACATGTACCACTATACCATCTGATGAACATATGACCTATCATCAACATGTACAGCTGTCTTAATTATCAGCATGGCGCCACCATGAGTGGTCATCATCATCATTAGCATCATCATCATTAGCATCATCATCATCATCATCATCATCATTAGCATCATCATCATCATCATCATCATCATTAGCATCATCATCATTAATTATCTGAGTATCATTGTTTCAATTCAGTATAAATTCCCTTGCCAAATGCTAGTTGAGATTCAGTTGCTTGAGATGAGAGCAGTTGTAAAGCAGTGGCTAATCAGTCGATCAAGCAATGACAATGCTGCACCACTACAAAGAGGCTGCTGTGATACTCTAGCATCAGTGTATTGCTGAAGGTATAGAGCAGCTACTTAACAGTGGCAAAGATGTGGTTTTTGCTGCGATTCCAATTGTGCAAATTAAGGCGTAATATTAGCAGAAATGCAGCAGCATTCACTAAGTGGAGATACAGTGACAATTGTGAAAAACGCAATGGGTAATGATTGATGCCTAAGACTTGTTTTTCCAGGAAATATCTATATCATTTAAGCAGCTTCTGCTGATTAGTCTATTTCCATTTTCTCGCTGGCTTATTAGCACAACAAAATTTATCAAATCACTATGCATTGTATGAAGAATAATTTTTTTTCCTATGAATGAACATTGTTTATCTAATCATGTCATGGCTGAAGCTTTAAGATCTTTGCAGAAATGAATGGTTATACACATATGATGTTAAAATATTACAGTTTAGACTGTTGGAAGAGGGAATATCTATTTTCGCCACATTGTCTCTAAAACAAATGCTTTTCGACTAGCATGTGAATTTAAAAGGCTAATACTAACAACCGAGTCTCGCGATCGATCTATTTAGAACATAATCCGGAAATATATTGGTTGAACTATTCACGGAAGAGTTTGATCGAAGACGAACATTTATATTCTCGCGAGATCTCATATGCCAGCGCGAGATAAACGAGTGATCCCAACTTTCTTGGACGAAACTTGGATAGAATCTAAGGTACTCGGTCACCATTGTGCATATAGTAATTTCTGAGTTCCGAGTCCAAACCACGAGCGAGGAATTGCAGATCAGTACTTGCTCTGAATACCGGAAATAAATCTTTCTAATAGCACGTGATTTGTATTTTTTACGACAACACCTTGATTTCCTGCTGACCATGTCATGGTCGACCATGGTAATTCATGGTTTGACCCAATGTACATCATGGTCATATGACCATGACAGACCATATGTGACTATCTCACTGACCACGATATATCATGGTCACTGGAGAATTTCAATGTTATTCCTATTGACAGTGATATGATGGCCAGTTCATGGTCAGATATGTCAGCTATATGTTTAACAATTATCAAAGTCCTTTATTGACCATGCTATACCAGAGAATTTCAATGTTATTCTTATTGACAGCGATATCATGGTCATTTCAGTCACCATTATTTTAAACAATTATCAAAATCCTTCAGCAATCGCTTCCAGTTAAATTAGGGTGACTCATGCCGCGTGCCATCTAGTTAACCCTTTAACATTCATATCAGCCAAAAACACCTCTTGGTAAAAGATGGTCTTGAGAAATGTCCATTTGCAGACGAAGAGAAGAGTATTTTTGAGAATTTCCTACTGAGATGACTGGCTCGATAAAAAAAAAAACGAGCCAGTCATTTCAGTGGTAAATTTTCAAAAATACTCTTTTCTCAAGGTCTGTAAATGGACATTTTCTATGAGAAAATTTTAATTTACTTGAAAAAATTTGAATGTTAAAGGGTTAAACAAGTGCATGACCTGTCAGTTAATCATTGACTCTCCTGCCATGTCTAGTATGATCATTCACATTCTCTACAACACATTATTCCAAGATAATACTTCTACTTTATCTTATTTTCCCATCTCTCTGTAACCATCATTACACCATTATTGTGGCATCTCAATTTGTGGCCAAAATAGCTACCATTTCAACTGTTCATAATCACATTACTACAAGAGCCTTGCCCATAAATCACTCATCTTTCACAAACCCGCCCTGTGCACTAACCCACACCCATGTGTAAACCCACGCACACACCCTACCCGTACACAAATCCACCCCAATTGCACTACACAGCCTAAAACCTTGCTTCAGTAATTTGTGGTTAAGAGTAATATAAGATTCCACTGAATAAGCATCTCTCAGATGCATTCAAATGAACTTCACGGTAAATGGCTTGGACATTTTTCAAGACCACTGCAATGGTTTGTTTTAGCCTGCTTGACCATTAAATGGACAAGCTGATAGACAAAGCGTGAGTATATACTGTCCTTCACATCAACCGCAGAAGTTTTTACACAATAGTACACCCTTTAACCCTCAAATCATCCAAAAATGGCTTCAGCACTCATCTTGAGAAATGTCTATTTGCAGACCAAGAAGACTATTTTTGAAAATTTACCACTGGAATGACTGGCTCCATAACCAAGCCAGTCATTCCAATAGGAAATTTTCAAAAATAGGGTTCTCTTGTCTGCAAATGGCCATTTTATATGAGAAGATTGCAATTTTCTTGAACAAATTTGAGGGATAGTGTCCTCAAATTTGTTCAAGAAAATCTTCTCATCAAAAGACAAAAGTGTCCATTTGCAGTTATCAAGCCAGTGTAATTCCAGTGTGGTAAATTTTCAGAAATACTCTTCACGTGCTCTGCAAATGAACATTTCTAAAGATGACTGCAGAAGCCATTTTTGGACATCTTTATTGTTAACGTGTCAAGTTCCAAGGACAAATAGTTATCATGCCTAAATTCCTAAGCACTAAATCATATAAAACACAAGCTCAAGGTTAGTGTCCAGACATCAGTTGCAAAGTTCAAATTTCCACCTCGGCATCTGGTCACCATTGAGAATATCAAATCACACTAAAAGTGAACCCGCTGTCAAGGCCCTGTTAACAAATCCTTTTTAAATTAAGTCTAGTATAGCATGAGATGAAAGATCGATGGTGATAAGAAATTCCTACAGGAACTCTTCAGAAATACTCACTTCACAGATAATCAGTGAATATTTGAGAAATATGCACATGTCAAGGAAAGCGCCTTTTCAAAGACAAATCTACAATTACCACTGACATCTGAATGAATACACAGTAAAGTTCATAAATAAGTTTGTATGGTTGCAAAACAAAAACAGAAACATGTTACTTAGTACATGTTCTGTTGAATATTTTGGACTCAACTTGATTAGAAGTCATTGCTGCCTTAGGCAGCAATGACTTTCATATCAAATTAAGTCCAAAATATTCAACAGTACGTTGTATTTCGTTTTGTAATCATGTTAAGTTTTTGGTGAGCTGTACCATAAACAATCAATCATACATCATCCACATCTTATTGACGTGTACTTGTCCAAATCATAGAAACGTAACATGTTACTACAGGTCAAACCCGACAAAAAACCAGCCACTGCAATGCCCTTTAAAGAATGGTCATTTGGACGTCTAAGAAGACCATTTTTGAATAAAATAATCACTGGAATTCGTGGATCAATGAACATAGCTAAGTACTTACCTGTAGTCCTCTCTTGGCCAGCAAATAGACATTTATTATGCAAAAGACTGACAATATACATCTTCTTTCCCAATCTTGAGCCTACTTAACCCTTTATTGGTCATTGAGCCTGACAAACATTGCATCTGCAGCAATCTTCATAATTTACAGGTCAAGACAATGTTTTAATTGTTAATTCTGACACTGGAATGACAGGCTCAGATAAAAAATACTCCGCTCTTGTCTTACAAATGGACATTCTCTAGGCAAAAATATCTATTTTCCTGAACGACCCATCTTGAGCATTACAGCGTTAAACTCATTCAATCTCTGATGTGGGAGATCAAGTAGCGTTCATTCTAGCTGGTGCCAGGTCATTCTAGCCGGTGTCAGGTCATTCTAGTTGTTACCAGATCATTCTAACCAGTGCCAGGTCATTCTAGCCAGTGCCAGGTCATTCTAGCCAGTGCCAGGTCATTCTAACCTTTGCCAGGGCATTCTAGCCGGTGCCAGGTCATTCTAGCCAGTGTCAGGTCATTCTAGCCAGTGCCAGGGCATTCTAGCCAGAGCCAGGTCATTCTAAGCCGGTACCAGGGCATTCTAGCCAGTGCCCCAGGGCATTCTAACCAGTGCCAGGTCATTCTAGCCAGTGCCAGGTCATTCTAGCCAGTGCCAGATCATTCTAGCCAGTGCCAAATCATTCTAGCCAGTGCCAGGTCATTCTAGCTAATGCCAGGTCATTCTAGCTGGTGCATGGTCAATCTAGCTGGTGCCAAGTCATTCTAGCCGGTGCCAGGTAATTCTAGCTGGTGCCAGGTCATTCTAGCTAGTGCCAGGCCATCCTAGCCAGTGCCTGGTCAATCTAGCAGCAAGCTGGTGCCAGGACATTCTAGCTGGTGCCAGGTCATTCTAGCTGGTGCCTGGTCAATCTAGCAGCAAGCTGGTGCCAGGTCATTCTAGGTAATGCCGTCACACTTACATCATTTTGATTGTGACGCAAGATCTCCAGTAAGTGCATAGGGGTGTTAAAAGTATTTAAGCAATCAATAACTATAGAACAACTAATATAGCTGATGCAGGAATTCTTATATAGATCCTTTTCAGGGTATATAGTCCTCAAAATGCAGCTTGGGATCCCCAAAGGTAGTGGCAGTGTGTCCAATGGGACCCCTGAAAATCCTGTATGATTATTAAATATCAATTAGTTTAATAGGATTTTGCACAAAAATACCTACAAAATCTAGCTTGGGACCCTCATAATTCATAGAGCTCTGAGTCCATGGTACCTAATGCTGATGTACATAAAGCTCTGAGTCCATGGTACCTAATGCTAATGTACATAGAGCTCTGAGTCCATGGTAACTAATGCTGATGTACATAGAGCTCTGAGTCCATGGTAACTAATGCTGATGTACATAGAGCTCTGAGTCCATGGTAACTAATGCTGATGTACATAGAGCTCCAAGTCCATGGTAACTAATGCTGATGTACATAGAGCTCTGAGTCCATGGTACCTAATGCTGATGTACATAGAGCTCCGAGTCCATGGTACCTAATGCTGATGTACATAGAGCTCCGAGTCCATGGTAACTAATCCTGATGTACATAAAGCTTTTTGATACAGATCAACTATTACTTTAGAACAGCTTTGAGATTTGCAATATCAGGCAAAATGGCTTACCAGTCAGCATGGATGATGCCGATTGGGTCCATTGGAATGGACCCAATGACCATGGACCCAATGAGATTTGCACTCCCACAGGTGGCCAATTGGTTGGTTGGCGACATCGTGGGATTGTGTGGAAGCACTACAACTGCCCTTTCGTAGCCCTAGAAACTGTGTGCTACCACAGGCTGCATTGCCTTCATGGTAGGCATCTTGTGGAAGATTGGTGTGATGGAGTGAAGCTGAACAATGGGCCACCCAAACCCATTAAGACATTCGGTTCAGCATTATCCCCCATGGTGCTTTTGTACAAAACTAACCGTAGCAGCTAGAATAGTATCCATCATGACGCTAACCTGTATCTAAAGGCTGCCATGTTTGCATCAGTGCTCGCTTGTCTCCTGGCTTCAAAGCTGCCTCAAATGTAGAATTAACTCACGGTTTTGTTGTTACTCAATGGTTATGCCCATAAGGTCTAAGACCTGAAGGCCTAGCATCCTGGACTCGATATACAGTAAGCTCAGCGTCAGGTGTAAATCAGTCATAAATGAGTTCTACCAAAAGAGGGAAGATTTAATTTTATAACAGTCATCATGAATTTTCCAAAAAACTTTTTTTCTTGTCCTTCAATTGGACATTTCCTCAGGCCCCGCAGTCGGTTTGGCCGAGTTGATCATTATCCCTTTAATGGTCATGCTATATCCCAAACCAGCCTATGTTATGGTCTTGTGGAATGTCCATTGACAGGTCAAGTAAACATTATTTTTGAAAATTTAGCACTGGAATGACTGGCTCGATAACCGAGCCAGTCAATCCAGTGATAAATTTTCAAAAATTGTATTCTCTTGGCCTTCAAATGGACATATGCTCAACCTCCACAGCAAGTTAGGTCGACAGCAAGTTAGGTCGACAGCAAGTTAGGTCGACAGCAAGTTAGGTCGACAGCAAGTTAGGTCCACAGCAAGTTAGGTCCACAGCAAGTTAGGTCCACAGCAAGTTAGGTCGACTACACCATTAAGGGATTATTTTCGCAGAGTTTTATAACCAATGTAACTAAACATTTTATTACTTAACATATCACTAATTCAACACACAAGGAATGAGATCAGTCATCATTCAATCAAGTTAATGTAAAAGCCGAGACAGAATACGCTCATCATTTGTAGCAATTATCCCCAGCATAATTAATAATTCATATTGTAATGACAATCATACAATGAGAACCGCTAAGGCCACTAATCCCTAAGCTAGCCGTTACAAGACAGCTGTTACTCTATTATTACCACGAACGCGGATAATTATTCCATACAAAACTACATAATCCTGATAATGCCGCCTTGTGCTGAAATTCTGCCATGTATTTACTTCATATAGCAAGGTTTTTTGTATTTATATTACAGATAATCGTGCAGCAGAAGTGATCATTTACGAGTTTCATCATTCCAAACGATTTAGATATGATAAAGTAATTGTCAAACGTTTTGAAATTAATTAAACTAGAAAACGTTGTTTGACTCAGAGGCCCCCGCAATCACTGGAAATTCCTTTCTCTATGGAATAGGTAGCAATATTATTCAAAGCCTTCATATTATTAAAAAATAACTAAAAAATAAAATAAAAGATTTAAAAAAAAGGAAATTGACAAAAGTTTTTGCATTAAAAAGCAAATTTTCACCCAAAATATTGGACCTATAAAGGTGATTTCTTCAAAAGGCACATCTGCATATCATAACTGAGGCATACACCAAAGTTTCATTAACATATCTGAAGTGGTTCTGTATGATATTGTGACTGCATTAAAAAAGCCCATTTTCACCAAAAATATTGAACCTATAAAGGTGAATCCTTCAAAAGGCACCTCTTGCTATCATAAAGAGCCACTCGTCAACTTTCAATAAATTATTTTAAGCGATTCTGTATGATATGGTGTTTACGAGGAAATTGACAAAAATCATGAGTTTTTGCATTAAAAATCCCATTTTCATCCAAAATATTGGACCTATAACGGTGAATTCTTCAAAAGGTACATCTGCGTATCTAAACTGAGGCATATACCCAGTATCATTAAAATATCTTAAGCGGTTCTGTATGATATGCTGTTTACGACATTTTGTGGACGGACGGGCCGACCGACACAGACAGACAGCCGCGGTGATTACTATAGGGCTTCCGCACCTTCTGGTGCGGGCCCTAACTATACAAATTATAGTGGAAATTTCAACAGTGGAAAATTTTCAAAAGTAGATTTCTTTTAGACTGCAAATGGACATTTCTCATTACCACTGCACAGGCTGGCTTGACCAGTAGCCATTTAATGTCAAAAAATTTCCCAAAATATATATGAATATCCATTTTTAGGCACAGAACTGTTTTTGAGAATTTACCACTGAAATTACTGGCTCGGTTATCAAGCTAGTTATCAGTGGTAAAATTAAAAAAACCCAGTGTTTTCTTGTCCTTCCCATGACTACTGCATAGGCTGGCTTGGGCTGGTTTCACGATTAAAGGGATACTTTCATTTACAAATTTATTTGATGCTGGTTATTCTCTCATGTCCCTGATGAACCTTTCAGACATGAGCTTACCTGAGCGCGCTTTCCTCACCAATTATCATAAATCAGGTGAGTTAATGCTTTAATTACACTAATCTGCTTGATACAATGATGAATTAAACCCTCTATCAGTGCCACACATCTCCTCCTGAAGGCTGCTTTGTTAAGCCACATGCTGTAACAATTACACACAATTTATGACCTGGTGACAATTACCATAATAATAATTGCACTAAAAAATTAACTATTTAACCCTTTAACTCTTGAATTTGTTTTAAAAAATTTCAATTTTCTCATAGTAAATGTCCATTTGCAGACCAAGAGATTATTTTTGAAAATTTACCACTGGAATGACTGGCTCGGTTATCGAGGTCCATTTGTATGATAAGATTATTTTTATAAATTTATCATTGGAATGACTGGCTCAGTTTTCAAGCAAGTTTTATGCCCACGCAAGATTTTCAGTCTTCTCTTAGGCTAGAAATGGACATTTCTCACGCCCAGCGCAGAAGCCATTTTTGGCTGGCTTGAGTGGTGATGGTTAATTGCTTTGATTCATAATTCAGAATTAGCCACCAACAACTTTCAGTAAAATTATTTTCAAGATATTCAGGCAGTTCATCCAGAGTTATTGCTCCCTGAGATTATTGTTTGGTGGCTTACAGCAGTCAGACGGTTAACCTCTCTCAGATTTAAGCCAAATTCACTGGTGTGTGTGAGAAATGATACTTAACCCTTTAACACTCATCAGCCAAAAACGGCTTCTGCAGTGCTCTTGAGAAATGTTCATTTGCAGACCAAAAGAAGACTATTTTTGAAAATTTACTACTGGAATGACTGGCTTGGTTATCGAGCCAGTCATTCCGGTGGTAATTTTTCAAAAATAGTCTTCTCTTTGTCTGCAAATGGACATTTTCTATGAGATTTTCTTGAATAAATTCAAGTGTTAAAAGGTTAATGTCTTAGCTGTGTAACTAGAGGCCTTGGTCTGTGCATGGTAAGCTATCAGGGCATTTTGACTGCATTCTTGGATACAGAACACCATTGGGATCACTAAAGTTAGGAGCATCAAGCAGTTACGCGATAACGACACGATTTGGTCGCATCAGTGATGGGTCACTCGCCTTTGTGTACAGCAACACAACATGCAAGTGAGAGATTTGGCTAATCGTCAGTTGTCATTAGATTTAAAACATGATTTAAAATCTTTCGTCCCTATCAAATAGCTAGCGACTACATTCTAGTGACCAATGAGGATGATTATCCTAGTCATGTGACTGTTAGTAAAGATAGAAACGTTTGCCGTTGTGTAGCATAGGTGTTATACGGAGTCGCTTTAATCATCATCAACACAGAACCAACATGAGGCAAGGAGGATGCGATAACATTTCTGTTACACCATATCCATGTCATGTCACGGTGCTCTGATGTCTGCCTAGCTTTAGTTCAGCCATCCGTAGCGCAATTATTGCTTTGAATGATCACCAGAAAATAATTCCAATTAGCAATAACTCTGGACCTGCTGAATATTTTGACAAAAATGTGACTGAAAGCTTAGCCACCAACAACTTTCAGTCAAATTGTTTTCTAAATATTTAGCAGGTCCAGAGATACAACGCCTGGAATATGTCGTCTGCAAAAACTCAGCAGCCAGACAGTTAAGAATAATCGTGATTACTCGATTACTCAGCCGGAGTACAATTTATTCAGACATAACAGCAAAAGCATATCGATGATGAAAAGTGCATTGATGGTTAGAAATGTCCATTTGCAGGCCAAGAGAAAACTATTTTTGAAAATGTAAATTCTCGAACCAGTAATTCCAGTGATACATTTTCAAAAATAGTCTGTGCAAAATGTAAATTTTCTTGATCTTTTGCTTTAAAGAGTAACTAAAAGGTACAATATAGATTTAAAAAATATTTATGCAATAGAAATTATTCACGATTATTCGATTATTTAATCTTCAATCACATAAATTCATGATAATTGTGATTTTCGACTTAATCATGTAATTGCACAAGCGTATGCCATCCTCTACCTCCTGTATAGCTCGACAAAAATAGTCAGTTCTTGGCCAGCAAATGGATATTCACCAAACAAGAATTTTCTTGACCAATCTTGACCATTAAAGGATTAAGTTAATGTTATCCTTTCCCCCAAACAGATGACCGCTGATAAGCAGCGCACGGCGGCGCTAAGGTTCCTTTTCAGCCAGCACTAATCCCGCACAAGATTACACTCGCCACCACCAGTCTCGCTCATACATAGAACACAGGACATCAGGAACAATGCACAGAAATGCAATTCTGAGATAGTCTGCCATATCTGTGTTAATCCTATTTCCGTTATCCCCATACTTCCTGATTGACAGTTGCATCAAGGAGAGATGAGATTCTCATTTAAATTATCAATTTAACGATCATCATTATCACCAATAACTGTTAGCTGTTTCTCATTATATCAATGCATTAGCCTACACAACAAAGCTTTTGCAGAACATGAATGGCAAAAAGTATATTTGTTTGAATTATATTTAACTGCTTAATGGTCAAATTTGTTCAAGAAAATTTAAATATCAGCCTATTGAATGCCCATTTACAGGCAAACAGAATACAATTTTTGAAAATTTATCACTGAAATGACTGGCTCGGTTATTGAGCCAGTTATTCCAGTGGCAAATCTGGAAAAAAATTGTATTCTCTTGGCTTGTAAATGGACATTCCACAAGACCATAACAGAGGCCGGTATGACAATCAAAGTGTTAAAGCATATTCTTTGTGAGAATGTTATCGCTGAAACGTGTTGCTATTTCAGACATGAACATCATTCAGTAACACCTTTCTAACTTGCAACATGCTTATAACCATACACATTGACTGTAGAACCCCTGTCTCAACACGTATGAACATTAATGACGGCTAGGTCTGAAACTACCTTAAATTGATCGGCCATGTCAGCCAATAGAAATTGAAATTCCTGGACCTGAATGACATTTAGGATTTACCTAGGAGTATTAATAGATTTATCATGAGCTATCTTCCAAGGCTCCTTGGAAATAAAACTTCATGATAACTGAATGATTAGTCTTATTTATACTGCGTGGACATGAATATACATATATTATATCTCCAGTCGCTTGGGCGATTATTGCTTTGATTGATCACCATCGATTATTTAGGAATAATCATGATTACTCGGGCCAAATTACCTAGACATAACAACAAAAGCATATTAATGACGAGAGCTGCAATGGTGTTTAGAAAAGTCAATTTGCAGGCAAAGCGAATACTACTTTTGAAAATGCCTGGCTCAAGAACCTGGCTCGAGCCAGTCTCGACTCTCGAGCCAGTCATTCCAGCGATACATTTTCAAAGATAGCCTTCTCCTGGCCTGCAAATGAACATACACTCGCTGAGCAAGATGTCAATTTTTGCACCCGATCGCATTAAAGAGTACTTAAAAGGTAGGACTAAATATTTTATTCCGTAGAAATTATTCACGATGATTCGATTATATAATTTTTAATCATATCAATCAATGATCTAAGAAATAATTGTGATTTTAGATTTAATCACGTAATCGCACAAGTTGACTTTAGTGGCAATGCTTTCTTTAATAAACACAACCTGCATAATCAGGAAACATCTTTCCCACAATATAGCCATCAATGCCAGACATTTCACTCCCATATAATGAATCGGGCATTATAATCAAGTCACTGAAGCAGGTACATAATGCACATTAATTCACCTTTATTCATTCCTATTCCGCTTCATATATTAAACCTTTAACCCTCCATTTTGTTCAAGAAAATGCACATTTTCTCATAGAAAATGTCTATTTTGCAGACCAAGAGATTATTTTTGAAAATTTACCACTGAAATGACTAGCCAGTCATTTCAGTGGTAAATTTTCAAAAATAGTCTTCTCTCGGTCTGCAAATGAACATTTCTCAAGACCAGTGCAGGAGCCATTTTTGGCCGATATGAGTTAAATGGTTAAGACAGTCCTTAAACGCACTGGTGTATGTAGGCAAGTTTTATGGGCAATCACCAGAAAAATACTGACTTAATATTTAATGTGGTTATATAACCATAAATTATTAGCATAGATTTATGAATTAAAAGCAAATTAACCTTTTAAACACACACATTTGTTCATGAAAATTATAGAAAATATCCATTTGCAGAACCGGACGACTATTTTTGAGAATTTATTACCCAGGGTAACTGACTCTTATTCTGCAAATGGACATTTCTCAACACCACTGCAGACATGGTTTGGCCAGCTGAGCGTTAACACACACATCAGCCAAAAACGTTTTCAGCACTGATCTTGAGAAATGTCTTTTTTCCCAGACCAATTGAAGGTTATTTTTGAAAATTTACCACAGGAATGATTGGCTCGATAACCGAGCCAGTCATTCCAGTGCTAAATTTTCAAAAAAGTCTTCTCTTGGTCTTCAAATGGACATTTTCTATGAGAAAATTGAAATTTTCTTGAACAAATTTGAGTGTTAAATGGTTAACTTACTCACATCAACTTGAGCTTATTCTCCTCAAGATATTCCTCCCAGATTAAGCCACACAATTATGTTAATGTCAGGAGTGGATAGTTTTATGGGCAAACTAGTTTTATATAATGCGGTTATATAACCAATACCCTATTAGCACACAGATGAATTGGCAGATTAAACATATTAATATTTATGTATTACTGACTCTTCATGTAGGCATGGATAATCATTGTCTTTGCCCTGGAGGGGAAGATTATTAACTATATACAGCTCAGTTTTTGCAGACGATATATTCCAAGGGTTATATTTCTGGATCTGATATTTTGAAAACAATTTGACAGAGTTGTTATTGGCCAAGCCAAACAACATTCAGTGAAATTGTTTTCAAAATATTTAGCAAGTCAACAGTTCGGCTCTTTGAATTTATTATCTGTTGGCTTGCTGCAGCTAGACAGTTAATAATGCCGCCATGGGTTCGTGTGAGTATTATGGTCCAGGTGCTGTCTGTCTGTCTGTCTGTCCATCGTTCCATGCGATATCTTCGGAGTCCAGTAAGTTTATCAAATTTAACGTAAATGTTACAATATCTAGGTCACAGGGTAACTTAGTGCATCGCAGAATACATATTTTAGACATAAATCTTAAACACAATTAAGTAGAATGACCAAGTTTGGTACATACGCTTATATTATAGGTGGTTAGTTCTTAGTTATATGAGATTCAAGCCAACGTATCAAAGATCTAGGTCATGGCGTCATGAAGTACAAACCAGACATACACCTACAAATATCTAGGTCATGGCGTCATGAAGTACAAACCAGACATACACCTACAAATATCTAGGTCATGGCGTCATGAAGTACAAATCAGACATACACCTACAAATATCTAGGTCATGGCATCATGAAGTACAAACCAGACATACACCTACAAATATCTAGGTCACGGCATCATGAAGTACAAACCAGACATACACCTTAATGACTACAACTCTTGAATACATCTACAACATAGAATCAGTGGATTTGGCTTCATAATATAACTACTTGTAGTTTATTTCCAGGATGAGTCATAATCAAGAAATATTAGTTACCTCTGCGGGATCTAGAAATTGTTTGAGCGTAGCTTTCATGACCATCTCGGTCACTTCTTCAGCACTAACTGACGGGCGCTGGCAACGTCACTCTGGTCTTGTGGAGTCACTTGACAGCATGGACTGGTAGACTGCTGGTATACAGTAGCCCTCGACTCGGTTCATGGTTGGTTGATGTTTGTAGATTTCTATGGTGTCTTTAACCTTCCGTTTAAATACCTTGGTCTAGATGTTGATGACCGAAGCACTGCTGGCGGAGATGACATGGTCAGTGGATTCTGTGTGTTCTGCCACATTGGTCACATTCGATCTTGTAGATGACACCAGAGCATTACTAATATGATCTTTGAGTGTGAGATTTAGGGATCAACGATCTAGGTCATGGGGTCACTAAGTGCATTGTTAAAACAGAGTGCAGAGGTGTGAGTAAACATTTCCCTCCATTGCATTATAGTTGCATTTGTGTCTGTTTGTCTATTGTAATGGAGGAAGCCAGTTTTTCAATCAATCATATTATGTCATAATCAGTGTGACATGTAGGCTGACATTCAATTACGTCATGAATGACTCGATTTCGTTCATCTTAAACGCTTTATAGTCCGTCAGGTTGTACAAATTGTATGTATTTACTATTTAATAAACATTCTGTTGAATAATAAGGAAAAATTAGTTACCTCTCCGGGATGTAGAAATTGTTTGAGTGTAGCTTTTGTGACCATCTCGGTCACTTCTTCAGCACTAACTGACGGTCGCTGGCAACGTCACTCTGGTCAGTTCTTGTGGAGTCACGTGACAGCATGGACTGGTAGACTGCTGGTATACAGTAGTCCTCATCTCTGTTCATGGTTGGTTGATGCTTGTAGATTTCTATGGCCTCTTTAACCTTCCGTTTGAATAAGTTGGTCTCAATGTTGATGACCGAGGCACTGCTGGCGGGGATGACGTGGCCAGTGGATACTGTATGCTCTGCCACATCTGAGTTGGAATTGGTTTTAAGATGTTCTTTGACTCTGGTGCTGAGAGGCCTTTTGGTTTCGCCTATGTATGTCCCCTCACATTGGTCACATTCGATCTTGTAGATGACTCCAGAGCATTCATCTGTGGTCAGTTTATCTTTGGGTCTTACTAGTTGTGATCTTAAGGTGTTGACGGGCTTGTGGTAGGTTTTGATGTGGTGTTCTCTGAAGAGTCTGCCAAGGTGTTCTGATAGGCCTTGGATGTACGGAAGTCTGACTAGTGGAAGTTTTTCGACATCTAGTGGTTTATTCCACAAGAACTGACCAGAGTGACGTTGCCAGCGACCGTCAGTTAGAGCTGAAGAAGTGACCGAGTCACGAAAGCTACACTCAAACAATTTCTACATCCCGGAGAGGTAACTAATTTTTCCTTATTATGAATCATCCTGAGATCAGGACCAACTTTTTCGGAAATATTCTGTTGAATATTTTATAGGCTGGGTACAAACATGATTATGGCGCAGCAGATCCTATAGCAACATTTACACAAATCATAAGCTAATTACCTTGAGCTTGGTGTGTCAGGTTCACCACTATGATGACGAGGAGAGCAGCTGGTGCCTTCAATAGTAGCAGTACAGAGCACCAAATCCACGAGTGTGACATACTGACACTCATATTGTCTCTCAATGTGACATACTGATGCTCATATTGTCCCTCAATGTGACATACTGACGATCATATTGTCCCTTAATGTGACATACTGATGCTCATATTGTCCCTCACCATGACATACTGATGCTCACATTGCCCCTCAACGTGACATACTGACGCTCATATTGTCCCTCAACGTGACATACTGATGCTCACATTGCCCCTCAACGTGACATACTGACGCTCATATTGTCCCTCACCATGACATACTGATGCTCACATTGCCCCTCAACGTGACATACTGACGCTCATATTGTCCCTCACCGTGACATGCTGACGCTCATATCCTGTCAGTGTGAGATACTGACACTCATATCCTCTGTCATAGTGTATGTCAGTGTCAGATACGGACGCTCATATCCTCTGTCGTAGCGTATCCCTGTGTAAGATATTGACACTCATATCCTCTGTCGCAGATATGTCAGTGTGAGATACTGACACTCATATCCTGTCGTAGCATATGTCAGTGTGACATACTGACACTCATATCCTGTCGCAGCGTATGTCTGTGTGAGATACTGATGCTCATATTGTCCATCTTGCAAATTTATCACCGATAGTCATTCCAGTAGTAAATTTCCAGAAATAATCTTTTGAACTACAAATGAACATTTCCAAAGACCGCTGCAGAAAGCGTTTTGGCCCAGCTTGACCATTAACTGTCTCGCCGCTGGAAGCCACCCGATAATAATTTCAATGGGCAATAACTCTGAACCTGCTGAATATTTTGAAAACAATTTGACTGAAAGCTGTTGGTGCCTTAGCACCCAACAACTTTCAGTCAAAATGTTTTCAAAATATTTAGCCGGTCTAGCGATATAACCCTTTGAATATGTCCTCTGCAAAAACTCAGCAGTCAGCCCATCTCTAGCTAAGCTCCACACCTAGGAGTAACATAACACCTAGCTTGTGTTGAGATCGATCAATCCCTGAAATCCCTGACTATCAATTTCCAGAAAACTATAGACTTAAATATTTTGAAATTAACGTGACTGGGCGCAGCAACAGCGCCCAGTCAAATTAGCTTCAAAACATTCAACAGAATGTTTATTAAATAGTAAAGACATACAACAACGCTTAGTCTGTCATCAATTAAGCGTTCGTGCTGAACTTACCTATGTCATGACTCATGAATGACGTAATCGATTATGACATTATCCTACATGTCACAGTTTATTATGACATCATATGACTGATGGATAAACTGGAAAGGTCCATTCTCCACCAATAGCCCAGCAGTAAGGTCTAAATATACTGTATAGATATGTTCAAACAAGATGAGAGTATTTATTGAAAACCACAAATCAACCATGTGACCGTGCTCATTCAGTCATCTAATATATAAATGTATTTCTCGAATTTATCAATTTTACAACAGTACCTTTTTCAATTAGCAGCACATATTTATCTTTTTTATATGAAAATTAAACTTCAGAAATTAAGATTAATGACACAGCTTAATTGTTAAATTTTTTTCTCCAATTTATTAACATCAAAGTTCGCTGTATTAGATCCATCATATTTTTGATAAATTACTTTGTTTATAAACACATTAAAATTTACATTCTGACACTCAACAGTAATTTATTATAGGACTCTAATAGCATAAAGAACTATTTTATTCCAATCACCACATTTTTTTCTAGTCTAGATAGAAAATATACACTTTTATTAAACATTGCAGAAAGCAAAGCTCAAAGTTGACTAGAAATCTGCCAGATACATATAAGCTATGCTGCTAACAAGCACAAGAACTGCCTGGCAGATGGCATCTAACACAAACTTCTGCCCTCAGACCTAACTCCTGTAGCTACACAACTCCCATAATGCATTTCACTCAGTATTTATAATTTATTACAAACCATGGCTGCTGTCTTAAAACATAGTTAGATTCATGGTCAGTATTTATTTTTGAAAAAATGATTTGACTGAATGTTGATGCTGACATAGGCAGCAACAAATTTCAGTCAGATTTCGTTAAAATCTCCATCCTCCTGTTATCATCTTTCATAGTGCTTTCTATTTACAGTGAGTTACTGTCCAGTGTTTGTGTAAGATAAGGAAGCCAGAGTAGTGTGTCCTCAGGTCCTGCTATAATCAGTGTCAAAACTATCAGACACTGTTTGCTTTCTATCTCTTCAAACAAATGGATACTTCTTGTCCACACTTTAACATGTGGCAACATTTACCTAGGAACAATATGTAACTATTTCACTTTTACAAGCCAACAGAAATAATTTCAATGACCAAAAACTCTTGACTCGCTGGATATTTTGAAAACAAATTGACTGAATGTTGTTGGTGGCTTAACCACCAACAACTTTCAGTCAAATTGTTTTCAAAATAATTAGCATGTCCAGAGATATAATCGCTTGAATGTTGTCTGCAAAAGGTCAGCAATCAGACTGACAATTTTGCCCTGTAGGTGGGGCTTAGAAAACACCTTCCTTATCCTCTGCTTGTAGTACGAGGCTACTAAAGGAGGTAAGGGTGAGGTAACCCTGACAGAAACCTAGAGTGCTGAAGAAGGCGGTTCCAGGTAGCATGCCGCACTCTAATAAACCATGGATCCAAGCACTTAACGCTTATGATCATGTTGATCATCACTTACATGACTGGTGGTATGATCAGCGAACTAAAAGAAGAAGAAAGACTGACAATCTCCGGAATCCAAGTAGAATTTACTGCTAAAAAACAATGTCTCCTGTAAGCTAAGTTAATAAATATCTAAAAATCTATTAAACATTTTGAAAATAATTTAATTGAAAGTCATCCCTGTATCAGGACGAAGCAACAACTTTTAGTCTAATTGATTTCAAAATAATCAGCACAATCCTACATCAGCTTTCATCTGTAATTTAACGCTTGGGATGAAATGTATTAGCCTCAGTGATGGGAAGGTTAGTGTGGGGAGGGGGAGGGTGAGGGGGGGGGGGGGGGGGAGGGTGAGTGGGGGGAGGGGGGGGGGGAGGGAGGGTGAGGAGAGGGGTGGTGGTGGTGGAGGGGTGGTGGTGGTTAGGAGGAAGTGTTGTTGGCCTGGGGGAATATGTAAATGAAGATAAATTGTAAAACATTTTATGCTGGTTATAGGGTTAAGAAAAAGCAAACTTAAATCTGTATTATTTATCAACTTTTGTTGCCTCCTGGATTAAAGACATGTGTCAGGCCATAGACTGTAATCGTTGTCAACATTTATACAAATTGAGATATTTTTGTCATTTTATATCCAGGGAATGAATTCAATAACAGATTATCAGGAACTACTCCTTTCACCCTTTAAGCCTGGAATTTTGTTCAAGAAAATGTACATTTTTTCAAATAAAATGTCCATTTGCAGACCAAAAGAAGACTTTTTTAAAAGTTTCGCACTGGAATGACTGGCTCGGTTATCAAGCTAGTCATTCCAGTGATAAATTTTCAAAAATAGTCTTCTCTTGGGCTGCAAAGGGACATTTCTCAAGACCACTGCAGACACCCTTTTTGGCTGATATGAGTGTTAAAGGTGCATATTCACACTAAAATTTAAAGGCTTAAATTGTGGATTTAAATGTAATGACACGAAATAAATCTTAACAAATAATGGTTTCGTCCCGTAGAAATTAATATAAATTGTTTAGTTATGAATATGAATTAGGGACTCGTGTCTCTATTTCAATTTCACAACTTGAAAAATTATACTAATTTATACATAAGGAAATCATCATATATTAAGATTTATTTTGTTTCCTTAAATTTAGACACAATTTAAGCCTCTAAAAGTATAACGTTTTTTAAGTTTTATTTTGAATCAGTTTTGTATGAATATGCACCTTTAATAATCAGATACGTGAACAGAAATTCAAATTTTCTCATAGAAAATGCCAATTTGCAGACCTGAAGACAATTATTTCTGAAATTTATCCATTTCAAAGGCACATTTATTAAGACCAAAGCAGATTAATTTTTGGCCAGCTGGATTGTTAAACTGACTCATTGCTGCAAGCCACTAGACATTAATTTCAATGAGCAAAAACTCATGAGTTGCTATATATTTTGAAAACAAAGCTTAGCCACCAACAATTTTCAGTCAAATTGTTTTCAAAATATTTAGCAGGTTCAGAGCTATAATGCCTGGAAAATGTAGTTTGCAAAAACTCTGAATTTATAGTTAAATTTGTCTAATATTGGATGTGTCTATAAATGCATGATATATTCAATGTTAATGTCATAGACAATGTTTTTATCTGGGCATAATAAAGTCCACATGTCAGATTTGCTAATAAAGCTTGATTGTATGTCTTGGCCATTAAAGGGTGGATGTCACTTCATTATAATTGCCCCTTTGGCAGCTAGTCAATATTGTTACACAATGTCATCTCTGAGTGAAGTGTTGATGACCATGATAAGTGACAGGACTTGAGCAAGATAAAGATCTCCTTAGTAAGGTGTTAGGGTTTGCTCTGCAAGGCAATCATTAACTTATAAATAAAGTCTCATGCTCAATAACAAATACATATATTTCCTTCATCAATCCCTAAAAATACATTTATATATAAATAAGTTCTTTAGTATAAACTAGAACTTTTGTCTTCAAAACATAGCCCTAATAATATATTATACATATAGACCAATCAATCAAACTTTCATATAGACCAATCAATCAAACTTTCATATAGACCAATCAATCAAACTTTCATATAGACCAATCAATCAAACTTTCATATAGACCAATCAATCAAACTTTCATATAGACCAATCAATCAAACCTTCATATAGACCAATCAATCAAACTTTCATATAGACCAATCAATCAAACTTTCATATAGACCAATCAATCAAACTTTCATATAGACCAATCAATCAAACTTTCATATAGACCAATCAATCAAACTTTCGTATAGACCAATCAATCAAACTTTCATATAGACCAATCAATCAAACTTTATTGGCAAATCTGACATGTGGACATTATTATGTCCAGGTAAAAGCATTGTAGATGACATTAACAGCCTTCTCAAGGAAAATGTTTATTTGCCAGCCAAGAGAAGCCTATATTTTAACCTTCCCATTGAACTGACTGGCTTGCTAACTGAGCCAGTCTGTCCAGGGATCCATTTTCACTTTAGTAGAATTTTAGATTTTCAGGAAACATCTTGAGCATTAGATGATTATATTATTATGTAATGTTAACTCTTTCACCGACAAATCATTGAAAAACTAAATTCTTTATGATTTAAAACTTATTCTGTTGAATATTTTGAAATTAATTTGACTGGAAGACGTTGCTGCCTAAGGCAGCAACAGCTCCCAGTCAATCAAGAGGAGCTAAACAAATAACAGATCTTTACACTTTCCCCCACTTGGTTACACAGAAAATGGATTTACAAACTGACATTTTGTGTCACTTAAAAACAACAGTATCAGGTTTAGAGATGAAGCGAAAAGCAGCAGTCGTGCTCAGCTTCTCCCTGCAAATCAATCTGCTGACATTTGTACCTAGGTAAATGCCAGAAAGCCCTCTCTCTCTTCAAGGGTGGAAACTGCTGCCAGTTAAATGTGTCTTATATTATAAATTAATCAACAACAGATTGAATCAAGTCAGTCATTCCAGTGATACATTTTCAAAAATTGTCTTCTCTTTTCCTGAAAATGGACATTTACAAAGCAAAATGACCATCAAATGTTTTAAAAGAATGGCAATCATTATTCTGTCTCCATCATACTATACACGCTGGTTCCGGTGTCCACTTTTCACCCTTTAGCACTCATATCAGCCAAAACACAGCTTCTGCAGTGGTCTTAAGAAATTACCATTTGCAGACCAAGAGAAGACTATTTTTGACAATTTACCACTGGATAATCGAGGCAGTCATTCAACTGGTAAATTTTCAAAAGCAGTCTTCTCTTAAGGTGCAAATGAGCATTTCTTACCCCTTACCACCCTGATCTCAATATTCTATCTTTTACTGTGCTAATAACAAAGAAACTGGCGTAGATTTCTCAACAAATTTGGTGGACGATGTTGCTCTCAAATTTGGTAAAAAATCAACACCAGTTCGTCTTTTAATTTAATTCGAAAATTATAAATTTTGATATCACAGTGCTAAGGGTTAGACCTAAATTTTCTTAGCTAACAGCACCAGTGGCATAACACGAATTTGAACACGAACACGGACCCACGAATTTGTCCAACAAAATTTCAAATTGCTCTTAGAAAATGTCCATTTGTAGACCAAGAGAAGCCTTTTTTTTAAAGTTACCACTGGAATGACTGGCTCGGCTATTAAGCCAGACATTCCAGTGGTAAATTGTCAAAAATAGCCTCCTCTTGGTCTGCAAATGGCCATTTCTCAAGATCACTGCAGAAGCCTATTTTGGCCTATATGAGTGTTAAAGGGGGTAAAGATGAGCACAGTTCATTTCTTAGACATAAAAGTGAAGAGATGAATGCAAAATGACAATCTGGTTACTACAATTCCAAAAAAGACAAATATTGGTGCCGCTTGCAGAATTACCACATCTGTCACAATTCCTGCAAGTGAATTGCATAAATGTCATTTTCAATCAAATCACAGGAAAGAATTTGTCTAAACAAAGAGGACATGTTTGCCTTTTACAAACATAAAACCCTTAAGGGGTGGTGCTTTAATTCCCTTTCAAGTGATTTGCAAGTCAGTTTTTATGACATTTTAAATCACTATGACATCATTGACTGAGACATGATATCTTTTTACAATTTTAGGATCTGTTTTGCAGTTAAAGTGTTTTAACCTGTTAATGGTCAAATTTGGTCAAGAAAATTTAAATATCTGCTTATTGAATGTCCATTTATAGGTCAAGAGAAAACAATTTTTGAAAATTTATCACTGGAATGACTGGCTCGGCTATCGAGCCAGTCATTCCAGTGGTAAATTTTCAAAAAATTGTATTCTCTTGGCCTGTAAATGGACATTCCACAAGACCATCCATAGCAGAGGCCGGTTTTGGCCGGTATGACCATTAAAGGGTTAATAAACATCTAACGTTTAACATTTTATAAAGAAAATATAAATTCTGCTAAAAGCGCTAAAAGTACAAATGTCCATTTCTAGCCCAATAGGATGATTTTTTACAAATTACCACAGCAATAACTGCCGTTGCTTGGCCTGCAAATGGGTATTTCTCATGCCCACTGCAGAAGCCATCTTTGGCTGGTTAGTAAAACGATTATGATTCATATTTTCAAATTAATTTGACTGGAGGGCACGGTTGCAAGGGGCAGCACCGACATCCAGTCAAATTATTTTCAACTATTCAATAGCTTTCCCGTATGATTACGCTAAGTTGTAGCGTGAAATGCCATTTCGGTATTGTTAAAATCTTGCAACTTCTGTGACGTACCAGCCATTTAGTGGTAAGTTATGAAACTTGATTGCTGATCTTATAACTGACTGGCTGGTGAATTTTTGCAGACATTTTCCAACGGGTTTAACTATGGATTTGCTGAATATTTTGAAAACAATTTGACTGAAAGTTGTTGGTGGCTAAACCACCAACAACTTTCAGTCAAATTGTTTTCAAAATATTCAACAGATCCACAGTTATGGTCAATTGAAATCATTGTCAGGTAGCTTGCAGAAGCCTGAAGTTAAAAATTGTGAAATCACTACACTAGACAGGAATTGTGAACAAGAAATATGTGTTTCCCTCAGTACATTAATTCTAGCTATATTTCTATTAAAGTGCAATTTGCCACAAGGCTATGTTAGAATTAACTTGATGCAGGGCTATTAGCCTGCATGCAGTCAAATGATGATGAGGCCCCCTGGAGGGCACACATTGTATGAAATATGAGTTGTCAGTAAGCTCAGGGGAGCTGAGGGAAAGTGAAGAATTATGCAAAAATCCACATTTTCTCCAGTTTCATAATGAATTGTTAACATATTCAATGATATTTGTTGATGAAAACTCAGATTTGCTCATATCAAGTGCCTGCAGTGACAGTAATACACATAAATAACCTACCATTTTAACCATCAAATTTATTCAAGAAAATTTAAATTTTCTCATAGAAAGTATCCATTTGCAGACCAAGAAAAAACTATTTTTGAAAATTTACCACTGGAATGACTGGCTCGAGCCAGTCATTCCAGCAGTAAATTGTCAAAAATAGTCTTCTTTTGGTCTGCAAATGGACATTTCTCAAGACCCCTGCAGAAGCCGTTTTTGGCTGATGAGGGTGAAAGGGTTAGTATGTTTACAAAACAAAAACAGAAACATGGTTAGCAAAATTTTGAAAACGATATAAGAAATGTTCTGTTGAATATTTTGAATAATTGGATTGCTGCCTTATATTATATGGGCAAAACAAGAGGCCCAAGGACGTGTGGCGCTCACCTGAACCATTGGCATTTAAACCATTTGCATTTAAATAGACATGATGGATGATTTTCGGAAAATCTAAGATGGCCACCCAAAAATTGCCCAATCAAGACTCCCGTTTAAAATGTTGAAGCCTACCGTCATAGGATCATTCCACCCAAGTTTTGTTGAAATCGGGTTATTGATTGAAGGAAGGAGTACCGCTTTTAAATGGTTCCAGAAAACTTTCAGAAAATCAGAGATTTCTGCCGAAACATTGACCTATCGAAATTCTGAATAGATTTTCTAGAGGCTACGACACTAGGACCCTTCCAGCCAAAAATGCTTGAAATTGCCCAAGCGATTAATGAGAAGTAGCATTTTATATGAATCCCATTTATCGGAAAATCCAAGATGGCCACCATCAAAATCAATCCGTCAAAATTCTGCATACAAGTTCGGAAGCGTACAGGCTTGGGTTCTTCCAGCCGAGTTTGGTTAAAATCAGCCAAGCGGTTAATGAGGAGTAACCTTTCAACTGATTTTGCAAAATATTCATAAAATTCAAAATGGCCGCCGGGAAAATTGATCAATCAAAATTCTATATGCAACTTCTAAAGCCTACCGCCCTATGCTCATTCCAGCCAGTCTGGTTGAAATCGCCCAAGTAGTTAATGAGTACATGATTTTCACCCATTTTTCGGAAAATTCAAGATGGCCACCGAATAAATTGACCAATCAAAATTCTATATACAGGCTCTGAAGCATAGCACTTTAGGGTCCTTCCAGCTGAGTTTGCTTGAACTCATTCAAGCAGTTAATGAGGAGTCGCCTTTTAACTGATTTCCCAAAATTTTCAGAAAATCAAAGATGGCCACCGGAAAACTGGACCAATCAAAATTCTGTATACAAGTTCTGAAATCTACCAGCCTAGTACCCTTCCAGCCAAGTCTGGTTGAAATTGCTCAAGCTGTTAATGAGTAGCGTTTTAAATTATTCCCCGCCATTTTTTGGAAAATTCAAGATAGCCACCGGATAAAAAGTACCAATCAAAATTCTGTATACAGGTTCGGAAGGATACTACGCCAGGGTTCTTTCATCCAAGTTTGATTCAAATCGGCCCAATGGTTAATGAGATGTAGGCTTTTAAGTGATTTTCAGAAAATCCAAGATGGCCGGCAGAAAAATTGACTAATCAAAATTCTGTATACAAGTTCTGAACAATACCAGCGTACTATCCTCCCAGCTAAGTTTGGTTGAAATTGTCCAAGCAGTTAATGAGGAGTAGCGTTTTAAATGATTTCCCGCAATTTTTTGGAAAACTCAAGATGGGCACCAAAAAAATTGACCAATCAAACTTCTGTATACAAGTTCTGAAGCTATGGGATCTTTCCAGCCAAATTAGGGTGAAATCCGACAAGTGGTTAATGAGGAGTAGCGTTTTTAAGCAAAAGTTGATGGATGCCGGACGGAAGGTTGGACGGACAGACGTCGCCATGCCATTCTGGCCAGGTGAGCTAAAAACATTCAATATTGCGTTTCATTTTGTTTTGGTAACATGTTACTTTTTATTTCTAAAATAACATTTGTTCAAAATAACAATTTTGAAATTCCATTTCAAATATTACTATATTTCGAGGAAACAATGTAATAGGACATGCATGAAAGGTGCTGAATGCTTGGAAGTCAGTTGAATTATTTTCAAAATATTCACTACATTTCTTATGCTCAATCCAGTCTCCACAATGGTCTTGAAATTGTCCATTTGCAGGCGAAGGACTGTTTGAAACTTTATTAGTGAAATAACTGGCTAAATAACTGGGCTAGTCATTACAGTGATAAATTTGCAAATGGGCATTGACTGAGAGAATATTATGATTCTGTTGACCCATAAAGGATAATTTGTTGTAGTTTGTGTGTTAGCATCACACAGTTATTGATCAAGCAGTCGAATACCTAGTGTTGTTCCGATTAATCGATTTGATCGATGATTGACTGGTTTGCATGTTCAACCAATCGATCGATCATGATCTCAGAAATCAATTTTGATTGTTTATAAATTGACTTGATTAATATATTTTAACTGGTCAAGCTAGAAAACGAATACTTTTGGGAAAAGAATTTAAATTTAATTGTTAGACCTATATAGTATTACTCCTTAGTCTAAGACATTAATTCTTTCAGCACTGAAATAGTATGTTAATTTCAAAACAACCATACCAATAACATGTCCAATATTTTGAAACTTATTTGACTGGATGCTGTTGCTGCCTAAGGCAGCAACAGTTTCCAGTCAAATTAGTTTCAAAATATTCAACAGATTATTTCTTAAATTATTAAGAATCTGTCATACCTGCGACTTGGTTTGAAAGGGGTAGTTATCCTTGAACATGCAATATTTACTGCATTCAAAATGGGTAAAAAATGTGAACCTGTTATGATCAATCATTAATTGATCATCGGTTAGTATATAAAACCAATCATCGATCACAAAAATTGTACCAATTTCCAACACTACAAATACCAGCACTGAGTAATGCCAGCACTGAGTAATACCAGCACTGAGTAATACCAGCACTGAGTAATACCAGCACTGAGTAATGCCAGCACTGAGTAATACCAGCACTGAGTAATGCCAGCACTGAGTAATGCCAGCACTGAGTAATGCCAGCACTGAGTAATGCCAGCACTGAGTAATGCCAGCACTGAGTAATGCCAGCACTGAGTAATGCCAGCACTGAGTAATACCAGCACTGAGTAATGCCAGCACTGAGTAATGCCAGCACTGAGTAATGCCAGCACTGAGTAATGCCAGCACTGAGTAATGCCAGCACTGAGTAATGCCAGCACTGAGTAATACCAGCACTGAGTAATGCCAGCACTGAGTAATGCCAGCACTGAGTAATGCCAGCACTGAGTAATGCCAGCACTGAGTAATGCCAGCACTGAGTAATGCCAGCACTGAGTAATGCCAGCACTGAGTAATGCCAGCACTGAGTAATGCCAGCACTGAGTAATGCCAGCACTGAGTAATGCCAGCACTGAGTAATACCAGCACTGAGTAATGCCAGCACTGAGTAATGCCAGCACTGAGTAATGCCAGCACTGAGTAATGCCAGCACTGAGTAATGCCAGCACTGAGTAATACCAGCACTGAGTAATGCCAGCACTGAGTAATACCAGCACTGAGTAATGCCAGCACTGAGTAATGCCAGCACTGAGTAATGCCAGCACTGAGTAATGCCAGCACTGAGTAATGCCAGC
Organism: Chaetoderma sp. LZ-2023a; assembly: GCA_034401795.1. NCBI lineage: Eukaryota > Metazoa > Mollusca > Caudofoveata > Chaetodermatida > Chaetodermatidae > Chaetoderma > Chaetoderma sp. LZ-2023a. Next base: position 5,420,242 of record CM067363.1, read on the forward strand.
ACTGAGTAATGCCAGCACTGAGTAATGCCAGCACTGAGTAATACCAGCACTGAGTAATGCCAGCACTGAGTAATGCCAGCACTGAGTAATGCCAGCACTGAGTAATGCCAGCACTGAGTAATGCCAGCACTGAGTAATGCCAGCACTGAGTAATGCCAGCACTGAGTAATGCCAGCACTGAGTAATGCCAGCACTGAGTAATGCCAGCACTGAGTAATGCCAGCACTGAGTAATACCAGCACTGAGTAATGCCAGCACTGAGTAATGCCAGCACTGAGTAATGCCAGCACTGAGTAATGCCAGCACTGAGTAATGCCAGCACTGAGTAATACCAGCACTGAGTAATACCAGCACTGAGTAATACCAGCACTGAGTAATGCCAGCACTGAGTAATGCCAGCACTGAGTAATGCCAGCACTGAGTAATGCCAGCACTGAGTAATGCCAGCACTGAGTAATACCAGCACTGAGTAATACCAGCACTGAGTAATACCAGCACTGAGTAATGCCAGCACTGAGTAATGCCAGCACTGAGTAATGCCAGCACTGAGTAATGCCAGTATTTAACACATTTAATGGTCAAGCAGGCCAAAACCGGCCACTGCAGTGATCCTGGGAAATGCCCATTTGCAAGCCAAGAGAATATTTTTGAAAATTTGCCACTGGAATGACTGGCTCGATAATCCATTATTATTTATTCCATTGCTAATTTGTCAAAAATGGCCTCTTGGCATGCAAAATGGACATTTTCTAATTGAAATTTTCTTGACCAAATTTGACTATAAAATGGTTAAGGTGCATAATCGATGGATGGATTGAAGAGTGGATCTATACATAACAAATCAAAACATTACAGCCATATTTCTACCTCATTACACAAGAATTGTCAAGAGACACTAACTTCTAACACCTTCAACAGAACATCTTAAAGGATACAATATCATATTTCTATTGATCACAAATATCATCATGTCTCCACTGCAAAACTGCATGCTAGATGGGGAGATGACAGGGGTACGGGTAGAGTTGGCATGGAGCAGGGGTGGGTGGGGGTCCTGTACATACCAAGACATCTGTGACAAACATTGAGAGAGAGAGAGAGAGAGAGAGAGAGAGAGAGAGAGAGAGAGAGAGAGAGAGAGAGAGAGAGAGAGAGAGAGAGAGAGAGAGAGAGAGAGAGAGAGAGAGAGAGAGAGAGAAAGAAAATGAGTTCTGATGACATGTGCTTGAACAAGAAGTATTAGTCATGTTTAATGAAATCACACTTAGTGTGCGTCTGAGCACAGGACAAACTCAGGATTCAGAAAAACTTGTGTCCTGGAAAATCAATTTACTCAGAGACAAACAATTGTGATATTCTAAATTTCTATATTTCATTTCAAATCTGTTGCAGCAAGCGTTGCTGACTAAGACTGTAACAACTTTTAGCAACATTTGTCGGCCAATGGATGACTATTTTCTAAAACGTGAACCTGTAATGACACGCTCTGTTACCGAGCCAAACATTCAGGTAGTAAAATTTTTAAAAAGTTGATTTTAGAATTCCAGGTTCAAAATAATATATTAATGTCATTTTTTGGTGTTACCACCTTCCTTCATCTCTGTGAGGAGATATCCGATTCTTGTGTAACCTCCTCCCATATCCACTTAATGCCAGCAAACTACCAATTCTCACCTCACTTCCAAGTCAGGCATGATAACCTGATAGTTAAAACCATTTCAGCAAATTACAGGCATTTGAGGGTAAATTAACTCCAGCTTCAGAAACCAATTGGTGAACTCAAGAACTTTGTTTGGAGGAGAAATCATTGAAAAATTTCAGAAAGACAGAGCAGAAAACGGGGCCAATTTGATGAGTCATTTGCAGCTATTCTCTGCAGGCTTGCTGTAAAAATCAATTAGCCTGCAGTTACTGAAGTGACATTAGGGAAGTATTAAGAGTTGGTCAGAGAAAATAGAGTTAAACATTTAATCCTCAAATTTGTTCAACCAAATTTAAATTTTCTCATAGAAAATGGCTATTTGCAGACTAAGCGGACTTTTTTTGACAATTTATCACTGGAATTCCAGTGGTAAATTTTCAAAAATAGTCTTCTAGAAGCCATTTTTGGCTGATATGCGGGTTAAAGAGTTAAACCCGTCAATAAAAGTTATATGTCTGTTTTCGTCTGAAGAGAACATATTTAGAATCACCATTAATGGTCAAGATTGGTCAAGAAGTCTGCTTACGCTATGTCCAATAAGACTTTTGGAAAATTTTCCACTGGAATGACTGGCTCCCGTACCGAGCCAGTCATTCAAATGTGAAGTTAAAAAAAGATCTCTTGACCTGTCAATGGACATTGTCCAAGCCCACTACAGAGGACACCCATTTTTGCATTAAATGATTAAAGAAATGCCATCGTCTCTGCTTTACCACTGCCAATCAACCACTTTACCACTGCCAATCAACTGCTTCAGTGCTGCCAATCAACTGCTTTACTGCTTTACCGCTGCTAATCAACCGCTTTATTGCTGCAAAGCAACTTCTTTATTGCTGTCAAGCAACTTCTTTGCTGCTGCCAAGCAACTCTTTTACCATTGCTAATCAACTGCTTTGTCACTGTAAATCAACTGCTTTGTCGCTGTCAATCACCTGCATTGCTGATGCTAATCAACTCCTTTGCTGCTGCCAATCAACTGCTTTACGACTGCCAATCAACTCCTTTGCTGCTGCCAATCAACCACTTTGTTGGTGCTAATCACCCCTTTGCTGCTGCCAATCAACTGCTTTACTGCCGCTAATCAACTCCTTTGCTGCTGCCAATCAACTCCTTTACCACTGCTAATCAACTGCTTTGTTGGTGCTAATCATCCCCTTTGCTGCTGCCAATCAACCGCTTTGCTCTGTTAATCAACTGCTTTACAGGTGCCAAAAACGTTTTGGTGCTGTTAATCAAGTGCTTTCCTGCTAATCAACTGCTCAGGTCCACTGCAATGTAGCTCAAAGTGAAGTGAATCTCACCTGCCATTTGATACATGAAAGATTAGCCTCGGATAGCATGTTCAAAATGTGGAAAAAATCCATTCCTTCGTTGCAAACAAAGCGTTGATTTATAAATTCTACAATGATGGGGAGGCGTAATTGTGCATTGACCCAGAATTTCATTCTGTCCACACCCATCCACTCCATCAGACTTCCGAGTCTGCTTTAGTTTCCTGTGAGGGTATTGTCACTGCATCCTATGTCATTTCCAGTGACACATCCTTACAAGTATCCATGCAAGTGCCTGTCTTGTTTACCTGTCTCTGTACTGTGTCTGGTCAGCCACAAGTAATTCATTTCATAGTGGCAATATCAGGCCCGATCATGATTAGCAGATTTTGATAGATGATTAATGGATGTTCGCTTTGCCCAGGGCATGTGCATCAGTGTGTGAGTGTGCTCTCCATGTTGTCCTACATCCTTGCATGTGCATGCCAGTGTAAACATGCATTGTGAGAATGTCAATAGTAGCTTGGAAAACACTAGAGCGATGTAACATGCATGAAATGATATGAAGAATGATATTTGAAGCAAACTTCTCTTGTAATGATCTACTTGACCAGGTGGTCAGGAAGCCTCGTAAATCAGAATGCAGAATTGACACAAGCAAAAACAATAGAACAAGAGGGAGCTGTCATGCATCAAATTATGTATTGCTATTTTATGGACAAAAGATGGACGATTCAAGTTTGGTTACAACCAATTTAAAAACTAACTACATCGTTAGACCTTTAACTAAACCCTCTAACAGAAACTTAAACTGCAATACCATTTTCAGAATGAACAAATAATTTGTCCAGCATACAACAGCCCAAACACGGCATCGCGGAGATGAACGCACGTTAATGCACATGATGGATGCGCACGCTAATGCACACGTGCGGGATAATTGATTTACAAATGCGCAGACAGATCATAAATCATACATAATGCATGTCAATCAAAATGCAAAATACTACCTGCGTTTGTGACGGATGTTATAAAATGTCAAGAAAATAATATTGGAGGCGATTAAATGAATGTTCCAGATGACTGAATTCAGTTGACCAATCTGTAGTCCGTCATCTGATCTGACCATCAGGGCATACGTGCAATGCATCATTAGACAGGCAACTGTGATATTGATCATAAGAAAGTGTCACCCCAAAACACGAGTAAAAGTTTTTACTTTGTATAATCAGGCTTATTACAATTAATGGGCCACCATGATAAAGGTCAAAACATACAATTTGGACATAATGCCGAACTTATGGCAAATGAGATTACATGTTTCAAATCAAACATTTTCTGTGCCACTGGAATCCAGCAGTTATTTTCCTACAAATTCTTCATGTAAAATTCTATAAGATTTATATTTTCTTAAGACATTATTGCTGAGAGCTTGCAGTTATACCGCAACATCATTAAAATCACTGAACATCATGAAAACTAGATGATGTACATCACATGATACACCCACCCCACCAATCCCTGCCGCAAATGACAGCCATTCAAGAAGCCTTGTTTGCCACAGGAACGGACAGACAAATTGTCCTGGCAGGCAAATAGACTTTTGCAAAGAAATAAACAGATAGGTGGGCACACAAACCGATGGTAGTAGAACATCCATCATAATTATTATTGAAAACACACAGACATTTCTTACAAACTTTAAGTATTTTGAGATAGATAACTAGTCTTTCACTGATACACAATCTCTACCGAGGGCATGCCATCAGGAGTTGATATACTAAATTTGAAATGAGGGACAGGACAGGACAGGAGTGTGTGTGCGTGTAATAACGAGCAGAAGGCCGCTAAATAAGACATGTTTATGTTGCATCTCTCATCTAAGATCTTTCACATGATTACAAATGTAATGTCTTTACATTGAAACCTAGTACCGATCACCATTAACCTTCAAGAAGACCTCCTCGGAATACCCTATATCATATTTAATTGCTCTCAAATTTTACAGGGTTTACAGACATAATCTTAAAGACAATATTTAGACAGAATAATAGCGATGCTGATAATGACTGACTCACGATGAATCCCTGCAAGTCCCACCCTCCCCTCATCTTGGTCAAGTGCTTTCTTCGTTAACATGCAGCATCACCCTCAATCAGACAAAAGAGCCCGTAAGCCTTTGGCGCATTAACAAAGTTCTAATGAAGCAATCGTCTTAATGAATCGGGCAGAATTTCTCACACATCCTCTCAGAATAATGTCCTCTCAGGATGGGATGAAATGTGATTCAACTGAACAATGACTCCAAATAAACATCAATTCCCCCCCCCCCCCACCCCAACCCCCAAAACTGTAATTCAATTTGAATTAAGGACAGAGTTCATGGCAAATAAATGATATCAGTCACTGACTAATTTTGAGAAAAATTTGACTGGAAGTCTTTGCTGGACAGAAGCAGCAATAACTTTAAACCATAATCACCAGTAATGTGCAAGAGCCAAATATCAACTAAGCATGCATAAAGTGAAGCGGGTTTTAAAACATTTAATCCTTACCACTCTGATGTCAAAGCTTTAAATTTTCAAATTAGATTAAAAGCTGAGCTGGTGTTCATTTTTCAACAAATTTGGTGGGAGATTGTGCTGTCGTAGACAGCAACATCTTCCACCAAAGTTGTTGAAAAATGTACACCAGTTTGTTTGCTATTGACAGGGTAAAAGATAGAATATTGACATCAGTGTGGTAAGAGTTAACACTCTGAAAGTCAGCCAAAACAGCATCTCCAGTTCTCTTGAGAAATGCCCATTTGCAGACCATGAGAATACGCTTTGAAAATCTACCACGAGATAGCTCGATAACTCAGTCAGTCATTCAGTGGTAAATTTTTGAAAATAATCTCGGGATCTTCAAATGGACAAATTTGAGGCTTAAACGGTTCAGATGGAAATTATGATATGTGAGTAAAATGAAATCTTATCTAGTGCAACACAAAGTTTGCCAAAATGAACATTAATAATTTTAGTCTAAATATTCTAAAAAATAGTCTGCAAGACAAGACATACAAATTTGATTTTACTTTCAAGAACATATGTCAATATCGACCAAGGACAAATTTACTTTCAAGAACATACGCCAATATCAATCAAGGGCAATTTTACTTTCAAGAACATCCGTAAATATCGATCAAGAACAATCAATAATCACAATAAACCATAATTTCATATTTTCCATCAATGCTAATTGAAATGTAAAAACCACTTTGTGTAGACAAGCAGAATGCACAGCGTCCACTTTGTGCAGACAAGCAGAATGCATGGTGTCCACTTTGTGCAGACAAGCAGAATGCACGGTTTCCACTTTGTGCAGACAAGCAGAGTGCAAGGTGTCCACAAAGGATCTAATTGTGTCAAGGACCTGATATTTATGCCATATGCAGCACCATTTAGATTTTTATGAGCCAGTGAAATAAAATGTTCCCATGTCCCCAGCGTCTTTTTGTTCATGGTTTCATCAATAACAGTTGTTATGGTATTTCTATAGGGGGTTTATTTTGGAATAATAAGGCAAGCATTTTCAATATCAGCAATCTGAGCATGTGTGAGGTTTGATATCTTGTCTTTATCTTGTCCAACAATCACAAATCCAAGCTGCCTTTAACTGTCTGATTGCTGGAAGCCACCAGACAATAATTTCAATGGCCACTAACTCGGAACCTGTTGAATATTTTAAAAACAATTTGACTGAAAGTTGTTGGTGGGTTATCCATCACCAACTTTCAATCAAATTGTTCTAAAAATATTTAGCAGGTCCAGAGATATAATCCCTGGAATATCATCTGCAAAATCACAGCAGTCAGGACAATTAACAAAGGATGGGACACACAGACTGAAAACAAAGACATCACTGCATTCTGCTTCACTCAGCAAAAGTAAAGTGCATTTGACAAAAACATTCATGCTTTTTCAATCTTTTATTTTATTCTTTGTCTCCCTGATAGAAGAAAAAAACCAAATTCTTGTTTTTTGCAAACCAAGGGAACACAATGGTGCATACACAGAGCAATACAATTTTTTGAGATTGTAAGCTGATTCCTACCATCTTATAGTTCATCAGGGTGCCCTGGAAATTGGCACAAGGGTCAGGTGAACTAAAAATGTGTCACGTTTCGTCAACAGAGGTAATAGTGTAAATCAGATTGTCCAGACATTCTGACTCACTATATCTTTAGAAGATGGACAGACAGTCACTGCATATCTACTGTAATAGAAGATGACAGACGGACAGGCACTGCATACATACTGTAATAGAAGATGGACAGACAGTCACTGCATATCTACTGTAGTAGAAGATGGACAGACAGACAGTCACTGCATATCTACTGTAATAGAAGATGACAGACGGACAGGCACTGCATACTTACTGTAACAGAAGATGGACAGACAGACAGTCACTGCATATCTACTGTAATAAAGTTTGGCAGCAGCCATGTAAGTGTTCAATGTCTATTAATTGCAGCCATGTCCCCAATCACACAGTTTCTTGTGATGTTCATTGAAGTATAAAACTGGGTCAGAGTGAGCAACAGCAAATTAATCCGGATTAATACCATGTGCCACAATGAGCCCCTTACAAGTGACAACAACTAGCAATATCAGCCCCTACCATATGCCATCATGATCCACCCTTACCAGTGACCACAACTAGCAATATCAGCCCCTACCATATGCCACCATGATCCACCCTTACCAGTGACCACAACTAGCAATATCAGCCTCTACCATATGCCACCATGATCCACCCTTACAAGTGACAACAACTAGCAATATCAGCCCCTACCATATGCCATCATGATCCACCCTTACCAGTGACAACAACTAGCAATATCAGCCTCTACCATATGCCACCATGATCCACCCTTACCAGTGACCACAACTAGCAATATCAGCCCCTACCATATGCCATCATGATCCACCCTTACAAGTGACAACAATTAGCAATATCAGCCCCTACCATATGCCATCATGATCCACCCTTACCAGTGACCACAACTAGCAATATCAGCCTCTACCATATGCCATCATGATCCACCCGTACAAGTGACAACAACTAGCAATATCAGCCTCTACCATATGCCATCATGATCCACCCTTACAAGTGACCACAACTAGCAATATCAGCCCCTACCATATGCCACCATGATCCACCCTTACAAGTGACCACAACTAGCAATATCAGCCCCTACCATATGCCATCATGATCCACCCTTACCAGTGACCACAACTAGCAATATCAGCCTCCACCATATGCCACCATCATCCACCCTTACAAGTGACAACAACTACCAATATCAGCCCCTACCATATGCCATCATGATCCACCCCTACCAGTGACCACAACTAGCAATATCAGCCCCTACCATATGCCACCATGATCCACCCTTACAAGTGACAACAACTAGCAATATCAGCCCCTACCATATGCCATCATGATCCACCCTTACCAGTGACCACAACTAGCAATATCAGCCCCTACCATATGCTATCATGATCCACCCTTACCAGTGACAACAACTAGCAATATCAGCCCCTACCATATGCCACCATGATCCACCCTTACAAGTGACCACAACTAGCAATATCAGCCCCTACCATATGCCATCATGATCCACCCTTACCAGTGACAACAACTAGCAATATCAGCCTCTACTATATGCCATCATGATCCACCCTTACCAGTGACCACAACTAGCAATATCAGCCTCTACCATATGCCACCATGATCCATCTTTACCAGTGACAACAACTAGCAATATCAGCCTCTACCATATGCCATCATGATCCACCCTTACCAGTGACAACTAGCAATATCAGCCTCTACCATATGCCATCATGATCCACCCTTACCAGTGACAACAACTAGCAATATCAGCCTCTACCATATGCCATCATGATCCACCCTTACCAGTGACCACAACTAGCAATATCAGCCTCTACCATATGCCATCATGATCCACCCTTACCAGTGACCACAACTAGCAATATCAGCCTCTAAAATATGCCATCATGATCCACCCTTACCAGTGACCACAACTAGCAATATCAGCCTCTACCATATGCCATCATGATCCACCCTTACCAGTGACAACAACTAGCAATATCAGCCTCTACAATATGCCATCATGATCCACCCTTACCAGTGACAACAACTAGCAATATCAGCCTCTACCATATGCCATCATGATCCACCCTTACAAGTGACAACAACTAGCAATATCAGCAGAGATTTCTACCATTTGTCAGCCTGATCCACAATCACCACAACTAGCAATATTATGAGCAGAGATTTAAACTGTTTGAAGGTTTGAACATTGAAAACTTGACCGCAAAGATGACACTCTAGAACCTGCTGAGATAAAAAGCCTTTCAAAGATAAGCAATTATAGTTGAAATATATCCAAATTAATCTCATTGAAGGATATTGCTGCACCATGTGCATGCACATGCAGTTGCACTCACAGAGGTACACGCATGCTCAATGGAGACACGCACAAGTACACACATGCACATGCAAGCATGCACTCACAGGGGTACACGCATGCTCAATGTAGACACACACAAGTACACATGCACATGCCAGCATGCACACATGGCACATAAGTGGGGGTGGGGGATTAATAATTACTTCTAAACCCTGCTTATACTGGCGAAAACCTGACCATGCAATTGTCTTGAGGAATCCACATTTGCAGGTCTAGAGAAAATTATTTTTGAAATTTTAACACTAAAATGACAGGCTCTTGGTAAATATTAAAAAATAGTCTTCTCTTTAGCCTGCAAATGGGCATCCACTAAGCAGTGAGCATTACTGACCATTACTATGTTAAATAAACACTGACCTAATCCTTCAATCAGCAATCGTCAGTATAACCCATGATGGTTGTGATCAGTGCAGCAAGTGGTGATTATCAAAGCTACAGATATACACCAAGCTCATAAAGACTAATTAAGTTTTCTGCTAGACATTCTGTCTCCACTCCCGGCCTGATCAAAAGTGTTAATTACAGACTAGTGACATGTTAATTATTCACTGCTGTGTGATGGGAATCAGAGTGTGCGACTGCAGATGTCATTGCAATCACTGACAAACACTGAACAAGAATCTGTACTAATAGGAGTGTATGTAAGTCTGGCAGGTTTATGACACAAGTGGAACTTAACACAAACTTACTATTTTAGACATTTAACTGTCTTCTCTGCTACAAGCCACAAGACAATTTCAATGAGCAACCCCCCCCCCCCCACCCCACAGACCCCCCCTTGTGGGTTGGTCTGTTGTTTTATTAACCACTATAAAAACATACTTAACGTTCAATCACTACTTGCTAAATCAATTATCTGCATTTAGCTATCAGAATAAGATTTTTATGCCTGCATACACACCTCCCCATGCCTATTCCTATTAATATGGACCCACAACCAGGCTACTGGTTAAGTCAATCTCCAGCATACTGACAGCTATAGACTGGCACCAGTCTATACTCACCCCATAGTGACGCTTGTCACTAAGCGCGCTTGCGCATGCACACTGGAGCCCAAATAGGAAACAGATTCACTTTTCTAAATTTAAGTGCTAAATATTAAAAGCAAATTCTCAAATCTTACCACGCGGGGTGGCTGAGACCGGGTCGTAGTGATTGAATGGTAAGTATGTTTTTATAGTGGTTAATAAAACAACAGACCACCCCACAAGGGAGGGGGGGGGGTCTGTTGGGGGTTGTTATTACACCACAAAAACATCCATTACCATTCAATCACTACTTGCTAAACCTGTAGATTTGGTCAGTGCCCCATTTAAACATTAGGTGGGAGGAGATTTGAGAATCAATAAACAAGGATAAAAATCGAACCAATCTTATCCAAATGTTAATAACATAACATAATAGTGCATTTAACTCAACCACACCGTGATTAACAAATAAGGAAAACTTGAACTTAAAGAAATAAATAAAAACCAACTCACAGACGCACAGTCCTAACGAAAATGGTGGAGAGTGCTTGGTAAATTGTCTTCGGCTTTTTTAGTTAAAATAGTAATGTTACGAAAGAAGGAGGCTGCTGCACTCTGGTCTTTGAGATAAAGGATGTAAAAGTGGATTCAGATTTCCATCCTGCCACCTGCATGACCTCATCTAAAGACGAACCGTTAAAAGAGCGAAAGAAGTAGCCATATCTCTAACACATGGGCTTTAATCTGGGAGAGATTAATTTGATCTGGTGAGGCTATCTCATAACAAAGCTTAATTGTCTCATAAATCCATCTGGCAATCATAGATTTTGAGACCGGCTTAGATAACTCTTCCGCGTAGGAAACGCATAAATGGGATGGATCGACTCTTTTAAAATCGGTTCGCTGTTTGTAGGTTCTTAATGCCCTAACAGGACACCAAAATTTATTGGATAGTGAAAGACGATAAAGATTTTTAAATGATCGGACTAGCAGGAAAGCGGTTAGATCGATTCCCTTCTGGCTGAGTCAATAATTTTCTGAGATCTTGAAGAAGCCTTATTCTCGAGGAACTCAGGCTCGAGATTCTCCAAACGCACAGATTGAAAATTTCTGGATTTGGATGCACACAAAGACCTCTTACTTGAGATAGAAGATCCTGGGATACTGGAAGAAGATGAGGGAAGTCTAGCAGAAGATCTAGAAGGTCTATAAACCCAATCCTCTTGGGCCAAAAGGGAGCTATCAGAAGAACCTCGCAATCTTGGTCCTTGACCTTCTTCAAGACTAACGGAATCAAATTGTTGGAGGGAAGGCATAGGCGAACATTCCTGTCCAGGACTGAGACAGAGCATCCACCGCCAGGGCTTGAATGTCCGGAAAAGGAGACATGTAAGAGGAGATCTGGGCATTCAGAAAGGTCGTGAACAGATCTACTAGAGGACGATCCATAAGACTGAAAAACGCTCTGACAACCGACTTCTTTAACTGCCACTCTGTGTGGGCGAACTTGCTGGGACGTGACAGTTGGTCCGCCAGAAAACTCAGACTGCCTGGGACATGGGAGGACACTAGAAAAATCTGCCTCTTGCGGCACCACAAGAGAAGATTCCACACTTCTAGACAAAGGAGAGACGAGCTTGTACCTCCCTGCCTTTTGATATAAGACACCACTGTCAAATTGTCCGACCGAATCGAGACTTTGAGACCTATCACAAGATCTGACCATGAAAGGAGAGCCTTCTTGACAGCCCACAACTCCAGAATGTTGATATGGGCTATCGACTCCTCCACGGACCAAAGGCCGGAAACTGACAGGGAGTCCCAGACTGCACCCCAACCCTCCAGGGAATCGTCTGTGAAGATAATCGCCTGAGGGGAGGACTTTACCAGTGGAACACCCATCAGAAGCAGAGAACGATCCCTCCAAAAATCTAGATGAGGGATCAAATGTTCTCTGATGGGAATCTGATGGTAAATAGAGTGGACTGACTGCTTCCAAAGGGGCATTAAATACATTTGGAAGGGTCTTCTCATCAGCGCCGCCCAAGGAATTACTTTCTCTACGCTGACCATCAGTCCTATTACTCTTAAAAAGAATCTTGCTCTTACCATGGGAGAAGACAGGATTTCCATTGCCACTGATAAAGCCTCTATCCTTGGATCTGAGGGGAAGATTAGACCCCGGGCCAGGTCGAAAGAAACGCCTAGATGCGTAAGGCTATGAGATGGAACTAGGCTTGATATCTTTAGATTTAAAATCCACCCTGGGTTGCATGCCAGACTGCAAACCTCTGGAAGACACATGGAGATGGATAGAACGACAGTGAAAATTTCTGCCACGGCTGAGACTATGCGAGAAAAAGAAAAGGAGCCATGGTCAGGCCAAAAGACATGACGCGAAACTGCCAAACTCGATCTTAGTAAGCAAAACTCAGGAATTTACTGAAGGAAGGGTAAATGAAAACATGAAAGAAGGCGTCATTTTGGTCAATGGAAACGACCACATACCTTGATCTAGACTGGAAAAGATCTGGGAGATGGTCTCCATCTTGACTTGGGAGTAAGAATCCTGAGATTTAATCATGACATACACCCTTGTTAAATTAAAATTAATGCAGATATGAATGCTTCAGAGTGAATAGAGATCATTTTACTAAGATTTAATGACAGGGTAGGAAAATCTACCCTAGGCTGAACGCTCTCATGTATGTATAAATTCCTTAGAATTAACATAATCCACAAAGAAAACTAACATGATAATGACCAAATTGTGAATTGAAAGGACCAGAGGAGACAAGAAAAAGGAATTAAAAGAGGAAAGAGCCGACACAAAAGAAGGAAGGTCTATAGAAAACTCGTCCTTAAAAAGAAGAGAAAGAGTCTAAGCAATCCACCAGAGAGACAGGGACCAGTCATCCGAAGAGACCCTGACTGGACAAAATCTCCTCAGCCCTGACCGAGTAGGGAATAGAAGAAGGATTAGGAGATGAAGAAGAAGAGATGAGAAGAGTCACCAGAGGCCATAGAATCAACAGTTCAAATGGAAAGAGGAGAGCAAGGCCTCTTGGAAGCTACAACGTTAGAACAACGTAAAGAATCAGAAAAGGAAAAAGATTGATCAGAAGGAATGTGAACAGATACAACATCCTGACCAGAGGACATGGAACGAATAGAGAAAAAAGCTGGCATGAAAGAATGAACAAGGGATGAATCCCTAAAAACAGAAAACAATGAAAAAAACCCAGATCTTAATCAACAATTAGAAACTCAAGTCAAAAGAGAGAACGACAGAAACAATCAGATCAAGATGATCAAAAGAGGAAGAAGAAGAAGGAGTAAGAGAGGAATTAAGAAGAATGGAAGATGAAGAGGAAAGAACAGGACCAGAAGATCCCTGGATAGGATAGATAGACGAGAAATACGGGAAAACCCCAGAGGGGGAAAAAGAAGAAAGACAGAAAGAGAGAGAGGAAGGAGGACATGACTTGAAGAAAACTTTAGCAGGAGAAGGAGCAGAGGATGAAGGAAGAGACCTATACTTATCTTACTCATTATTATTACTAAGACTTAGAACCAATATTATCATCATGCAAAGACGGATGTCATTGAGATTGATACGCTAATAAAAGGAATGATTGATAGAATGATAATGAATCCCAGGAACATCTGGATGATAAATACACAAAACACTAATACTTGATTATGATTAAACACTATGGGATGAAAACACAAAACAAAACGCTGAAAAACAGAGGCGATATAAAATCTAAGCAAAAAGACTCACCTAAACCATGACTGTAACAATGCAGAAGAAAAAAACTCGGCTTTATTCCTTCTTCCTTCACCATAATCTTATTTCTCTATTCTCAGCGTTTTCTAGCTCCTGTAATCATTAATCTTAGAGCCATTCTCTTTCCTATGAATCCCCTACTGAAACCATTCCTTTCAGCGCCTGTCAGAATTAGACTAAGAATTACACTAGAAACAGGGATTTTCTTCCAGAAAATAACTCCCTTTGGATAAAATAAATATGTCAACCTGCCGACATAAGAGGAAAAGAGCGCGAAAAAAGGCTGAAGGGCCTGAAGACAACTGGCCATCTAAAGTTGGATGAAATTAAAAAACTAATTTTAATTACGACATCTAGTGATAATGCGTAGAATACAGACTGACTTATTGACTGCAACAAAAAACCCATCCGGCAACCAGTCGGAAGTCTTTAATTACGTTGAAATGTTTCACTGATAAAAGAATAGATGCTGACTATCTACAATTTCAAGAGAGACTTCAAGACTGGCAATGTCTCGGAATTAATATTTTCAGCGATTAAACATTCCGATTTTAAAAGCACTTACTGAAATAAGACTAACCTGGAATCTCAGTAAGAGCTATCACCGGAAATCCAAAAAAGGAAAACAGAACCGGAAGTTAATCATAGAACACCATGAAACTGGTAATGACCCTATCCCCGGATGTACGAATCCGGAAGTGAAAAAATAGGAAAAGGAAATGTGCAAATCGGAAGAAGACAACCGGAAACTGAAACTGGATGTACAGTAAAAAACCAGAATAAACAAAGGAACCGGAAATACGCAAAACCGGAAGTCAGACCGGATACGGAAAGAATGGAGGTAGATCCAGAAAACGGAAGTAACCCCTGTCCTGAGGACAGAAGACTATCCGAGTCTGAGCGATCCGGAAGTACACCTCTAGAAACAGAAGCGGAAGTGTACAGATAGGAATCCAAACCGGAAGTGGAAGCGCTTCTATCGGAAGACGAAAAATAATAGGAGTCCACAGACCCCGGATATCCGGCATCACCGGAAGTGCTGCTAAACCGGAAACGGAACTAGGAACCAGATCTTGAAGACCCGGATGTCCTACAAAAACGGAAGACCTACCGGAAACGGACGGAACGGAAGTAATAACCGGATCTTGATGAACTGGATTTCCTGCCAAACCGGAAGTCCTACCGGAAACGGACGCCAGAGAAGAAAGAACCGGATCCTGAAGACGCGGATGTCTTGCTAAACCAGAAGTTAAAACGGAAAAATGTAGTAAACCCCGAGTCCAGAGGACCCGAGTCTACCACAACGGAACCGGAAGAACTAGCAAGACTAGGAATCAAATTCCTGGCAATGGGCGATCTACAAAGAACCTTTACTACCGGTATAATCGAAAAATTGGCATTAGCCTAAGTACCAGCCTTATGGACGTCAGCCTCAGCCTCCGCCACCATGGCTTGTGGGTTATGCCCATCACCCTTAAGTCTTATGTGGGTTTGACCCGGTGCACCACACCAGCCCACCTTCGAGAGCTTAGTCGCTCTAGACTTCTGCTTAGATTTCTTTTTTCTTATCGAAAAATTGGCATTAGCATAAGTACCAGCCTTATGGACGTCAGCCTCAGCCTCCGCCACCATGGCTTGTGGGTTATGCCCGTCACCCTCAAGTCTTATGTGGGTTTGACCCGGTGCACTACACGAGCCCACCTTCGAGAGCTTAGTCGCTCTAGACTTCTGCTTAGATTTCTTAACCTGCATGGAGGTTAGACGAATCGGTTTCCCCCATTTGCGGGAACGCCCGCTAGCCTTCGGGCTATTGTCAGAACTTGAAGAAACATCCTGTTTCTTAGCTTCCTTAATAGCAGAAGATATCCTTAGCGGACTCCTAAAAACAAAAAAAGCATAAAAATGAAGCATACCGCTTAGTAAATCGTAAATGAAGACTAGAAACATAAAACGCACTTCTAAAAAGGCTGGAAAGTTCAAATTAGAAATCAAAATCCCTACCGACAAGAAAACAAACTTGCATAGGGATAAATGATAATCCTTATAATGCACTAGAGGTAAATTGATTAGGGCTCTTGGTTATATGCTAGAGAATTAATATGATGATGAGGATATAGGCATAGTAATTAAGTTAACACGGAACGAGAACGATCAATCACGAAAACCGGTAACAATATGAACATAGTCATAAAACATAATATAACCACAAAGACACTTCTTAAACGTAATTTAGGGAGGATTGACTTCATATTAGGCATATTCCTTGGTAATATAGATGACAATAGTGTAACTGACACAGCGCAAAGCACAAAAAACTCTTGAAGAATATTTAAGCAGTTGTTCTGCAAGCAGAATAATTGAAAAGTGAATCTGTTTCCTATTTGGGCTCCAGTGCGCATGCACAGGGTGAGTATAGACTGGTGCCAGTCTATAGCTGTCAGTATGCTGGAGATGGACTTAACCAGTAGCCTGGTTGAGGGTCCATATTAATAGGAATAGGCATGGGGAGGTGTGTATGCAGGCATACAAATCTTATTCAGATAGCTAAATGCAGATAATTGATTTAGCAAGTAGTGATTGAACGGTAATGGATGTTTTTGTGGTGTAACAACAACTCCTGACTTGCTGAATATTTTGAAAACACTTTGACAGAAAGTTGTTGGTGGCTATCAAGAAAATAGAAGCTTCAGCTTAGTGAATGTCCAAGAGAATATTACTTTTCAAAATTTACCACTGGAATGACTAGCTCAGTTATCCGAGTCCTGCCATTGCGGTGATAAATTTTCAAAAATAGTATTCTCTTGGCCTGCAAATGAAAATTCAATTTTTAGCTGGATTGACCATTGAACCTACTAGCAATGCCACTTTAGAAATCATATAATTAATTTCTATCAGCCTCCGGTTATGACTCTGCCTAAATAATCTCAACCATGTCATAATTCGCAACAAATGAGGCATCTGGGAAATTACACAGAAACAAAATAACTACGCATCATCCAATTCATGGAGCATTTTCATCATGCATAATGATTGCTACAGATGGAACAAAGGCTGACCAATCATCCCCATATGTTACACTCACTGAGTGACAAATGACCTGCTATAATCAATAAGGTCACTCATGACTGACCATCGTGATAGTGGACTGTACCATTAGATAGAGTGTAGTGTCCATAACCCATGCATACATGTAGTACCACAAGTTCTGTCAAACAATGTTCACAAGTAATTATCGTTAATTGAATATCAGTTAATTTTCATCAGTGATGGATGAATAGAGTGAAATCTGCCAATAATGGACAGTGTATGGTCCCTCAAGGTAACTAAGCAGGACGGTCCCTCAAGGTCTCAGAAGTGGGATGGTTCCTCAAGGCCACTAAGCGAGATAGTCAATTAAGTGGGATGGTCCCTCAAGGTCTCTAAGCAGGATGGTCCCTCAAGATCCCTAAAGCAGGATGGTCCCTGAAGGTCCCTAAAGCCGGATGGTCTCTGAAGGTCAGTAAGCAGGATGGTCCCTCAAGGTCACTAAAGCGGGATGGTCTCTCAAGGTCACTAAGCAGGATGGTCCCTCAAGGTCACTAAAGCGGGATGGTCTCTCAAGGTCACTAAGCAGGATGGTCCCTCAAGATCACTAAAGTGGGATGCTTATATCTATCTATACATTTATCATTCAGCTTCTGCATGACAGTGATGGGGGTCTTGAAAATTACAATTTACAGAGAAAAATATTTCTCACATAAATAGCCGGCTTGGCATTCAAAAATAGACTTCTCCTGGCCTTTCCAGGGGCGGGTGTTGGTTGGCTTGAGTGTTAAATGGGTAACACAACTTATTGGCTATGGAACAATGATTATTATAGATGACACTCGTATGAATTTTCGAGCTAATGTGTTGCCGTAATTATGGGACTATACGAGATACAGCCTAGGCCATTATGGTGGGAATAATTACCTGAATAGAGAGGGGGATTGTTGTTATAAACAGTGGCCCATTTAGCAATTATCAGTAAAATGCCTCAACACCATATAGTCTATAATTGTAGTTACAGGGTAAGCAGTGATTTTCATAACGATCCTGTTCAGATTACATGCTACCAAATTACAGCAACTCAAACAGATTCACAAGGTGCTATAGAGATGATGATGAAGATGATGATGATGATGATGATGATGATGATAATGGTGTTGGTGATGATGATGATTACAATGACAACGATGATGATGATGAATACAACGACGATGATGATCATGAACATTGCGGTCTACAGAAGGATCAAGTTATCTACTAATTAAGGCATCCATGGGCATACATGGCAATTACCTTAGTTTATTTCGAGCTCTGCTACAATGATACCGTATTTCGCTTAATTGAAGCCTAGGCTTCTATTAGGACAAGAGGTGTTCAATTTCCAACCCAAAATCTCTGAGAAAATATTAGAGTTTTATAAAACTGATATCACGGAAATTCAACGCATTTTCTCGCGTAAAAATTCCCACCACCTACACCTATGTTTAATGTATACCTCAAAACATTACCAGGGAAGTGAAATTATTTTATTTGAGCGCCTAAATATTGCGTATCCTTTAATAAAAGTCGTTTAATTACATCAAACTTAATCCACAATTTGATATAAAATGGCGTCACGAAAAAATACAAATCACGTGATTCGCCTACAATTGAAGAGTTTATTTTAGAGCGAGTACTCGGATATAAATATAAATATTCTGGAATCGGGGACTCGGAACTCAGAAATTTCTATATATTATCATTGCGCGATAGGAACTAAGTATCATACTGAGTTGAATAACGGGTACCGTTTGATAAACTCCAGTTAGCGTATAATATCTTGCGGGAACACGCCATCTCCAAATGCAAAAGAGCCGCTGGCTCGCCAACTTAAGAAGCCGGCTATATTTTGGATCATTTAATGTTGATTGGCTTTACAAAATTGATGCACAATACTGCTTGTTTGGCACATAAATTTGGTCTTAAAATATATTCATAAGGAAGGTATTTAATCACGCCAAGACAGTTTAATGCGCATTTTGACTACAAAAGTGTGGAATAAACTTTATTATATCTTGAACATATGTGGCCTGTTATTAGTATTAATCTAATAGGATGTCGAGTTTACAAATCCGAGGCCTGTATTGACTTCTATAGGGGCCGGAAATGTATCAGGGCAGAGATTTTTTCCTATACAATCTGCTGCGTTAGGGGGTGGGGGGTGGGGTGGGTGGTGGGGGGGGGGGGGGGGTGGTGGTGGTTTCTAATACAGTTTTGCCATTTTGAAACTGCTAAGACATCATTGGAGCTCATATGTCAAAATTAGGGGGTGGGCCTCTATTAGAGCATAGGCTTCAATTAAGCGAAACACGGTAGTGCAAGAAGGGTCACAGGCAAACATAATGGCTATAGGTACTACATGTAGACTTCACATGTACTTCACATGACATGCATTCTTGCTAGACTTCCATACGTATGTGGCTACGTATTTGCAGGTAGGTAGGTAGCTAGGTAGGCTGGATGGTAGGTAGGTTTATGTATAAATACCTGCAGGTGGAGAAACTACCTGACCCGTTTGTATATATGTACAACACAGCTCTATTGTCTTACCTGCAAAATAAAACAAGATGAACTATTATTAAACACATGCTATTTAATGTTATCTTTAACACTCATATCACCAAAAAACATGGCTTCTGCAGTGGTCTTAAGAAATGTTCATTTGCAGACCAAGAGAAGACTATTTTAGAAAATTTACCACTGGAATGACTGGCTCGATAATCGAGCCAGGCATTCCAGTGGTACATTTTCAACAAGAGTTTTTATTAAACTCAACATACGCCTGCAGGCATACTTGTTTGAGGAATGCTAAATGTGAACAGTTAGTCTTTGACAATTCTCTAAGAAAGGGGGGGGGGGGGAACTTCTGTTAGGTTCATATTTGGAATTCACGGCAAAGACATCACTAAATATCTTGAGTCTTCACAGCTGCATTGATCATTACATTCACAACAATACAATTTTAATGAATTTTAATCTTAAAAGGGAGATAACTCTGGCAAATATGGGTGGATTTTACCAAAACGAAATTATGACACTTCGTCTATCACTAAAACATCTGCTGAAAAAAAATTGTGTGTGTAGGTTCAAAACTCTGAGATCTAGACCGGACAACAAAATTTGGACAAATTTTAGCTTTTCAAGGGAGATAACTCTGGGGAATATGGGCGGATTTTGCCGAAACGAAATCATGACACTTCGTCTATATGTAATATATTTTCTGAAAAAATATTGTGACTGTAGATTCAAAACTCTGAGATCTGTCCCGGACAAGAAAATTTTAAGCTTTCAAGGGAGATAACTCTAGCGACTATCGGAGGATTTTGCCACTTACCACAAATCAAGTCTTATGTACGTGACACCACCGACTTTATCAATAAACGTGAGAATTTCGGACCGGTAACCCCCCCCCCCACACGCAATACTAGTCACTATGGATGTCACATCACTCTATACCAACATTCCACACAACGAAGGGCTTAGAGCAGTCACACAGTTTTTAAGACAACATGGCTGCCCTGGCACGGTTACAGCAAGAAGACTTCTATCTCTTCTAAAAATTGTGCTAACTTGCAACAACTTTGAATTCAACAACTCACATTACCTCCAAATCGGAGGCACCGCTATGGGGACAAAAGTCACTCCAAGCTATGCCATCATCTTTATGGCAATGCTTGAAGAAAAACTCTTGAACAAAAGCCCAACCAAATTGGCCCTCTACCTCCGCTACATTGATGACATCTTCATGATTTGGACCTCCGGCTTGGAATCTTTGAATCAGTTCATCCACATGATGAACAACTCACATCATTCAATTAAGTTCACGGCCGAAAATTCACAAGTGTCAATCAACTTTTTAGACACCAAAGTATTTCTATTATCCAATATACACTTGGGATTTGACCTATACACTAAACCTACCGACACACATGGTTACCTACATTTCTCCTCAGCACATCCAGATTCTACCAAAAAGGCCAACGAACCCCTTTGGCCAATTGCTAAGAATCAAGAGAATTGTAGCAGAAATGAAGACTTCCTCAAACATGCGCATGACGTAATACACTATTATGTCATACGCGGTTACCCAGAAAAAGATCTGGAAATCTGTCTCAACAGAACCCTTGAAAAAACAAGGAAAAATCTACTCTTACCCAACACACAAAAACAAATTTCAACTTGCATCCCATGCATTATGGATTTCCACCCACATAGCAAACTAGCTAAAAATGTTATCCTACGCCACTGGGACCAACTACAGAGCAGCCCCAAATGTAGGGCAACATTCCAGGAACCGCCATTATTTGGTCATAGAAGCACTCTCCTTCAAAGACACGCTAATAACGGCCAAATTTATGGATGCAAAAACTTTTGGCATTCAAGGCAGAAACATCACCAACCCGGTCATTCCATGCAACAAACACAATTGCGCATTTTGTCAACAAATGGACAAAAAACGCACATTCAAATGCTCACACACTGGGCTTAACTATCATACCAATACAAAAACATTCTGTGACACAACAAATGTTGTATATTTAATTACGTGTAACACATGTCCTAAACAATACATTGGTGAAACTAAACGAGAATTCCAAACACGTATTAAAGAACATCTTAGGGACATTAAGAACAAAAAAGACACACCAGTAGCCATTCACTTTAATCTCCCTAACCACAACACCACTTCAGTCAACTACAGAATCATTGAGGTGTTCCATCGCGATCCTGATTCCCCTGAAGCAACGTCTATCCGTAAGGAACGCGAGAAATTCTGGATCCACCAGCTACATAGCATGGACCCAATTGGAATTAATCACGCTGATTGGTGACAATCTCTACCTGAGAGTAGTACACTAAATACAAATTTCAAGGGAGATAACACTAGCGAATATGGGAAGATTTTGCTGAATCGAAATCATGACACTTCGGCTATACGTACCACATCTTTTGAAAAAATAATTTAATGTTTCAAGGGAGATAACTCTGGCGAATATGGGCAGATCCTGCCGAACTGAAATCGTGACACTTCGCCTATACATAACACATCTTCTGAAAATTCTGAGTGCAGGTTCAAAACTCTTCGAGATCTGTTCCGCACAAGAAAGTTTTGACAAATTTTTAGCTTTCAAGGGAGATAACTCTAGCGACTATCGGAGGATTTTGCCGAATCGAAATCATGACACTTCGTCTATAGGTAATAGATCTGCTGAAAAAAATTGTGACTGTAGGTTCAAAACTCTTCGCGATTTGTCCCGGACATTTTAAGCTTTCAAGGGAGATAACTCTAGTGAATATGGGAGGATTTTGCCGAATCGAAATCATGACACTTCGTCTATAGGTAATATATCTGCATACAAAAATTTGTGTGTGGGTTCAAAACTCTTCGAGATCTGCTCCGGACAAGAATCGGATGCACAGACGGACGGACAGCGAGCGCCATCACATAATACGACTCCGCTTTGCGCGGGCGCATAAAAATTTTTTGTGTAAGAAATTCTATGGTTAAAGGGTTAATGGTGAAGTTATAATAAGCAATAAACAGCATGAAATCCTGTGCATGCTTCTCATTTCCCAGCATGCATCTCATTTCCCAGCATGCTTCTCATTTCCCAGCATGCTTCTCATTTCCATGCATGCTTCTCATTCCCATGCATGCTTCTCATTTCCCAGCATGCTTCTCATTCCCATGCATGCATCTCATTTCCCAGCATGCTTCTCATTTCCCAGCATGCTTCTCATTTCCATGCATGCTTCTCATTCCCATGCATGCTTCTCATTTCCCAGCATGCTTCTCATTTCCATGCATGCTTCTCATTCCCATGCATGCTTCTCATTTCCCAGCATGCTTCTCATTCCCATGCATGCATCTCATTTCCCAGCATGCTTCTCATTTCCCAGCATGCTTCTCATTTCCATGCATGCTTCTCATTCCCATGCATGCTTCTCATTTCCCAGCATGCTTCTCATTTCCCAGCACGCTTCTCATTTCCCAGCATGCTTCTCATTTCCCAGCATGCATCTCATTTCCCAGCATGCTTCTCATTTCCCAGCATGCTTCTCATTTCCCAGCATGCTTCTCATTTCCCAGCATGCTTCTCATTCCCATGCATGCTTCTCATTTCCCAGCATGCTTCTCATTTCCCAGCATGCATCTCATTTCCCAGCATGCTTCTCATTTCCCAGCATGCTTCTCATTTCCCAGCATGCTTCTCATTCCCATGCATGCTTCTCATTTCCCAGCATGCTTCTCATTTCCCAGCATCCTTCTCATTTCCCAGCATGCATCTCATTTCCCAGCATGCTTCTCATTTCCCAGCATGCATCTCATTTCCCAGCATGCTTCTCATTTCCCAGCATCCTTCTCATTTCCCAGCATGCATCTCATTTCCCAGCATGCTTCTCATTCCCATGCATGCTTCTCATTTCATCATCACAGCCTTTCAACATCCATTGCCAGCTGAGTGGATATGTTTGAAAATTTACTACTGGAATGACTAGCTTGGTTGACTGCAGAGAATATTGTTTCATGAATACTTTGAAACTAGTTTACTGATAGCAGTTGATGGCTATGGTCTATGGCAGTAACTAGTGCCAGTTAAATTAGTTTTTAAGTATTCAACAGCTTTCGTGTATTCTGGTACCAAATTTGAGAAGCTGACATTTTATAGAGGAATGGCATGGAATGGGTGTGGGGAGGGGTGGGGTGGCTGGGGTGGAGGGTAGCGCCATGGTCTTGGGGGGTTTAGTTGTTAACCATTTAACACTCAATTTATTCAAGAAAGCGTCAATTTTCTCATAGAAAATGTCCATTTGCAAACCAAGAGGACTATTTTTGACAATTTACCATTGGAATGACTGGCTCATTATCGAGCCACTCATTCCAGTGGTAAATTTCCAAAAATACTCTTCTCTTGGGCTGCAAATGGACATTTCTTAAGATCACTGCAGAAGCCATTTTTGGCTGATATGAGTGTTAACGGGTTAATAGTCAGTCAGTTTGAGTCTGCAAAATTGTTGATATTTTTGATAAAGCGGCACAATGATAGTCCCTCATGTTAACAAGCCATGGACACTACTACTGCTATGCATTTTCTAACGACCAAATGCCAGGGGACCTTCCTTAAGCCTCGCCACTCTGATCTCAATATTGTATCTTATTCTGTATGAATAGCAAAGTAACAGGTGTATATTTTTCAGCAATTTTGGTGGACGATGTTGATGTCTATGACAGGCTTTGACAGCAACATCAACCACCAAATTTGTTGAACTAGACAGACTGCATCCCGTTTGTCGGGCCCTTTAGTTTTTCCTCATGGGTGGCAGGTTCGCAAAATAAGCAGTTCTTAAAATAGGATACCTCCTTGATTAATCAAATATCTGCTGAAAAACTCTTCTAACATTCTACTAATTCTGAAAAAGGATACAAATCATTCAGCAATAAACTAAATCCAAACCACCAAAAAATTTCTAAACAATTTGAAAATCATTTTAATTATGATGGCGACTGGATGCAATGATGACATTACAACAAATCTGTAAAGTTTTAGTGACATCAGGTAAGCCATTGATGAATTAACCCGTACCACTCTGATGTTACAACTTTAAATTTTCAAATTAGATTAAAAGATGACACCCCCACAGACCCCTCTTGCGGGATGGTATGTTGTTTTATTAACCACTATAAAACTATACTTACCGTTCAATCACTACTTGCTAAATCAATTATCTGCATTTAGCTACCAGAATAAGATTTTTATGCTTGCATACACTCCTCCCCATGACTATTCCTATTAATATGGACCCTCAACCAGGCTACTGGTTAGGTCCATCTCCAGTATATTGACTGATATAGACTGGCACCCGTCTGTACTCACTCTATAGTGACGCCTGTTACTAAGCGCGCTTGCGCATGCGCATAGGAGCCCAAATACGAAACAGATTCACTTTTCTGAATTTAAGTGCCAAATATTATAGGCCAATTCTCAAATCATACCACGCGGGGTGGCTGAGACCGGGTTGTAGTGATTGAACGGTAAGTATGTTTTTATAGTGGTTAATAAAACAACAGCTCAACCCGCAAGGGGGGTCTGTGGGGGGGGGGGTTGTTATTACACCACAAAAACATCCATTACCGTTCAATCACTACTTGCTAAACCCGTAGATTTGGTCAGTGCCCCCACTTAAACATTAGGTGGGAGATTTGAGAATCAACAAACAAGGATAAAAATCAAGCCAATCTTGTCCAAATGTTAATAACATAACATAATAGTGCATTTAAATCAATCACACCGTGATTATCAAATAAGGAAAACTTGAACTTAAAAAAACCAAAATAAACTCTCACCATTTCTTACAGACGCAGTCTTAACGAAAATGGCGGGATGTGCTTGGTAAATGGTCTTCAGCTTTTTTGGTTAAAATCGTAATATTACGATGAAGGAGGCTGCTGCAGTCTGATTTTTTAGATAAAAAGTGGTAAAAGTGGATTCAGATTTCCATCCTGCAACCTGCATGACTTCATCTAAAGACGAACCGGCAAAAAGCGCAGAAGAGGTAGCCATTCCTCTAACATCGTGAGCTTTAATATGGGAGAGATTAATTTGATTCGGAGAAGCTATCTCGTAACAAAGCTTAATCGTCTCGCAAATCCATCTGGCAATCGCAGACTTTGAGACCGGCTTAACTAACTCTTCCGCATAAGAAACCCATAAATGGGATGGATCAAATCTTTTAAAATCAGTTCGCTGTTTGTACATTCTTAATGCCCTAACAGGACACCAGAATTTGTCGGATGGCGAAAAAGACGATAAAGATGTTTAAATGATCGGACTAGCAGGAAACCGGTTAGACTGAGTTTTAGATAAAAAATCCCTTCTGGGGTATAAAACTAAACCATCTCCTGAAACTATAAATCTGTCCCTTTTCAGCATAAAGAGGATGAATCTCTGAACACCTAGCAGAGGCAGCAGCAACAAGAAAAACAGCTTTGAGAGATAAAAGTTTAATACTAATAGAGGAGAGGTTCAAAATGACGGCCTGCCAGCACTTGAAGAACCAAAGCCAAGTTCCATGAAGGTAAAGGCTTAGCTATCGGAGGACGAATATTGCCTAGACCTCTAAAAAACTATTAAGAGTCTTAGTGTCCTTGATATCGGCATTCAGAAGGCAAGGAAGAGAAGATGCCAGAGAAAATCTATACCCCCTAACCGTATTAGCTGATAAATGTAATGAATCAAAGAGATATGTTAAAAAGTCTAATACTTGGGGAATAGAAACAGAATTAGGCACGAGACCTTGGTCTGAACACCATTCTCCAAAAATTTTAAGCCAACCCTTGTAAAGTCTGCGGGTCGACTCTTTTGGAAGAACCAATAATTTCCTGAGATCGTGAAGAAACTTTATTCTCGAAGACTTTAGTTTCGATATTCTCCAAACACACAGACTGACGATTTCTGGGTTTGGATGAAGACAAAGACCTCTTACTTGAGACAGAAGATCCTGGGAGACTGGAAGAAGACGAGGGAAGTCTACCAGGAGATCTAGAAGGTTTACAAACCAAATCCTCTTTGGCCAAAAGGGAGCTATTAAAAGAATCTCACAGATTTGTTGTTTGACCTTCTTTAACACTAACGGAATCAAAATCATTGGAGGGACCGCATAGGCGAACATTCCAGTCCAGGACTGAGACAAGGCATCCACCGCCAGGGCTTGACTGTCCGGAAAAGGAGACATGTAAGAGGAGATCTGGGCATTCAGAGTAGTCGCAAACAGATCTACTAGAGGATGATCCATAAGACTGAAAATCGGTTTGACAACCGACCTCTTTAACTGCCATTCTGTGTGGGCGCATTTGCTGGGACGTGACAGTTGGTCCGCAAGAAAATTCAGACTGCCTGGGACATGAGAAGACACTATAAAAACCTGATTCTTGCGACACCATAAGAGAAGGTTCCACCCTTCTAGACAAAGGGGGGGGGGGGGGGGGTACAAGGTCGTGTGGAACCTTCCCTTATGGTGTCGCAAGAATCAGATTTTTCTAGTCCGGAAAAGGAGACATGTAAGAGGAGATCTGGGCATTCAGAGATGTCGCAAACAGATCTACTAGAGGACGATCCATAAGACTGAAAATCGCTTTGACAACCGACCTCTTTAACTGCCACTCTGTGTGGGCGAATTTGCTGGGACGTGACAGTTGGTCCGCAAGAAAATTCAGACTGCCTGGGACATGAGAAGACACTAAAAAAATCTGATTCTTGCGACACCATAAAAGAAGGTTCCACACTTCTAGACAAAGGAGGGATGACCTTGTACCCCCCCCCCCCCCTGCCTGTTGATATAAGAAACCACTGTCGAATTGTCTGACCGAATTGAGACTTTGAGACCTATCACAAGATCAGACCACGAAAGGAGAGGCTTCTTGACAGCCCACAATTCCAGAATGTTGATATGAGCTGTCGACTCCTCCAGGGACCAAAGACCGGAAACCGACAGGGAGTCCCAGCCCGCTCCCCATCCCTCCTGAGAAGCGTCTGTGAAGATAATCGCCTGAGGGGAGGAC
Source organism: Chaetoderma sp. LZ-2023a (assembly GCA_034401795.1). NCBI lineage: Eukaryota > Metazoa > Mollusca > Caudofoveata > Chaetodermatida > Chaetodermatidae > Chaetoderma > Chaetoderma sp. LZ-2023a. The sequence continues at coordinate 5,448,138 of CM067363.1, forward strand.
TTTACCAGTGGAACACCCATCAGAAGCAGAGAACGATCTTTCCAAAAATCTAGATGAGGAATCAAGTGTTCTCTGATGGGAATCTGATGGTAAATAGAGTGAACCGACTGCTTCCAAAGGGACATTAAATACATTTGGAAGGGTCTTCTCATCAGTGCCGCCCATGGAATAACATTCTCTACGCTGACCATCAAACCTATCACTCTTAGCAGAAATCTTGCTCTGACCATGGAAGAAGACATGATTTCCATTGCCACTGATAAAGCCTCTATTCTTGGATCTGAGGGGAAGACTAGACCCTGGGCCAGATCGAAAGAAACGCCTAGATGCGTGAAGATTTGAGAGGGAACTAGGCTTGATTTCTTTAGATCTGAAATCCACCCTAGGTTGCATGCCAGACTGCAAACCTCTGGAAGAATTCCTGAGAGAATTGAGGAGGACTGCTTTTACTAACCAATCGTCTATATAAACGTGAAGATGAATAGAACGGTGTAAAATTCCTGCCACGGCTGAGACTAGGCGAGTAAAAAGAAAAGGAGCCGTGGTCAGGCCGAAGGGCATGGTGCGAAACTGCCAAACTCGATCTTTGTAAGCGAATCTCAGGAATTTTCTGAAGGAAGGGTGAATGAGAACATGAAAGTAGGCGCCCTTTAGGTCGATGGAAGACGTCCACATACCCTGATCTAAACTGGAAAATGGTCTCCATCTTGAACTTGGGAGTAAGAATCATGAGATTTAATTTCTTCAAATTTATGATAGGACACCAACCTCCTGTTTTCTTGCAAACTAAAAAGATGATTGAATAGTAGCCCGGGTCTACTCTCCAATGGGGAACTTCTTCTATTGCCCTCTTGACAATCATGGATTCCAACTCCTCTTCTAAGGCAACCAATTTTCTGGATTGAATGGAATTGGTGTCCATTTTGGAAGAAAAGAGAGAAGAGGAGGATGACGGATCAAAGACGGTGGGTAACCCCAACGTATCCGAGAAACCAGCCAGGAGTCCTGAATGAGGGCCTGCCAATTTTCCCAAAACAGAGACAGGCGCCCTCCTACTGGCACATTGGGTAAAAGGCACTGGACCGACAGATCTAAAGGCACAAGAAGAGGGGGAAGGATGATTAAAGGAAGAGAGAAAGTTGGACTTACCCGGGAATAGTCCACACCTTCAAACTCTCTTTCCTTGATAAGCTCTAACGGAAGAACGACCTCTGGACCTGGAACTAGGATGACGAGAAAGGGACTGTCCCCCCTCTCGCCCAAGGAGAGAAAGACTGCCTCCCTTGGGACCTAGAACGGTGAGAGGATATGGGATCAAAACGATCCTCCTCAGCGGATCTATCTTGAAGATTGGAAGATGATCGGTTAGAATTATTAATAACCCTAGACGGATAAGCCCCAAATTGGTCTGGTTTGAGGCTCTTTCTTCTAGGAGATGAATTTGGACTCTTTACTGAAGAAACATCTCTTAAGAAGGATTAGAAAAGGAAATCTGAGCCTGAAGCTCCCTAGAGGCCTTCAGGGGCTCAGATTCCACATGAATAAGACTGGAAGCCAACTGTCCGAATATATCCTGACCAAAGGGGGGGGGGGGGGGGGGGGGGCTGAAATAAGACTATTCTTCAAAGTATTAGAAATTTGAACCTCAGAGAGCTTCCTGGACCTTCTCTTAGAAGTAATGAATCCCAAAGATCTGCAGACTGAACTGAGAGAACAATGAGACAGATCCGCCAAGGAATGAAAAACCGATAAAGGAACCTGATCACCACGTTCTTGAGCCTTAAGAACAGCTTCAGATAACAGAGCAAGGAAATTGGCCGACTTAAGCTGGGATCTGCATACAGACCCCCATTTAAAAAGATCAGTGGAATGCTCAATCCTGGACGACTCCTTTAAATAAGAAGAAAGAACATCCCAGGAGGGCCAGAAAGAGACTGAGGAGTAGCAACCTTCAAATAATCTTCTTTGGGAACCTGAACAGGCGCATTGAATTTAGAAGAGAAAACTCCTTACAGTTAACATCATTAACGAAGAAATCCAGCATTTCTACGACTAAGTTATCAATAGGGAGAACTTGAAAAGAAGAAGAATCATACGTAGAAAGAGCAGACCCGAAAGAAAGAGGGTCAATAGAAAATTCCTCCTTAAGAGGAAGGGAAAGAGTAGAGGCGATCCACCCGTGAGCCATGGACCAGTCTTCCGAAGAGGCTCTGATCGGACAAAACCTCTTCAGATCCCTGGCCCTGACTGACTTGGGAACTGAGGGAAGAGAAGAAGGATTAGGAGAGGAAGATGAGATGAGAAGAGAGGAATCACCTGAAACTAAAGATTCAGCAGCTATAGAGGAAATAGGAGAATAGGGTCTTCTAGAAGACTCAGGAAAGGATGAAATTTGATCGGAAGGAAAAGAATCCATACCATTATCCTGACTAGAAGACAAGGAAGGATGAACCAGATAACTGGTCGAAAACCTCGAGGATCGAAAAACGAGCCGAAACAAAAATTGGATCAAGATGATCAAAGGAAGGAGAGGCAGAAGAGGAAGGCGGAGGAAGAGAAGAAATTGGAAGAACAGATGAAGAAGAAGGAGAATGATCTAAGGATCCCTGAGAAGTACCAAAAGATGAAGAAAGACAGGAGAATCCCGGAGGAGGAATAGATGATTGAAAAAGAGATGACGAATTAGACACATGACTGGACGAAAAATCCTTAGCTGAAAGAGAAGAAGCAGAAGAGGAAGAAGGAATAGAATTAAAACCTGGAGGATGAGAGGAGGAAGAGAAAGGAGGCCGCGAGGCAGAGGAACTCAAACAGCATCATGAAAAGAAGGAGCAGGAGAAGACAAATCAACATCAACTACCCGAGATGGAAGGGAAGAACCATAATTAGAAACTAAAGAATCATGAGAAAAAATACTATGAGAAAATTCAGAACCAGAGCCTACAAAATTCCTATCATCAAACTCATTACGCCTATCCACTGAAAAATTCTCCGCATCTAAAGAAGAAACTGAAAATGGAAGTGTAAGTTGACGCTCGGATAAATTCTTAGTCAAGGCTAACCGACTATAATTGTTCACTATACCGCAAGTTACGGCCCAACCGGAAGCGGAAGTCTATCCGGATATGAACGACCTTGAAGTACACCCTTAGAACCAGAAGCGGAGTGTACAGACCGGAATCCAAACTGGAAACGGAAGCGCTCCTACCGGAAGAAGTAAAATAATAAGGGTCCAGACCCCGGATATTCGGTATGACCGGAAGCGCTGCTAAGACCGGAAGCGGAAATAGGAACCGGATCTTGAATGTGTCGGATGTCCTGTAAAACTGGAAGTCAGACCGGACACGCAAGGAACGGAAGTAGATCCAGAAAACGGAAGTAAACCCGTGTCCTGAGGACCCGAATCCACTACAACTGAACCGGAAGTACTAGAAAAGCTTGATTGCAGACCTTTGGCTATAGGTGACCTATGGACATTTTTGACTGAAACTTTGGCATTAGCATAAGGCTTTTGGACGGGGGCTTTTGCCACCGCCACCACTGCTTGAGGGTCATGCCTTTCACCCTCAAGACTAATGTGGGTTTGACCTGGTGACCTGCTTGAATTCACCTTCGAGAGCTTTTTCGCTCTAGTTTTTAGTTTTGGAGACCTGATTTCTTGCCTGGACGTAAGAGGAATCGTCCCCCGCTAGCCCCCTTCTGAATAAACTTCCTATTTCTTGGCCTCCTGGATGGCAGAAGAAATTCTTTCATCTAGCGATTTCGTCAATACAGCAGCGAAGGATTCGAACCTAGCAAACAAAGCCAAAACAACTTTAGAATTCGCCGAAGAGGCCCCCTCCCCTCCATTGCTGATGGATTAGAAACATTAGTTTTTGCAAGACACAGCTTTGTCTTTACAGCAACAGGGGTAGGAGAAGATCGACCAGAGGGCAGCGGTTGTTTAGAGGGCAAATCCTTAAAAAAGGCCTTAGATACTGACGTCGACCACCCTTTGCATATCCCGCACATCGTTGTGGGGGTACACGAGGTGCATTTAGAACAGACATGTCCTCCATACTCCGCAGAGTGAAGGCGATCACACTTGGAGGATGTGCATTTGATCTTATCGGCCGATTTAACAGATTCCTAAAAACGAAAAAAGGTTACAATGAAGCATACAGCTTGGTATTTCGTTAAAAAGCGTCTAGAAACATGTAAACGCATTTCTAACAAAGGCGGGAATGTTCAATTTTTTTTTTAAATCCCTAACGACAAGAAAACAATCTTTCATAGGGAATACATGTAATTCCTTATAATGCACTAAACTGAAAAGTGAGAAAGGGCTCTTGGAGTACACTAGAGATTTAACCCTCTGGGCCCTACCAAGAATTTACAAAAAAGTGCTACAAACCCTACAGCCAAAAGCTAGAAACTTGCTTAGAACCCTAGCCTATAAGCGGTAGTGGCGTGATAGCGCCATAGTGCTACCATGCCAACTTTATTAACTATTTTTGGCAAAGTAACAGATCACTATATATAATACTATATATCATTAGAAAGGGCAATAAAATTCCTTTAAGTACATATAAAATTTGTATGAATAAAACATATTTTAGTTAGTCAACGTGCCTCTCAAAATGGCCACACCTTGTAGGACAAATACATTGGTCTATTTTATCGAAGGTTTTTTAAATTTTACAAATGCCATTGATAAATTTAATCACAATGGTATTAAAACTAACACATACCAAAGTTTCATGAAGGTTTTCATCCGATAAGATGTGAAAATGACAATTATATTATGTGATGGTACCGTAAAATTTCGAGAAATTCTGGTCATGATTTTGGGGGGAGGCCTCATTCAATGTTGAATAATTCCTTTATACATAAACAAACACATACCAGGGTTTCTCAGCATTGACAGCGAATAAATGGCAAATTTTATGCTATGTAGCATTGCTGGGTGCACGAAAAAAGCGAACGCGAATGTTTTACACCAAGATTCTATAGCATCAGACATTTTTTCGTAGTGGCGTCCCCAATAGGAATCGTTTGTCGTGAGAGAACGAGAGGAATTTGTAGAATTGTACCCGTATCTAATATACGAGTACCAAGCTCATTACCCGTTATTGGCAACACCGTATCATGTGCTATAAGATTGATGTGTCTGATTGGTCGGGAATACATGAATATTAATTTTTCCGGCAAGATGGCGACACGATCAGCTGTTTTGCAAAATAGTATGTGTTCAAATGTCAATCTATGCATATTTCCTGTACGCCACAAACTAAAAAGTAGACAGATGACTAGATTAATGATATTGCCAATCGGTAAGTGGGATGCCGATATATTTGACAACTTTCGCATCTCAACTCGTCCTAATTACTGACGGTAATTTGAAGAGTACGTTTTCTCCGAAATTGTAAACAAAGACACGCATCGATGATTGAGCCTATCGGATTGTTTATCTACAACCTTATTGTTACTTCGCGACCAGAGGTAAATGAAATTGATTTATATATTATTGGTTCTGCTGCTCTCTTAACACAATCTATAACTATATCTGTAACAGCACATTTACTAATAATCATTGATCACTGGAACTTACTAATAACTCCTTAGAAAACAAATATTTCACTATTGCCCTGGTTACAAACATCCTATCAACATTTACTGTGTGGCCAGTATCCTCTGATCAAAGATATAGAGAACCGGGGACCTGAAATAAACTTGTGTGCCCAAAATCAAAAACAATTCTCACATTTGAACCTGAAATTCCAGAACATCAAGTTTACAGTCATTATAAATGTAAGATGTTGAATATTTTGAACCCAATGTGAAGCTGGTGCTGTCTTAGCCAGTTTAATTAGTTTCAAAATATTCAAGAGAATTTTGAAACATTCGTAGCAAATTTATTATTCGCTCTTGTCGATTGAAAAGGTTAACCCAGTAACTAGTAGTCATACTCCCTCACTGGACGACACATGCCCACCAATTATTATATTATTTATTTCTTTCTTCTTCTTTTCGTTCGCTGATCATACCGCCAGTCCTGTAAGTGACTAGCGACATGATCATAAGCGTTAAGTGCGTGGATCCATGGTTTATTAGAGTGCGCCGTGCGGCCTGGAACCTCCGTCTTCAGCACTCGAGGTTTCTGTCAGGGTTACCTCACCCTTACCTCCTTTAGTCGCCTCTTACGACATGCAGAGGATACGGAAGGTGTATTCTAAGCCCCACCTACAGGGCAAATATTATTCATTTCATTTCTGCGCTAAAATCTGAGGGCGGTGTATGACCATAACACCCGTTGTCGGGTCATAATGTTTACCAGTATATCCCTTAGTCCGAGTCTGCTCTGACTCAACCTGCCCCTGTGACAGATATCAGACTCGGACAATATACCCCTATGACCTTGCGCCGCACATGTATATTGTTAACCATCTAACATTTGAGTCAGACCAAAACTGCTGCAGTTGTCTAGGAAAATGTCAATTTTCCGACCAAAGTAAGATTATTTTTGAAAATGTATCACTGGAATGACTTGCTCTTGGTCTGCATATGGGCATTGTCTGAGAAAATTTAAATTTTCATGAAAAAATGTGATTGTTAGTATTAATATAACACTTCTAGAATTTGTATATTTCTAACTTATCCTTCCTATTTTTTGCAGGTGACTGATGGGCGATGGCTTCTAAACGGACTCAGTTTTTCCTGCTACGGCTAATGGAGTTACTAACATGGATTCCTCAGAAAGCTTTTGGTGGAATTCAATCAAAATTATTGTGTAAATAACCGATATGCTTGTGGATTGGAAGACACCGTTTACACTAGGCTCCATTCCCAGAGGGGGGGGGGGGGGGGGGGAAATTTGATGGAAGACTGTCAAAGTTAAAGGAATATAACCAAATCTGGTGATTTACCATATCATGGCCCTATGGTTGTAGAATGCAAATCAACCTAATACATTAGGCTGTGACACTGCTTGGGTCAGAAGGGGCTGATGGGGGAGGGGCAAACTGTCAACTGAATTTGTTATGTGAGTAGCGGCTACAGCAGAGTGAAATCTACACAATGTAATCTGCACAAGATCTCAAGGTAAGAGATGAATTGCCCATATCTCATTTTAATGTTACCATAAAGGAAAGCTGGTGAATATTTTAGAATTAGTTTGCGTTTGCTGCCCTGGTGAGTTGGGCAGCAACAGCTTTCAGTCAAATTAAAGTACTTGAAATTAGTTTCAAAATATTCACCAGGTTAGCAGTATCTATGGTTACCATGAAATTTGGAATTCAGGATTCAAAGTATATAAACTGATCCCAACATGCGCAAATCATCGACGGAGCTTATGTAGAGATGGGCGGGGCATAGCTAAAAGTAGATCCATCCATTAGAAAATCAAAATTTCTGCTTTGTCCTTCCTTTTCTCAATTCCAGTTTTTACTATGTTTAACCCTTTCGTGACAAGTCCTGAAAACAATGTGGCATGGCAAATGATGGTTGTAGCCTAATTTCTCAATCCGAAAGAAAATGACATTTTAGTATGATGACTTTGAATTAATTATACCTACCTACCTTGTCTCTTTGAGTCCATTCATTATCCCCATACCTACCTTGTCTCCTTGAGTCCATTCATTATCCCCATACCTACCTTGTCTCCGTGAGTACATTCATTATACCCATGTTTTGAAAAAATGGGGATATAATTGCCTCCATCCACTTTTCTGTACGTCCATCATGCTATTTCCTCCCAAACATGTGGGTCGATTTCAACCAAATTTGGTATGGTGGTTACCCATATGATTGCGCTTTGCAAGACAACATTTAGATTTGGCCCCGCCCACTGGAGGTCAGGGGGTGGGGTCCAAAGTTCAAATATTAAAAAAAAATGTGTCATACTTTACTCCCAAACTGTTGTGTGGAATTCAAGGAAATTTGGTGTGGCCCATATAATTGTGGATTGCCTGTCATTTATTTCTTTGGGTTGGAGAAGGGGTTAACAGGTAAAGAAATTTATTGTAAGCAAAGATTAGAGTCTTCCAAATTTATCTAGATTTCTGGATTTTTCATAGACCACTCTCGCACACCAGTTGACACCCTCTCCATGAATTGAAATTAAGCCAAATGAGCCACTACATTCAGATAGGACTAGTGATTACTAGATTCTACTTTAGCCCTTCAAATTTTCTTTACAGACCAAGGGAAGACTATTTTTGAAATTTTACAACTGGAATAACTGGCTGAATTACCAAGCATTCTAGTGGTAAATTTTCAGAAACTCTTGCTCTGCTAATCAACATTTCTTAAGATCACAGCAGAGGCATTCTTTGGCCACCATGACCATTAAAGGGTTGACAAATGAAATTGTTACCATTGGGCTGGTCATTGTACTAACCCTGGTCAATTTCTACTAGCCTCTGGCTCATGTTAATTTTAACTCCTGCTCTCACAATCACTTCCCCTGATGACATCCAGATTTTTCACAACAATCCACTCCAGTCTCTGTGTAATGAAACTAATTCAAACAAATTTGGTATGTGATTATGGAGTGCAGAGGATATGCTCCCAGGGATGGGATGGTCAAAGTGGTGAGCATGGGGATTTGCTACCAAGCAATCTAGTTATCACTTACTTACCATCATTGTCAGACTTGATGCTTGATAAATAACATTATGAACAGGAGTAATCACAGATTGTAAACCACCGCCTAGACCACCCTATCGTTTTTATATAATATCCAAATTTGTTAAATCTTTATGTATGATCACACAGATCACAGCCAAAGTCTGGAAAGCCTTGTTTAGGTTATGTCGGTTTGTTGTGTTAAAACTTTAAACGAATCAGATCAGTAGCTTTTTAGATGCAATACCGGACGCATGCACACACATAATACCCTCTTTCCCCTTAGGGCAAGGGTAATAATCCAGGAATGAATAGCAATAAAGATCAAAAGTACCTGCAATCTAAAGAAACAATCTGTTGAGTATATTTTGACAAATTTAATTGGAATCTATTGTTGTCGAAAACATCACCAGTTTCCAATCAAATTGGACTCGATATATTCAACAAATCTACTATACATAGTCCAGTCTGATTACCTAAGATGAGATTCTCTCTCTCCCTCTCACTTCGAGTAAACTTTATTTGATATTTACACTGATAGCTTACAAATAATACAGTATTCAACCCTTTAACATGCAAGCTTTACCACTGGAACATGTTGTCACCTAATGCAGCAACATCTTCCAGTCCAATCGATCTCAAAATATTCAACAATTTAATCACCAGTCCTACTAAGTAATATGACACTCTTACATAGAAGAAACTGTATTTGACATACATGTAGTTTACAATGGCAGTTTATACAATAAGTGATTCGAAATAAAATGGTACAGTAGATTTACATCAAGCGCATCAGATTTAACCATTACCATTCTGATGTCAATATTCTATCTTTTAATGTGACAATAGCCTGGAAAACCGGTACTGTTCTACTTCTACTAATAGAAACTGGTGTACATTTTTCAACAATTTTGGTTTGGTAGATGATGTTGCTATCTACGACAGCAACATCTTCCACCAAATCTGTTGAGACAAGAACACCAGTTCTTTTAATTTAATTTGAAAATTTAAAATCTTGACATAGAATGGTAGGGGTTAATAAAATAGTGCAGAAGATAGAATTACAGAATCATCATTTTCATGAAATCTCAACCAGATCACTGTCCTATTCGTCATATTATCCTGAAGAAAAAAAAGAAGAGAAATGTTTACAAGATGAAAGAACAATAGAAAACGGAAATAAAACTGGAACAGTAAACAAAGGTGATTTCAAAGGGCAATAACAAGCCAATATGTCTCAGGACTGTCCTTACTTTAACAATGCATGCTACGGGCCCGTATTGACCTAGTAGCGGCCCCGTAACATGCGTTATCAGGATAGATGATTGAGGAACAGAAATTAGACCGTAGAAGCACGCCAATATTTCCCTAGAAGCTAAATGACGGGTGTGAGATAATGGTATTAATGGGCAAGCTATGTAGGGATGCACACTTTAAATCTTTTAGGCGTCAGTGTAGATATTCAGCTGCATGTAATATTTTTTCGAACAAAATTATAAATTAGGTTAGACATTCTCACTAAGCGATTCCGGCCATCAGGGAATCGAGTACTTGGTTAAATAAAGGAGTCGACATGCTATCGTTGACGATTTTACGCTAGGAATTTCATTCACAGAAAACTATTTATATTGTCCCGTAGAAATTTGTAAACAAACTGAATTGACCAATCAACAGTGGATTTATAAAATTCAATCATCTGACATAATGTAACGCTAAGTTTGATTGAATAAAACGCCCGTAATGCTTGCGTATTTAGCGATAGAAAACTGGTGCTATTAAAGCCGCCCAGACGGCGCGTAGGACACCACGTCCAATTATTGAAAACCGTCCAGACGGCTCGTAGGTTTATTTGTACGCTTTTTGCGTGCCGTCCAGACGGCTCGTAGGTTCCTTAGTGTTAAGATGATGATGATGATATAGGCATATTAGGATTGTTACCACGAAAACGTTAGCTACACCTCACAAAAACCGGTAACATTTATATACATAGTTATAAAGATCAATATACCCACGAAATACTTCCTAAACGTAACTTAGGGAGGATAGACTTCATAGTAGGCATTATAGCAATAGGAAGTCCTTTCAAAAGTATAGCTGACACAGCGCAAAGCTATAAAAACTCTAGTAATATTTGAGCAGTTATTCTGCTTGCAGAATAATTGAAAAGTGAATCTGTTTCCTATTTGGGCTCCAGTGCGCATGCGCAAACACGCTTAGTGACAGGCGTCACTATGGAGTGAGTACAGACTGGTGCCAGTCTATATCAGTCAATATACTGGAGATGGACCTAACCAGTTAGCCTGGTTGAGGGTCCATATTAATAGGATTTAGCAAGTAGTGATTGAACGGTAATGGATGTTTTTGTGGTGTAATAACAACTGGTGTTCATTTTTCAACAAATTTGGTGGGAGATGGTGGACAGCAACATCTTCGACCAAAATTGTTGAATAATGTACACCAGTTTCTTTGCTATTGACACAGTAAAAAATAGAATATTGACATCAGAGTGGTCAGGATTAAATATCCATTGAAAAACTTAACATTTACCAAATTCTTTGTGTAAATTAATTTATGCACCAAGCCCATAAAAATATGGAAAAAACTTGAACATCATTTCACTTAAGCTGGAGTCTACAAGCAATGATGGTACGGCTCAAATCTGTAAAGCTTTACTAAGATAGAATAAGTCCACGGTGAATTAAATATCCAGTGCAAAACTAACATTTACCTAATTCTTAGTGAAAAATAAGCTTTGTCCAAACAAAGTAAGAGTATATTACGTAAAACATTTATCTGCGAGCTGCACCCCGGCCCGCCAACTGGACCACTACGCGGCACCATCCTATGCTTCACATCATAAAGGGCTCGACAAAAATTAACACGAGTTCATCTTTTACTTTAATTTGAAAATATAAAATTTTGACATCAGAGTGGTAAGCGTTAATTAACTGCACTCTAGTTGTTTTATCAGCCATAATTCAGTTATATCAGTGCCTCAGTAATTAAAATCAACGCCTGAATTCGAGCGCGGTTGGGGTCAGATCTGGTAAGTTGAGAGTTCACGTGATAGACAATGCATTGTTGAAAATGATTATTATGAGAACTACAAGACATTCAGCCTTATTGATTGATAGATTGCGGTAGACATAGAAACCCTACTAGACTGATTTAAAGACAAGCTTTAACCGATGTCTACCCACTGGCGACAAGAACGATGACCCAATGTGTCTATTTTATCCAGGGAGTAATTTCCTGTCGAGTTTGACGGAGTGCGGTAATTGATTCTTACCAGGCGCTAACAAGCTGGATACATGCCTGAAAGATGATGAAGAGATGCTCGCCATTTACAATGTCACGCACAAGTGTCGAAATCGACTAAAACGAGTCTAGCAATTGTGAAGTGACATATATTAGCTCAGAATGAAGAAGTATGAGACAAAATTGCTCAGAAATAATGTATGTCGACATTGTAAGAAATAATGTATGTCGACAATGCAAGAAATAATGTATGTTGACAATGCAAGAACCAATGTATGGTAATAACTACGTGGAATGTACCAGGGGGGGGGGTGCCATGGGACATTCAAAGAGTTCCTATACCGCTAAGTTGATTCTTATCGGTTCCATTGTGTGGAGTTTGTGGATCCAATGGCATTCCTTTTGCCTCCTCCAAACCGTTGAATTTTGATCCGTCGGATCCGATGATAGGATCCTGTATTGCATGTCATTTCTGTGATGCCCGGGTCTATTGAAATGGTGTGATACTGGTGTGTCGTATCTTTCATGTTTGTAGAGGTTTGTGATGGAGCGTAGGTGCTCTTGGATCCTAAGAAATAATGCATGTTGACAATGTAAGAAATAACAAATACAGAAACAAGAGGCCCAATGGGCCTGTATCGCTCACCTGGAACATTGGCATATCAAACTAATCTTACTTAAGTTTTACATCTATCGGTGTCACTTCCAATGACTTTCAGTCAAATGATTTAGTTTTCGAGATATTGACAACAATCTCTGGACTTTTTTTTTGCATTAGTGATTTTGAACAATGTTTAAGTGAAAATAGATGATGATATCAGTGCTAACAACAGCTGGTTTCTTAACTGTCTCACTGCTGCAAGCCAGTGCAGCCAATAATTTCAATTTTCAAAAGCTCTTGACTTGTTGAGTATTTTGAAAACAATTCGACTGAAAGTTGTTGGTGGCTTAGCCACCAACAACTTTCAGTCCATTTGTTTTCAAAATATTTATCACGTTCAGAGATATAACCTTTGGAATATGTCGTCTGCAAAAACTCAGTCAGACGGTTACTAGAGGTTTAAATACAATTTGAAGAAAATGGTCTCTAAAGGCAGGTAGGTGGTCTTTATAGCAGGTTATTCCCCACCACCACACACTCCATTTAACACATGCACAACTGGCTGAATCACCGAGTTAGTAGCAGGGGTAGGGTGAGCTGGAGTTGATTTAGAAAATAATTTGACTGAGTCATTGCTGCCTTAGGCAGCAACAACTTTCATTGCTGCCAAAGGCAGCAACAAATTTCAATCAAATACATTTCAAATATTTTTAAGAGCATAGATGTCAGAGCACATAATACATATCTTAAATATTTCTGCAGTATTGGAAAGGTTAATCTGTTAATTGGAATTTAATATCTAGTTTGGCAATAAAATCTGGCATGGTGATAAGACAGTGGGAACAAACCATTTGCCCTATGAAAGTGAGACTGCAAATATTTAAGTAGTGATAACTCTGGCATTTGACGTCCTATCAGTTTAATTTTCACAACACAGATATTAGATGCCGTCATTAACATTGTGACAAAGTTTGGTATCAATCCGTCAAGAAATAACAAAATGAGCCGTCATTGTTGGTGACGGACAAACAGATGGATGGACGGACATACAGAAGACGGATAGGGTTATCGCTATACGATAGCTGACTGACAAGTAAGCGGAGTTAAGAAAACCAATTTCGGCTTCACACTCCATCAAATAAAAAAATTGAATATGGCTGCCAAACACGCTAAAATTTGATTGGTCCACGCCGGCCATGTTTTTTACCTATCAACTTCCCATGAACAAACTTTAATGGCCCTTAGTCCATAATCATATCCCCAAAATTTCAGCCCGATCCGTTCAGCGGGTCTGCAGAATAAGTCATTTTTACGAAAACTAAGTTATCCAAGATGGCCGCCGATCCATTTGGCCACTCAAGTTCCTTCGAAAAAACTTGGTTCAGCTCTTGCCCTATATGATATTTCGTGAGTTTTGAATCAATCCACCAAGCGGTTTCGGAGAAGATTTTTAAAGCCATTTCCTAAAATCGGCCAAAATCCAAGATGGCCAGCAGTCAAATCGGCTTTGTTTGAACAAACTTGGATCCCTATGCCCTAAGGATACTTCCTGCCAAATATAATTGAAATCGGCCCAGTGGTTATTGAGAAGAAGTCGTTTAGAGGAAAAAGTTGACGGACGGACAGACGGATGGACGGACACCGGATAGACGCCGGACGGTCGCCATGGCATAAGCTCACTTGGCCATTCTGGCCAGGTGAGCTAATAATGCATGTCAACAATGCAAGAAATAACAAATACAGAAATAATGTATGCCGATAATGAAAAAAACAATGTATGTCGATAATGCAAGAAATAATGTATGTCGACATTGCAAGAAATAATGTATGTCGGCAATGCAAGAAATAATGTATGCCGATAATGAAAAAAACAATGTATGTCGATAATGCAAGAAATAATGTATGTCGACATTGCAAGAAATAATGTATGTCGGCAATGCAAGAAATAATGTATGTTGGCAATGCAAGAAATAATGTATGTTGGCAATGCAAGAAATAACAAATACAATATAAAAGACCAGTTCTGGTCACAGTCGTCCCCCGAACAGGGCTTTTCACTACCCCAATTTTTAAAATCCAACAAGGGAGATAACTCTGGACACATTTTGCCGATATGCAATCCCTACCTTGTCTTGTCATAAGGAGTGGACATTCCAAATTTGGAATGAATCCATTCAAGCTAACTGAAGCTATCGAGCGGAACCCACATATTTCACAATTTCTCAAGAAATCAAGGGGGACAACTCAGGTGGGTCTGGTCACATTTCGCCGATATGCAATCACCACCGAAGTCTTGTCATAAGGAGTTGATATTCCAAATTTGGAATGAATTCATTCAGGCTAATTGAAGCTATCGAGCGGAAACCACATATTTTGATTTTTCAAGAAATCAAGGGGGATAAATCTGGTGGGTCTGGACACATTTCGCCGATATGCAATCCCCATCGAGGTCTTGTCATTAGGAGTTGACATTCCAAATTTGGAATGAATCCATTCAAGCAAACTGAAGTTATTGAGCGGAAACTAAATTAGGACCGACGGACGCACAGATGGACAGATGGGAGCCATTCCTATAGTCCCCATCGACCATGTTGTGGGACTAAATAATGTATGTTGACAATCAAGAAACAATGTATGTTGACAATGCAAGAAACAATGTATGTTGACAATGCAAGAAATGATGTTGACAATGCAAGAAATAATGTACACAAGTTCCTTTGTTATTGACAGGGTAAAAGACAGACTATTGACAGCAGAGTGGTAAGACTGAACTTGGCATTCACAGACTCTGGTCTAATATATTCTTTTTGGTTTGAAAACTATCATTTTATTGATATAAACTGCCAAAGAAAATAAATTGATCCCGCCATGGAGGCCATGAGATGGTGTAATTGTGTCTTGGACTGCACCTATCCTTCTGGTCACACCAGTGGGTCACACGGGGGGGGGGGGGGGGGAGACGATTCATGAAATCATAGGTTTACTATACAGTACCGTCACTGAGCCACTTCATGTCAAATGGTCTTCAGTTGGCACATGTGATTGCCAGTTTCCAGTGGAAATTCATTTTTCTCTTGAAACTTTATCCGGAAATATTAAACATTAGTTTGAGAAATTTTGTAAGATTTCAATCATCTGACATTTATCAGGTAGTTTGCTTGATATTTGAGAAACTATCACTTAGTGAACTGTCTAAATCAAAGTGGTGTTTATAACAGGCAGAGATATGTAATCTTTATTCTAGTGTTCAAAGGAATCTCTGTTCTTAGCTTGGAGATATAAATTTTAACGGGATAAAGGATTTAGGAATTGTCGTACATAATTCCGTTTCAAAGTGATATGAACTGATTAAAATTAACATTAGGCCATTTGAGTCCGAAGAAACTACAAAATCTGAAAAAATGCATTGCAATGTAAGAAATATACTTTGAATATTTTAACGTTTAAATTTGATTGGTACAGTTCATGGTTTTATAATCTTCCACAGTTTATCGTTATTTTGAAATTGATTCCCTGGTATTTCAGAGATGGAGCAGGTGATATCTTAACCCTTTAATTGTTAAACCGACCAAAACTGGCCTCGGCTATGGTCTTGTGGAATATCCATTCGCAGGCCAAAAGAATAGAATTTTTGAAAATTTATAACTGGAAGGGCTAGCTCGATAACTGAGCCAGTCACCAACCGAGCCAGTCATTCCATTCCAATGGTAAATTTAAAACGTCTTCTTGGTCTGCAAATGCACATTTTCTATGAAGGAATTGAAATGTTCACTTTTTGAACAAATTCAAGGGTTAACCCTTACCACTCTGATGTCAGTAGTCTATCTTTTACCATGTCAACAATAGCAAAGAAACTGGTGTACATTTTTCAACAATTTTGGTGGATGCTGTCTTGCTGTCTTTGACAGCACCATCCTCCATCACATTTGTTGAAAAATGTACACCAGTTAATCTTTTAATTTAATTTGAAAATTTAAAATTCTGACATCAGTGTGGTAAGGGTTGAAGGGGAATTTTGAAAACTTTAACACTCTATGTGATTCTCAGACACCGGAGGCCAGGATGCCATTCAGATCACTAAGTCGACTGTGTAGGACTAGACAAAAATGTAGCGCAGGAATGATTCAGTCTTCGCTCCAGCGGGGAAAGTTTTCAACGAGACAGAACACTCTTTTCATGGTACACATAAGCTACAGTGAAACCTCAACAAATTACACCCGAATCACTGCGACATATCTTGTCTGCATTGTGTTTGCTTTGTGGGTCACAGCTCAGGAAAATAAACCTCTATTACAACTGAATCGGGTTTGTGAAAACTGATGATCAGATTACTAAAGTTGATACTAAAGTTGATGATGATTCATAGAGAGGTTGGTTTGGGTTTGACAGCAACAACGGGTATGGAGCCATACAATACAACTCATAAATATGTAATTGTGTTTCCAAAACAACAACAGAAACACGTTAGTTACATGTAGTAAGAAACAGTGTGTTGAATATTTTGAATATAATTTACATTTCCAGGGCACCCACCCATCATATGACATCATAATGAACTGCGTGATGTGTAGAATGACATCATAATGAATGATGTCATGAATGACGTCGATAAGTATGTCACAAACACATATTTGAAGACGGTCTATGCGTTGTTGTACAAATTGTTTGCTTTTTCTATTTAATAAATATTCTGTTGAATATTTTGAAACTAATTTGACTGGGCGCTATTGCTGCCAAATTAGTTACAAAATATTCTACAGTTTCAGGAAATTGATAGCTAGGGCATTCAGGGATCGATCAATCCCAATACGGCGAGGTGTGGGTGGAGCTTAGCTAGAGATGGGCGGGGCATAGCTAAAAATGGAAAGGTCTATTGGATTGGAAGACATTGCTGCGTTTAACTCTTTAGCCCTCGAATTTATTCAAGAAAATTTTAATTTTCTCAGAAAATGTCAATTCGCAGACCAAGTGGACTATTTTTTAAATTTTACCACAGGAATGACTGGCTTGGTTATCTAGCCAGTCTCCAGTGGAGCCAGTCATTCCTGTGGTAAACTTTCTAAGTCTTCTTTTGGTCTGCAAATGGACATTTCTCAAGACCACTGCAGAACCCGTTTTTGGCTGAGTGCAAAAGGGTTAAATGGTTAAGTTCTGAGCTGACACATATCACATGTAGATCTTTACAAATACTTCAAGCAATAAAATAATTCCTACAAAATCCAGGTGTGTACATCAAGTGCATCAGTATCCTATACCTGAAGGCTTTACTATCGCTAAAACCACATGTTGGCGATCTTTGTGTTAAAAAAAAAGACTCGAGTTTGATAGTGATAAAAAGCAAGATGAAAAGATCGCTAACCAGCAATGTTTATCATATCATAAGATCTCTGCCAGCACCAGCCTTGCTCATGGGCAAAACAAAACATGTAGAATACTTATAAAGACAGCAATTAGGTACACATATTGTGCCAATAAAGCACACACATATACAGCCACAGGTGTGGTCATAAAATACATGTAATGTGCACACCCTCCACAGTGTAAGGCGCTCAATTAATCTCTTACAATTATCCATAATCACTAGTCACTTATTTTGTGCATATGCAAGCCAGGACATTTACTCAAGTATTCAACTCAATTTCTTCTTAACCTTTTGAGCTCTGAATTTATTTCTGTGGTCACCACCCTACCACACCTCCGGCACCCCCCCCCCCCACCCCACCCACCCACCCGTTGGGTTTATAGTGATAGCATTGCCACAATTTTTTTAATTTTTATCATTAGACTTAGCCTATATACACGAAAGGCCGTTACTACAGCCTCAGTAACAGAGTACATATACCCGAAACGCTGAAAAACTGGCCTCCATGTGTATGCTTAATTTTTTATATGACGTCAGCCTAGAATCATAGGCATGTCCAGGGCCAGAATTCCAGACTTTCGGGTATATGCACGACTCAATGAGGCCGGACATCCAGCCTTTCGGGTATAATTTCTCAATGAGGCCGGACATCCAGACTTTCGGGTATATGCACTTTCTCAATGAGGCCGGACATCCAGCCTTTCGGGTATATGCACGTCTCAATGAGGCCGGACATCCAGCCTTTCATGTATATGCACGTCTCAATGAGGCCGGACATCCAGCCTTTCGGGTATATGCACGTCTCAATGAGGCCGGACATCCAGCCTTTCAGGTATATGCACGTCTCAATGAGGCCGGACATCCAGCCTTTCGGGTATATGCACTTTCTCAATAAGGCTGGATAGCTGGCCTTTCGGGTATATGAACTTTCTCAATGAGGCTGGATAGCCGGCCTTTCTGGTTGAAAGCGTTATGTCTGACATTTTGAAGAGGTACCTTGTAAGTCTCGAGCAATAGGAAGCCTAAACACATGGATCAAGTAAGATCAAGGTCAGATAGTTAACTGTTAATGAGTCGCTGGCAGAAGGGATGGCACTATATAATAACAATGTTGCCGAAACCTGGTGCTGTCAAAGACAAGAACAGCTTGCAACAAGATAATTTCCATATTGGGCACCAGTTATCATATGAAATGAAATGGGAAGAAAGAATCTGATATGTCCATCATCTACCTGGAGGTAAAATCACACTGAATATTCAACAGCATTTGACTAAGAGAACGTATGAAGTAGCAATTAATGTACAGACAGTGGTTTGGAGAGTTCAGGAGCAGGGCTGTGTTCAGTGTTCCAGACAGTCGTTTAACTATTATCTACCTGCCACTGATGTATTACCATGACGACTGAATGCTACAAGAATCATAGACTTGAGACTTTTCTTGGAATGATTCAATGTGCCGATGTTGTTAACAATAGCAAATGCAAAACACATAGGATAATAGCTAGTCATGTCTTCCAGATCGAAGCTTACATCAACAATCCCCAAGGACAAATACATGAAAGGACGATGCTGGTAAAATAAGCAGGGATTGACCCCGGGAGATCACCCATCATGCAATAGCAACATTTATTTTGATAAAATGAAATGTTCACGCGACGTTTATTTGAATTCAAGGAAAATACAACAAATTAAAAGCAATAGACAGCAGGTAGGAAATTCTAAACATTATTTTAGATGGACAACTTTCTGTCTCTTTGAATATGGCTTTCAAGCAAACATTCTCATAATAATCAGCAGGTATTTTAGTGCATAAATTAGCTTTAGACAACTATTTATCATCATCTCCAAGATCTAGTGCCATGATGGTTAATTAAAAAGTATGTTATGTGTATGATTGGTGCCAATTGCTGGTCCATATTTCTTAGATCACTTGGCATTTCCCAGCTGGGTTTTTACTTAAGTCTGTTACTGGTAAGCTCCTCAGGTCTTTGTCACTAGCCATTTATACTCCTGGGTAGAGCAGCAATGAGTAATGAATGAGATTATACAGGTTAATTCCAAATATTGAGTGATAACCCGTAACAAGCCACGATCTAGTGTGTATATCTGCATTAAGAGCTCATATTCCTGTATATGTTCTAGAATCTTCACCACCCTGCATATGTCTCATAAAGAGATAAGAAAACACAAACTCGCAAACACAGACACACCAAGTTTCTTTGCATAAATTTGTGTAAACATGAACTCAAGTGCTGGGAATATTGGCCAGGGGCTATGGAATAAATAGTGCAGACTGTCAGCTTCTTGTATATACTCCAGATAATCAAAACAGGACTTTTGTGGAAAATAGCAGAGTCAAAAGTATGCAAAACACACTCTAACAATGATGTATGCAAAACACACTCTAACAATGATGTATGCAAAACACACTCTAACAATGAAGTATGCAAAACACACTCTAACAATGATGTATGCAAAACACACTCTAACAATGAAGTATGCAAAACACACTCTAACAATGATGTATGCAAAACACACTCTAACAATGAAGTATGCAAAACACACTCTAACAATGATGTATGCAAAACACACTCTAACAATGATGTATGCAAAACACACTCTAACAATGAAGTATGCAAAACACACTCTAACAATGATGTATGCAAAACACACTCTAACAATGAAGTATGCAAAACACACTCTAACAATGAAGTATGCAAAACACACTCTAACAATGATGTATGCAAAACACACTCTAACAATGAAGTATGCAAAACACACTCTAACAATGAAGTATGCAAAACACACTAACAATGATGTATGCAAAACACACTCTAACAATGAAGTATGCAAAACACACTCTAACAATGATGTATGCAAAACACACTCTAACAATGAAGTATGCAAAACACACTCTAACAATGATGAAATATGGGTACTTAAATTTCAAAGCAACCATACAGAGATAAGGCATGAACGTTTTGAAACTAATTTCCCTGGAAGGTATAAGGTAGCAACAGTTTTCAAAATTGAAGGTTAGCAATTAACTTGAATAAAGGTCCTATAATAATCTGGCCGGGTGGGCGAAGGTCGGAGAGAGAACAGATACTGAGATAGATTGCTACTCTTATAATGTTCATTCCGATTTTTCTTCAAATGAATAAATTTGCATATATCATTCTGTACTTACCAGTACATGTTGTTGCATAAGGTTTTGTGCTCATGCTCACAATTCACCTTTCCAGAGTACCCACCCACCACATGACGTCATAATGAACTGCGTGACGTGTAGAATGACATCATAATGAATGACGTCGATAAGTACGTCACGAACGCATATTTGATGACGGTCTTTGCGCTGTTGTACAAATTGTTTGCTTTAATTATTTAATAAATATTCTGTTGAATATTTTGAAACTAATTTGACTGGGCGCTGTTGCTGCCATAGGCAGCAACAGCACCCAGTCAAATTAGTTACAAAATATTCAACAGCTTCCCTGTATAGTTTTCAGGAAATTGATAGCTAGGGCATTCGGGGATCGATCAATCCCAACACGGCGAGGTGTGGGTGGAGCTTAGCTAGTGATGGGCGGGGCATAGCTAAAAATGGAAAGGTCCATTGATTCAAGTCAGGTGCACAAGAAATGCCTTATTGAGCCCACATTATGGGTGGGGTGGGTGAGATGGGGTTCTGGTAAGAAACGCCAACTAATTAAAAAGGAACCATGCTCATATTTGGCCTCAATTCACACACATTCTTTCAGCAGATTTGAGTGGAGGCATTTTTATCAAACCAATTTATGTGTTATTATTAGACATTTATATGGACAGTATTTTCTGCATCGCAAATATTAACCGAGGCCTGTTATTATTAGATATTTATATGGACAGTATTTTCTGCATCGCAAATATTAACCGAGGCCATCTTACAATATTTTGATGTACCAAATTAGATGTGGTTCCAAGATAAAGTTCTACGGTTATGTTTGGGAAGTGAATGTACTCAATCTGGGCATCAGAGATCCTTGTTCCTATGTGAACCCGTCAATGAGGTCAGAAGAGAATAAAGCCATAAATGAGCTTATCTCGTCCAAGGAATACTGTCTGTACTTTAACCTTTTAATCACTTGAATTTTGTTCAAGAAAATTTCAATTTTCTCATAGAAAATATCCATTTGCAGACCAAGAGAAGACTATTTAAAAAACTTCCCACTGGAATGACTGGCTCGGTTATTGAGCCAGTCATTACAGTGTGAAATTGAAAAAAATACTCTTCTCTTGGTCTGCAAATGAACATTTTTCAAGACCCCTG
Source organism: Chaetoderma sp. LZ-2023a (assembly GCA_034401795.1). Lineage (NCBI taxonomy): Eukaryota > Metazoa > Mollusca > Caudofoveata > Chaetodermatida > Chaetodermatidae > Chaetoderma > Chaetoderma sp. LZ-2023a. The sequence continues at coordinate 5,470,275 of CM067363.1, forward strand.
CAAAAGCCGTTTTTAGCTGATATGAGGGTTGAAGTGTTAAAGTTGTATTAAGTCACTGCAAATGATACAGAATGAAATATCTGAAGTAACAAACACAATTGTAATATAGTTTTATTGCAAGAAATCCATTTATACCCTAATTAATATGACAATATATAATTATCAAACTTTCACTTTGGTATTGCTGTACTAGATCATTCACAATGTGATCACTGAAAGGACACAAGTATGAATCCAGAGAGAGCGCGAGAGAGAGAGAGAGAGAGAGAGAGAGAGAGAGAGAGAGAGAGAGAGAGAGAGAGAGAGAGAAAGGGTCTCAATGACAGTTTGTTTAAGTTAAAGTTGAAAAAAAAGGTTTTGACCAACGTCTCAGTAACCCTGACCTTTGATCTTTTGACCCCACGGTCACCGTGTAATGCCGTGCTATGATAAGGAAGCATATGGCCAAGTTTGGGTCCAGTGTGATTAACCAAACATGGGATATAAACAGAAGTTCAGCTAAACACAAATTGGACGACGACGACGACAACGATGACGCCACCACCACATCCGCTGGATGATGTGCAGAGTATCACAATAGAGCCAAAAAAGGTTTTGCCAAAAAAAGTATTCGACTTATAGATTTCCAAAATCAGTTTCGGAAATCATGACCAATCAATCTGTTGGTTGACCATGCAAACCAATCAATCATCAATCAAGTCGATTAGTTGGAACACTAGCTCATCCACCTTTTAGCACTCACATCAGCCAAAAATGCCTTCTGAAGTGCTCTTGAGAAATGTCCATTTGCAGACCAAGAGAAAAATATTTTTGAAAATTTACCACTGGAATGACCAGCTCAAGCACCACACAATAAATATGTAATGTTTTGCTAGAAGATCAAAGCTTATACACCATAGAAATTAACATGACTGGAAGATGACTAGTCAATTTGTCAAAGTTTGTTATTTTAATAAACTAACTAGATCAAAATTATGCATACAAAGTCTGTCACTACATCATCAATCAAGCCACGTTAACACACATTCATACCACCAACACCAAATGGCAAATCTCAATTCACAATTTATCTGATTTCAAATATTTTTTCAGCCGGATCACACACAGCAGGCAGATTGGCTAATTTAACCCCAATAAAAATAAACAAACATGTTTTAAAGGCAATTATAAGTGCAGTGGATCTGAAGTGTCTTATCAATGTGGAGTGTCTTATCACATCCATTAGGAGGTTACATGATCTTGACATAATGATAGGGGGGGGGGGGAGCACTTAAATAAGTCAAGGAAAACTACAAGCTTTAACTGATCAATCACTACTGTAGCTACTTGAATATTCCACACATCATCCACAGGACACATCTAACAGAGATGAAAGTGGGAAACATTCAAAAACCTGAAAACTGATTTTATACATGATATAGTCGCAAAATTGTATGCGAACACACTTTTAATCAGATAGGATTAGCATGAAATGTTTTTGTAACAACCTGAATTCAAACAAAAATGTGAAAACTCTCATCTCTTATCTAACATTTCCTCATCTCGCTCCATTCAGCATCTCGCCATGAGAGGCGCTTGGTAGTCAAAACAAGACACGCAACAGAGCATTGTCTACCTGCGTCATGGTCACACCAGGAGACAGACATACGTGTACTTTAGTTTCGAGTCTTCTTAACTGTCTCACTGCTACAAGCATAAAGTAATATCAATGAGCGAAAACTCCTAACTTGCTGATTATTTTGTAAACAATTTGACTGAAAGTTGTTGGTGGCTTAGCCACCAACAACTTTCAGTCAGATTATTTTCAAAATATTTAGTAGGTCCAGAGATATAACGCTAGGAATGTCGCCCTCAGCAATTAGATTGTCAAAGTCAGATAAGTTCTGCTTATCTTCATTTACCGCTAGATTACTGGCATCAGCTGGTATGGAATATTTTACAATGGCAGTCTAGCTTTAACTTTAGGACATTTTATATCACATTGTACATACTTGTATGAATCTAACAAATCAATTTTCAAAAATTGTATTCTCTTGGCATGTAAATGGGCATTCAACACGCAGATATTTAAATTTTCTTGACAAAATTTGACCATTGAAGGGCTAAAGTATTAATCATTCTAATTATCTTGAGAAATGTCTAATTGCAGACCAAGAGGCCATTTCCTAAAAAAGTTTACCGCTGAAAGAGACTCGATTCAGTCATTCAAGTGGCACAATTTTCAAAAACTGTTTTCTCTTAGCCAGCAAACAGACATTCACTAAGTAAAGTCAGGATGTTGAATTTTTGTTTTACCAGTAAAGTGTTAAAGTAGGTGACTATATTGAAGAGGCATTGTGAGGGTGTTGCTATGGTGACACACATCACACAAATAAAATATGAACTATATGTTGTGCCACTGTTACTGTGCCATACAGGGTAATCAATATATTTTTTACAGAAATACAATTCAAGACAATGCAGAGCGAGGACATTAACAAAATGAGTTGAAGTGCTATGTATTTACCTTTATATAGATATATTATTTCAGTTTATAAGTAGACCACCACCAACTTACTTACTACGGTAATTAATATTGTGGCACCCGAGTGCAAAAAAGCCATTAGTGGTCCAGTTACCCTGTGGTCAGTTATCACAAACATTACACACACATTAGTGCTCCAGTTACCCCTTGGCGAGGGATGACACCAGTTTGGTGTTGTATTTCAAAGGTCAACATCTCACTTAACCCTTACCACTCTGGTGTCAAAATTTCAAATTTTCAAATTAAATTAAAGGACGAACTGGTGTTCATTTTTCAACAAATTTGGTGGGAGATGGTGCTGTCGTAGACAGCAACATCTTCCAGTAAAATTGTTGAAAAATGTACACCAGTTTCTTTGATACTGATACAGTAAGAGATAGAATATTGACATCAGAGTGCTAAGGGTTAAAATCAATTTGGTATTATTCTTCTTTGCGCAGCAATATACCTCCCACAATACATGTCCCTGTAGTACCAGTAGCATCCTTTTTGGGCTCCGTTCCTACTGCTTGATTATCTGCCCCTTAGTACCTGGAGGGATGGGGCTTATTAACTCTTTAGTGCCCGATACAGGTAAAAAGCAGTGCAGAGGTTGATTTGGCCCGCATGATCATTAACCCTTTAACACTCATCACCCAAAAATGGCTTCTGCAGTGGTCTTGAGAAATGTCCATTTGCAGACCAAGAGACATTCATTAAGCTACTGCTCTATATAACTATATGACTCGATTGTGATACCACCCTACAGGTCATGTAGTTGATTATGATGTCATATGATTGATGGATAAACTGTATTCCTCCATAATCCTGATTGTGCTTAGACAAATAATAGACAAGAAACAGTCCAAAAGAACAACTTTACCAAAGCTACTTCAGAACTCAATGCAACACTGGCCTAAGTTTTCAAATTTGACCAACTTGGATTAAGTGCCTGTACTTGTGTTTAAAGATATACAGCAATAACATAAACACTGTTCAGTTTTCACAGCTTGTTGGCTGCCTTCTCCCCCCCCACCCCCCCCTGGATCCAGCACTGCCTCCAGGGTACATCATCTAGTGAGGTTAACAGCTAGTGTGATGTGTTATATGTCAGAGCGGTTCATGACCTGCCTCAAGCAGCAGTGCTTGTAAACACTGGATGTAGTAGTACATTATTGGCAGAGATGTGTTTTGTGAATATGTCTAACATGCTCATGGTGTTTGCACATGCATGCATGTAGACTTTAACCATTTAATGGTCAGACCGGTCAAAAACCGCCTCTGCTATGGTCTTGGTGAATGCCCATTTAGAGGCCAAGATAATCGAGCCAGTCATTCCAGTGAGAAATTTTCAAAAAAATATTCTCTTGGCCTCTAAATGGACGTTCAAAAAGAAAATATTTATACAATTTTGACCAAATTTGACCATTAAAGGTTTAATCAACTAACTCTAACTGTTGAGATTAGTCATGGAAATTGCCAATGGAGATATTCAATTCTAGCTATGCTAGGCTTGCGCGATTAAATCGAAAATCGCGATTATTCTTTAAATCGTTGATTTATATGACTAAAGATTAAATAATTGATTAATCGTGAATAATTTCTACTGCATATAATATTTCAAAACCTGCAGTTTAATTACTCTTTAATGCGATCGCTCCTGAACATTGTCATTTCGCTCAGTGAATGTATGTCCATTTGCAGGCCAAAGAGAAGACTATTTTTGAAAATGTATCACTGGAATGACGGGCTCGAGTATCGAGCTAGGCATTCCCATCATGCATTTTCAAAAATTGTCTTCTCTTGGCCTGAAAATGGACATTTCTACATACCATTGCAGCTTTCGTCATTCATATATACCTTTGTTATTATGTCTCAGTAATTAGTACCCAAGCTGATTAATCGAGTAATCACGATTATTCTTAAATAATTGATCGTGATCACTCAACGCAATAATCGCGCATGCCTAAGCTATGCCCTGAAAATTTCTAGCCAAGCTCCACCCACGCTTCGCCTGTGTTAGGAGTAATCGATCCCTATACTCTCAATCTCCAGAAAACTATACAGGTAAGCTGTTCAATATTTTGAAACTAATTTGACTGTGTGTAGCAGCAACAGCGCCCAGTGAACTTAGCTTCAAAATAATTAATATAATTAATGTTTATTTAAATGGTTACGACATAGAATTCGTACTCATACAACGCTTCACTTCTATCATCAAGTAAGCAATCGTGACGAACTTAGCTCCGTCATTCATGACATAATTGATTATGACGTCATCCTACACGTCCCGTAGTTGATTATGACGTCATATGATTGATGGATAAACTGGAATCCTTCAATATTCGTAAGACCAGGAAACTATTTTTGAAGATGTATCATGGGAATGACTGGCTCGGTCAGGTCATCGAGCAAGACATTCCGGCAATACATTTTCAAAATATTCTTCTATTGGACTGCTAATGGCATTCCTCAAGGACTTTGCAGAGTTCAGTTATGGCCTATTTTTCATGTCTGACGCTTTAAGGGTCAAGATTGTTCAAGACAACATGAATTTCTTCTCGGTGTACTGCCCATTTGGTTTGCATCCAACAGAAAAATCAAATACATTTCCCAGACATTGCTTCAATCTAGGAGAAACAATGGAGTCACGATCTTGGAAACAGAACATGTTTATACCTATTGATATTGCTACACCAACAACTTTCAATATGTATGAAAGGTCAATGGAGGGTGCCAAGCTTCGAAGAGATTAATGAAGACTTAAAATAGTTAGGAATCTGATGAATATTATATTTGTCAAAATTGTTGTTATCCTTTGCCAAACAAACAAATATTAACATCAATAATTGGGCACGGGGAATGTTGATGAATTCAGAAAAATTATTCTCTCATAGTTATTCAGACTGTTAGGAACTTGAAGTAAGCTTCTGTGAGTCAGACTATTTGGAAATATATGTCCATCAAAATGCCAAAGGTCATAATTACCGGAAGAGAGTACAGGAAGATCCAGGTGCTTGTACACTAGACCAATTTATAGTGTCCAGATTTCCTAGAAGGGTATCTGGAACGAAGATTAGTCCTCGGCATCGGATTTTGGAAACAATGTGGCTGTATGCCTTTGCTGCGATAGAAAGCAAATGTAGACAATGTTGCTGAAAACTTACTTTCTATTTGGTCTTCAGCCAGCATCCCACAATTTATCGTGCTTACTACAGTTTAATGCTAACTGGAACATTAATGCTCCTGGTACAGGTTCCGATTAACGTTAAACAGCAGTAAACGAAATGCATTGTGGGAAGTTGGCTGGAAAACGATTGGCAACAACACCTTTTAGCAACATTGTTTCTAAGATGTGCACCGATCTAGCAAGCCTGTAGCAGTTGTATCATAGCCGATTCAAGACAGCTTGCACAGCTATGAACCAGTTAATTAGCAGTCGTATCATAGCTGATTCAAGATGGCATGCACAGCTAGTAACCAGTTGATTAGCAGTTGTATTATAGCTGATTCAAGACAGCTTGCACAGCTACATAGGAACCAGTTGATTAGCAGTTGTATCATAGCTGATTTAAGACAGCTTGCACAGCTAGGAACCAGTTGATTAGCAGTTGTATTATAGCCGATTCAAGACACCTTGCACAGCTCTATAGGAACCAGTTGATTAGCAGTTGTATCATAGCTGATTCAAAATAGCTTGCACAGCTAGGAACCAGTTGATCATCAGTTGACAGCAAGGTCACTATGTACATGTTGCTAAGGAATTCCATTCAGTAAGGAAAGCGCTAACAGGAGCTCCAAAAGAAGCACATTAACCCTTTCACTGATAAATCCCTGAAAAAGTTCTTTACCCATACAAAACTTATCCTGTTGAATATTTTGCAAGGCAGCAACCGCTTCCAGTCAAATTAATTCCAAAATTTCAAGTTTTTATGTATGGTAATAATTGAAAATGAGATACCAGGAATCCATCTGTGAAGGGGTTAATACTCCGTCCTGATGATGAGTCCAGAAAAATATGAGGAGTCCAGAAAAATAGGCAGCAACAGCAGCTCCAGTCAAATTAGTTTCAAAATATTCAACAGCTTACCTGTATATAGTTACCTTGAAACTTATATTCTAGGAATTCATGTTTCAAACTTTCAAGTCGATTCCAGCATGTCAACAGTATGCAGAGATTAGCTAGACATGGGTGAGCAGAGTAAGATATAGATCCCTCACATTGAACATGGGTGAGCAGAGTAAGATATAGATCCCTCACATTGAACATGGGTGAGCAGAGTAAGAAATAGATCCCTCACATTGAACATGGGTGAGCAGAGTAAGAAATAGATCCCTCACATTGAACATGGGTGAGCAGAGTAAGAAATAGATCCCTCACATTGAACATGGGTGAGCAGAGTAAGAAATAGATCCCTCACATTGAACATGGGTGAGCAGAGTAAGAAATAGATCCCTCACATTGAACATGGGTGAGCAGAGTAAGAAATAGATCACTCACATTGAACATGGGTGAGCAGAGTAAGAAATAGATCACTCACATTGAACATGGGTGAGCATAGTAAGAAATAGATCCCTCACATTGAACATGGGTGAGCAGAGTAAGAAATAGATCCCTCACATTGAACATGGGTGAGCATAGTAAGAAATAGATCCCTCACATTGAACATGGGTGAGCAGAGTAAGAAATAGATCCCTCACATTGAACATGGGTGAGCATAGTAAGAAATAGATCCCTCACATTGAACATGGGTGAGCAGAGTAAGAAATAGATCCCTCACATTGAACATGGGTGAGCAGAGTAAGAAATAGATCCCTCACATTGAACATGGGTGAGCAGAGTAAGAAATAGATCACTCACATTGAACATGGGTGAGCATAGTAAGAAATAGATCCCTCACATTGAACATGGGTGAGCAGAGTAAGAAATAGATCCCTCACATTGAACATGGGTGAGCATAGTAAGAAATAGATCCCTCACATTGAACATGGGTGAGCAGAGTAAGAAATAGATCCCTCACATTGAACATGGGTGAGCATAGTAAGAAATAGATCCCTCACATTGAACATGGGTGAGCAGAGTAAGAAATAGATCCCTCACATTGAACATGGGTGAGCAGAGTAAGAAATAGATCCCTCACATTGAACATGGGTGAGCAGAGTAAGATATAGATCCCTCACATTGAACATGGGTGAGCAGAGTAAGAAATAGATCCCTCACATTGAATATGGGTGAGCAGAGTAAGAAATAGATCCCTCACATTGAATATGGGTGAGCAGAGTAAGAAATAGATCCCTCACATTGAATATGGGTGAGCAGAGTAAGATATAGATCCCTCACATTGAACATGGGTGAGCAGAGTAAGAAATAGATCCCTCACATTGAATATGGGTGAGCAGAGTAAGAAATAGATCCCTCACATTGAATATGGGTGAGCAGAGTAAGATATAGATCACTCACATTGAACATGGGTGAGCAGAGTAAGAAATAGATCCCTCACATTGAATATGGGTGAGCAGAGTAAGAAATAGATCCCTCACATTGAATATGGGTGAGCAGAGTAAGATATAGATCCCTCACATTGAACATGGGTGAGCAGAGTAAGAAATAGATCCCTCACATTGAACATGGGTGAGCATAGTAAGAAATAGATCCCTCACATTGAACATGGGTGAGCATAGTAAGAAATAGATCACTCACATTGAACATGGGTGAGCAGAGTAAGAAATAGATCACTCACATTGAACATGGGTGAGCAGAGTAAGAAATAGATCACTCACATTGAACATGGGTGAGCGTAGTAAGATATAGATCCCTCACATTGAACATGGGTGAGCAGAGTAAGAAATAGATCACTCACATTGAACATGGGTGAGCGTAGTAAGATATAGATCCCTCACATTGAACATGGGTGAGCAGAGTAAGAAATAGATCCCTCACATTGAACATGGGTGAGCAGAGTAAGAAATAGATCACTCACATTGGGTGAGCAGAGTAAGAAATAGATCACTCACATTGAACATGGGTGAGCAGAGTAAGAAATAGATCCCTCACATTGAACATGGGTGAGCAGAGTAAGATATAGATCCATCACATTGAACATGGGTGAGCAGAGTAAGAAATAGATCCCTCACATTGAATATGGGTGAGCAGAGTAAGAAATAGATCCCTCACATTGAATATGGGTGAGCAGAGTAAGAAATAGATCCCTCACATTGAATATGGGTGAGCAGAGTAAGATATAGATCCCTCACATTGAACATGGGTGAGCAGAGTAAGAAATAGATCCCTCACATTGAATATGGGTGAGCAGAGTAAGAAATAGATCCCTCACATTGAATATGGGTGAGCAGAGTAAGATATAGATCACTCACATTGAACATGGGTGAGCAGAGTAAGAAATAGATCCCTCACATTGAATATGGGTGAGCAGAGTAAGAAATAGATCCCTCACATTGAATATGGGTGAGCAGAGTAAGATATAGATCCCTCACATTGAACATGGGTGAGCAGAGTAAGAAATAGATCCCTCACATTGAACATGGGTGAGCATAGTAAGAAATAGATCCCTCACATTGAACATGGGTGAGCATAGTAAGAAATAGATCACTCACATTGAACATGGGTGAGCAGAGTAAGAAATAGATCACTCACATTGAACATGGGTGAGCAGAGTAAGAAATAGATCACTCACATTGAACATGGGTGAGCGTAGTAAGATATAGATCCCTCACATTGAACATGGGTGAGCAGAGTAAGAAATAGATCACTCACATTGAACATGGGTGAGCGTAGTAAGATATAGATCCCTCACATTGAACATGGGTGAGCAGAGTAAGAAATAGATCCCTCACATTGAACATGGGTGAGCAGAGTAAGAAATAGATCACTCACATTGAACATGGGTGAGCAGAGTAAGAAATAGATCCCTCACATTGAACATGGGTGAGCTTAGTAAGATATAGATCCCTCACATTGAACATGGGTGAGCATAGTAAGAAATAGATCACTCACATTGAACATGGGTGAGCATAGTAAGATATAGATCCCTCACATTGAACATGGGTGAGCGTAGTAAGAAATAGATCACTCACATTGAACATGGGTGAGCATAGTAAGATATAGATCCCTCACATTGAATATGGGTGAGCGTAGTAAGAAATAGATCACTCACATTGAACATGGGTGAGCATAGTAAGATATAGATCACTCACATTGAATATGGGTGAGCGTAGTAAGAAATAGATCACTCACATTGAATATGGGTGAGCATAGTAAGATATAGATCACTCACATTGAACATGGGTGAGCATAGTAAGATATAGATCACTCACATTGAATATGGGTGAGCATAGTAAGAAATAGATCCCTCACATTGAACATGGGTGAGCGTAGTAAGATATAGATCCCTCACATTGAACATGGGTGAGCGTAGTAAGAAATAGATCACTCACATTGAACATGGGTGAGCATAGTAAGAAATAGATCCCTCACATTGAATATGGGTGAGCATAGTAAGAAATAGATCCCTCACATTGAACATGGGTGAGCGTAGTAAGATATAGATCCCTCACATTGAATATGGGTGAGCGTAGTAAGAAATAGATCCCTCACATTGAACATGGGTGAGCAGAGTAAGAAATAGATCCCTCACATTGAACATGGGTGAGCAGAGTAAGAAATAGATCCCTCACATTGAACATGGGTGAGCAGAGTAAGATATAGATCCCTCACATTGAACATGGGTGAGCAGAGTAAGAAATAGATCCCTCACATTGAACATGGGTGAGCTTAGTAAGAAATAGATCCCTCACATTGAACATGGGTGAGCTTAGTAAGAAATAGATCCCTCACATTGAACATGGGTGAGCAGAGTAAGAAATAGATCCCTCACATTGAACATGGGTGAGCTTAGTAAGAAATAGATCCCTCACATTGAACATGGGTGAGCTTAGTAAGAAATAGATCCCTCACATTGAACATGGGTGAGCAGAGTAAGAAATAGATCCCTCACATTGAACATGGGTGAGCAGAGTAAGAAATAGATCCCTCACATTGAACATGGGTGAGCAGAGTAAGAAATAGATCCCTCACATTGAACATGGGTGAGCTTAGTAAGAAATAGATCCCTCACATTGAACATGGGTGAGCTTAGTAAGAAATAGATCCCTCACATTGAACATGGGTGAGCTTAGTAAGAAATAGATCCCTCACATTGAACATGGGTGAGCTTAGTAAGAAATAGATCCCTCACATTGAACATGGGTGAGCATAGTAAGATATAGATCCCTCACATTGAACATGGGTGAGCAGAGTAAGATATAGATCCCTCACATTGAACATGGGTGAGCAGAGTAAGAAATAGATCCCTCACATTGAACATGGGTGAGCAGAGTAAGATATAGATCCCTCACATTGAACATGGGTGAGCAGAGTAAGAAATAGATCCCTCACATTGAACATGGGTGAGCAGAGTAAGATATAGATCCCTCACATTGAACATGGGTGAGCAGAGTAAGAAATAGATCCCTCACATTGAACATGGGTGAGCAGAGTAAGAAATAGATCCCTCACATTGAATATGGGTGAGCAGAGTAAGAAATAGATCCCTCACATTGAATATGGGTGAGCAGAGTAAGATATAGATCCCTCACATTGAACATGGGTGAGCAGAGTAAGAAATAGATCCCTCACATTGAACATGGGTGAGCATAGTAAGAAATAGATCCCTCACATTGAACATGGGTGAGCATAGTAAGAAATAGATCACTCACATTGAACATGGGTGAGCAGAGTAAGAAATAGATCACTCACATTGAACATGGGTGAGCAGAGTAAGAAATAGATCACTCACATTGAACATGGGTGAGCGTAGTAAGATATAGATCCCTCACATTGAACATGGGTGAGCAGAGTAAGAAATAGATCACTCACATTGAACATGGGTGAGCCTAGTAAGATATAGATCCCTCACATTGAACATGGGTGAGCAGAGTAAGAAATAGATCCCTCACATTGAACATGGGTGAGCAGAGTAAGAAATAGATCACTCACATTGAACATGGGTGAGCAGAGTAAGAAATAGATCCCTCACATTGAACATGGGTGAGCTTAGTAAGATATAGATCCCTCACATTGAACATGGGTGAGCATAGTAAGAAATAGATCACTCACATTGAACATGGGTGAGCATAGTAAGATATAGATCCCTCACATTGAACATGGGTGAGCGTAGTAAGAAATAGATCACTCACATTGAACATGGGTGAGCATAGTAAGATATAGATCCCTCACATTGAATATGGGTGAGCGTAGTAAGAAATAGATCACTCACATTGAACATGGGTGAGCATAGTAAGATATAGATCACTCACATTGAATATGGGTGAGCGTAGTAAGAAATAGATCACTCACATTGAATATGGGTGAGCATAGTAAGATATAGATCACTCACATTGAACATGGGTGAGCATAGTAAGATATAGATCACTCACATTGAATATGGGTGAGCATAGTAAGAAATAGATCCCTCACATTGAACATGGGTGAGCGTAGTAAGATATAGATCCCTCACATTGAACATGGGTGAGCGTAGTAAGAAATAGATCACTCACATTGAACATGGGTGAGCATAGTAAGAAATAGATCCCTCACATTGAATATGGGTGAGCATAGTAAGAAATAGATCCCTCACATTGAACATGGGTGAGCGTAGTAAGATATAGATCCCTCACATTGAATATGGGTGAGCGTAGTAAGAAATAGATCCCTCACATTGAACATGGGTGAGCAGAGTAAGAAATAGATCCCTCACATTGAACATGGGTGAGCAGAGTAAGAAATAGATCCCTCACATTGAACATGGGTGAGCAGAGTAAGATATAGATCCCTCACATTGAACATGGGTGAGCAGAGTAAGAAATAGATCCCTCACATTGAACATGGGTGAGCTTAGTAAGAAATAGATCCCTCACATTGAACATGGGTGAGCTTAGTAAGAAATAGATCCCTCACATTGAACATGGGTGAGCAGAGTAAGAAATAGATCCCTCACATTGAACATGGGTGAGCTTAGTAAGAAATAGATCCCTCACATTGAACATGGGTGAGCTTAGTAAGAAATAGATCCCTCACATTGAACATGGGTGAGCAGAGTAAGAAATAGATCCCTCACATTGAACATGGGTGAGCAGAGTAAGAAATAGATCCCTCACATTGAACATGGGTGAGCAGAGTAAGAAATAGATCCCTCACATTGAACATGGGTGAGCTTAGTAAGAAATAGATCCCTCACATTGAACATGGGTGAGCTTAGTAAGAAATAGATCCCTCACATTGAACATGGGTGAGCTTAGTAAGAAATAGATCCCTCACATTGAACATGGGTGAGCTTAGTAAGAAATAGATCCCTCACATTGAACATGGGTGAGCATAGTAAGATATAGATCCCTCACATTGAACATGGGTGAGCAGAGTAAGATATAGATCCCTCACATTGAACATGGGTGAGCAGAGTAAGAAATAGATCCCTCACATTGAACATGGGTGAGCAGAGTAAGATATAGATCCCTCACATTGAACATGGGTGAGCAGAGTAAGAAATAGATCCCTCACATTGAACATGGGTGAGCAGAGTAAGATATAGATCCCTCACATTGAACATGGGTGAGCAGAGTAAGAAATAGATCCCTCACATTGAACATGGGTGAGCAGAGTAAGAAATAGATCCCTCACATTGAATATGGGTGAGCAGAGTAAGAAATAGATCCCTCACATTGAATATGGGTGAGCAGAGTAAGATATAGATCCCTCACATTGAACATGGGTGAGCAGAGTAAGAAATAGATCCCTCACATTGAACATGGGTGAGCATAGTAAGAAATAGATCCCTCACATTGAACATGGGTGAGCATAGTAAGAAATAGATCACTCACATTGAACATGGGTGAGCAGAGTAAGAAATAGATCACTCACATTGAACATGGGTGAGCAGAGTAAGAAATAGATCACTCACATTGAACATGGGTGAGCGTAGTAAGATATAGATCCCTCACATTGAACATGGGTGAGCAGAGTAAGAAATAGATCACTCACATTGAACATGGGTGAGCGTAGTAAGATATAGATCCCTCACATTGAACATGGGTGAGCAGAGTAAGAAATAGATCCCTCACATTGAACATGGGTGAGCAGAGTAAGAAATAGATCACTCACATTGAACATGGGTGAGCAGAGTAAGAAATAGATCCCTCACATTGAACATGGGTGAGCTTAGTAAGATATAGATCCCTCACATTGAACATGGGTGAGCATAGTAAGAAACAGATCACTCACATTGAACATGGGTGAGCATAGTAAGATATAGATCCCTCACATTGAACATGGGTGAGCGTAGTAAGAAATAGATCACTCACATTGAACATGGGTGAGCATAGTAAGATATAGATCCCTCACATTGAATATGGGTGAGCGTAGTAAGAAATAGATCACTCACATTGAACATGGGTGAGCATAGTAAGATATAGATCACTCACATTGAATATGGGTGAGCGTAGTAAGAAATAGATCACTCACATTGAATATGGGTGAGCATAGTAAGATATAGATCACTCACATTGAACATGGGTGAGCATAGTAAGATATAGATCACTCACATTGAATATGGGTGAGCATAGTAAGAAATAGATCCCTCACATTGAACATGGGTGAGCGTAGTAAGATATAGATCCCTCACATTGAACATGGGTGAGCGTAGTAAGAAATAGATCACTCACATTGAACATGGGTGAGCATAGTAAGAAATAGATCCCTCACATTGAATATGGGTGAGCATAGTAAGAAATAGATCCCTCACATTGAACATGGGTGAGCGTAGTAAGATATAGATCCCTCACATTGAATATGGGTGAGCGTAGTAAGAAATAGATCCCTCACATTGAACATGGGTGAGCAGAGTAAGAAATAGATCCCTCACATTGAACATGGGTGAGCAGAGTAAGAAATAGATCCCTCACATTGAACATGGGTGAGCAGAGTAAGATATAGATCCCTCACATTGAACATGGGTGAGCAGAGTAAGAAATAGATCCCTCACATTGAACATGGGTGAGCTTAGTAAGAAATAGATCCCTCACATTGAACATGGGTGAGCTTAGTAAGAAATAGATCCCTCACATTGAACATGGGTGAGCAGAGTAAGAAATAGATCCCTCACATTGAACATGGGTGAGCTTAGTAAGAAATAGATCCCTCACATTGAACATGGGTGAGCTTAGTAAGAAATAGATCCCTCACATTGAACATGGGTGAGCAGAGTAAGAAATAGATCCCTCACATTGAACATGGGTGAGCAGAGTAAGAAATAGATCCCTCACATTGAACATGGGTGAGCAGAGTAAGAAATAGATCCCTCACATTGAACATGGGTGAGCTTAGTAAGAAATAGATCCCTCACATTGAACATGGGTGAGCTTAGTAAGAAATAGATCCCTCACATTGAACATGGGTGAGCTTAGTAAGAAATAGATCCCTCACATTGAACATGGGTGAGCTTAGTAAGAAATAGATCCCTCACATTGAACATGGGTGAGCATAGTAAGATATAGATCCCTCACATTGAACATGGGTGAGCAGAGTAAGATATAGATCCCTCACATTGAACATGGGTGAGCAGAGTAAGAAATAGATCCCTCACATTGAACATGGGTGAGCAGAGTAAGATATAGATCCCTCACATTGAACATGGGTGAGCAGAGTAAGAAATAGATCCCTCACATTGAACATGGGTGAGCAGAGTAAGATATAGATCCCTCACATTGAACATGGGTGAGCAGAGTAAGAAATAGATCCCTCACATTGAACATGGGTGAGCAGAGTAAGATATAGATCCCTCACATTGAATATGGGTGGGCAGAGTAAGAAATAGATCACTCACATTGAATTGGCAAATACATAAGCACATATTCTGGCAATAATACACCAGGCTCACTTCTAGAGGTCATTAACTGTTTATTTTTCTATGCATATCGGACCTGTAAGCGGCAATCACGCTTACCTGTCAGTTTTCAGAAACTGTCATGCGAGATAAACTTAACGAGAAGTATGTACATGCTTCCACCGTGGTCAGTAATTGGTCAGTGACATAGTAGTCTGACTGATGAGCGTCAGTCATGCTGCTAGCAATCTGTTGCTTGACCACCTCACTGTCAGTGTAGGTTAACAAAGCTGATTAGGATGGAGACTGGCAGGACGTGGTCATCTTCCACAAGAATTTGTTCAGCGACCAACAGGATATTAGTGATTGTTTTTTTCGCTCGATCATTTAACTTAGTGTGTAGCGAGGAAGAAATGAATTCGTGGTCTAGCTGCCGATAATTAACATTTTGTGAAAACAAAACTTCTACGAAATCATTAACCCCTAGATGATGAAGACAGCAAAAACTGGCACATATCGTTTTGTGCAATTCCCCTTAACAGTCCATGAGAGGAACACCTTTTGAAGATTTACCACTGGAATGAGTGCCTTGATAATTCTGCCAGTCATTCATGTGATAAATATTAAAAAATAGTCTTCACTTGCCTGCAAATGAACAAAGAACATGTATCTCTTGCCTTTCTTGACTAAGCCTGTCCATTAAAGCTTTACAAATATTGCTATTACCAGCTCTATGTGACTATTCATTAATCAATAGCTGTATATCAAGCATTAAACCGTAAACATTTGAATTTGTTTAAAAAACCCTTGAATTTTGTCATAGAAAATGTCAATTTGCAGACTATTTTTGAAAATTTATCACTGGAATGACTGGCTCGATACCCGAGCCAGTCATTCCAGTGATAACTTTTCAAAAATAGTCTTCTCTTGGTCTGAAAATGGACATTTCTCTGGACCACTGCAGAAGCCGTTTTTGGCTGATATGAGTGTTAAAGGGTTAAAGAGCACTGTACTCCACACACATACGCCTGCTTGCTGACACAAACACATGCACGCGCACAAACACATGCATGCACTGTACTCCACACACATACGCCTGCTTGCTGACACAAACACATGCACACACACAAACACATGCATGCGCACAAACACAAGCATGCGCACAAACACAAGCATGCGCACAAACACGTGCGTGCGCGGTCAACTACAATGTAGCTCCAAGGTAACTCAATCTCAACCCACCGATTTAGCAAAGGAAGCCACTCAGTATTGCTTATCCTGGAGAGTTTTTGTTTAGTTAGATCACAGCAAGTCTTGCACCTCAACTTTAGTCAGGTTGACAAATTACTTTAAAAATATCGAACAGAATCTTCTCTACATGAGTTTCTGGTGTGTGCGGGTTAACAGGTTCATTAGCTTATACACCTTTCCCAGTGGTTAACGACTTGTCACATGTGTCAATCAAAGTGAAGAAGGTTTTACGCTCTGACATGCTATAATTACAGCTAACCAATCCTAACCAGCTGCTCTGCTCAATAATGCTCAAGTGGCATTTCTTACACCATGTCATATTCTAACCAATTTTCATTCTAATTTTAGAAAATGTAATGACTTGAAGTGGCGCAGGGTCTAATGTGTATCTATTATGCTGAATGTAAACAGGTTCTGTGTATTATAAATGGAAACATGGGACTATCATCAGAAGTGAAAGGCATTGCATGCACCATTTGATAAATATGCTCAATGTATAACACCAAAGTCACGTCTACTACTTAAATTGACCACCACGTAAAGGTGAACTATTATGCTCAGTTGACAGCGCTCCATCACAAATTCACATGCTTTCACCAAGTTTGACCTTTTGACGAAGCCCCGCCCCCTCCCCCTCTTCCTACAACCTAGGCATATATATAGTCATTAGTTATAATTTACACATATTAAATTTGAAGCTATAGTCAATTAACACAGGCATCTTAAACTTATTCACATAATCCTGATTTCTAATGAACTACAATACATTATTTTCCCAGAAAATAACTCCAGAAAACCGTGCTGGCAATTTTAAATAAACCTATGTTCTGTGTGTGCGTGCGTGCGTGCGTGCGTGCGTGCGTGCGTGCGTGGGGGGGGGCATTAACACTAACTATCACAAACCTTCACACACACACACGCACGCACGCACACACACACATTCTTTATAATGTACTATAAATATCTGACACCCAGTCAAATTAGATTGAAAATATTCACCAGCTTTCCTGTATATCGTCTTGAAAATGAGACACTGATATGTGCTGTTAAAGGGCTAATGGGCCTTTCCATTTTAGTCATGTCCCGCCCATCACTAGCTAAGCTACACCCACACCTCGCTGTGTTGGGATTGATCGATCCCCAAATGCCCTAGCTATCAATTTCCTGAAAACTATACAGGGAAGCTGTTGAATATTTTGTAACTAATTTGACTGGGCGCTGTTGCAGCCTATGGCAGCAACAGCAACAGCGCCAAGTCAAATTAGTTTCAAAATATTCAACAGAATATTTATTAAATAGTAAAAGCATACAATTTGCACAACAACGCATAGACCGTCTTCAAATATGCGTTCGTGACGTACTTATCGACATCATTCATGACATCATCCATTATGATGTCATTCTACACACTGCGTAGGTGATTATGACGTCATATGATGGGTGGGTACTTTAGAAAGGTGAATTAATGTAGCTTCCAGTCAAGGAATTGCAGGGACAATAAGAAATCTGCTGATCAGCTTTTCATGCAGTTGTGCGGATCCTTCAACCACTTCCAAAGCATTATAACTTTCAATTATATAACTATACCTCATCTTCCAGGTCAGCGGGGAGTGTGGGTGTGCGTCTACAAGATATTTTTAAAAAGGTCTTTGCTTTAATAAATTATGTGACTTAACTGGCAGGTGTAAGTAATGCAGCTCTGGGAAACAGATGTATAAGAGGCATGCGATGAGTTGATGGCTCTGGCAGGAGAGCTTCCAGGATGCTTTCCCATAATTCCAGGTTCAAGAATTTCTAAAACCACACTTAAAATTTCAGAAGACATGTTAGAAATAAATCTTCTAGACAGGTTTGCCACAATTTATCCCTCTATCCCTCGAATTTGGTCAGGAAAATGTAGATTTTCTCATAGAAAATGTCCATTTGCAGACCAAGAGAAGACTATTTTTGAAAATTTCCCACTGGAATGAGGGTTAAAGGGTTAATGGACCACCACATTTAACCCATTAACCCCTGAACTACCAGCTGAAGACAAATATACAAAAAAGCTGCACTTAAACGTAGCCAGCAACACCTCCATGTCAGATTAATTAAAAAAATATTCAACAAAATCTTCACCACATCAAAAAGAACTTGTCATTTCTGGTCAGTGAAGGTCATTACGGCTTAATTCAGTGTTTCTGGAGGTCCCCGGGACCACACACCTAGAAATCTAGGCGTCCCAATCTGAAATCTAGGGGTCCCAATCTGAAATCTAGAGCTCCCTATCTGAAATCTAGAGGTCCCAATCTGAAATCTAGAGGTCCCAATCTGAAATCTAGAGGTACCAATCTGAAATCTAGGGGTCCCAATCTGAAATCTAGAGGTCCCAATTTGAAATCTAGAGGTCCCCATCTGAAATCTAGGGGTCACATGCTTATTGTTGTGGGTATGTTTGTGCAAAAACCTATAAACAAATTAATATTTAATAATCAGGCAAAATGGGACCGACTACCACAACTTTTGGGGGTCCCCAGTTGAATTTTAGGGGGTCTATACCCTCAAAAGGAGCCTTATGAGAAACCTTGGCTTAACTCTTCCACTCACAAATCCCTGAAAAAAAGTATGTTTTTAATGATATAACACTTATTCTGTTGAATATTTTGAATTTAATTTGACTAGAAGCCATTGCTGCTTTAGGCAGCAACGGCTTCCAGTCCAATTAATTTCAAAATATTCAACAGTTTTCCTGCATGGTTGCCTTGAAAATGAGATATGGGGAATTCCTTGGTCATATGGTTAACACCATCACTGCTATTTACAGAACAGTTGTTTGGTGTTCTGTCTGGTCATAAAATATAGATAAATATAGAACGCAATGATGCATATAAATGGAATAACAGAAACTTGGCTCGCAGAGATGCAGAGCTTGATACGCCATTCACACCTTAACATATATATTAGGTGCTCAGCTCTCTATATATATATACTAAGATATATAGCCAAGCTTTGGTGACTACTGCAAAACAATTTAACTGGAAATCTGCTGTGTAATTCAGCCAGAACTTTCTAAAATTATTCATTGAAGCATGAATTCTGAGCAGTGAGAATGAAGAGAGAGAGAGAAGAGTGGCTATCAAATCAGAGATGATGGATAGATTGTTACATTGTCTGAAGATGCAGGTCTATTCTCAAGGTGTGGCAGCACTAGATAACTTATTCACTGAGCCGTGACTTACAGAGCTATCAAATCAGAGATGATGGATAGATTGTTACATTGTCTGAAGATGCAGGTCTATTCTCAAGGTGTGGCAGCACTAGATAGCTTATTCACTGAGGCGTGACTTACAGAGCTATCAAATCAGAGATGATGGATAGATTGTTACATTGTCTGAAGATGCAGGTCTATTCTCAAGGTGTGGCAGCACTAGACAGCTTATTCACTGAGGCGTGACTTACAGAGCTATCAAATCAGAGATGATGGATAGATTGTTACATTGTCTGAAGATGCAGGTCTATTCTCAAGGTGTGGCAGCACTAGATAGCTTATTCACTGAGCCGTGACTTACAGAGCTATCAAATCAGAGATGATGGATATATTGTTACATTGTCTGAAGATGCAGGTCTATTCTCAAGGTGTGGCAGCACTAGATAGCTTATTCACTGAGGCATGACTACAGAGCTATCAAATCAGAGATGATGGATAGATTGTTACATTGTCTGAAGATGCAGGTCTATTCTCAAGGTGGGGCAGCACTAGATAGCTTATTCACTGAGGCGTGACTTACAGAGCTATCAAATCAGAGATGATGGATAGATTGTTACATTGTCTGAAGATGCAGGTCTATTCTCAAGGTGTGGCAGCACTAGATAGCTTATTCACTACTGAGCCGTGACTTACAGAGCTATCAAATCAGAGATGATGGATAGATTGTTACATTGTCTGATGCCATGCAGGTGTATTCTCAAGGTGTGGCAGCACTAGATAGCTTATTCACTGAGCCGTGACTTACAGAGCTATCAAATCAGAGATGATGGATAGATTGTTACATTGTCTGAAGATGCAGGTCTATTCTCAAGGTGTGGCAGTACTAGATAGCTTATTCACTGAGGTGTGACTTACAGAGCTATCAAATCAGAGATGATGGATAGATTGTTACATTGTCTGAAGATGCAGGTCTATTCTCAAGGTGTGGCAGCACTAGATAGCTTATTCACTGAGGCGTGACTTACAGAGCTATCAAATCAGAGATGATGGATAGATTGTTACATTGTCTGAAGATGCAGGTCTATTCTCAAGGTGTGGCAGCACTAGATAGCTTATTCACTGAGGCGTGACTTATAGAGCTATCAAATCAGAGATGATGGATAGATTGTTACATTGTCTGAAGATGCAGGTCTATTCTCAAGGTGTGGCAGCACTAGATAGCTTATTCACTGAGGTGTGACTTACAGAGCTATCAAATCAGAGATGATGGATAGATTGTTACATTGTCTGATGCCATGCAGGTGTATTCTCAAGGTGGCAGTACTGATGCTACTTATGCTTCATAAAAGCAGGAGGCGCAACATAATTTTCATATCCAACATGGCCGCCAAAAAATTGACCAACCTAAATTCTTAATAGAAGTTCTAGAGCCTAATACTATAGCAACCTTCCAGCTAAATTAGGATAAAATCCACCAAGTGGTTTTTAGGAGATGCGTTTTGAGAATTTCTGGTAAGTTTTTCATAAAATCTATGATTTTCACCACAAAACCTGACCAAGCAAATTTCTGAATAAAAGTTCAGGAGTTTATCATGATAGGGACAAGCTATCCAAATTTTGTTGAAAACTGTCAAGCAGCTAAGGCGAAGCCGTTACACAATTTTCAGTAAATATGTCTAAGATCTAAGATTTTCACATAAAAACTTGACCACTCAAAATTCTTAATAGAAGTTCTGAAGCCTATCCCTATAGGATCCATCCAGCCAGCCAGAGTTGAAATACCTCAAGTAGTTAATGATGAATAGCGTTTTGACAATTTCCACTAGATTTTTTGAAAAATCTGATCTTCACCAAAAAATTGATCATTCGAACTTATGTATACAACTTCTGAATCCAAGTCCTTCCAGACAAAAATTAAGTTGAAATTTGCGAAGTGGTTAATGGAATAGGGTTTTGACAATTTCTGGTAAATGTTTTATAAAATCTTAAGATATTCAACAAAAGAAATCACCAATCAAAATTCTGTATAAGTTTTTGATGCACTTAATGCACGCACACACACACACACACATGGGCAGGGTCCTCCAAGACAAATTAGGGTTGAAATCAGACAATCTGCTAAGGAGGAAAAGCGATTTGACAGATGGACAGAGGAAACCTTGACACATACAAAAGTAGCATGTCTACATTTGAACAAGAACTGTCTAGTCAATGAGGTGCTGCATGGTGTCTTGTGCACTTTGCTAATATATATGAATGATAATAAATTACCATAGTAACACGTCTGTTAGCCTACTGTCTCCTCTCCACTTTCCCGTAGAGGCTGCAGACAAACAGCTTAATTGACTAAAGATATGTTACGCGGTTTGCTTAATGATATAATACTATTTTAAAACAGAATTGTTAGAATACAATGTCATGTTGTCTATCTACCATGATGGAGATAATACATCATCCACAGTCTCTGGTATAAACCTTAACCCCTTTAGAATGACTAAATTTGTTCGAAAAATTTACATATTTACTTATTGAATGTCCATTTGCAGGACAAGAAAACTATTTTTGAAAATGCACTGCTGGAATGAATGACTGGCTCAGTTATTCATTCCAGTGGTAAATTTTCAAAAATAGTCTTTTCTTGGCCTGCAAATGGACATTCCCGCAAGACCACTACATAGGCTGGTTTTGGCGGGCTTCGTAGCGAAAGGGCTAGCAGCACTACCGTACTAGTCGTCAGCACCTGTTGTGAATTCTTAACATAATGACACAGCATAGTTAGTCATCAGGTTTCTATCTGATGCACCCATTTTGAGCGTTTAACACTCAAAATTATTCAAGAAAATTTAAATTTTCTCATAGAAAATGACCATTTGCATACCAAGAGGCTATTTTTGACAATTTACCACTGGAATGACTGGCTCTATCTGATGTACCCATGTCTTTAATCACAAATTAATGGTCAAAATTTGTCAAGAAAATTGAACTTTGTGCTTATTGGATAAAAGGCCAGAAGAGAACACTTTTTTGATTTGTTGATTTTCTGTAAAAAGGCATAATATGAAAGGTGAACCGATGTGAAAGGCTGGCAATAAATGCAAAGAATGTGGTATACATTTTCAAGGTCTTGACATGTTCAAGTAGAAAAACCCTGCTCTAACTAATACACTGACAGAAGTATCGGCATTTGAAGCAAAGCCAATAGTCATGTTTGTAACAACACAAACATGAGCAGAACAAAAGTCAAGCAAAATACAAATACAATTCATACATAAATGCTACAAAAAGCGATATTCTCTGATGAAAAAACATCTGACAGTTTGCTAATATCTTGCCAGAAATATGCGTGAGAAAGATCACTCATGGAGATTTGACAAAGAGGATAACCTGCTTCTTATTCATCAATTAGGAGAAAAAACTTCTCTGGATGACGGCACCAATTGAGGAATCCACTTTTAGCTATACACCCCCAACCCCCACACTCCACACCTTCCCATCTCTCGCTAAGCTCCAACGACACGTTGCCCATGTTAGCTATACGCCTCCACCCTGACACCCCTTCCCCCACCCCATCTCAAGCTAAGCTCCCCCCACACTTTGCCCATGTTGGGATCAATAGATCCCTGAACTCCCTGACTATCAATATCCAGTAAACTATATAGGTAAGCTATCAAAACTGGCCTCTTCACTTGTCATTAGGAGCATCCATTTGCAGAACAAAGACTATTTTTGAAAATCATTCACTGGGATGTCTGGCTCGATGATCAAGTCTTCTTTTGATTTGCAAATGGACACTCACTCTTAACCCTTTAATAATATCAGCCGAAAACAGCTTCTGCAGTGGGCTTGGGAAATGCTTATTTACAAAGTAAAAGAAGACTATTTCTGAAAATTTACCGCTGGGATGACTGGCTCGGTTATCGAGCCAGTCATCCCAGCGGTAAATTTTCAGAAATAGTCTTCTTTATCCTCCAGCGGTAAATTGTCAAAAATATTCTTCTCTTGGTCTGCAAATGGACATTTTCTGAGAAAATTGAAATTTTCTTGAATAAATTCGAGGGTAAGGGTTAAAGGTCTTAAACCAAGATACTGTTGTACCTATGAGAAGAAAACGCAGCTCAGAACTTTGCCCTGACTAGAAATGCTTAGAATATAAAAACATGTGTCTGACTGTGCAAATCACACATGTGCTAAAACAGGCTTAAACATCCTCCTAATTGTTCTGAGATAAATCAAACACACTCAGTGCAGAACTCCATGTACAAGCAATTAATTGTCAGAAAAACATGATTTTTGTGGCAACTTACATTTCTGAGAAGAGAACTTATGACCCCCATCTACAAAGGTACATTGAAATAGCAAGCTTTGTATATAATATAGGTAATTAGTTGGAACTCTGACTAATATTTCACCTGGCTTTGAAAAGGTAAGCCAACAGCAGGAAGATGTGTTCATGGCACGTTTATTCCTACCATCAAACAATACCAAGGAATAGCATAAAATATCTCATACAGATTATACATAGTTATTTCTGACATTATTAAGTCTTCATCTACACAAAAAATATTCTCTTGATTAAATTAAAACTATTTATAAATTTTAATTTAATCCTAGATCTGATGAAAAGCCTGGTTAGAATTGCAGGCCACACCACACTCTAACCTGGTGCCTTATCTTCATGGGTTGCCTTTTAACCATGACGTGAACCACATGTTATAATTTTCCACCATAAGGTCAGATAAGGTCGCTCATTAAGTTGCAGGTTTTGCAGCATAGATCACACCAGTTCATAATATGGGGGCTCATCCAGGATATTAACCTGGGACCTCTCAGGCACTCAAAGTAAGAATTATACCAATATACCAAAATGACTAACAGACTGATATGGTATTAACCCGTAAACACTCATTTCAGCAAAAAAACTGATTCTGCAGTGGTTTTGAGAAATGTCCATTTGCAGACCAAGAGAACACTGTTCATGAAAATTTACAACTGGAATGACTGGCTCGATAACCGAGCCAGTCATTCCAGTGGTAAATTTTCAAGGATACTGTTCTCTTGGTCTGCAAATGGATACCATTCTACGAGAAAATTTTGAAATTGTTTTGAACAAATACAAGGGTTAAATAAACGGTTTTAATGCTGCAATTGTCTTACAATCCAATCAGGTTCAAAATACATGCATTCAAAAGTAAGTTTTTACTTTATTTTGGAAATATATTAATTTATTTTCAAAGTTGTTCCGTAGTTTATATGTCAGTCAATCACAGATACATTGCTATTATTCCAGCCTCTAGGCAATGATTAATCAGGTGATCAAATATCACATTAAGGCCTGATAACCAAAAATCTGTGTTAAAATGAAGGAGAAAATTATTGTAATTTACAGTAATTGAGGGTCTAGGGGAGGAAAAAGGCAGAATAATCAACATTACTCACTGTATATAATGGACAATGTGCACTTGGCAGGCGCCTGGTGATACCCTGAACACTGATTATATCAGGTAATTATTAACCATGATTTAAGCAATGATAAATTACCATTTAATTACATAACAAGCAATCAGACAGATTAGATGAAGATAAAGATACAGAAACCTACTAATTTACAATGACAATTAGTGAGCTGAATTAGAGATGATGGTAAATAGCTTACAATAACAATTCTCTAACTCATATTTATATGCCTCATATTTCTACATGTATGATAATTACTGTAAAAATAATGGTGAGGTTTTCCATAGAGAACGAAAATCTGTAGACCAAGAAAAAAATACTTTTGTAAACTTACCACAGGGATGAAATAGAGCCAGTCATTCTAGGGGAAATTGTTCAAAAACAGTCTTCTTATCCTTCAAATGTGCATCCAATAAGTCAAAATCTCAATGGACCTTTCCAGTTTAACCATCTATCATATGACCTCATAATAAACTACGCGATATTGAGGATGACAGCATAAACAATTACATCATGAATGATGTAATTAAGTCTGTCACAGACGCATAATTGGTGACTGACTAAAGCGTTGTTGTATGAACTGTACATCTTTACTATTTAATAAACATGCTGTTGAATATTTTGAAACTAATTTTACTGGGCACTGTTGCTGCCTTTAGCTTCAAAATATTCAACAGCTTACCTGTATACTTTTCTGAACATTGATAATCGATCGATCCCAACGCTGGCGAAGTGTGGGTGGCGCATAGCTAGAGATGGGCACGGAATAGCTAACACTGGATTACTCCATTGACCCGAAGGGGGCTGAGATAAGTGGCTATCTGACCACACGACTTAAGCCCCAAAAGCTAAGGTATTTACAAAATCAGTCGCACTAAGGGACCACTTGTATCTATAATAAGCACTTCATACACAATAAATAAGTGCTTCTAATATACATGTACAAGCAGTGTTCATCTCTGAGTGAAAGCATAGCCTTACTCTCAGTTGCAAGATCAACTCAGTGGCACAGATGGAGTGTGGCACTATAGTCTGTTAGATACCTTGAATACATGTACTAGATGACCAGTGCATCATCAAAATCTCATAAAAACATCTGAATGTTGTGAATTCTTAACAACTGCCAGAGCAACAGAAAATGAAAGCATCCATCTGCCATCCACACTCCTGATACTAAAGTTTGCCTCTAATTAACCCTTTACTGGTCATGATCGGTCAATTTAGGTCACATGTCTGCTTAGTCAATGTCCATTTGCAGGACGAGAGACCATTTTGGAAAATTTATCACTGGAATGACTGGCTCGTTCGTCGAGCCAGTCATTCCAGTGATAGGTTTTCAAAGATAGTCTTCTCTTGGCCTTCAAATGGACATTAAATAAGGAAACATTTTCATTGTATTGATTATTATTTGCCAGGACATTGAAAGAAAGGAACTTAGTGATGCACACACCATATAGACAATTATACATTAATGAGTCTCTGACATTATCAACAAAGTCTATAGCTGCAATCAAGTTACAGGAAACTCATACCAGGAATGGGATCATTAACCATTTTAGCAACTGCATAAAAAACGAATCTACACATACATCTGCTTTCCAGACAATGTTCCTGGAAATATGCCAAGAGACACACTAACTGTGCTGATTATTACTGTCCAAGCCAATCACCATGACTATGATGTGGAGCGATTTTATTTCCAACAAATAGTAGTATTTCGACGTCTGTTGAGCAGTTTTGGTGTACTGTCCAGCGGCTAACGTGTTATTAGTCGTAATAAAATTACATTTTATTTCATGAAACAAAGATTGAGAAAATCGCCAAATTACAAACATTAGAATTAAGTCTTTAGCTTATTATTAACATCATCATAGTCGAGCAATTACCATCAAAGAACTGGCCATAATTATACGTTCCATTGTCTGATTAAAGGTCGAGTGGTCATTATTCTGACCACTGAGATGAGTTTCATCCTGGGTCAAGATTTCTAATGAAAGCAAAATGTTACTCTGTGGAACCTCATTATGCCTGAAATTATTATCCACAAATGATTGTCCAGCGATGACAATTATCAAGATAACAGTGGCAGTTTCACATCCACAACACTTTTCCAATTAGCTTAACCATTTATTCATTTTAATGGTCAGCTGGCTAAAAACAAACGACTTCTGCAGTGCTCTTGGTAAATGTCCATTTACAGACCCAGAGAAGACTGTTGTTGAAGATGTACAACTGAAATGACTGGCTCGAGAGCCAAGACCCTCGAGAACCGAGATCATCATTCCAGTGGTAAGTTTTCAAAGGTAGTCTTCTCTTGGTCCTTTTCTATGAGGAAGTTGAAATCTTCTTGAACAAATTCGACCATTAAACGTTTCATTGAAGCCCGATGTCCAAGAATCGAAACTTCATAAGCTAGGTCAATCGATCGGTGAATATTTTGAAAATACGATAATTTGACATGACACTCTTTCTGCCTGCTATACCGGTACAGAAGGCAAGTTTCAAAATTTGATTGTGTGTGTGTGTGTGCGTGCGTGCGTACGTGCGTGCGTGCGTGCGTGCGTGCGTGCATGCGTGTGTTTGAAAGAAGCAAACTTCTATAATTCATAACAGTCATAATGTAGGTATAGTTTTAATTACTCTGCATTGAATCTGTAAAATTAAAATTAGTTTTTGTCGCCAATGAAAATTGATGGCATATCACAACTGCCCTCTGCCACCAGTGAAATGTGTGTTCCAGTTACTCTCTCACATTCCAGATCAGTTTGTAGGCAAGACAGTTGGTGATTGTTACCAATTTAACATTACTGTGGTATTTATCAGACACATATATTTACGTCATCAGGAGACCATCAAGATTATTTACACAGTGCAGTGACAAAAGCGCACAGTGTTTCAGTGTATGAGTGATTTATAGACATGTCTGGAAGGAATGTCAAATGGTCATGTGGGAGATCCAAGTATGCTTCAGAAATTAGACATGGATAAAATGTTTTGCAATAAAACAGAACACTGTATAATAAAATGGGCCTCTTGACTATTAAATTCATCCATCAACGCATCAACCAATCAGATCTCAACCAATCAGATCTACTCATCTAATCTACAAACATCAAACAAATATACAAGTACATAACCTCATGATGCCCTGCTTGATTGATCTATATAGGTGATACATTATCATTTCCACAAGACACATCAAATAGTTTACACAGAAGCTTTGATTAACACATCTTGATCAAAACTTGATTCAGTCTCACCACAAAAGCTATACAAGCTTTAAGCAACATCAAATACATAAACAAATTAACACGGGCCTACTTGCAAAATGTGATAAGCCATGATCACTAAATGGAGAAAAACTTAGATCACATCTGAAACAAAGTACCCAACCATGGTGGGTGTTCCATAGGGGTGTGTGCATGTGTGTATAGAACGAGACCTGAAGTTCGGATACAAATGTGTGTGAGTGGAAGTGATGCTCGCTATCGTTTCGTTACGATCCTGTATTGTCAATTTCCAATCCCATGCAGACATTCGTCTATTCTCAAACAAATTCAGTTAGCTCTACAGAGTCTGTGAATAGGTTGAAATTAATTTGACTGAAAAATAAATTAATTTCAAACGAGATGATATTGCAATCGCAGAACTCCCAGTGCCATCCATGGCAGGCAATACTGAAAGTGACATTTGGTAGAACCTATGCACGATGTCCCACAGTGACAGACACAAATCTATACCCATGGTCACACACTATCACTTTAACAAAACGTGCATGTGAATACATTGGCAAATGTGCACATATGCTTGAAATATCTCATCGAACAACTGTAATTACACATCTAGATATCAGTGCATCTTGATCTATAATCTACATTTCTGACGCCGCCTGTAATTGGCACAGGTAAGGTAGATAAACATTCATAATACACACAACACATATACTGTACCAGAGGACAGTTAGAGACAAACAAGCACCTGCTTTTGGTGTCATAAGATGGTGGTTCTTTAAGATGGGTGGTCTTAAGACGTTGTAAGACCATCCATCTTAATGAACCACCATCTTATGGCCCCAACTGTCATTTTATATCACAACTGAGTTATAATTAAGTGGCCCTGAGCCATTTTTAGTGACACTTGAAGATGGTCAATGCTACATCCGTAAGAGGTACTTTGACTGCAGATCTGTATATGGGGTATGTATAGCAGAGGAAGTAGCTGCATGATTGATAGATATGTGATAAGACATTACTTAGATAAACTTACTGTATTATCATTCAAAGATCAAGTTACCTTATGCTGAGTAGCATAAATGCCAAACACAACCATCACTTTTCATATCATATTGGCAATAGAATATTTCTTGTTATTATTCTTGCCAGTGCAACATCACAAACACATATCATTTCAGAGATCGCAACACAGATATCAGGAATTGACCAATTGCCAAAACATTAAGGTGGCATGACTGGCATGGCATCAGGTATAAACAGATAAGCGGGTGGGTGGAAATCCTGAATATCCCGATGGCAAGCAAGAGCTCTGTTATTATACAATAACTGGCAATATATTACAGGGTTCATGTCTGCATGTATGCTACACCTGGGCCACTGTGTGCATATGTGAATGTGTGAATGTTTATGCGCATGTCAGTGTGTATCCCATCATGGCATCATTGGCATGGCTGACATAGTGTGTGCATGCTTACATGTGCGTGTGTGCGTGCGTGCGTGCGTGCGTGCGTGCGTGCGTGCGTGCGTGCGTGACTGTCATATCAACTCATCTTTATATTGAATAGTATTAAGACCATTGATAGTTATCTTAATGTTGTTATATTGAATCTGTTGCTTAAAATGTATAAATAAGAATACAAGTTGCCATTGATGTTAACAGGAGTGTGATTCAGACTGAGCGCTCTAAGAATAGACACATATGTCGCCTGTCCACCGCTTTTCCGTTCTAAGTTAATTGTTGTGTGGAATTACATTACTGTTATTTTATCATGAAGCCATAAGAATGCATTAGAATATACTGTAGACTGGCTGAAGATACGATCATGAAGGGAGAGGCCCTATAGGTGTATCCAATGCAACGTTCCTGGAATAATCAAATGGAATAACAAGCAGTAGATGTTAGTGCAATGTGTAAGGCTTCCTAGCTCAACATCACAACAGCGAAATACTGAATAAAATGGCCAATGTTAATTTCATTAATATGTCATTATTGTTTTTAAATGAAACGATAAGTTGATTTATTATACTTGAGAGAGAGAGAGAGAGAGAGAGAGAGAGAGAGAGAGAGAGAGAGAGAGAGAGAGAGAGAGAGAATTGCTCTATGAATTTCCTTCAAGATCGCGATATAGATCCAGAAACACCACACACTTTCATTGACACCATCAATAACACTAAAATACTACTTTGTGTACATGTCATATTGATTTTCAAATTGCCAATAAACAAGAGAGTACATAAACATATATTGCCAGAAAATCTCTTCATCGTCACGTATATTGTGAGATTCAATTCCCAGCATGCCGCTGTAGAACAAGATGAAGATGCCAGCACGTATTAGACGACAATCTCCAGCTTTTCATGTGGTGATCCATCATCTCGCTAACTGAAATCTTGACATCCATTTATTGAGTCTTCGGCTGTGGTACAGGATGATTTGTCATGCAAGCATGGAATCCACTTACACAATGGCTGATATCAGGGAAGGAATCAAATAACTACCAATAGCATCAAGGTCAGGTTTCAATTTGCTAGGTCAATGATTTACCTACAAGTCAGAATGAGGTGCTGTCAATCAAACTACCATTTAATGCCTTAATGGTTGAGCGGGACAAAAGCGCCCTCTGCCATCATCTTGAGAAATGCACAATTTTAGATCAAGATTATTTTGACAATTTACCACAGGAATAAATGGCTGGTTTGCAAATGGATCTTTCCTGAGAAAATTGAGATTTTGTTATCAAATATGACAATTAAATGTTTATGGGGAAGATTTTCTTCAGACAATCATTAGTTTGACATTGGTGGATTAGACAGCTATAGATTGTCACTTTACACTGGGCAGATACATGTTCATTGTTAATTTACTCCAGACAATAGGATTAAATCTGAATACTTATAATTTATAGTGTATTTGTGACTACCTGTAATTATATCAAGGGAAATGGTTCAAAGTTTCGATTTCTATACAATTTCTAAATTATACATCGATGTGACTATGGTGATATTAGTCATGCTATAAGCAAGTTGCCATGAGTTATTAGATCTATTACTCGGTACACATGAGCAACAGGGGTCTACAAGTGAGGAAAAAGTATTTATGAAATCAGCACACTGCAGTGATCTAAGTTCGTCTAGCACATGAAACAGTTAATGGTCAAACATTTGCAGATAAATCAAACACTTTTACAAATATCTTCCTCTCAGATTTCAATTTATTGACATATTTTTTCATTAACCCGTAGCACTTTGATGTCAAAAATTAGAAATTCTAAAATTAAATTGAAAGATCAACAGGTGTTAAGTTTTCAACAAATTTAGTTGGAGATGGTGCTGTCATAGACAGCAACATCTTCCACCAAAATTGTTGAAAAATGTACATCTGTTTCTTTGATATCGACACAATAAAAGATAGAATATTGACATCAGAGTGCTAAGTGTTAAGGTGTTTACTGAGCCAGTCAATTATTAATGTGTTTAAAACTGTATTATCCTCTTCAATAATTGGCTATAAATCACAGAGCCTCAATTCACCTTTCCAGAGTATCCATCCATCATCTGACCTCGCATGACGTCATAATCAGCTCAGCACGTGTATGATGACGTCACAATCATTACGTCACAAAGGGTTCCATAAAGACAGTCATAAAATCTCAAACAGTCCGACACGTTGTATGAATTGTATGTCTTTGTAATTCTTTGCCATTTAATGAACACGCTGTTGAATATTTTCAAACTAATTTGGCTGGGCAACAGCACCCAGTCAAATTAGTTTCAAAATATTCAACAGCTTATCTGTGTATTTTTTTGGAAATTGATAGTCAGGGTGTGCAGAGATCGATCGATCGCAACACGAGCGAGGTGTGGGTGGAGGTTAGCTAGAGATGGGCGGGGCATAGCTAAAACTGGAACGGTCCATTGCACCTGTGAGTGGTAGAAAGTTGTCATTTTGCTGTGGAAGCATTCACTTGACAGAGTATAATGGTACTTGTGAAAGAATTCACACAGAAATCACACATCATTATTAACTGGTAATCAATATCTCACAGGTTCCTTAGATGGACTAAGAGGACAGTGAAATGTCACTTAGCTATTAATAAGTGAACACAACAACCTTTACACTACACCATTTTTAAAATGGAAATTATTGTTTCATCATGGTGAGTTGAGTCAATCGCTAAGCCGGTCAAATGGTGGTCTTGAAAACTATCCAATTTGCAAATCAAAATTATAATTTTTAAGAAGCTGATTGGCTCATTCTAGTCCAGTGTACAGTAAATCGCCTATCTATAGCCAGAGTCTCTAATAGGACAAGGGCTGTAAATACTGAGGGGGGGGGGGGGGGGGGGGCTTCTATTTGGCTTACTTTAAGAAAAAGTTGAAATTAATTCTCTAAAATGATAAAAAAAAAAAAAAGCAAGCAATAACACAAAAATGTTACACAATTTTCTGGTACAAATTCTTGACACATTACGACAATGCTTAATGTATACCTCATAACCATCATCGCAGGAGTGAAATTGTTAAATGAAACCTCTTAAATATTGAGTACGCTTTAATAAACATCGTTTATTACACCAAAAATAATTTTAAACTTAAGATAAATTGTGTCGTGAAAATATGTAAATCTTGTGATTATCTGCATTTAAGGTTAAATCAAAGGCCGAGGTTAGGTGGTCACTCTCGCTATTAGAGTAGCGCCAAAATGCCAATATTCATACCCGGGTAGGTACTTTTGCCAATCCATGTAAATAGGAGGGTAAGCTTGAGTACCTTACCAAGTAGCTACGACAGTCAGTATTCTTCATCTTGTCTGCGATTTACGGGCCTAATTTACTGGACTCGGAAAGCAGAAATTACTATATTTTAACTTTGCATGGTTGAGTATTATACATTCGCTCTGATCCGCGTAATGGGGAACTGTTTGATAACTTATTTGTCATTGACAGAAGTTAGGTAATTAGGTTTTTTCATGAAAAGATACAGTTAGTTTGCAAAATAAATTTCATTCATCTGGCATTTATTAACTCGCAATCGAAATCTGTTCTTTACACAAACTGCTGCAATTTGGCTGCAACTTCTATTAGAAACAGTTGTTGTTTTAAAGAAATTAAAATACCTCACTCGAGATTTACTATATCTGTTCATGACAAACTTCAGCATTAACCCTTTAACACTCATGTCAGCCAAAACAGCTTCTGCAATGGTCTTCAGAAATGTTCATTTGCATACCCAGAGAAGACTATTTTTGAAAATTTGCCACTGGAATGACTGGCTCGCTAACCTTGAAATTGAAATTTCAAATAATTGAAATTTTCTTGAAGAAATTCGAGGGTTAAAGAGTTAACCTTTAATGCTGAAATATGGTCAGGAATATCTAGATATTTGTTTTGCACATATCCATTTGGAAGCCTAGTAGACCAACTTTGTAAATTAATCACTGAAATTACTGGCTTGATTATCAAGTCAGTCATTCCAATGGTAAATTTGTGTTCTCTTGGCCTGCAAATGGCCATTTCTCAAGACCACTGCAGCTACTGTTTTTGGCCAGATTGACGAATAAATGGTAAGTGTTATGATCTAAGTGCATTTGCATGAATAAATGGTAAGTGTTATGATCTAAGTGCATTTGCATGAATAAATGGTAAGTGTTATGATCTAAGTGCATTTGCATGAATAAATGGTAAGTGTTATGATCTAAGTGCATTTGCATGAATAAATGGTAAGTGTTATGATCTAAGTGCATTTGCATGAATAAATGGTAAGTGTTATGATCTAAGTGCATTTGCATGAATAAATGGTAAGTGTTATGATCTAAGTGCATTTGCATGAATAAATGCTAAGTGTTATGATCTAAGTGCATTTGCATGAATAAATGCTAAGTGTTATGACCTAAGTGCATTTGTATGAATAAATGGTAAGTGTTATGACCTAAGTGCATTTGCATGAACAAACCCAATCAGACATATCAGACAGAGGGTATATAAAACACACTGAGGGTGCTATATGCTAATGTCAGGGGAAATTTGCTTGCCACTTTCCACAACGAGTCTATTATATCACACTTGCTTTGAACATACTCCGCAACAGAAACTAGACAAATCTCATTCACGTTATTACAGCGATGTGGACAGTGTCCAACGACTGACGTAATAAGGTCAGGATTTGTTTCCAAGATCTCTATCAGGAACACTTCTCGGAAACTCGCCAAAATCAAGATCTTATATTGGGAATTTGCTCAATTTCTCAGACTTCAATCGATCAAAGGCAACAATTATATTTAGATGGTAAGCCATCAGATTTGTGCTGAATCGGTAAAGCAAACAATTACAGCAGACAAGTACATCGATCAAAATAATGTGATAATTGTATTATCTGCCAAACAGGAATAATCTTGTCACACCACCTGGTTAAATCCTTTAACCCTCAAATTTGTTTAAGAAAATTGCAATCGTCTCATGGAAAAGGTTCATCTGTAGACCAAAGATTTACCACTGGAATCGAGCCAGTCATTCGAGTTTTAAATTTTCAAAAATAATCTTCATTATGACCACAAATCAAGATTTCTGGAGACACCATTCCTGTTCAGCTTGCCTGTTACAGGGCTAAATCTTGTATTAATAGTCAACCCATAACCTTGTCAATGTCTATTTGCAGGCCAATGTCTATAATTAGAATGACTGGCTCGCTTACCAGTCAGCCATTACAGTTTTTCAAAAATAGTCTTCGCGTGACCAGCATATGGATTTGCCATCCACAAAATCCATTTTGGATGGCATGACCATCAAATCGTAAACAGGTCTAGCAGAAACACTGATTTTGTGCAATGGCGACACAGCCTATGCAATTACTGCGATGAACGGATGAAACACATAAGACACACTCACACAGTACCCTCAAGAAACAATATATATGATCAAACCCATGTGATTGAATTAGATTAGTACAAATTACAAGTGTACCACCCCGGTGCTTTAATGTGATTTACTGTCACCCTCTGCGCCAGCGCAATTGGAACATTGTGCGATGCGGAGAAGCGCAGTCAGCGGATAATGCATACTATTCATGACAGAAATCGTGAAGTGGAATGAATAATCTAATACAGAAGATTAGCAACGGTCATAAGGAATGACTATTTCCACAGGCATGGTATATTTACTGTATAGCTCCTAAAGTAGATTAATCTACATCGAAGTTGTCACATTTGTCAAATACTAATGTTTAACGTTGTGACAAGGTTAAGTCTGGATTTCGGGAAGACTGATGGCATTTCTTGGAGAAATCAATAAAAACAAAGGCACCAGCTACAGGATATATCTATTAACACTTAAATGATCAACATTGCCAGAAATGGCTTCTATATTAAGTGGTCTTAAGAAAGATCTAGCTACAGACAATGAGAATATTTGAGAAAATTCACTGTGGAATGAATGAGTAACCAAGCCAGTCCATCAAGCCATCCGTTACCAAAATGCGAGCGGAACTTCCTCAGTCAGCATAACTTTTTCTCAAATGTTAATCAACTACACTGCCGAGGTTGGAGCATAGAGTGAAGCAGACATAGGTTAATCACCGTTTCTCTGCATACAGAATGATGCTCATGCAGATGATCTACTAGCATGTCACTGCCTTAACATAGACGACCCATGAACCTGCTCCAATGAAGCTACTCTGGCTTTGGGCAACAAGGAACCCTGTACAATGGCATTCTACATCAAGTGAAGAAACCACTACGATTCCACGGAGCTCTTACATTGACCATTAAGAAAGCTGCAGCCATACTACTGTTGTCTGCATGGTCCTAATAATCACCTGCCATACCACTGCTGTCTGCATGGTCATACTAACCACCTGCCATACCTCTGCTGTCTGCACGGTCCTACTAACCACCTACCATACCCACTACTGTCTGCATGGTCCTGGTAATCACCCACCATACCACTACTGTCTGCATGGTCCTGGTAATCACCCACCATACCACTGCTGGCTGCACGGTTATACTAACCACCTGCCACACCACTGCTGTCTGCACGGTCATACTAATCACCTACCATACCACTGCTGTCTGCATGGTCATACTAACCACCTACCATACCACTGCTGTGTGCATGGTCATACTAACCACCTACCATACCACTGCTGTCTGCACGGTCATACTAACCACCTACCATACCACTGCTGTCTGCACGGTCATACTAATCACCTACCATACCACTGCTGTCTGTACGGTCATACTAATCACCTGCCATACCACTGCTGTCTGCATGGTCATACTAACCACCTACCATACCACTGCTGTCTGCATGGTCATACTAACCACCTACCATACCACTGCTGTCTGCACGGTCATACTAATCACCTGCCATACCACTGCTGTCTGCATGGTCATACTAACCACCTACCATACCACTGCTGTCTGCACGGTCATACTAACCACCTACCATACCACTGCTGTCTGCACGGTCGTACTAATCACCTACCATACCACTGCTGTCTGCACGGTCATACTAATCACCTGCCATACCACTGCTGTCTGCATGGTCATACTAACCACCTACCATTCCACTGCTGTCTACATGGTCATACTAACCACCTACCATACCACTGATGTCTGCACGGTCATACTAACCACCTACCATACCACTGCTGTCTGCATTGTCATACTAACCGCCTACCATACCACTGCTGTGAACTTGACTGTGTAAATTTGGAGGGAAATTTAAAATTCTTTAGCACAACAGTTTTCATTGCATTAGAATGGTTGCCTTACCCGCTTTAGTTATAAAATTAGATGAAAGCTTTGACAACGGTTACACAGAATGCTTTAAGTATCAGTGACCTTATATGGCAACAAAGCTGCACTAAGAGGTATGACAATTCATGTTACGTCTTACTAACAACTACCAGTTTTCATGACGCTTTTTAGTTGCGACTCTAAACTAGTATAAGTCAGTTTGTTGACCGCCTGTCAAACTTGTGACATTTCTTACAAAGCTGCCTAAGTCACAACTATACCCTGTCACACATGTTTCAGTAGAACAGGGCAAAAATACAGTGAGCCAACTGTATTTATTATAAGAAGCTCTATAGGCATATAACTAACAAATCAATCATGACTTCATATATACTCTTAATGTTTGATCAACTGATTTGATACTGCTTTACCACTTCTCTAGCTCAAAGACAACTGAATAGCAACTGTTGGTAAGGGAGTACATGCAGGTAACAAAACTACAGAATCCACACGCACACATACACACACACGCACGCACGCACACACACGTGCACACGAACGCATACACACGCACACGCACACATGCACGCACGCACACACGGATGCACACATACACTTGTACTTGGCATATGTTTGCAGAATGGATCTGTAATTCATCACTGTTAAATGAGCTCGAGATGTAAGGAACTGGATGTCAATTTACAATTATTATGACATACGATATGGAGTGTCCTGGTGAAGATCATAGTGCTACTACATATAACTAATATATATTTTATATAACTGAAAAAATTCCAATAAATATGTCAATCAGACCGGAAATCTATTGGACTTATTAATGGCAAGACTATAAATTATTATTAATAACCCTGTGAATGAAAGCAAAAAAAACTAGAGGATCAGAAAAACACCAATCTCCCACCATTCTCCATTTTATTCTTTCAACAAAACAATAACAACAAGAAGCAAATGTGTCGCTCTGGACACCACTTGTGTTTCATAGGGGATCAATATGTGTTTGTCTAAGAGCAAATTGCAGCAGCAGATAGCAGCAAGTCAAAGAGCCAGACGCCTCTCACTGTAGAGTAGGAGTAGTAGCTACAGAGGCCCTTTTATTTAATCGAACCACTTTCATTGTCAGCTTCCAGACATAGTGGCGCCAAAAGTCTCAATGGAGAAATGTAGCTGCCAATCGATAGCCACCTTGCTTATTAATCATTTCAATGACAGCCAATTAAATAGTTTATTGTAAGGGTTGCTGTGGTGGCAGAGGCAGTAGAGGGTACACTTTGTCCATGTAGAGTGCAATCCCCGTTTTATTATCTACACATATCAAGCAATATAGATGTTGCTAATAATCTGCACTGATTCGTTCTGATTGATGTTTTTTCTCTAACACATCTGAGATGAACAACAGATGGGATATTGTAAAGGCTAGAGAACTAATTGTGGTTGCAGGGCTGATTAACAGCTTCTAGGCAAATTCATTTCAAAACATTCAACAGTTGTTCTGATAATGGGAGTTTTCCTGTATGTCACCTGGCCTGATAATGGGAGTCTTCCTGTATGTCACCTGGCTTGATAATGGGAGTTTTCCTGTATGACACCTGGCCTGATAATGGGAGTTTTCCTGTATGTCAGCTGGCCCGATAATGGGAGTTTTCCTGTATGTCAGCTGGCCTGATAATGGGAGTTTTCCTGTATGTCACCTGGCCTGATAATGGGAGTTTTCCTGTATGTCAGCTGGCCTGACAATGGGAGTTTTCCTATATGTCAGCTGGCCTGATAATGGGAGTTTTCCTGTATGTCACCTAGCCTGATAATGGGAGTTTTCCTATATGTCACCTGGCCTGATAATGGGAGTTTTCCTGTATGTCACCTGGCCTGATAATGGGAGTTTTCCTATATGTTACCTGGCCTGACAATGGGAGTTTTCCTATATGTCACCTGGCCTGATAATGGGAGTTTTCCTGTATGTCACCTAGCCTGATAATGGGAGTTTGCCTATATGTCACCTGGCCTGATAATGGGAGTTTTCCTGTATGTCACCTGGCCTGATAATGGGAGTTTTCCTGTATGTCACCTAGCCTGATAATAGGAGTTTTCCTTTATGTCACCTGGCCTGATAATGGGAGTTTTCCTATCTGTCACCTGGCCTGATAATGGGAGTTTTCCTGTATGTCAGCTGGCCTGATAATGGGAGTTTTCCTATATGTCAGCTGGCCTGATAATGGGAGTTTTCCTGTATGTCACCTAGCCTGATAATAGGAGTTTTCCTTTATGTCACCTGGCCTGATAATGGGAGTTTTCCTATCTGTCACCTGGCCTGATAATGGGAGTTTTCCTGTATGTCAGCTGGCCTGATAATGGGAGTTTTCCTATATGTCAGCTGGCCTGATAATGGGAGTTTTCCTATATGTCAGCTGGCCTGATAATGGAAGTTTTCCTGTATGTCACCTGGCCTGATAATGGGAGTCTTCCTGTATGTCACCTGGCTTGATAATGGGAGTTTTCCTGTATGACACCTGGCCTGATAATGGGAGTTTTCCTGTATGTCAGCTGGCCCGATAATGGGAGTTTTCCTGTATGTCAGCTGGCCTGATAATGGGAGTTTTCCTGTATGTCACCTGGCCTGATAATGGGAGTTTTCCTGTATGTCAGCTGGCCTGACAATGGGAGTTTTCCTATATGTCAGCTGGCCTGATAATGGGAGTTTTCCTGTATGTCACCTAGCCTGATAATGGGAGTTTTCCTATATGTCACCTGGCCTGATAATGGGAGTTTTCCTGTATGTCACCTGGCCTGATAATGGGAGTTTTCCTATATGTTACCTGGCCTGACAATGGGAGTTTTCCTATATGTCACCTGGCCTGATAATGGGAGTTTTCCTGTATGTCACCTAGCCTGATAATGGGAGTTTGCCTATATGTCACCTGGCCTGATAATGGGAGTTTACTTTGTATAATTTTAGAAGCTTAAAGTGTGTGCCTCAATGTAATGAAACGAAATAAATCCCTAACATATGGTGATTTCATTCCATACAAATTATAATTTTTTTAGTTGCAAAATTTAATTTGGGACTTGTGCCTCTAATTCCATTTCACAACTTATATTAATTTATGCACAATAAAATCATTATTTGTTAAGATTTATTTGGTTTCATTTCATCTAGGAACTCAATTTAAACAATTTTAACAATTTTATTTTCAAGCATTCTACTGTGAATGTGCACCTTTAAGAAAATTTAAATTTTCTAACAGAAAATGTCAATTTACAGACTGAGAATATTTTGTTAAATTCACTACTGGAATGGCATTCATTCCGTAAATGTTCAAATATGCTTTTCTCCTGACCTGCAAATGGACATTCAATGAGCAAATATGTAGATTTTCTTGAACAAATTTGACCCCACACAATAGCGAAATGTGACAGTATTGTTTACAGACAATACAAGAGACTATCAAATCAACATTTTAAAAGCAAGGATATGTATGTGAAAATCTTAGATGTTGAAAAATGACATATGGTTACGAATTAATAAATCCAAAATTACCTGAATATCATTAACCATCTACCAGATGAGTTTTTGGAGATGACTAATTATTCCACACATTATATCTATGGACCTGCTAAATATTTTGAAAACAATTTGACTGAAAGTTGTTGGTGGCTAAGGCACCAACAACTTTCATTCAAATTGTTTTCAAAATATTCAGCAACGAGGGTTTGCTCATTGAAATTCTGGCCTGGTGGCTTGCAGCGTTGAGTCAGTTAGGAACTAGTATCATAGAATAAATCATGATACAGCGTGTGATTAGCGATGAACACACACCTGTACATGATCTACATCTCTTTATAACTATAACTATAACAAAATTAATCAACTTTACATTATTCATTTCAAGGTAATGAATTAAAATTTTATTCCCGAAATTAAAAACTAGTAAATCATTAATTTATTTCGCTATAAGAAATATTACAGAATTCTTAATGAAGGTAATAAAATAGCCATTAACGGGTATAATTGCGTAGCATACAGGTATTTACATGAAATCCCGCCTTGTGACACCGACGCGTTATCCCACATTTTTAGCTTGGTTTAACTTATAATAATATAGAGATCAGATCTGTCACTCAAGTATGATGTCATAATCAATTATGTCACACATACGCAGACGTATGAACAATGAATGACGTATATATAGCTCCATCAGGTGGATTGAAATGTCGGTGCTTTGATAATTTACTATTTAATAAACATTCTGTTGAATATTTTGAAACTAATTTGACTGGGCGCCGTTACTGCCGAGTGGTTCAAGAATCTTGATTCTAATTAACCCATCAATGGTAAAGCTGTGGTAACAACCGACCTCTGAAAGTGGTCTTGAGAAATTGCCCTTTGCAGGCTAAGAAGACAATGTTCGCAATTTTATCAATGGAATGATTGACAAACTGACGTGTGCAAACAAAGCTTGTACTTTTCTTGATCAAATTAACCCATTTAACCTTTTAATATGCTGAAAAGAAAATAAATTTTCTCATAGAAAATGTCCATTTTCAGACCAAGAAAAGACTATTTTTTTTAATTTACCACTGGAATGACTGGCTCGGTTATCGAGCCAGTCATTCCCGAGGTAAATTTTCAAAAATAGTCTTCTCTTGGTCTGCAAATTACTATTTCTCAAGACCACTACAGAAGCCATTTTTTTGGGGGGGTGATTTGAGTGTTAAAGGGTTAACTGGCTATGATTAGCAGAGACACAAGCTGTTGAATAGCTTGAAAATAATGAAGGAATC
This sequence comes from Chaetoderma sp. LZ-2023a, assembly GCA_034401795.1. Lineage (NCBI taxonomy): Eukaryota > Metazoa > Mollusca > Caudofoveata > Chaetodermatida > Chaetodermatidae > Chaetoderma > Chaetoderma sp. LZ-2023a. The sequence continues at coordinate 5,512,366 of CM067363.1, forward strand.
AAGTCTTAGCCATGCCCCGCCCATCTCTAAGCTCCACCCACACTTTGCCCTGTTCGAATCAATCGCTCATGCATTCGCTGAATCCAAATTTACAGAACACTATACAGGTAAACAAGTTGAATATTTTGAAATTAATTTGACTGGGTGCCATTGCTGCCTACAGTATGTTTATTAAATAGTAAAGACACAATTCGTACAACAATGCGTACGTAGTCCATCATCAATTAAGCATTTATCACCAACTTATCTACATCAGTCATTGATTATGACGTCATCCTACACACCACATAGTTGATTATGACGTCATATGATTGATGGATAAACTGGAACGGACCATTTCTTGTGAGGGGAGGGGGTAGGGGGCCATCATAGATCAGCTGACTTATGTAACATGTGATGTCATAATAGAAATGTAACAGCGCATTATAAATATATCTTGACATCTTCTTAGCAGAGAATGTTCAACCTTCATAAAAAGCTTTGACAGTGTGTCTTTACAGACTCTTCTTTGCGATGCCTAGTGAGTATGTGGAGCAGACCAAGCAGACCATGATGTGAATCCCCTAGACACCTCCTCTGAGAATTCAGGTAATCACAGGTATTACAGGTATTAACAGGATAATCTACACAGCTGTGTGATGTTTAACAGAAAACTCATTAGGTATGATCGGCATAGTAGCGGTACTACGCAGTATTTTTTATGCGGATGAAATCAATAACACGAGGTTATACCAGTACTCACTCCTATTTCTCGCTCTTTTCACACTTATTTTTACAAATGTGTCAGATCAATGATCAACATAAAGCATAAAATATCTCCCAGCACATGTGCGCACATGCATGTGCTGTGTATGTGCTGAGATAATTTCATGCACACACAATTAATGCGCATGCATTCTCAATGAACCTTTCCAGTTTATCCATCAATCATGACATCATAATTGATGAAGTCATAATCAATGACACATAATGAGAGACGTAGATAAGTATGCAACTAATGCATAATCGGTGACGGACTCAGCGTTGTTGTATTAATTGTATGTCTTTACTATTTAATAAAGATGCTGTTGAATATTTTGGAAATAATTTGACAGGGCGCTTAAAAAATTTAGTCAAATTAGTTTCAAAATATTCAACAGCTTAATGTATAGTTTTCTGGAAATTGATAATCAAGGAGTTGAGGGATCGATCAATCCCAACACGAGTGATGGGCGGAGCATAGCTAAATCTGGTCCTCTAGTTACCAGATTGCTTGGCATATTCAGTAAATGGCGAGGACTAACAGGAGGCAGAAAGACATGCTGTATCAGGGCTCGATTTTAACACTAACCCGCTAACCCGAGACTAGTAGGATTTCATGTCACGTTTTAGTAAAACTACAACTCCGCTAACCCGTCTGGGTTAGTATTTCTCTCAAAAGAGGAAATACGAAAACATGTATAATGTCATTATGTTTAGTACCCACCAAAAATTGATAAAGAACCGGATTTTCTGCTCGCTTCAATGCTTTAGCGAATATTTTGAAATTAATTTGTTTGGAAAGTCGTTGCTTCCTTAGGAAGCAATGGCTTTCCGGACAAATTAATTTCAAAATATTCAACATCCTCTCTGTCTGGTTGCCTTGGAAATGAGTTTTATAGAGATTCATCGTTGAACGGATTAAAGAAGTGATCAGCCTTGAGCTTATAATCATGACATTGGGTTAGTGAAAATTGCTGCGGGATAGTAAAATCAGTGATGCATTATTCCATCTGTGTTAGTAGAAAACCCCCTTAAAATCTACCCCTGTTGTATTGATGGAATGGTAGAAATATTTGTGTCTAATTGTCATTGACAGCTGGGTATTTCTGGTAACAGCCATAAAAAATATCTACCAATCATATAACAGTTACTGGACTGGGTGATTACATGTCATGCCGTATGTTCAACAATGACCCTCCAAGCCTCCAGAAATAACATTCTGTAAGACATAGGAAATATTCCGTTATTTTGACACTAATTTGACTGAGAGCTGATGATACCTATGGCAGTACCAGCTACCAGTCCAATTAGTTTGAAAATATTCAACAGCTTTCCTCTATAGTTGTTTTGAAATTGATAGGGTTAACAGGCTAAATAAATGAAATCATTGGTATCTAATAGAGTATAGTTGTGGTATGTCACTTTAAATTTGAAACTAAATAGAACTTGAATCAACAATTAGATTAAAATACATTACTTGACAATAGAAAAACACGCATATCAAAATGTGTACCTGTGGCCTGGACACATTGATTGAAGTATTTCCGGTAATACCCAGGATAAGATAGGTGTGGAGAAGTCTTACACGTCATCTGAGACAGGTAGCAGTTATACACAGCAATATGCTTGGAAACTTTGACAGTATGTATGATTACTGTATTCTGCGGCTGTAGTAGTAGAAATATCCTACGGCTGCAATCAGTCATTCTTCGCATTTGCCCACTATGTCTTGTCCGAAGCCAAAATCCTTAGCTTCCTCAGGTTCATTCGTGACTTGAGTGTACCTAATCCTGCTTACTTGAGGTCACCTCGTAGCACGCCGAGCAGATTTATGCAATGACATCCTCTCTTGGCTCTGTATTTGCTGGCTCCGAGTAGGGTGAATTCCAAGGCTCTGTTCTGGTGTGTCTTCTGGCATCCCTAGCACATGGGCAAACATGGACCATCTTTGCTGGGTGACTTTTACAAACACAGGCGACGCATTACACATCTTGTATAGTGCATCGTTGGAAATTTTGCTGTCTGGCCATCGGTGTCCAGTGATGGTGCGTAGGTGTTTGCGGTGACAGGCATCAGGTTTGTCTAGAGATGCCTAGCTGTTACAATTATACATCATCAAGGATACGCAGGTTGCATTGTATAAACGTAGTCCTATTATCAAGGGTATCTTTGAATCCATAACTTCCAGAAAGACTATGTTCCCCATGATGCAGCGTGTGGAAATGTCAACAGTACTGCATAGCAATGAGCCCAGGATTTTACTTTTCCTCCATGGGTCGCCAGTACAAGTCAGTTTATCAGTAGCTCTGTCTGCCAAATTTTTGACATTTCTGACAAAGCTGCCTAAGTCATTGTGCAACGATAGCGAGTCGCATCTGTTTATGATGTACGGTAAGGAATATGGTCAAAGCCAGTTGCAGCCAAAGTAGTTTCAAAATATTCAACATCTTTTCTGTATACTAGGTGACTTGAAATTGAGAAACTGGCATTTCAAAGTTTAACCCTTTAATGGTCAACGTTTTTCAAGAAAATTAATTTTTGCTCAATGAATGACCATTTTTGCTGGCCAAAATAAGACTATTTTTGAAAATTGACCACTGGAATGACTAGCTCGATTATCGAGCCAGTCATTCCAGTGGTCAATTTTCAAAAATAGTCTTATTTTGGCCTGCAAATGGGCATTTCCTCATGACCACTGCAGAGGCCGGTTTTGGCCGAGATCGTGCCAGTCATTCCAGTGGTCAATTTTCAAAAATAGTCTTATTTTGGCCTGCAAATGGACATTCTTCATGACCACTGCAGAGGCCGGTTTTGGCCGGCTTGACCATTAATGGATTAAAGACATGATTAACACTGTAATGGTCAAATTTGTTTAAGAAAATTTTAATTCTTTGATAGTCCATTTGCAGACCAAGAAATCACTTTAGAAAATTTGCCACTGAAATGACTGAGATTATTAAACACTGGAATGACTTGGATTATTTTTTAAAATTTATCACTGGAATGACTGGGATTATTTTTGAAAATTTATCACTGGAATGACGGATTATTTTTCTGCAAACCAGTGTATGGTATGCAAACAAGTTTCTTGGCGTGACAAATGTATTTACGAAGCAGTTCAACTGTACAGATGGGATTACGTTAGAATACCTCAGAGCAGGCGACATACCCTCACAACCAGTGACAACACAGCTAGCCTTACCTGTAAAACAATAGAATAATATTTTAAAAGTTGAGTCCGCAAATTTGTTTACGAAAATTTTCTCATGGACCAAGATGACTGTTGAAAATTTAACAATGAAATGACTCAGGTTCGTTTATCGAATGCTTAGCGACCGAGACATTTAAGTGGTAAATTTTCAAATAGACATTCAAATCGCCATTTCTCAGGAGCAATACAGAGGCATCTTTATGGCTGGATTGATGAGTCACCATTAACCATTGAAATCTCATGTGTCAATTTCAACACAACTATATACAGGACAGCAGTTGAATATTTTGAACCTAATTTGACTGGAAGTTGTTGGCAACAGCAACTTCCAATCCAATCAGTTTCAAAATATTCACCAGGATCTCCCTTATAGAATCATGAGGAATTCGTCAGTTCTGCTATACAAGCGTTAAAAGGTGAAATATTCAACAAAACATTTCTCACATAGATTGAAGATTCATACTGGATTTGCTATAGATATTGGGTCTGTAGAGATGAAATGATTACAACATTCTTGGAGACCCATATCTCACCTCACATCCCCACCACCCACCAACCCTCCCCCCACCCCCTGAAACCCATCCAATATGCAGAATCTACAATCCTGGCTGTAATGCTATTATCTCGTGATCACGAATGCATGCATTCTCGTCTATAATCGCATGTATAGATTGCATCTATATATGCATGCAGAAAGCCATCTAACAGAAACTACGACAATGGCATTACTATGGCTTGCACTAGCCAATTATCCTCGCTATATTGCTAAGTATGAGCAACGTAAATAGGAAATGACATACGCGGAATATTGAACTTAAAATATGCAGCAAAAAGATGCATTTATGCTAACCCTGGAATCGTCGAAATTGCTCAAGAAAATTAGTATTTTCTCACAGAAATGGTCCATTTGCATACCAGAAAAAGAATATTGGAGTAAAATTATCGCTGGAATGCCTGCTGTCACCTGTCACTAGTCATCCCAGTGGTAAGTTTCATCAAACAGCGCTCTTGTGGTCTGTAAATGGTCAGAACTTAAGACCGCTGCAGAGGCCATGTATGGGTGGGCTTGACCAATGTTTCCTGTGATTTTGCTCTCACATGAGTGCATGTAAATGTACGTCAATAATCCGATTACGCATGCATTATATGTTTCACATGGATTAGACGCGCTCTTTGATGTTCTCTAAAAGCATATCTGCTCGCATACTTTCTGCATTCACATGCTCCATGCGGCCAGAATGATAGACTACATCCATCGTGCAGAGATGCAGGATTACTTAAAACTATGATAACGCACAAGATTTCAAAATGGTGCGTGAAATTAATTGATAATGAGTCCCTTCATCTCTTGCTAAATATAATGAACAAGAAAATGAATTTGTCCAATCTAAAGCATTGTTAATCCTTTCACACTCATATCAGCCAAAAACAGCTTCTGTTGTAGTCTTGAGAAATATCCATATGGAGACCAAGAAGACTATTTTTGAAAATTTACAACTGGAATGACTGGCTCGATAAGCGAGCCAGTCATTCCAGTGGTAAATTTTCAAAAATATTCTTCTCTTGGTCTGCAAATAGACATTTTCTATGAGAAAATTACAAATTTTCTTGAAAAAATTAGTGTTAACGGGTTAGAAATATGTTTAATCGTCCATCACACCTTTGACCTTCAATCTTATCTATGGTGAGCATTGCCTTTCCATTTGCATCAGCAAATGTTCATTTTCTCTTTATTTTAACACTGTAATGGTCAACTTGGGTAAAAAAATATTTTTATATTTTCTTTTTGATTGTCCATTTACAAGCCAAGTGAATACAATTTAAAAAATTTTATTACTGAAATGAATGCCTCAGTTATCGAGCCAGTCATTCCAGTGGTAAATTTTTAAACCTATTCTCTTGGCCTGTAAATGGGCGTTCTACAAGACCATAACAGTGGTCAGTTGTGGCTGGTATGACCATTTAAGTGGTAAAGGGTTCCACTATTAGAATAGCTTTCATTTTGGATTGCACATTCTTTCTAATTTATGACATGTTCAAGATCAGTCTGTCTCATAACGCCTTTGTACATGATACTACTTATGTAATAATACCCAGGAATCTAGTAACATTCAGACGAAGACGAATCTCGATGAACTCCACAAATTTCTGCCAGTCTCCATTATTATGCAAATCTAATTTATATCCTGTTATAAGCGGATCATTGAAGCCCACATTGTAAGGAATCGTAACACAAATAACAATATCTGGAAAATCTCATGTCAGAGACTAATCCTCATCAGCATCAAACTGTAACCCTCACAAACCCGGAAATACATGCTTCAATTTCAAAACAAAAATACTGAATAGCTGTTGAACATATTTTCAAAATTATTTAACTACTACCACGGTATAATGAATTCCATACAAGATTAATTAAAAAAATTCAATGAAATATTTCTTACATTTAAAGTTTAGTTTGCTGCATCTGCGCTGAAGCTTATACCATCGATCCTAAATTGATCTGCACACCACATAAAAGTAAATGATCAATGTTTGCAGTGCACCATGTGAGCAGGAATGCATGCATGACAGAACATGTGAGCAGGAATGCATGCATGACAGAACATGTGAGCAGGAATGCATGCATGACAGAACATGTGAGCAGGAATGCATGCATGACAGAACATGTGAGCAGGAATGCACGCATGACAGAACATGTGAGCAGGAATGCATGCATGACAGAACATGTGAGCAGGAATGCATGCATGACAGAACATGTGAGCAGGTATGCATGCATGACAGAACATGTGAGCAGGAATGCATGCATGACAGAACATGTGAGCAGGAATGCATGCATGACAGAACATGTGAGCAGGAATGCATGCATGACAGAACATGTGAGCAGGAATGCATGCATGACAGAACATGTGAGCAGGAATGCATGCATGACAGAACATGTGAGCAGGAATGCATGCATGACAGAACATGTGAGCAGGAATGCATGCATGACAGAACATGTGAGCAGGAATGCATGCATGACAGAACATGTGAGCAGGAATGCATGCATGACAGAACATGTGAGCAGGAATGCATGCATGACAGAACATGTGAGCAGGAATGCATGCATGACAGAACATGTGAGCAGGAATGCATGCATGACAGAACATGTGAGCAGGAATGCATGCATGACAGAACATGTGAGCAGGAATGCATGCATGACAGAACATGTGAGCAGGAATGCACGCATGACAGAACATGTGAGCAGGAATGCACGCATGACAGAACATGTGAGCAGGAATGCACGCATGACAGAACATGTGAGCAGGAATGCACGCATGACAGAACATGTGAGCAGGAATGCACGCATGACAGAACATGTGAGCAGGAATGCACGCATGACAGAACATGTGAGCAGGAATGCACGCATGACAGAACATGTGAGCAGGAATGCACGCATGACAGAACATGTGAGCAGGAATGCACGCATGACAGAACATGTGAGCAGGAATGCACGCATGACAGAACATGTGAGCAGGAATGCACGCATGACAGAACATGTGAGCAGGAATGCATGCATGACAGAACATGTGAGCAGGAATGCATGCATGACAGAACATGTGAGCAGGAATGCATGCATGACAGAACATCTGTGTGCTTTTTTCCTCCAGCTAATAGACAAGGCAATTATAGGGCATGAATTCAAACATGTTTAACCCTGTAACACGCAAATTCCTTTAAAACAAAAAATTCCTATTTACAGACAGACTATTTTTTTAATTTACCACTGGAAAACCTGTTATCGAGCCAGTCGCTCCAGTGGTCAATTTAAACAAAATTGTCTTCTCTTGGTATGAAAATGGACATTTCTCAGGATCACTGCAGTTCAAGGTGTTTTGTCTGGCTTGGGGGTTACAGGGTTAAGATCACACATGGTACACCTACAACATTGAGTGCACATCAAATGAATAGGCAAATGATGCTGTAGCTTTCCATAGTGAAGCATCTAGTATGGGTTAGGAACAGGCTGCTTTAAGAAAACATCAGTAAGACAACAGCACTCAGTCAGTGTGGCCATCAGTAAGACACCAGCACTCAGTCAGTGTGGCCATCAGTAAGACACCAGCACTCAGTCAGTGTGGCCATCAGTAAGACAACAGCACTCAGTCAGTGTGGCCATAAGTAAGACACCAGCACTCAGTCAGTGTGGCCATCAGTAAGACACCATCACTCAGTCAGTGTGGCCATCAGTAAGACAACAGCACTCAGTCAGTGTGGCCATCAGTAAGACACCAGCACTCAGTCAGTGTGGCCATCAATAAGACAACAGCACTCAGTCAGTGTGGCCATCAGTAAGACACCAGCACTCAGTCAGTGTGGCCATCAGTAAGACACAAGCACTCAGTCAGTGTGGCCATCAGTAAGACACCAGCACTCAGTCAGTGTGGCCATCAGTAAGACAACAGCACTCAGTCAGTGTGGCCATCAGTAAGACACCAGCACTCAGTCAGTGTGGCCATCAGTAAGACACAAGCACTCAGTCAGTGTGGCCATCAGTAAGACACCAGCACTCAGTCAGTGTTGCCATCAGTAAGACACAAGCACTCAGTCAGTGTGGCCATCAGTAAGACAGCAGCACTCAGTCAGTGTGGCCATCAGTAAGACACAAGCACTCAGTCAGTGTGGCCATCAGTAAGACACCAGCACTCAGTCAGTGTGGCCATCAGTAAGACACCAGCACTCAGTCAGTGTGGCCATAAGTAAGACACCAGCACTCAGTCAGTGTGGCCATCAGTAAGACAGCAGCACTCAGTCAGTGTGGCCATCAGTAAGACACCAGCACTCAGTCAGTGTGGCCATCAGTAAGACACGAGCACTCAGTCAGTGTGGCCATCAGTAAGACACCAGCACTCAGTCAGTGTGGCCATAAGTAAGACACCAGCACTCAGGGTCTGTGTGGTCATAAGTAAAACAACAGCACTCAGGGTCTGTGTGGCCATAAGTAAGACACCAGCACTCAGTCAGTGTGGCCATCAGTAAGACAGCAGCACTCAGTCAGTGTGGCCATAAGTAAGACACCAGCACTCAGTCAGTGTGACCATAAGTAAGACAGCAGCACTCAGTCAGTGTGGCCATAAGTAAGACACCAGCACTCAGTCAGTGTGACCATAAGTAAGACAGCAGCACTCAGGGTCTGTGTGGTCATAAGTAAAACAACAGCACTCAGGGTCTGTGTGGTCATAAGCAAGACAGCAGCACTCAGGGTCTGTGTGGCCATAAGTAAGACAACAGCACTCAGGGTCTGTGTGGTCATAAGCAAGACAGCAACACTCAGGGTCTGTGTGCCCATAAGTAAGACAGCAACACTCAGGGTCTGTGTGCCCATAAGCAAGACAACAGCACTCAGGGTCTGTGTGGCCATAAGCAAGACAGCAGCACTCAGCGTCTGTGTGGCCATAAGTAAGACAACAGCACTCAGGGTCTGTGTGGCAATAAGTAAGACAGCAGCACTCAGGGTCTGTGTGGCCATAAGTAAGACAGCAGCACTCAGGGTATGTGTGGCCATAAGTAAAACAACAGCACTCAGGGTCTGTGTGGCCATAGGTAAGACAACAGCACTCAGGGTCTGTGTGGCAATAAGTAAGACAGCAGCACTCAGGGTCTGTGTGGCCATAAGTAAGACAGCAGCACTTAGGGTTTGTGTGGCCATAAGCAAGACAACAGCACTCAGGGTCTGTGTGGCCATAAGTAAAACAACAGCACTCAGTCAGTGTGGCCATAAGTAAGACAGCAGCACTCAGGGTCTGTGTGGCCATAAGTAAGACAGCAGCACTCGGGGTCTGTGTGGCCATAAGCAAGACAGCAGCACTCAGTCAGTGTGGCCATAAGTAGGACAGCAGCACTCAGGGTCTGTGTGTCCATAAGTAAAACAACAGCACTCAGTCAGTGTGGCCATCAGTAAGACACAAGCACTCAGTCAGTGTGGCCATCAGTAAGACAGCAGCACTCAGTCAGTGTGGCCATCAGTAAGACAGCATCACTCAGTCAGTGTGGCCATCAGTAAGACACAAGCACTCAGTCAGTGTGGCCATCAGTAAGACACCAGCACTCAGTCAGTGTGGCCATCAGTAAGACACCAGCACTCAGTCAGTGTGGCCATCAGTAAGACACCAGCACTCAGTCAGTGTGGCCATCAGTAAGACACCAGCACTCAGTCAGTGTGGCCATCAGTAAGACACAAGCACTCAGTCAGTGTGGCCATCAGTAAGACACCATCACTCAGTCAGTGTGGCCATCAGTAAGACACCAGCACTCAGTCAGTGTGGCCATCAGTAAGACACCAGCACTCAGTCAGTGTGGCCATCAGTAAGACACCAGCACTCAGTCAGTGTGGCCATCAGTAAGACACCAGCACTCAGTCAGTGTGGCCATCAGTAAGACACCAGCACTCAGTCAGTGTGGCCATCAGTAAGACACAAGCACTCAGTCAGTGTGGCCATCAGTAAGACACCAGCACTCAGTCAGTGTGGCCATCAGTAAGACACCAGCACTCAGTCAGTGTGGCCATCAGTAAGACACCAGCACTCAGTCAGTGTGGCCATAAGTAAGACACCAGCACTTAGTCAGTGTGGCCATCAGTAAGACAGCAGCACTCAGTCAGTGTGGCCATCAGTAAGACACCAGCACTCAGTCAGTGTGGCCATCAGTAAGACACCAGCACTCAGTCAGTGTGGCCATCAGTAAGACACCAGCACTCAGTCAGTGTGGCCATAAGTAAGACACCAGCACTCAGGGTCTGTGTGGTCATAAGTAAAACAACAGCACTCAGGGTCTGTGTGGCCATAAGTAAGACACCAGCACTCAGTCAGTGTGGCCATCAGTAAGACAGCAGCACTCAGTCAGTGTGGCCATAAGTAAGACACCAGCTCTCAGTCAGTGTGGCCATAAGTAAGACAGCAGCACTCAGGGTCTGTGTGGTCATAAGTAAAACAACAGCACTCAGGGTCTGTGTGGCCATAAGTAAGACAGCAGCACTCAGGGTCTGTGTGGCCATAAGTAAAACAACAGCACTCAGTCAGTGTGGCCATCAGTAAGACACAAGCACTCAGTCAGTGTGGCCATCAGTAAGACAGCAGCACTCAGTCAGTGTGGCCATCAGTAAGACAGCAGCACTCAGTCAGTGTGGCCATCAGTAAGACACAAGCACTCAGTCAGTGTGGCCATCAGTAAGACACCAGCACTCAGTCAGTGTGGCCATCAGTAAGACACCAGCACTCAGTCAGTGTGGCCATCAGTAAGACACCAGCACTCAGTCAGTGTGGCCATCAGTAAGACACCAGCACTCAGTCAGTGTGGCCATCAGTAAGACACAAGCACTCAGTCAGTGTGGCCATCAGTAAGACACCATCACTCAGTCAGTGTGGCCATCAGTAAGACACCAGCACTCAGTCAGTGTGGCCATCAGTAAGACACCAGCACTCAGTCAGTGTGGCCATCAGTAAGACACCAGCACTCAGTCAGTGTGGCCATCAGTAAGACACCAGCACTCAGTCAGTGTGGCCATCAGTAAGACACCAGCACTCAGTCAGTGTGGCCATCAGTAAGACACAAGCACTCAGTCAGTGTGGCCATCAGTAAGACACCAGCACTCAGTCAGTGTGGCCATCAGTAAGACACCAGCACTCAGTCAGTGTGGCCATCAGTAAGACACCAGCACTCAGTCAGTGTGGCCATAAGTAAGACACCAGCACTTAGTCAGTGTGGCCATCAGTAAGACAGCAGCACTCAGTCAGTGTGGCCATCAGTAAGACACCAGCACTCAGTCAGTGTGGCCATCAGTAAGACACCAGCACTCAGTCAGTGTGGCCATCAGTAAGACACCAGCACTCAGTCAGTGTGGCCATAAGTAAGACACCAGCACTCAGGGTCTGTGTGGTCATAAGTAAAACAACAGCACTCAGGGTCTGTGTGGCCATAAGTAAGACACCAGCACTCAGTCAGTGTGGCCATCAGTAAGACAGCAGCACTCAGTCAGTGTGGCCATAAGTAAGACACCAGCTCTCAGTCAGTGTGGCCATAAGTAAGACAGCAGCACTCAGGGTCTGTGTGGTCATAAGTAAAACAACAGCACTCAGGGTCTGTGTGGCCATAAGTAAGACAGCAGCACTCAGGGTCTGTGTGGCCATAAGTAAGACAACAGCACTCAGGGTCTGTGTGGTCATAAGCAAGTCAGCAGCACTCAGGGTCTGTGTGGCCATAAGTAAGACAACAGCACTCAGGGTCTGTGTGGTCATAAGCAAGACAGCAGCACTCAGGGTCTGTGTGGCCATAAGTAAGACAGCAACACTCAGGGTCTGTGTGCCCATAAGCAAGACAACAGCACTCAGGGTATGTGTGGCCATAAGCAAGACAGCAGCACTCAGCGTCTGTGTGGCCATAAGTAAGACAACAGCACTCAGGGTCTGTGTGGCAATAAGTAAGACAGCAGCACTCAGGGTCTGTGTGGCCATAAGTAAGACAGCAGCACTCAGGGTCTGTGTGGCCATAAGTAAAACAACAGCACCCAGGGTCTGTGTGGCCATAAGTAAGACAACAGCACTCAGGGTCTGTGTGGCCATAAGTAAAACAACAGCACTCAGTCAGTGTGGCCATAAGTAAGACAGCAGCACTCAGGGTCTGTGTGGCCATAAGTAAGACAGCAGCACTCGGGGTCTGTGTGGCCATAAGCAAGACAGCAGCACTCAGTCAGTGTGGCCATAAGTAGGACAGCAGCACTCAGGGTCTGTGTGGCCATAAGTAAAACAACAGCACTCAGTCAGTGTGGCCATCAGTAAGACACAAGCACTCAGTCAGTGTGGCCATCAGTAAGACAGCAGCACTCAGTCAGTGTGGCCATCAGTAAGACAGCAGCACTCAGTCAGTGTGGCCATCAGTAAGACACAAGCACTCAGTCAGTGTGGCCATCAGTAAGACACCAGCACTCAGTCAGTGTGGCCATCAGTAAGACACCAGCACTCAGTCAGTGTGGCCATCAGTAAGACACCAGCACTCAGTCAGTGTGGCCATCAGTAAGACACAAGCACTCAGTCAGTGGGGCCATCAGTAAGACACCAGCACTCAGTCAGTGTGGCCATCAGTAAGACACCAGCACTCAGTCAGTGTGGCCATCAGTAAGACACCAGCACTCAGTCAGTGTGGCCATCAGTAAGACACCAGCACTCAGTCAGTGTGGCCATCAGTAAGACACCAGCACTCAGTCAGTGTGGCCATCAGTAAGACACCAGCACTCAGTCAGTGTGGCCATCAGTAAGACACAAGCACTCAGTCAGTGTGGCCATCAGTAAGACACCAGCACTCAGTCAGTGTGGCCATCAGTAAGACACCAGCACTCAGTCAGTGTGGCCATCAGTAAGACACCAGCACTCAGTCAGTGTGGCCATAAGTAAGACACCAGCACTCAGTCAGTGTGGCCATCAGTAAGACAGCAGCACTCAGTCAGTGTGGCCATCAGTAAAACACCAGCACTCAGTCAGTGTGGCCATCAGTAAGACACCAGCACTCAGTCAGTGTGGCCATCAGTAAGACACCAGCACTCAGTCAGTGTGGCCATAAGTAAGACACCAGCACTCAGGGTCTGTGTGGTCATAAGTAAAACAACAGCACTCAGGGTCTGTGTGGCCATAAGTAAGACACCAGCACTCAGTCAGTGTGGCCATCAGTAAGACAGCAGCACTCAGTCAGTGTGGCCATAAGTAAGACACCAGCACTCAGTCAGTGTGGCCATAAGTAAGACAGCAGCACTCAGGGTCTGTGTGGTCATAAGTAAAACAACAGCACTCAGGGTCTGTGTGGCCATAAGTAAGACAGCAGCACTCAGGGTCTGTGTGGCCATAAGTAAGACAGCAGCACTCAGGGTCTGTGTGGCCATAAGTAAGACAACAGCACTCAGGGTCTGTGTGGTCATAAGCAAGTCAGCAGCACTCAGGGTCTGTGTGGCCATAAGTAAGACAACAGCACTCAGGGTCTGTGTGGTCATAAGCAAGACAGCAACACTCAGGGTCTGTGTGCCCATAAGTAAGACAGCAACACTCAGGGTCTGTGTGCCCATAAGCAAGACAGCAGCACTCAGCGTCTGTGTGGCCATAAGCAAGACAGCAGCACTCAGCGTCTGTGTGGCCATAAGTAAGACAACAGCACTCAGGGTCTGTGTGGCAATAAGTAAGACAGCAGCACTCAGGGTCTGTGTGGCCATAAGTAAGACAGCAGCACTCAGGGTCTGTGTGGCCATAAGTAAAACAACAGCACCCAGGGTCTGTGTGGCCATAAGTAAGACAACAGCACTCAGGGTCTGTGTGGCAATAAGTAAGACAGCAGCACTCAGGGTCTGTGTGGCCATAAGTAAGACAGCAGCACTTAGGGTTTGTGTGGCCATAAGCAAGACAACAGCACTCAGGGTCTGTGTGGCCATAAGTAAGACAGCAGCACTCAGGGTCTGTGTGGCCATAAGTAAGACAGCAGCACTCGGGGTCTGTGTGGCCATAAGCAAGACAGCAGCACTCAGTCAGTGTGGCCATAAGTAGGACAGCAGCACTCAGGGTCTGTGTGGCCATAAGTAAAACAACAGCACTCAGTCAGTGTGGCCATCAGTAAGACACAAGCACTCAGTCAGTGTGGCCATCAGTAAGACAGCAGCACTCAGTCAGTGTGGCCATCAGTAAGACAGCAGCACTCAGTCAGTGTGGCCATCAGTAAGACACAAGCACTCAGTCAGTGTGGCCATCAGTAAGACACCAGCACTCAGTCAGTGTGGCCATCAGTAAGACACCAGCACTCAGTCAGTGTGGCCATCAGTAAGACACCAGCACTCAGTCAGTGTGGCCATCAGTAAGACACAAGCACTCAGTCAGTGTGGCCATCAGTAAGACACCAGCACTCAGTCAGTGTGGCCATCAGTAAGACACCAGCACTCAGTCAGTGTGGCCATCAGTAAGACACCAGCACTCAGTCAGTGTGGCCATCAGTAAGACACCAGCACTCAGTCAGTGTGGCCATCAGTAAGACACCAGCACTCAGTCAGTGTGGCCATCAGTAAGACACCAGCACTCAGTCAGTGTGGCCATCAGTAAGACACAAGCACTCAGTCAGTGTGGCCATCAGTAAGACACCAGCACTCAGTCAGTGTGGCCATCAGTAAGACACCAGCACTCAGTCAGTGTGGCCATCAGTAAGACACCAGCACTCAGTCAGTGTGGCCATAAGTAAGACACCAGCACTCAGTCAGTGTGGCCATCAGTAAGACAGCAGCACTCAGTCAGTGTGGCCATCAGTAAAACACCAGCACTCAGTCAGTGTGGCCATCAGTAAGACACCAGCACTCAGTCAGTGTGGCCATCAGTAAGACACCAGCACTCAGTCAGTGTGGCCATAAGTAAGACACCAGCACTCAGGGTCTGTGTGGTCATAAGTAAAACAACAGCACTCAGGGTCTGTGTGGCCATAAGTAAGACACCAGCACTCAGTCAGTGTGGCCATCAGTAAGACAGCAGCACTCAGTCAGTGTGGCCATAAGTAAGACACCAGCACTCAGTCAGTGTGGCCATAAGTAAGACAGCAGCACTCAGGGTCTGTGTGGTCATAAGTAAAACAACAGCACTCAGGGTCTGTGTGGCCATAAGTAAGACAGCAGCACTCAGGGTCTGTGTGGCCATAAGTAAGACAACAGCACTCAGGGTCTGTGTGGTCATAAGCAAGTCAGCAGCACTCAGGGTCTGTGTGGCCATAAGTAAGACAACAGCACTCAGGGTCTGTGTGGTCATAAGCAAGACAGCAGCACTCAGGGTCTGTGTGGCCATAAGTAAGACAGCAACACTCAGGGTCTGTGTGCCCATAAGCAAGACAACAGCACTCAGGGTCTGTGTGGCAATAAGTAAGACAGCAGCACTCAGGGTCTGTGTGGCGCAGAGTTGCCCATATGCGTCCTTTTGCGCGTATATACGCATAAAAATGGCAGAGGGACGCATAAAAATTAACCCTCTGCGTCCCTGAGGACGCACAAGGGACGCAGTGAAAAAGAGTAACGGAAACTGGTAACTTTGCGTGAGCTTAATTAGCGATTATATTATCGTGTGTGTATATTTATTTGTGCATGTTTTTACTTTAAAAAATATACCTAATGTATTGTGTGTAGAAGAACTCACGCTTGAGAAATCCGATACAACTGATCAAGCGTATACACACGTGTTTGGGCGTCTTAACCCTTTCACAGCTCAGAACATAGGACAGATCACAAAGTTGTTATCACTAATCTGCTGAATATTTTGAAATTACTTTGCCCAAGCCTACTTGCCTAACTTACAGGCAAAATATTTTTTTCTATTTAATTATCAAAATATCTAAATGGATGAAGGAATATATGGAAAATATTGTGATATCTTTTACATTTGAATGGTCATTTGACGGATTAGCGGCGGTGTCTTTGTATTGCTGTTTGAATAACGGTATCACTGCGCGCTATAAGCCGTCTTTTATTTAGCAATAGAGGCTGATTGATTGACTGATGGATTAGTGTTTATAATGTTTAACAATACTCGATCGTTAGGTTTTCCCAATTTCTCAACTAAATAGATCTGAATTTGGCGTTAAGCGACCTCTAGATTCTACATGTGCTGATAGTGATGATAACGATGAAAGTATGGCAAAGCGTAGCAAAATTTGTAGCGAGTCTTGCGACACCAGTGCGAAAATTTGTGAAAATGTGGTTAAAGTAAAGCAAGTGAAGTCTAGGAAATTCAGTGACGTTTGGTTAAAAACACCGGCGTATAGTAAATGGCTTGAGGTTCTGGATGGTAAAATGAAGTGTACGTTTTGTAGCAGTGCGAAGAAGGCTAATAATTTCGTAAGCGGTAGTACAAATTATCAGAAATCCGCGTTAGACCGACATATTGCATCGCAAGACCACAAGGAGGCAGAGACTGCTTCCGTACTACGGATTCGATTAGAAAAATCAGTGGCCGCATCAAATGAAGAGTTCGATCGTCAGTTATGCCGGGACAAGAAGAGCCATGAGGCCCAGATCAGGACGGTATATATGATGAGTAAAAAGCTCATCCCAGCAGCGATGTTCAACGATATCGTCGATCTACAGGTAGGCGTACGTTAAAATATTGATTTTTTCCAAACAGCGTATAGCTCAAAGCTCCCCGATACAAGAGTCCTTATTGGATACACGCTAATGAGTTATCTATGCTTCAGCCAATCAGCAATCGCGTTACATAGTTACTCCCTATGAATTAGACATATCCGGCTGATATATTTTCACTAATTACGCAGTTTAATCTGATTTATACAGATTATTTTTGATAAATTATTGTTTTGTCTGATCTTAGCCTATGTTAGCCTATGTATTCCACTATATTTAGTCATTCCAGTTACATTATAAAAAATACGCCCGCATTATACCGAAGTAGGTCAAGTCGTCCTTGAGCAAACTCGTCCCAGGTATTTCTGAAAATTTACCACTGGAATGACTGGCGCTGTTTAGAGCCAGTCATTCAAGTGTTAAACTTTCAAAAATGGGTATTTTGGTGATCTACAATGGTGGCCAAAAGTGTTAAGTGCTAAAGGTTAATAAACTATGCATAGTTAATATTCTCTATATATATACATTAACAGTATTTACAATGTCATAACTAGTGCTTTCAACATGTTTAATAAAGTGCTTTATAATTAGATCAATGTGTTGTGTTTATTTTAAGAAAAAAACATGGGACCCCCATATTTCAGATGAGGACCCCATGGGACCCCCATATTTTACAGTGGGACCCCCAAATCTGAGTGTGGGGTCCTTGGGACCCCCAAAAATCAGATGCTGTGGGCAACACTGGTGTGGCCATAAGTAAGACAGCAGCACTCAGGGTCTGTGTGGCCATAAGTAAAACAACAGCACCCAGGGTCTGTGTGGCCATAAGTAAGACAACAGCACTCAGGGTCTGTGTGGCAATAAGTAAGACAGCAGCACTCAGGGTCTGTGTGGCCATAAGTAAGACAGCAGCACTTAGGGTTTGTGTGGCCATAAGCAAGACAACAGCACTCAGGGTCTGTGTGGCCATAAGTAAGACAACAGCACTCAGGGTCTGTGTGGCCATAAGTAAGACAGCAGCACTCAGGGTCTGTGCGGCCATAAGTAAGACAGCAGCACTCGGGGTCTGTGTGGCCATAAGCAAGACAGCAGCACTCAGTCAGTGTGGCCATAAGTAGGACAGCAGCACTCGGGGTCTGTGTCGCCATAAGCAAGACAACAGCACTCAGGGTCTGTGTGGCCATAAGTAAAACAACAGCACTCAGTCAGTGTGGCCATAAGTAAGACAGCAGCACTCAGGGTCTGTGTGGCCATAAGTAAGACAGCAGCACTCGGGGTCTGTGTGGCCATAAGCAAGACAGCAGCACTCAGTAAGTGTGGCCATAAGTAGGACAGCAGCACTCAGGGTCTGTGTGGCCATAAGTAAGACAACAGCACTCAGGGTTGTTGTGGCCACAAACTAGACAGCAGCACTTAGGGTCTGTGTGTCCATAAGACAGCAGCACTCAGGATTTGCGTGGCCATAAGTAAGACAGCAACACTCGTGTCTGTGTGGCCATAAGTAAGACAGCAACACTCAGGGTCTGTGTGGCCATAAGTAAGACACCAGGACTCAAGGTCTGTGTGGCCATAAATAAGACAGCAGCACTCAGGGTCTGTGTGGCCATAAGCAAGACAACAGCACTCAGGGTCTGCGTGGCCATAAGTAAAACAGCAGCACTCAGGGTCTGCGTGGCCATAAGACAGGCAGCAGCACTCAGGGTCTGTGTGGCCATAAGACAGCCAGCAGCACTCGGGGTCTGTGTGGCCATAAGTAAGACAGCAGCACTCAGGGTCGGTGTAGCCACAAGCAAGACAGCAGCACTCAGGGTTGGTGTAGCCACAAGCAAGACAGCAGCACTCAGAGTCGGTATAGCCACAAGCAAGACAGCAGCACTCAGGGTCGGTGTAGCCACAAGCAAGACACAGCACTCAGGGTTGGTGTAGCCACAAGCAAGACAGCAGCACTCAGAGTCGGTATAGCCACAAGCAAGACAGCAGCACTCAGGGTCGGTGTAGCCACAAGCAAGACAGCAGCACTCAGGGTCGGTGTGGGCATTAGAGCCCTACAACAATCCCCAATGGGAGAATCCTGATTGAGCTACTGGTATGCCGCTTCGATCTTTAGCTAAGTACCACCCACACCTTTCCCGTGTTGGCATTGATCAATCCCTGAACTCCCTGACTATCAATTTCCAGAAAACTACACAGGTAAGCTGTTGAATATTTTATAACTAATTTGACTGGGAGCTGTTGCTGCCAATGGCAGCAACAGTCCAGTCAAATAATTTCAAAAAATTCAACAGCATCATTATTAAATAGTAAATACATACACTTCATACAACAATTCCGTCCGTTATCAATTAAGCGTTCGTGGCGAACTTATCTATGTCATTCATACCATCATTTATTAGGACATCCTCCTACATGTCACGTAGTTGATTATGATGTCATAAGATTGATGGATAAACTAGAAAGATCCATGTCATAGTTCATTAGATCATGAAAGTCTAACCATCAGTACCAATAACAACAAAAGGCCCCAGGGCCTGTGGTGCTCACCTGGACCATTAGCATTTGAACCATTTGCATTTGAATAGATATGATGGCTAATTTTCAGAAAATCCAAGATAGTCACCCAAAAGATTTACCAATTCAAATTCTGAACAGAAATTTTAGTCTACCTTGATAGGGTCACTCTAGCCAAATTTGTTTGAAATATGTCAAGCGACTAAGGAGAAGCAGCGTTTTGACAATTTCTGGTAAACTTTTCCCTAAAATCTCAGATTTTCACCCCAAAAATTGATCAATGAAAATTCTGAATAGAATTTCTAGAGCCTACCACCATAGAATCCATTAGTGAAATTTGGTTGAAATATATCAAGCAGCTGAGGAGTAGCGATTTGACTATTTCCGGAACATTTTTCATAAAATCTCAGATTTTAAGAAAATTGATGAATCAAGTCTGAATGGAAGTTCTAGAGCCTACAACCATTGAGTCCTTTCACTCAAATTTGGTTAAAATCGCTCAAAATGGTAAGAAGCATTTGAAAAAAAACGGGTAAATTTTTAATAAAATCTAAGATTTTGACCAAAAAAATTGAGGAATCCAAATTCTGAATGGAAGTTCTGGCGCCTACAACTATAGGGACCTTCCAGCCAAATTTGGTTGAAATCGGCCAAGTGGTTAATAAGGAGTAGTGGTTTAAAACAAAAGTTGACAGACGACGGATGGACGCCGGACGGATGGACGGCAAGACGGATGGACGGACGATCGCCATGGCATAAACTCATTTGGCCCCTCTGGCCAGGTGAGCTAACAATATGAGAGTAGTTCCCAATTATTAAATTATTAATTGGGCATGCATGAGCATGTGTGCCCATAGAGCCATAAAAGTGTATGCGGATGAGGGTATTTCAATGCATGAGCATGTGTAAGTGCAGAGCAGTAAAAGTGTATGTGGATGAGGGTATTTCAATGCATGTGCATGCGTATGCGCATAGAGCCATAAAAGTATATGTGGATGAGGGTATTTCAATGCATGAGCATGTGTAAGTGCATAGAGCCATAAAAGTGTATGTGGATGAGGGTATTTCAATGCATGTGTATGCGTATGCGCATAGAGCCATAAAGATAAATGCGGATGAGGGTATTTCAATGCATGAGCATGTGTAAGCGCATAGAGCCATAAAAGTGTAACCGGATGAGGGTATTTCAATGCATGAACATGTGTAAGTGCATAGAGCCATAAAAGCGTATGCGGATGAGGGTATTTCAATGCATGAGCATGTGTATGCGCAGACATAAAAGCATATGCGGATGAGGGTATTTCAATGCATGAGCATGCGTATGCGCATAGAGCCATAAAAGTGTATGCGGATGAGGGTATTTCAATGCATGAGCATGTGTAAGCGTCTAGAGCCATAAAAGCATATGCAGATGCGGGTATTTCAACGCATGAGCATGTGTAAGCGCAGAGCCATAAAAGCATATGTGGATGAGGGTACTTCAATGAGTGACACAACACAAACACAAGAATGCACAGATGATGGCACAAATCACCACACATTCACCAATTTTACAATTTCCAAGACAGTCTTTCCACTAATTAAACTTTTAAAACGTTGTCTCTTTTTGGCTTGCAAATGTTCATTCGCTAAGAATTGCAATTTCTTGAAAAATCTTGAACCATTAAATGGTCAAAGAAAATGAAGTCAAGAATACTTAGTTTAATTGCACTTTAGTTACAGCATCATCATCACATATACATATGTATCTGCTCAAACTGCTTACATGACTCAATTGATGCCAATCTCACTTAATATATAGCCACCATGAAAACTGGATGTTAGTGCTTAAATAGAAAGCAATCTTTGTAAATCTGCATAAATCAACATGAAAAGGCACTGAATGGAGAAATCTGCAGAGAGCCTGTCACGCCATACGAAAATTACCATTCTGTATATTATCTTTGTGCTTCATCTGCATATAGCAGCAGTACTGAGATGAAAACATACATGTAATGTAGCGTATTGATAGACAGAGGTATTGTGTTTCGTGGACTGTACTCTATCAATATGACACTGCATATAGCAGCAGTACTGAGATGCAAACATACATGTAATGTAGCGTATTGATAGACAGAGGTATTGTGTTTCGTGGACTGTACTCTATCAATATGACACACTATCTTACCCCTTAACCCTTTAAGGATGAAGCCGGCCGAAACCGGCCTCTGCAGTGGTCATGGGGAATGTCCATTTGCAGAGCAAGAAGACTTTTTGAAGATTTACCACTGGAATGACCGGCTTGATAACCGAGCCAGTCATTCCAGTGGCAAATTTTCAAAAATAGTTTTCTCTTGGCCTGCAAATGGACATTCAATAAGTAAATATTTTTATTTTTTCAACAAATTTAGTCATTAAATGGTTAACACGCTCAAAACCGTCCTCTGCTATGCTTTTGAGGTATGTTCATTTGCTGGCCAAGACAAAAATACCTACTACTGGAATGAATGTCTGGCTCGGTCATTGATCCAGTTTTTCAGTGGTAAATTTTCAAAAATAGTCATCTCTTGGCCTGCAAAAGGACATTGAGTAAGCAAATATTCTTGACCAATTTTTGTGCCTTAAATGGTCGATGTCCGTAGCTGCATCAAGCACTGAGATGCGCACTACAGTGCCAGTTGTAGTGCCAGTGATTCTTCAGCTCCTGCATTAACAAGCACGTTTTATGTTTCTGTCAATGAAAACCAGTTTGACATTAATTGTCTGACGATGCAATGGAATGCCGCATCTTCAGCAAGTTATTGAGGATTAATCTTATTAACAAGGCTATAGCCAGATGCTATGCTCTCCCAATCAACCCTGTTAAGATCATGAATAATTTGGCGTCAGTGTCGTCTCCCAGCGTCAGTGTTGTCTCCCAGCCCTCTCCATGATGACTATCTGTTGGAATAAATTACTGGAAGAAATGCAGATTCTCAAATCCAGAGCCGAGTAATTCTCAGACACACTGCTGTCTGGAGCGGAGTAATTCTCAGACCCGCTCCTGTCGAGAGCAGAGTAATTCTCAGACCCGCTGCTGTCCAGAGCGGAGTAATTCTCAAACCCGCTGCTGTCTGGAGTAGTCATTCTCAGACCAACTGATGTCTGAAGCAGAGTAATCCTCAGACCCGCTGCTGTCAGGAGCGGAGTAATTCTCAGACCCGCGGCTGTCCGGAGTAGAGTAATTCTCAGACCTGCTGCTGTCCGAGACCCGCTCCTGTCTGCTGTCCAGAGCAGAGTAATTCTCAAACCCGCTGCTGTTTGGAGTAGAGTAATTCTCAGACCGGCTGCTGTCTGGAGCAGAGTAATTCTCAGACCCACTACTGTCTGGAGAAGATAATTCTCAGACCTGTTCCTCTCCGGAGCAGAGTAATTCTCAGACCTGCTGCTGTCCGGAGCAGAGTAATTCAATGTTGAGACATTTGCCATACATCAAAGTTGAGGAAATTGATTCAGACCTTTCATGAGTTACACTCTGAACATTAGATTTCTGACAGAATCTAGGTATTTTAGAAGCAACTTTGGTTACTATCGATACATCTCATTGAAGCTCAATAAACCTAACAAGTCTCAGATGAGCTGTGACTATCTGGAGTAAAGATCTATGTTGAGTGACTCACCATACATTAAAGCTGAAGAAGAACGGCAAAATATTCAATGCAAACTGTTGAAATTAATATAAAAGTAACCACATGTCTGACTGTCCACCCAAAATTATGGTTGGCAGGTAGCTGGCTAGATTAATGAGGCACAGCTCACCAAGCTTGGTACAAAACAAGTGCTCTGTATCTCAATCATTTACCTAGCAGATCTTTACTTAAGCCATATGGCTTCAGAGGCCCTCTCTTGAGCCATAAATAGCTTGACAGACTTTCTTCACTTGAGCCGTTTAACACGCATATCTTCACTTAAGCCATTTAGCTTCACAGATCTTTATTTAAACCATTTAGTAGTTTTACTGTATTATTTACAGATTTTCACTTGAGCCATTTAATAAGCCAATCTTCACTGGAGCCACTTACCAAGATAGAACAATCCATGGGGAGAGGATAACTGATCATCCATGGTGAGAGGATAACTGATCATGTATTAAGTCTGTCAGTACTAGTATCAATCCATGATGAGAGGATAACTGATCATGTATTAAATCTCTCAGTACTATCAATCCATGATGAGAGGATAACTGATCATGTATTAAATCTCTCAGTACTATCAATCCATGATGAGAGGATAACTGATCATGTATTAAGTCTGTCAGTACTAGTATCAATCCATGATGAGAGGATAACTGATCATGTATTAAGTCTGCCAGTACTAGTATCAATCCATGATGAGAGGATAACTGATCATGTATTAAGTCTGCCAGTACTAGTATCAATCCATGATGAGAGGATAACTGATCATGTATTAAGTCTGCCAGTATTATCAATCCATGATGAGAGGATAACCGATCATGTATTAAGTCTGTCCGTACTAGTATCCATCCATGATGAGAGGATAACTGATCATGTATTAAATCTCTCAGTACTATCAATCCATGATGAGAGGATAACTGATCATGTATTAAGTCTGTCAGTACTATCAATCCATGATGAGAGGATAACTGATCATGTATTAAGTCTGTCAGTACTATCAATCCATGATGAGAGGATAACTGATCATGTATTAAGTCTGCCAGTCCTAGTATCAATCCATGATGAGAGGATAACCGATCATGTATTAAGTCTGACCGTACTAGTATCAATCCATGATGAGAGGATAACTGATCATCCATGGTGAGAGGATAACTGATCATCCATGGTGAGAGGATAACTGATCATCCATGTTGAGAGGATAACTGATCTTCCATGATGAGAGGATAACTGATCATGTATTAAGTCTGTCAGTACTATCAATCCATGATGAGAGGATAACTGATCATGTATTAAGTCTGTCAGTACTATCAATCCATGATGAGAGGATAACTGATCATGTATTAAGTCTGTCAGTAATATCAATCCATGATGAGAGGATAACTGATCATGTATTAAGTCTGTCAGCACTATCAATCCAATTTCTAGCTAAGCTTTCCACACCTTGCTCATGTTGGGATCGATCGATCTCTGAAATCCCTGACTATCAATTTCCAGAAAACTATACAGGTAAGCCGTTGCATATTTTGAAACTAATTTGACTGGGTGCTGTTGCGCCCAGTCAACTTAGTTTCAAAATATTCAACAGCATGTTTATTAAATAGTAGAGATAACAATTTGTCCAATGTGTCAGACTATTAAGAGTTAAATACAGGCCTAATTTATGATGTAATGATTATGACGTCATCCTACATGCCACTTAGCTGAGTATGACATCATATGACGTCAAATCATCAATGGATACTCTGGAAAGGTGAATTGGTGTGCTTCCCTGCTTTCCAGGTGAGACAAGAATCAACAGGTTTGACAATTAAGTTGCTTTCATTAACCCTTTAATGGTCAAATTTGGTCAAGTAAATATTTTCTTATTGAATGTCCATTTATAGGTCGAGAATATAATTCTTGAAAATTTATCACTGGAATGACTGGCTCAGTTATCGAACCAGTCATTTCAGTGGTAAATTTTCAAATTTTTTATTCTCTTGACCTGTAAATAGACAATCCACAAGACCATAGAATAGGCCGATTTTGGCTGGTATGACCACTAAAGGGTTAAATAAAACTACAATGTTTCCGACAAATATGAGGCTGAACATGGGAAAATTAGAGGTTACAGCATACTGGCTGCATCATCATGATGGACACTTCAACAAATGGATCGGTACATTTGTACAATGTATATGGAGAAGTCGGTCCAGCACTTTTTGTACAGATCGACAAAAATACTTTTGTGACATTTGTAGCGAAGCTAATTTCCACCTATCTCGAAACACGGGGGATTAAGCTGGGTGGCATTAGCTCTTCTACACTTCAGCAATTGCCAGGATGAGGTGGCAAGTGAAAATGGGTGAAGACACTTCGATAGTATTCAACAAGACGGTTCTTCAAATAATAAATGACTTCAACTTTTAATAATTTTAAATTGACTCTATACACAAACTGATGTTGATACAAAATTTCTATACAAACTAAGAACGCTATATCTATCTACTACTCTGGCTTAAATCTCTGTCTACCATCTATCTATCTCTAGCTCTGACTTTCACTGTTTCTCTCACTCACTCTATCTGTCTCATATACAAATTCATTCACATTTTATAGCTAGTAGTCGTTAGAGTCAACAAAAAGGTAGTCAAGAGACATGTTCGAAAGAAATTCAGAACATGTCTAAAATCATTCATAATTTGTTTAAAGAATCAAGTTTTTACTAATAGTACTTTTGTGAATACCAGATTTATGCAATTCAATGAAAAATATAATTAACCACTTTCATTCTGTATACGTGCTGACAGTATTTTACTCTGACAAATTCAGAAAATCCTGATGGCTATTTTGAAAACATTCAAAGCGAAAGTTGTTTTTCCTTGAGGCAGCAACAACTTTCAGTCAAGCTATTTCCAAAATAATATGCAGGTTTCTTATGCCAATGTCTTGAAATCATGTTTATGGGAATTCAGAATGAAAATGGTTATCAGATTATAAACATGCATTTTCATGTTATTATATATAAAGGTTCAGCATATACATGTCTTGGAATACTCTGGTTTATTATGTCCACACTGCAGGCTGGGTCGCTTTAATTGTCCTGGCTATTAATTGGGTGTCCTGACTATTAATTGGGCTATTGTCCTCTATCCACTATACTCCTAGAATCGACACGCTTGATTTCATGTGATTCAGTTGGTCACAATTGTGAAAATTCTAATTTATGCTGGTTAAAATCAATAATATTAAATTCCACACAGAGTTTCCTATACCTGGCCTAATAGCACCATGACACATTTATACCAAGTTACACCTTTGTCTTAATGATAGCTCTTGATAATTTTGGCATCCCGTTAACACTTTAACCCTCAAATTGATTCAAGAAAATTTCAATTTTCTCATAGAAAATGTCCATTTGCTGAACTAATATTTTTAAACTGACCACTGGAATGACTGGCTCGGTTATCAAGCCAGTCATTCCAGTGGTAAATTTTCAAAAAATGCCTTCTTTTGGTCTGCAAATGGACATTTCTCAAGACCACTGCAGAAGCAATTTTTGCATGATATGAGTGTTAAAGTGGTTAAGAAAGATATTTACCACTCTGGCAATTAACAATATCTGAATGATAAACATGCCATACAACAAAAAAGTAGCAATGCATTCCTCAAGCCACCATGTCTGACTTCTTTTTATCTTTACATGCATCTACTGAATGACAAAGATATGGCATGTTAGAACAAACTGTAGCTAATTGCACGCCATATAAATAATGGTTTCATCTCTGCCAGCACGAATTAAACAGAATCATCAATCAAGATTTTCCACTTCTTATTCAGTGTCTATGGTAAATCCAGACCATCAATCCTGACCATCAATCCTGGCTCCTAAAATATCAGCCCATACCATGCAGAGCTCCCTGGGGGAGAGTGCTACATCACAATGTACACTTCTATACCTCATTATACTTGCTGAATTCATGTATTTATCAATGCCCCTCTGGTGGCCTGCTCATTTGTTTGGATTCCAAAGGCAAAATAACTTATGCAGTCATATTTGTACCATGCCTTGTTTATGACGATCAATCTTACACCATGCCTCATGATGAATACATGGATACTCTAACTGTCACTCAAGTGTCTGATGTCATAATCAATTACGTCACATATAGGTCGACACCACAATCATAATGACATATATCTCCATCATGAGTAGGCTTGCGCGATTACGCGATTAAATTGAAAATCGAGATTATGTTTTAAATCGTGAATTTATATGATAAAAAATTTAATAATCGAAATCGTGAATATTTTCTATTGAATAAAATATTTCAAAACCTAACTTTCAATTATTTTTTAATGCGATCGGTCATGGTCATGAAAAATGACATTAATCTTAGTGAATGTATGTCCATTTGCAGGCAAGAGAAGACTATTTTGGATTCCATTGATACATTTTCAAAAAATAGTCTTCTCTTGCCCTGCAAATGGACATTTCTAAACACCATTGCAGTTTTTGTCATTTATATTCTTTTGTTGTTATGTCCTGGTAATTTGTATCCAAGCTGATTAATCGAGTAATCACGATTATTTTTTTATAATCGATCGCGATCACTCAACGCAATAATCGCACAAGCCCAATCATGAGTGTTGAAAAGTCCATAACTAGTGTACAAATTGTATGTATTTGATAAACTTACACCGTAAAAATATTTTGCTGATTATATGAAACTAATTCAACTGTGTTAGTGCTGGAACATCACTCAGTCAAATTAGTTTTAAACTATGCAACAGCTTCCCTGTATAGTTACTTTGAAATTGGGATTCTAGGAATTCAGGATTCAAAGTAATGTAAATCCATTCCACCATGTGTAAAGAAGTTGACGGAGCATTTTAGCTAGATATGGGCGGTGCATAGCTATGAGTGGATCCTTCCATTCTCAGACTGGACACGGGACAGCCTATGTCAAGCCATCCTCCCCGTCACATTCTCTGACTGGACATGGGACAGCCTATGACAAGCCATCCTCCCCTTCACATTCTCTGACTATGTCAAGCCATCCTCCCCTTCACATTCTCTGACTGGACACAGGACAGCCTATGTTAAGCCATCCTCCCCTTCACATTCTCTAACTGGACACGGGACAGCCTATGTCAAGCCATCCTCCCCTTCACATTCTCTGACTGGACACAGGACAGCCTATGTCAAGCCATCCTCCGCTTCACATTCTCTGACTGGACACAGGACTGCCTATGTCAAGCCATCCTCCCCTTCACATTCTCTGACTGGACACAGGACAGCCTATGTCAAGCCATCCTCCCCTTCACATTCTCAGACTGGACACAGGACAGCCTATGTCAAGCCATCCTCCCAGTCACATTCTCTGACTGAACACAGGACAGCCTATGTCAAGCCATCCTCCCCTTCACATTCTCTGACTGGACATGGGACAGCCTATGACAAGCCATCCTCCCCTTCACATTCTCTGACTATGTCAAGCCATCCTCCCCTTCACATTCTCTGACTATGTCAAGCCATCCTCCCCTTCACATTCTCAGACTTAACACAGGACAGCCTATGTCAAGCCATCCTCCCCTTCACATTCTTTGACTGAACACAGGACAGCCTATATCAAGCCATCCTCCCCTTCACATTCTCTGACTGAACACAGGACAGCCTATGTCAAGCCATCCTCCGCTTCACATTCTCTGACTATGTCAAGCCATCCTCCCCTTCACATTCTCTGACTATGTCAAGCCATCCTCCCCTTCACATTCTCTGACTATGTCAAGCCATCCTCCCCTTCACATTCTCTGACTATGTCAAGCCATCCTCCCCTTCACATTCTCTGACTATGTCAAGCCATCCTCCCCTTCACATTCCCTGACTATGTCAAGCCATCCTCCCCTTCACATTCCCTGACTATGTCAAGCCATCCTCCCCTTCACATTCTCTGACTATGTCAAGCCATCCTCCCCTTCACATTCTCTGACTATGTCAAGCCATCCTCCCCTTCACATTCTCTGACTATGTCAAGCCATCCTCCCATTCACATTCTCTGACTATGTCAAGCCATCCTCCCCTTCACATTCTCTGACTATGTCAAGCCATCCTTCCCTTCACATTCTCTGACTATGTCAAGCCATCCTCCCCTTCACATTCTCTGACTGTCAAGCCATCCTCCCCTTCACATTCTCTGACTATGTCAAGCCATCCTTCCCTTCACATTCTCTGACTATGTCAAGCCATCCTCCCCTTCACATTCTCTGACTATGTCAAGCCATGCTCCCCTTCACATTCTCTGACTATGTCAAGCCATCCTCCCCTTCACATTCTCTGACCATGTCAAGCCATCCTCCCCTTCACATTCTCTGACTATGTCAAGCCATCCTTCCCTTCACATTCCCTGACTATGTCAAGCCATCCTTCCCTTCACATTCTCTGACTATGTCAAGCCATCCTTCCCTTCACATTCTCTGACTATGTCAAGCCATCCTCCCCTTCACATTCTCTGACTATGTCAAGCCATCCTTCCCTTCACATTCTCTGACTATGTCAAGCCATCCTCCCGTTCACATTCTCTGACTATGTCAAGCCATCCTCCCGTTCACATTCTCTGACTATGTCAAGCCATCCTCCCCTTCACATTCTCTGACTATGTCAAGCCATCCTCCCCTTCACATTCTCTGACTATGTCAAGCCATCCTCCCCTTCACATTCTCTGACTATGTCAAGCCATCCTCCCCTTCACATTCTCTGACTATGTCAAGCCATCCTCCCCTTCACATTCTCCGACTATGTCAAGCCATCCTCCCCTTCACATTCTCTGACTATGTCAAGCCATCCTCCCCTTCACATTCTCTGACTATGTCAAGCCATCCTCCCCTTCACATTCTCTGACTATGTCAAGCCATCCTCCCCTTCACATTCTCTGACTATGTCAAGCTATCCTCCCATTCACATTCTCTGACTATGTCAAGCCATCCTCCCCTTCACATTCTCTGATTATGTCAAGCCATCCTCCCCTTCACATTCTCTGACCATGTCAAGCCATCCTCCCCTTCATTCTCTGACTATGTCAAGCCATCCTTCCCTTCACATTCTCTGACTATGTCAAGCCATCCTTCCCTTCACATTCTCTGACTATGTCAAGCCATCCTTCCCTTCACATTCTCTGACTATGTCAAGCCATCCTCCCCTTCACATTCCTGACTATGTCAAGCCATCCTCCCCTTCACATTCTCTGACTAGGTCAAGCCATCCTCCCCTTCACATTCTCTGACTATGTCAAGCCATCCTTCCCTTCACATTCTCTGACTATGTCAAGCCATCCTCCCCTTCACATTCTCTGACAATGTCAAGCCATCCTTCCCTTCACATTCTCCCCTTCACATTCTCTGACTATGTCAAGCCATCCTCCCCTTCACATTATCTGACTATGTCAAGCCATCCTTCCCTTCACATAGGCCTTAACAAAACTTATGCTGCTCAAGGGTGTTGTCGTCTTATTGATCATCAGCTGACATCAACATCACTTTTATCATGAACAGCTCCATCACCTAGTACACAAACTCTTCTAACTCCTAAATAAATCAATCCAAGATTAGAATTGACCAAAATTCTGTACATCTCTTGACAAAATACAAAGGTGTTCATGCAGAATGGTATCAAGTTAACTTCCGTATACCGCTCCAATATTATTGATCTCCATCTGGAAGCCAGAAGCGATCATGTTCAGAAGCCACGGAGCGTAAATAAGCAATTCCTTAACAAATGATTGATGGCGCTTTCATCTGTTTGTTTGTTTTAACAAGCTTCTACCAATTTGTACTCTTTCAGGGAATTGCAGATAGCTGATTATTTACATGGATTTTCATGGGTTAGAAACTGTAGTAAATTATTAGTCAACAATGATAGTAGCTTTTTCCATTAAGAGAACAACAGACCGTGAGTCACACATTATATCAATTTTAGTTTCTAATGCCACATGATCATTTCCATAATCGATAATCGTCAATTTTAGTGACACTTATTGACATTATTTATTAATTTTACAATAGAATTAAACCTTCACTGGTCAAGCCGGCTAAAACCGGCCTCTGCATGTTCCTCGTGGAATCTCCATTTTGCAGGCCAAAAGAGGACCATTTTTGAAAATTTACCACTGGAATGACGGGCTCCATTATCGAGCCCGTCGTTCCAGTGGTAAATTTTCAAAAATGATCTCTTTAACATGTCATCCAATAAGATATTATAGGATTTTAGTCCATTAATCTCCATCAGCAATGGAATGGAACGTCATCTTAAATATTGGCGATAACAAATTGCTTAAAAATGTATGCTTCATTAGCTGAGCATCTATGAACTAAGGCCATAAGAACAAGCAGGCCATCATGGAAGAAATCACAAGTGTACCAATGTTGAGGGAAACAATACTTATTTTTAGGGAGAGACTGAACAAAGTACAGGTATAATGTGCACAACTGATAAACAAATAAACAATGTGCTAGTATTGCTGATGACTGATTGTGTTTCAGTAAATTGCTGGCTCCTGTTTACTTAAAGATATACATATATCATCATGGACACTGGTGTGCGAAGGAGATGGAGCAGATATTAGACAGAGAAGCTAGAGTCAAGTTCTTATAGGCTGATGAAGAAATGTAAACATGGCATGACAATCTTCATGTAAACAGTTTCTTCTCTAAGACAGATCAGGATTTAAGTACCGGAAATATCCGCAGCAGCAGCATCATCTGTCTTGCAGTTACAGACCTCTTATTTCAACGACTAGTCTAAGCAGAAAATATCTAGTGCAGCAATGTTACATCTATTGCTCAAACATAAAATGCTAATTTTGAGCTATTTAACCCTTACCACTCTAGTGTCAAAACTAGATTTTCAAATTAAATTAAAAGATGACCTGGTGTTCATTTTTCAACAAAATTGCTGGGAGATGTTCCTGTCGTAGACAGCAACATCTTCCACCAAAATTGTTGGAAAATGTACACCAGTTTCTTTGCTATTGCCTCAGTAAAAGATAGAATATTGACATCACAGTGGTAAGGGTTAATGCATGGTCCATGTAGTCAGTAAAATATCAACTTTCTCATATGAGGGACAAGAAGAACATTTACATTTCACAATTAACATGGGCCTGTAATTCTATCTACGTTTATCCAGCTTGAGCACTATCTGGCTTATCACCTGCAACAAATCATACCTAGCTACAAATGCTGATTCCAGACAAGCAAGAACCATAACCCATTAATGACCAAACCCCACCAAAACTGGACTCCGCAGTAGTCACAAACATTGCACATTTCAAGGATAAGAGAACAGTTTTTGAAATCTTACC
Source organism: Chaetoderma sp. LZ-2023a (assembly GCA_034401795.1). Classification (NCBI taxonomy): domain Eukaryota; kingdom Metazoa; phylum Mollusca; class Caudofoveata; order Chaetodermatida; family Chaetodermatidae; genus Chaetoderma; species Chaetoderma sp. LZ-2023a. The sequence continues at coordinate 5,544,934 of CM067363.1, forward strand.
AAATGAAATGACTGGCTGGATAACCATCGAGCAAATTGTAAAATCTCCTTATGAGTCTGGCCTATGAAAAGGGTTAACCCTTTAACACTCAAGGCGGCCAGTTATTCCAGTTTCAAAAATATCCTTCTCTTGGCCCGCAACTTGACAGTTTTTATGAGAAAATACAGTTTTTTATGAGAAAATATAAATTTACTGACAAATCTTGTCCAGTAAATGACTGACAAATCTTGTCCAGTAAATGACTGACAAATCTTGTCCAGTAAATGACTGACAAATCTTGTCCAGTAAATGACTGACAAACATTGTCCAATAAATGGTTAAGCTAGTACGTGAATCAAGTCAGCACTATCCTTTAGTGTAGGCTTGTGAGTGATCACGATCAATTATAAAAAAATAATCATGATTACTCGATTAATCAGCCGGGATACAAATTACCAAGACATAACAACAAATCAATATCAATGACGAAAATTGCAATGGTGTTTAGAAAAGTCCATTTGCAGGGCAAGAGCAGACTATTTTTGAAAATGTATCACTGGAATGACTGGCTCGATTGTCGAGCCAGGCATTGGCTTGATTCTGCTTCATTCTCGAGCCAGGCATTCCAGTAATACATTTTCAAAAATAGTCTTCTCTTGCCCTGCAAATGGATATACATTCACTAAGCAAAATGTCATTTTTCATGACTGATGGCATTAAAAAGTAATTGAGTTAGGTTTTGAAAAATTTTATGCAATAGAAAATATTTACGATTATTCGATTATTTAATTTATAATCATATAAATTCACCATTTAAAACATAATCACGATTTTCGATTTAATCAATAATCGCGCAAGACTATTTTAGTGTCATAACAAGTTGCCTCTTGAGCTAAGTTCTTCATCTGTACATGAACATTTAGCTTTTATTTGCAGTGTGTAAGCAGGAGATTGCATCACCAATAACTAGAACTAATCACTTGTCATCTTGACTGCATAAGCACATTCACCTACATGCATAAGTGATACAGCACCAGTAATGGTCCCTCGAGAAGTCTCTCTTTAAGCTTCAACATGGCAAGCCAATTTCCTTCATGCACTGAGATTCCTCGATCACTTGGAGGCGTGATGTTAAGTGACAGAGATTACCGCCGGCGTCACAGAGTCTCAAACACGGAACCCAGAGATTCTGTGATTCTCTGGCACCGAGAGACATTTGCTTATTAGACATTAACCTGGCCGATAGCTTTCCAAAGAGACGTTTTATTCAAAGCTATAAAAAATATGGCTGGCATTTTGGGAATATTTGACATGATTTATCTGCATTATGATGCAATAAATGAAAACAGTATTTTACGAGCGAACATAAAACCAGAAAGACTAATGGACCATGTTTCTATGTTATGAGAGGAAAGCTGTTTACGGGAGAATAAAAACAAGTACATACAAATAAGACACACATCAGGAAACCAAAAAAAAATGGAAATGTTGCTTTTGTAAATTCTGCATAATTTGCTAATTATTATTTAAATAATTTTAGTCAAAGTTGTTGATGTCATCGACCAATTATAATCAAAGTATTAAGTAGGGTTCCTTATAATATTGGTCAGTTAACCCTTTAATCCTCAAATTTATTCAAGAAAATTTAAATTTTCTCATAGAAAATGCCCATTTGCAGACCACGAGACTATTTTTGAAAATTTATCACTGGAATGCCTTGCTCGGTTATCTAGCCAGTCATTCCCGTGGTAAATTTTCAAAAACAGTCTTCTCTTGGTCAGTTAACTGTCTCGTTGCTGGAAGCCACCAGACACTAATTTCAATGGGCAATAACACTGGACCTGCTGAATATTTCGAAAACAGTTTGAGTGAAAGTTGTTGGTGGCTTAGCAGGTTCAGAGATTTAATCCCTGGAATATGTTGTCTGCTAAAACTTAGCAGTCAGTCGATTAAAGAACATTTAATGAAACCATAATAAAGCAAGTTGGTCAGTAAAGTGCTAAAAGAAAACAAGATTGGCTTACAGTCAGCACAAACTCATATACAGATAGGGATTACATTTGTGAGAACCGAAATCACAACTTGAAATCTGGATCCATGAGGTCAGAGAGTCAAACATGGACACACAGTCACATGATCCATGAGGGGCATGATCCATGAGTCAGAGTCAAACATGGACACAGGGCACATGATCCATGAGGGGCATGATCCATGAGTCAGAGTCAAAGATGGACACGAGGTCACATGATCCATCGGATTAGTGAGTCACACATGGACACCAGGTCACATGATCCATCGGATTAGTGAGTCACACATGGACACCAGGTCACATGATCCGTGAGGGGTATGATCCATGACAGTCAGAGTCATACATGGACACAAGGTCACATGATCCACGGGGTCAGTGAGTCAAACATGGACACAAGGTCACATGATCCATCGGGGTCAGTGAGTCACACATGGACATCAGGTCACATGATCCATCGGATTAGTGAGTCACACATGGACACCAGGTCACATGATCCATGGGGTCAGTGAGTCACACATGGACACCAGGTCACATGATCCACTGGGTCAGTGAGTCACACATGGACACGAGGCCACATGATCCATCGGATTAGTGAGTCACACATGGACACGAGGTCACATAACCAATGGGGGGTCAGTATCCTGAACATACACCATTGGGGTCAATGAGTCAGACATACACCATGAGGTCAGTGAGTCAGACATACACCATGGGGTCAGTGAGTCAGACATACACCATGGGGTCAGTGAGTCAGACATACACCATGGGGTCAGTGAGTCAGACATACACCATGGGGTCAGTGAGTCAGGCATACACCATGGGGTCAGTGAGTCGGACATACACCATGGGGTCAGTGAGTCGGACATACACCATGGGGTCAGTGAGTCGGACATACATCATGGGGTCAGTGAGTTGGGCATACACCATGGGGTCAGTGAGTCAGGCATACACCATCGGGTCAATGAGTCGGACATACACCATGGGGTCAGTGAGTCTGACATACACCATGGGGTCAGTGAGTCTGACATACATCATGGGGTCAGTGAGTCGGACATACATCATGGGGTCAGTGAGTTGGGCATACACCATGGGTCAGTGAGTCTGACATACACCATGGGGTCAGTGAGTCAGGCATACACCATGTGGTCAGTGAGTCTGACATACACCATGGGGTCAGTGAGTCGGACATACATCATGGGGTCAGTGAGTCGGACATACATCATGGGACCAGTGAGTTGGGCATACATCATGGGGTCAGTGAGTTGGGCATACACCATGGGGTCAGTGAGTCTGACATACACCATGGGGTCAGTGAGTTGGACATACACCATGGGGTCAGTGAGTCAGGTATACACCATGGGGTCAGTGAGTCGGACATACACCATGGGGTCAGTGAATCGGACATACACCATGGGGTCAGTGAGTTGGACATACACCACGGGGTCAGTGAGTCGGACATATACCATGGGGTCAGTGAGTTGGGCATACACCATGGGGTCAGTGAGTTGGGCATACACCATGGGGTCAGTGAGTCTGACATACACCATGGGGTCAGTGAGTCGGACATACATCATGGGGTCAGTGAGTTGGGCATACACCATGGGGTCAGTGAGTCTGACATACACCATGGGGTCAGTGAGTCAGGTATACATCATGGGGTCAGTGAGTCAGGTATACATTATAAGTGAGAAAATTTCCCAAATTGTCTTAACCTTTTAACACTCATATCAGCCAAAAACAGCTTCAACAGCTCGAGCCAGTCATTCCAATGGTAAATTTTGAAAAATAGTCTTCACTTGGTCTGCAAATGGACATTTAATATTAGAAAATTGAAATTTTCTTGAACAAATTTGAGGGTTAAAAGGTTAAAAAATACAGTTAAGATTGTCATCCATTGTATATGGTGAGTCACAGAGACTTATTATAATGTCCAAATTTGTTACATAACCCAGTACATCCACACTGCTTAGCATACAGCTTTATGACATTTTTAGCATGAAAATGTGTTATAAATTTAGACTAATTCCATGCTGTCATGAAAAAGCATTACCCTGCACATGTGAGATTAATTCAATGCTCAAATTGCCCCACATGCTGACAGGTCTAAGAAAGCGTCAAAGAAGAATAGAACATGTAATTATAACATCCCCTTGTGCAATGCCAGCCCAGTGTCTGCAGCAGTAACACAATCAATCATCACGAAACTACATCACAATTTTATATTTATAAGTTCTCACAAAATTCCGGAGAAATTTTAAGAGATTTCAGTTAAAGTGAGAGTACAAAGAACATCAGCTTAATTATTACACAGATATTTATGAAAGGCAGAAACAGACATGGAGGAAGTGATCAGGTGACAATTTCAATTGGTAATAACTCTGGTCCTGATGAATATTTTGAAAACAATTTGACTCAAGGTTGTTGGTGGCTTAGCCACCAACAACTTTCAGTCAAATTGTTTTCAAAATATTCATCAGGTCCAGAGTTAAACACCCCCCCAATGGAAAATTTAGTCTGCAGAAATTCAGCACGCACACAGTTAGATTTGAATTTGTGCACCCTACAACAGCGCACCGATATCGCTAAATCTGAGTTTCCGCAATGAGATTTACCGCGTGACACGCTGTTCCATAAGCATTTGTTCACATCGTACAACAAATCATACAATATATCTGATCGTGTAAACTTGGCTATCTTACAAATATAATAACATCAGAGTGTAACCCTTTAAATCTCAAATTTTGTCAAGGAAACTTAGATCTTCTCATAGAAATTGACCATTGACCAAGAGATTATCTTTGAAAATTGACCACTGTACAATGATTGGTTCGATTTTTAATCCAGTCATTCCCAATGATAACCGTTTTCTCTTGGTCAGCAAATGGACATGTCTCATAACCACTGCAGAAGATGCTGCTTTTAGCTGGTTTGAGTGTAAAGGACTTTTTTTAGCATTAGATGTCCATTTGTATATAGATCTATGGGGTGTATACTAGAGGTACATGGATCTGTAGGTGCATAGACTAGAGGTATATAGATCTGTGGAGAGTATACTAGCGGTATATGAATCTATGGGTGTATACTAGAGGTATATGGATCTATGGGTGTATACTAGAAGTATATGGATCGGTGGGTGCACACAAGAGGCATAGAGATCTATGCGGTGTATACGGGGTGTATACTAGAGGTATAGATATCTATGGGGTGTATACTAGAGGTATATGGATCTGTGGGCTGTATACTAGAGGTATATGGATCTGTGGGCTGTATACTAGAGGTATAGATATCTATGGGGTGTGTACTAGGGGTATATTGATCTATGGAGTGCATACTCGAGGTATATGTTATTCAATTCACACTTTAATGTGTTCAAGATTGATCAAGAAAAATACAAATTTGTGCTTAGTCATTGTCTAATGTAGGCCAAACACACCCCATAGATCCACATTTGTAGGCCAAATACACACAATAGATCCACATTTGTAGGCCAAATACACACAATAGATCCACATTTGTAGGACAGATGGACACCATAGATCTACATTTGTAGGACAGATGGACACAATAGATCCACATTTGTAGGCCAAATACACACAATAGATCCACATTTGTAGGACAGATGGACACCATAGATCTACATTTGTAGGCCAGATGGACACTATAGATCCACATTTGTAGGACAGATGGACACCATAGATCTACATTTGTAGGACAGATGGACACAATAGATCCACATTTGTAGGACAGATGGACACTATAGATCTACATTTGTAGGACAGATGGACACCATAGATCTACATTTGTAGGACAGATGGACACAATAGATCCACATTTGTAGGCCAAATACACACAATAGATCCACATTTGTAGGACAGATGGACACCATAGATCCACATTTGTAGGACAGATGGACACCATAGATCCACATTTGTAGGACAGATGGACACTATAGATCCACATTTGTAGGACAGATGGACACAATAGATCCACATTTGTATGACAGATGGACACTATAGATCTACATTTGTAGGACAGATGGACACCATAGATCTACATTTGTAGGACAGATGGACACAATAGATCCACATTTGTAGGCCAAATACACACAATAGATCCACATTTGTAGGACAGATGGACACCATAGATCCACATTTGTAGGACAGATGGACACCATAGATCCACATTTGTAGGACAGATGGACACCATAGATCCACATTTGTAGGACAGATGGACACCATAGATCCACATTTGTAGGACAGATGGACACTATAGATCCACATTTGTAGGACAGATGGACACTATAGATCCACATTTGTAGGACAGATGGAGATTGACTAAGCAAGGATATAGATTTTCTTGACCAATTTTGAGGATTAAAGGTGGAAATTCTAAGAATTTAAATGTGTCTTAATAAATACATCTTTTTAAATGTATAATGATTAGTAAGTTATTAAAATTGGTTGCAGGCTCAAAATGTGCATCAACATGGCATGACTTGTCAGCTATTCTTAACCATATTGCTATATCTGTGTCTGTCTGTCTGTGCATGTCAAACTTTGCGATGAAGTTGCCTAAATCACAACTCTAGCTTGTCATAGTTAACGAGGCATTCATTCAAGTTTTCCCACATATTTCTCAATAGCCATAGAGAAGTGATTGTTGTCCAGCTTGGCAGTTACAGGGTTAACTTTGCATCCATTTGACGAGTACTGTCTCCCCAGCATACATTTGACCGAGTCCTGTCTCCGCCGCATCCATTTGCCGAGTTTTGTGTGCGCCGCATCCATTTGCCGAGTCCTGTCTCCGCTGCATCAATTTGACGAGTCTTGTGTCCGCTGCATCCATTTGGCGAGTCTTGTGTGCACCGCATGCATTTGACGAGTCTTGTGTGTGCCGCATGCATTTGACAAGTCTTGTGTGCGCTGCACCCATTTGCCGAGTCCTGTCTCCGCTGCATCCATTTACCAAGTTCTGTCTCTGCTGCATCCATTTGCCAAGTCCTGTCTCCCCAGCATACATTTAACGAGTCTTGTGTGCGCCGCATGCATTTGACGTCTTGTGTGTGCTGCATCCATTTGCCAAGTCCTGTCTCCCCCCCACCCCCACACATTTGACGAGTCTTGTGTGCGCCGCATGCATTTGACGAGTCTTGTGTGCACTGCATCCATTTGCCAAGTCCTGTCTCCCCAGCATACATTTGACGAGTTCTGTCTCCCCAGCATACATCTGATGAGTTCCGTCTCCCCAGCATACATTTGACGAGTTCTGTCTCCCCAGCATACATTTGACGAGTTCTGTCTCCCCAGCATACATCTGACGAGTTCTGTCTCCCCAGCATACATCTGACGAGTTCTGTCTCCCCAGCATACATTTGACGAGTTCTGTCTCCCCAGCATACATTTGACGAGTTCTGTCTCCCCAGCATACATCTGACGAGTTCTGTCTCCCCAGCATACATTTGACGAGTTCTGTCTCCCCAGCATACATTTGACGAGTTCCGTCTCCCCAGCATACATTTGACGAGTTCCGTCTCCGCCGCATACATTTGACGAGTTCCGTCTCCCCAGCATACATTTGACGAGTTCCGTCTCCCCAGCATACATTTGACGAGTTCCGTCTCCGCCGCATACATTTGACGAGTTCTGTCTCCCCAGCATACATTTGACGAGTTCTGTCTCCCCAGCATACATTTGACGAGTTCCGTCTCCGCCGCATACATTTGACGAGTTCTGTCTCCCCAGCATACATTTGACGAGTTCTGTCTCCCCAGCATACATTTGACGAGTTCTGTCTCCCCAGCATACATTTGACGAGTTCTGTCTCCCCAGCATACATCTGACGAGTTCTGTCTCCCCAGCATACATTTGACGAGTTCTGTCTCCGCCGCATGCCTTTGACGAGTCTTGTGCGCGCCGCATGCCTTAGCAATAGCTTTCAGTGAATCAATGGAACATTGCACATGCCTATGCATTAAGAAGCTATTAATCATTTCAAGCACGGTCAGCCCGTGATCAAGATCATCTATTCAGCAATTCTTCCTGACCCCAGGAGCACTGGAGACAGGCATAAACACCGAATTCATCAAGGAAATGATACATTATAGCGAGGAAGAGGGCGGTGGCGGCGGCACTGAGCCGGCACTGTGTCGTCTTCCCCGGGAGAATCTTGGGTTGTTTTATGTGTTTGTGTAATGCTGGTCTAGTGGATACTGTACATTATAACTGTCATATCTGAACCATGGTTAGCGTGTCCGTATAAACAACAGATTATTAGTCATAGTTACAGTCACACATTTACCAATTCAATGGTAAAGCCACCCCAAAACAGAAATATACATTTACAGGCGTAGAGAAAAAATTACTGAAGATTTATCATTGGAATGGCGGAATCCAATCTCAAGCCAGTTTTTTCAGTGGCAAATTTTTTAAACCAGATTTCTCTTGACCTGCAAATAAACATTCACTGATTAAAGATTTCAATTTTCCTCATAAATCTTCACTGTTAAATGGTTAACAAGTCCACATATTCCTGGCTAAGCCTAGCTACATCACTGTAGCTTAATGAGTACATTTATCTGTCTAACTATCAGTAATCAAATACACAAACCTGACCATGTATCTTCACAGTTGCATGTATAACTTATTGATTATTATCTAGCATAAAAGAATTTTTGTGTTATCTGTACTTTAATGAATAATTCATATCCCATTCTACTACACATGCATGACCTAACCAGTGTGTAACGTAATTTCCAGGGCGTAAATTAACCAGAACCACATTTGGGAGAATCATGTCCAACATATATGTGTAGTGCATAAATATAAGACAATGCAACATTTAGAATATAAGACAATGCGACATTTAGAATATAAGACAATGCAACATTTAGGATATAAGACAATGCGACATTTAGAATATAAGACAATGCGACATTTAGAATATAAGACAATGCGACATTTAGAATATAAGACAATGCGACATTTAGAATATAAGACAATGCGACATTTAGAATATAAGACAATGCGACATTTAGAATATAAGACAATGCGACATTTAGAATATAAGACAATGCGACATTTAGAATATAAGACAATGCGACATTTAGAATATAAGACAATGCGACATTTAGAATATAAGACAATGCGACATTTAGAATATAAGACAATGCGACATTTAGAATATAAGACAATGCGACATTTAGAATATAAGACAATGCGACATTTAGAATATAAGACAATGCGACATTTAGAATATAAGACAATGCGACATTTAGAATATAAGACAATGCGACATTTAGAATATAAGACAATGCGACATTTAGAATATAAGACAATGCGACATTTAGAATATAAGACAATGCTACATTTAGAATATAAGACAATGCGACATTTAGAACATAAAACAATGCGACATTTAGAATATAAGACAATGCGACATTTAGAATATAAGACAATGCGACATTTAGAATATAAGACAATGCGACATTTAGAATATAAGACAATGCAACATTTAGAATATAAGACAATGCGACATTTAGAATATAAGACATAACTTTAACCAATTAATCAGCCAAAAACGGCTTCTGCTGTGGTCTTGCGAAAAGTCCGACTAAGAAGACAATTTTTGAAAATTTACCACTGGAATGACTGGCTCGATAACCGAGCCAGTCATTTCAGTAGTAAATTTTCAAAAATAGTCTTCTGTTTGGCTGCAAATGGAGATTTTCCATGAAAAAATTGAAATTTTCTTGAACAAATTGGAGGGTTAGAGGAATAAAAACTGCTAACAACAAATGAATGCCTCATCTACCCTTTTACCTCTTGTCTTAGACAGTTTTTTTTATTGATTCTCAACTGCTTAAAAAGCATACTATACAGTCGAAATACTAACCAATATGTGGACTAAAATAGCTGGATGTATTATTATGTAGTAAACACATTGTGTGCAATCATTTCTGCACATTTTTTATGATGCATCTATGAATACGTTGAGTTCATTCATGATCACAAACACAGATATAATCGCCCTAGATTGCTTGTGGATATGTACTTCCAATCACAGAAAATCTTTCGTGTTTGGAGGCACTAGCGGGCGTTTCAAACAAGGAAGGGTTAGATTGCAATGATCTAGTCCTTCCTTGTCTGAAACGACTCCTATCAAACGGGTACGCATTATTCGGTTTGGCATCCAAACACCAATATCTCCGCCACCCTAACTTTGTGCTGTCCGGGCACACTAATAACAAAATGCACAACACAAATTTGACAGTTTTATTGACTTTATTAAGTGCACATGCAGCTTAGATGATGTAAGTTTGCAAAACAGAAGTGAATGGAATCTGCAATTTTGCAAAATGGAAAATGGCAAATATTGAAACAGAAAACCACTGTCCCCCCCCCCCCCCCCCATAAGCATATCACAATTTGAACTACAGACGTCCTGTACCCAAAGGAAGCAGAGGCTAGTCCTAATCATAGGAACATCCCAAATTGAAGTAGGGATGTCCTGTACCCATTGGAAGCATGGACTCGTCCTAACCATAGGCACATCACAAATTGAACAACAGATGTCCTGTACACATAGTAAGCATTGACTCGTCCTAACCATAGCCACATCCCAAATTCAAGCAAAGATGTCATTACTGGGACATGACATCCCTGGCACACAACAATACTCAGGCAACTGTCTAGATCAGTTAGAGCATATGTGCAAACATACGCTTGCACACGCATGCATGCACACATGTATGCCCTGAAACCAGAATTCTCGTTGTGTATGTGCATGTGTGCGAGCCTGTACATACAAAAGTGTGTGTGTGTGTGCGTGCGTGCATGTGTGCGAGCCTGTACATACAAGTGTGTGCGTGCGTGCATGCATGCACGAGAAACAAGTGTGTCCCTGAGCGTGTGCGCGCATGCATGTGTGTGTACATGCGTGTGTGCGTGTGCGTGCATGCATGTACAAGTGTGTCCCTGAGCGTGTGCGCGCATGCATGTACAAGTGCGTGTGTGTGTGCGTGCGTGCGTGCGTGCGTGCGTGCGTGCGTGTGTGCGTGCGCGTGTGTGTGCACACAAGTGTGCCTCTGAGCATGTGTGTGCGTGCATGCATGTACAAGTGTGCCTCTGATGTGTGTGCGTGCATGCATTTACAAGTGTGTAAGCATGAGAATACAGTAAATGTAAGGAGGTTAACATTTCTGTTTTCAAACATTCTATTTTGCTGCTTGTTTTGACAGGCAGATCTACAATGGCAGTCGAACAGCAGCTAGAACATTGTTATGACAACCACAGATAAAACACCAGAACAGCAACACTTATGACAGTTGAGCAATATTTATGTGACTACATTCACTTAATAATGAAGCACTCAGATGCATAAGACCCCATGTACAATAGGTCTAACTATACAGATTATATTTATACAACATGTACCATCCCCACAGGTCATTAACTTCACAATAATAATCACCAGTAATTTTCCTGTCTGGAGAAATTTGTAATGAGCTACAAATGATATTTATTTGCATAGCAGATAGATATTTATATGGGTGCCACATGCAATAGACCACTGTTCATAACTTATAACTTCTATAAGACAGGGTGTCATATTTTTTGGGTTCAGGTATTTTATCTATGTTCTGTCTGTTCATGTGTCAGATTTTGTACATATTTCTGATAAAGCTGCCTAGATGTGGTGTTTAAATTACTTTTGGGAAACGTCCATTTGCTACAAGGAAGAAGACTACCATTTACCAATGAAATGATTTTCTCGATAATTGAGCCAACCATTTCATTGCTAAATTTACAAAAAGTACTATTTTCGAAGCCTGCAAATAGATATTCAGTAAAACAAAAAAATATGTTTCACTAACAAAACTTGAGCAATCAATGATTATTGGGAGGGGGGGGGGGGGGGGGGAGAAGGTGTGCGGATTAACCCAATAACCCTTGAATTTGGTTAACAAAATGCCCATTTGCAGACCAAGGAGACTAATTTTTTTTATAATTTACCACTAGAATTACTGGCTCGGTTATCTAGCCAGTCATCCCAGTGGTACATTTTCAAAAATAGTTTTCTCTTGGTCAGCAAATGGACAATTCGCAAGACCACTGCAAAAGCTATTTTTTAGCCTGCCTGAGTGTTAACCCTTTAACCCTCATATCTGCCAAAAACGGCTTCTGCAGTGGCCTTAGGAAATGCCCATTTGCAGACTAAAAGAAGAGTATTTTTGAAAACTTACCACTGGAATGACTGGCTCGATAACTGGTCTTCCCTTGGTCTGCAACAACCAACTCCCCCCCCCCCAATTCCGGCCCCACACGCATGCACGCGCGCATACATCACTATTGTGACCAGGGTGACAAATGATGTGAAGCTGATGTATTGGACTTGTGTGTACTGAAGCGAATATAAAAGTCTGAAGCACTCTGCACTGTAGACTGTGTGGCGTTACAGGGGTACAGGACTCGCTCTATATCTACTGACAATAGTCAAATGCCACAATAAAAGACAAGTGTGAATGACTTATTCAATGATATAGCTGTGTAATATTCATAGTAATGATGGTTGAATGTTGATAAATAACAGGAACTATGTGAAATGCTACTCAAGATGGTTAGTTATCTCAAGGCAATGACCAATAGAAAGCACTGGAGGGAAATCTGACTGACCGCTGTGACCTAGATGGTTGCTATGTTGAGCTCAAACTCAAAGCAATAATAAACTGTTGTCATATGAAGGTGTGTGATACATCTGGTTATTCTGCCTTCTTGCAATCCAGAGTTATAGCCAAAAATGTATATTCTGGTATGCACTTCATGGGCCCCCTTGTCCTAGATAGGTGATGCTTTGTCCTGAAACTCATGTAACATCTAGCACTTCATGACCCTGTGACCTAGATAGTTGATGCCTTGTTCTGGCTCATGTAACTTCTAGCACCTCATGATCCCGTGACCTAGATAGGTGATGCCTTGTTCTGGCTCATGTAACTTCTAGCACGTCATGATCCCATGACCTAGATAGGTGATGCCTTGTTCTGGTTCATGTAACTTCTAGCACTTCATGATCCCATGACCTAGATAGGTGATGCTTTGTCCTGAAACTCATGTAACGTCTAGCACTTCATGACCCTATGACCTAGATAGTTGATGCCTTGTTCTGGCTCATGCAACTTCTAGCACGTCATGATCCCATGACCTAGATAGGTGATGCTTTGTCCTGAAACTCATGTAACTCCTAGCACTTCATGATCCCATGACCTAGATAGGTGATGCTTTGTCCTGAAACTCATGTAACTCCTAGCACTTCATGATCCCATGACCTAGATAGGTGATGCTTTGTCCAGAAACTCATGTAACTCCTAGCACTTCATGCCCTTGTGACCTAGATAGTTGATGCCTTGTTCTGGCTCATGTAACTTCTAGCATGTCATAATCCCGTGACCTAGATAGGTGATGCTTTGTCCTGAAACTCATGTAACTCCTAGCACTTCATGATCCCATGACCTAGATAGGTGATGCTTTGTCCTGAAACTCATGTAACTCCTAGCACTTCATGACCCTGTGACCTAGATAGTTGATGCCTTGTTCTGGCTCATGTAACTTCTAGCACGCCATGACCCCATGACCTAGACATTGATGCTTTGTTCTGAAACTCATGTAACTTCTAGCACTTCATGATCCTGTGACCTAGATAGTTGATGCCTTGTCCTGAAACCCATGTAACTTCTAGCATTTCATGATCCTGTGACCTAGATAGGTGATGCTTTGTCCTGAAACTCATAACTTCTAGCACTTCATGACCCTGTGACCTAGATAGTTGATGCCTTGTTCTGGCTCATGTAACTTCTAGCACGCCATGACCCCATGACCTAGACATTGATGCTTTGGTCTGAAACTCATGTAACTTCTAGCACTTCATGATCCTGTGACCTAGATAGTTGATGCCTTGTCCTGAAACTCATATAACTTCTAGCACGTCATGATCCCGTGACCTAGATAGGTGATGCTTTGTCCTGAAACTCATGTAACTTCTAGCACTTCATGATCCTGTGTCAAATTTGATGAGAAAGAGAGATTGTTAATGTAAATAATCAAAACCACTCTGTAGATATTTAAGCAGAAAAATGCTCTAAACTGCTCAAATAACAAGAGGCCCAACGGGCCTGTATCGCTTACCTGGAACATTGGCATATCAACTAATCATACTTAAATTTTACATCCATCGGTGTCACTTCCAATGACTTTCAGTCAAATGGTTTAGTTTTCGAGATACTGACAACAATCTCTGGACTGTTTTTTTGCATTAGTGATTTTGAACAATGTTTAAGCGAAAATAGATGATATCAGTGCTAATAACAGCTGGTTTCTTAACTGTCTCACTGCTGCAAGCCAGTGCAGTCAATAATTTCAATTTTCATAAGCTCTTGACTTGTTGAATATTTTGAAAACTATTCGACTAAAAGTTGTTGACGGCTTAGCCACCAACAACTTTCAGTTCAATTGTTTTCAAAAAATTTATCAGGTTCAGAGATATAACCTTTGGAATATGTCATCTGCAAAAACTCAGCAGTCAGACAGTTACTAGAGGTTTAAATACAATTGAAGAAAATGTCTCTAAAGGCAGGTAGGTTGTTTTTATAGCAGGTTATTCCCCACCACCACACACTCCATTTAACACATGCATATCTGGCTGAATCACCAAGTTAGCAGCAGGGTAGGGTGAGCTGGACTTGATTTAGAAAATAATTTGACTGAAAGTCATTGCTGCCTTAGGCAGCAGTAACTTTCATTGCTGCCTAAGGCAGCAACAACTTTCAATCAAATACATTTCAAAATATTTTTAAGAGCATAGATGTCAGAGCACATAATACATATCTTAAATATTTAGGCAGTGATGGAAAGGTTAATCTGTTAATTGGAGTTTAATCTACTTTGGCAATAAAATCTGACATGGTGATAAATCAGTGGATGGTGGGAACAAAACTATTTCCCCAATGAAAGTGAGACTGCAAATATTTAAGGGCTTATAACTCTGGTATTTGACGTCCTATCAGTTTCATTTCACAACACAGATATTAGATGCCGACATTAACATTGTGACCAAGTTTGGTGTCAATCTGTCAAGAAATAACAAAATGAGCTGCCATTGTTGGTGACGGACAGACAGATGGATGGGCAGACATACAGAAGATGGACGGGGTCATCGCTATATGACGGCTGACTGACAAGTAAGCTGAGTTAAGAAAACCAATTTTGGTTTCAAAATCCATCAAATAAAAAAATTGAATATGGCAGCCAAACACGTTAAAATTTTATTGGTCCATGGTGGCCATGTTTTTTACCTATCAACTTCCCATGAACAAACTTTAATGGCCCTTAGTCCATAATCATATCCCCAAAATTTCAGTCCGATCCGTTCATCAGTTCTGCAGAAGTCGTTTTCACGAAAACTAGGTCATCTAATATGGCCACCAAACCATTTGGCCAATCAAGTTCCTTCAAACAAACTTGGTTCAGTTCTTGCCCTATATGATATTTCGTGAGTTTTGAATCAATCCACCAAGCGGTTTCGGAGATTTTTAAAGGTGTCTAAAAATCACCCAAAATCCAAGATGGCCACCGGCAAAATTGACCAATCAACTTCCTTTGAACAAACTTAGACCTGTATGCCCTAAGGATGCTTCCTGCCAAATATGATTGAAATCGGCCCAGCAGCTCTTGAGAAGTCGTTTAAGAAAAAGTTGACGGATGGACATTCTGCCCAGGTGAGCTAATAATGTCCACGCAGTTACTGCAAAACTGTCCAGAGAGAGAGAGAGAGAGAGAGAGAGAGAGAGAGAGAGAGAGAGAGAGAGAGAGAGAGAGAGAGAGAGAGAGAGAGAGAGAGAGAGAGAGAGAGAGAGAGAAATGCACACTAGCGACAATGTCAGCAAGAACATAATTCATGTCATCTGTCACGATTTATATAAAACAAGAGGCCTGTGTTGCTCACCTGGAGCACCATCAATTTTTGTCAAAATTGTTGGTGGGTGGCTTAGCAGTCTTTTAAATGAGTTTTGCAAGTGCAATATGGCCGCCAAACACACTACATTTTGATTGCCCCACGGCGCCCATGTATTTTTGATGGATCAACTTCCATTGAACAAATTTTAATGGCCCAAATTTCGGCCTGATCCCTTCAGCAGTTCTGCTCAAAAATGGAGTCATTTTCGTGAAAACCAGGTCATCCAAGATGGTCGCCGAACCATTTGATCAATCAAGTCCTCTTGAACAAACTTGGCTTACCTCTTGGCCTAGATGATGTTTCATGAGTTTTGAATCGATTCCTCAAGTGGTTTCAGAGGTTTTTAAAGACGTTTCTTAAAATCTGCCGAAATCCAAGATGGCCACCGGCCAAATTGGCCGATTGGCTCCATTTGAGCAAACTTGGATCCCTATGCCCTAAGGATGCTTCCTGCCACATATAATTGAAATTGGCCCAGTGGTTCTTGAGAAGTTGTTTAAAGGAAAGGTTGACGGATGGATGGACGACTGACTGACACACGACGGATGGTCGCCACGGCACAAGCTCACTTGGCCTTTCAGGCCAGGTGAGCTAACAATGAGTGAGGCTAACCCTTTAACACTCAAGTCGCCCAGAAACGGCTTCTACAGTGGTCTTGACAAATGTCCATTTGCAGACCAGGATATTTTTGAAGATTTAGCACTAGAGTTACTGGCTCGATAACCGAGTCAGTCATTCATGGGGTACATTTTCAAAAATAGCCTTCCCTTCTGCAAATGGACATTTTCTATCAGAAATTTGAGCGTTAACAGTATAATGATTTCCACGCCGAACATAAACTTATAGTCCATCTTTAGAGCAGGATAGGACTTGTCCAAAGACATTTAACCCCAGAGAAAAGACACTTATTCAAGATAAGACCTACAGTAATGTCCGTTACCTGTAAATGTACACATTATCATTAATAATAGTACAGGTAGATAATCAGATTATAAGCTCAGTAACAAGATATCGCCCATTAGTGGATATATCGCCCATTAGTGGATAACTTACTGGAGCGGTATAACTACTCTATAATTACTCACAGTTAACCCTATACCCTATACGTGTAATCTGAATGACTATATACTAATTAGGTTTACAGTGAGTATGTTTGGCCCAATAGGCTGTGTACCCAAGGGTGTGGAACAAAGTGAGTCGGTGATCTGTTCTTAACGATCATAAGGTGTTTTAACCTTGTATTTTATTGTGGGTATTCCCAACTTGTGATCTTCAGGAGGAAACACTGGACATACATGCAATAACAAGATATTTGAAATAATTAAGATTACCTCCACATTTTTCTCTACATCCTTAGCTTGTACAGGGCCTATTCAGCCAATCTTATATCCACTCTACTGCTAGTCTTGTACTAGGTGCAGACATTTCCATAAGCCAGCAAAGGACGTCACAGCATAAACCTCCTCTGTGCTACGTACTGATCTAAAAGAAGCGGGACTGGGTACACTGCTGACCAAGAAGAACCAGAGCGAGCTAGGGAAGCGGGACTGGGTACATGTACATTGCTGACCAGAAGAACAAGTGCGTGCTGGGGAAGCGGGACTGGGTACACTGCTGACCAAGTACCAGTGTGAGCTAGAGAAGCAGGACTGGGTACACTGTTGACCAAGAACCAGTGCGAGATGGGAAGCGGGACTAGGTACGCTATTGACCAAGAAGAACCAGTGCGACCTGGGGAAGCGGGACTGGGTACACTGCTGACCAAGAAGAACCAGTGTGAGCTAGGGAAGCGGGACTGGGTACACTGCTAACCACGAAGAATCAGAGCGAGCTTAAAGGACTCTCGCTGAGGACAAGAAACGGTGGTAAAAAAGGACGGACTGTATGCAGCTGTAGGTTTTCAAACTACTGCAGCAGCAGAACACAGCATATACTCATCATTGTCTCAAGCTACCTCAAATCTGTGTTTGAACTACACATGCATGTAGGAACTACACAGGCTTGTATGAACTACACAGGCTTGTAGGTAATACACAGGCTTGTAGGAAGTAAACAAGCTTGTAGGAACTACACAGGCTTGTAGGAACTACACACGCTTGTAGGAACTACACAGGCTTGTAGAAACTACAGGCTTGTAGGAACTACACAGGCTTGTAGGAACTACACAGGCTTGAATCAACTAAACATTCTTGTAGTAACTACACAGGCTTGTAGGAACTACAGGTTTGTAGGAATTACATAGGCTTGTAGGAACCACACAAGCTTGTAGGAACTACTCAGGCTTGTAGGAACTACACAGGCTTGTATGAACTACACAGGCTTGTAGGAAGTACACAAGCGTGTAGGAAGTACACAAGCTTGTAGGGACTACACAGGCTTGTAGGAATTACACAGGCTTGTAGGAACTACACAGGTTTGTAGGAATTACACAAGCTTGTAGGAACTACACAGGCTTGTAGAAGCTGAAGAGGTTAGTGAAAAATCTTTTTAAGAGTTTATCTTGAAAGCTCCCATCCCTGATCAGAGAAAACTGGTTGAATTGTACCTCTAGATGACCAATTAGCTTGACATTAATACAGGACAAACACAAGAAGACATTCAGATATCATTAAAGTGAATAAAAGTCTCTCCAAGTCCACCTACAACCTTTAACAAATAGAAGCTCAGCCCAGAAGCTAAGTGAATGACTGAAAACACAGAGTCCATAAAGCTAACATTGGTCTAAGCTGAAAAGCAAATTGTGGCACATTTAACTGGCTGACTGACTGCTGCAAGCCACCAGTCAATAATTTCAATAGGCAATAACTCTGGATCCGCTGAATAGTTTGAAAACAATTTGACTGAAAGTTGCTGGTGGCTTTAAGCCACCAACAACTTTCAGTCAAATTGTTTTCAAAATATTCTGCACATCCAGAGTTAAACCCATGGAAAATGCTGTCTGCAGAAATTTAGCCAACACATTTCATCCATAATTCAAGTGGCTCCGTAAATTGGATAATATTTGATTTAGATTAGTTGTCAATCAAACAGATTTCTGTGGAGACCTTTACTGTATATTTACACTACTTGATGTCAATGTGTAATCTTTACTCGAACAAACTGGCTTAAACTGATAGCAGCTCTCTCTCTTATGTGCGGAGTTTGCAGATCAGTTTTTATTCTTCTCTATCACAGCAGCTATGGGCCAACAGATGACAAAAAAGTCTTGAAAACTAACTTTTCAAATACGCAAATCTCGGCATCTCAAGTTCAAAACAACATATTGCCTAAAAGCATAAGCAACAACAGACTCGAGCCAAATGAATTTCATAATATTAACCCTTTAAAGGTCAAATTTAAATGTTTTCTTATTGAATGTCCATTTTGCAGGCCAAGAGAATAGAATTTTTGAAAATTTATCACTGGAATTACTGGCTCGGTTACCGAGCCAGTCATTCCAGTGGAAGATTTTCAAAAATTCTATTCTCTTGGCCTGTAAATGGATATACCACAACACCATAGCAAAGGCCGGTTTTGGGCGGTATGACCATTAAAAGGTTAAATGGAATCTGGTAGTCTTTTAATATAATTAACTCTATAATAATTTTAACTGTGACTTGTAACTAGCTTAAGCTGATCTGTGAAATATTTGAAACTTTGACTAGGCGCCATTTGCTGCCTATAGCCAGTCAATTTAGTTTCAAAATATTCAAAAAGCTGTTTATTACAAAGATATACAATTCGTAACTTGACGGACTATTCAATGTTCATGATGGACCTAGATACGCCATTCATCACACATTTTGATTGTAACATCAGCCTACATGTGACGTAATTGATTATGACATCATATACTTGATTCATGGTTCATACAACGATTTTACAGATTCATTCACCTTTCAAGGACTATGTCTCTTGTGTTTATTTTCAATGATTCTAAAGCTGAGCTATCTTCAGAGGGTGCAGGAAATTTGGCAAATTAGATGTTCTGAATTGCCATCTGCAGTGCTGAGTGATAATCAGCAGCCTTATATTGGAAAAACACATTTTCAAGTACTTTTCAATGCCTTACTGCCATTTTCAAGTACTTTTCAATGCCTTACTGCCACTTTCAAGTACTTTTCAAGGCCTTAATGCCATTTTCAGTTACTTTTCAAGGCCTTACTGCCATTTTCAAGTACTTTTCAAGGCTATACTGTGCTTTGTATGTACTTTTCATGGCCGTACTGCCATATTCAAGTACTTTTCAAGGCCTTACTGTCATTTTAAAGTACTTTTCAAGGCCATAATGCCATTTTCAGTTACTTTTCAAGGGCTTAATGCCATTTTCAGTTACTTTTCAAGGCCTTACTGCCATTTTCAAGTACTTTTCAAGGCGTACCGGCATTTTCAAGTACTTTTCAAGGCCGTACTGTGCTCTTTATGTACTTTTCAAGGCGTTACTACCATTTTAAAGTACTTTTCAAGGCAAATGTCAAATTCAAGCACTACTAATTGAAGAACATATTGGATCTTTCCATTCTTTGTTTGTGTTGGGTGTATTATAGGTATGCCCCAAATGAATACTTGGCTTGCTAATGGGAATTTCACAGACAAACAGACAGAGACTGGAATCGTTGTCCTACATCAATCATGTACATGGTTGTGCTGAGCTAAGGGTACATAATACTTTAGTAGTCACGTCGGCCAAACCCAGACTCTATATGGTGGTCTTAAGTAATGGCCATTTGCTGCCCAAGATAAGATTTTTGGCAATTTTCCCCTGAAATGACTGGCTCAAATAATCGAGCCAGTTATTCCAGTTGTGAATTTTCAAAAATAGTCTCATGATGGCAAGCAAATTGACCGTGAAAGGAAAAAATGTCAATTTTGGTGAAAGATCTTGACCTTTAAAGCATTAAAACTTTATACGTATTAGATGAACCAAAGCTAACAAACTATTAGATATAATGATGACAGTTATATATCCCTCCATTGTGAGCTTACAATTGTCAGCCTGCTTATTTATATAATGTTAACTTCATGTAATAGCTTCAACCATGCACTGAATGTCTGCTGTCCATGCTCCAGTGATTCACATTGAACATCTGTACAGCACATAAAGATATGATTATAAAAACAGCCCGGCTATAAAACTGACAAATACTGAAATGATAGTCTCTTAATCATGCTGAACGCAATGAACTGTACAGTGAGCTAGAAGAATGGTGATTAATGTAAATTGATTGTATTGATTGCAGGTCTATAGTTAGTTTATTAGTCTGCAGTGTTGGAAAAGTAAATTAGAGTTCACCATTGATCAGTCCTAATAGCACCCTAAAAAAATATATTTCCAAATCCTGATGGAAAATATTTTCAAAGCTTTCTCTCGCACAACAGAGACTCCATCCTTGCATCAATACACTCTCCTAGAGCAGTCAATATATTTTCAATTAACCTTGCAAGAGCTCTGCAAAGTATCGTCAAAGTGCTTCATCTCAATAGTAGATGAGCAACAGTAAGCGTCTCACGGTGCACCCATCTCCGCAAGATATTCTATCATAATACCAGATTCAGATGCTGTGTCGCTGACATAAGCCCTTTGCTGAACAAATACGCGAATACTTCACTCGATTGATTTTAGATACTCCATGGTTTTTCATACCCTGATTTCTGCATTCAAATTTTACTTGGACATTCCATAGCCAACTTAAGATGATCTGAATTAAGATTTGCTAAGTGAACCATGTTGCAGTATATACATGTACAAGAGCGCATAGGCACGACTGTAGAGACATATTTATGCATTCTAAGCCATTCCTCAAAGCCAATGTATGTAAGTCACCGACTATAAACATCCAAAAGATCGTAGAAACTAGTTTAAACAATTGTGCATTGCATTGCTTGGGAGTATAGGTGGTGTACCCTTTATTAGGTAAATCCAATGCGGGCCTGCAGCCATACCACCATAAGGTACACTTTAGAGTACAGCGAAGAAGCTTCTAAAGTTGTCTTGGCGTGTACATAGAGAGTTGTGTATCATCAGGGGGATGTGCAGTGAGATCTAGCCGCGTGAGTTCTCATCATAATAGTATCCAAGGTTAACTCACTTGTGAGCTGATTGATTTTTCTTGCTATCTGCCTCAGGCCAGCAAACACGAATTAGCGATAATACATCTCTCTCAGAGAAAATGTCTCTTGGCTAAAAAACACAAGTTCTAGTGTCGATTCACGCACCAGATTGTATTTTCATGTTCACTTCTCTGGTAAATTTTGGCAAAGAAACTGTCTATCTTACCCATATATATATATAATTATCTGTTAACCGTTTTAATTATCAAGTCAGCTCAGACCATCCTCTTGAGGAACTTTGATGCATTTGCAGGTCACAAGACTTTTTTTTTAAATTTACAACTAGAATGACTGGCTTGGTTATTCTAGTTATACATTTTCAGAAATCTCCTTTTTCTTGCACGGTCAGAAATTGGGCATTCACTAAGCAAAAATAATGATTTTCCTGACTCATCTTAACGACCAATGAAAGGTTGGTGTCGACCAAGAGAGATGAGCGTGATGAAAATCAGGACTAACCCAGGAGTCATATAATCCATGTGAAAATCTAGCTAGAACTATGACAGCATCACCTGTGCCAAGCCCTTGTGCTTTTCCGCACAGCGAACTAAACACTGTCCAACTGTGAAAAAAAAAATCAAAAATCATTTTCATTATGATGACGCAGACTGGATGCAATGATGGTACAATGTATAGAATAAATCTGTAAAGTTGTATTAAGATCGGATTAAGATTGGATAATTCCTTAATGCATTAAATGTTCACTGAAAAGTAGTGTTGTTCCAATTAATCAATTTGTTCGATGATTGATTGGTTTGCATGTTCAACCGACCGATCATGATTTCAGAAATCAATTTTGGTTGTTTATAAATTGACTTTATTAATATATTTTAACTGGTCAAGCTAGAAAACGAATACTTTTTGGAAAAGAATTTAAATTTAATTGTTACAACTATATAGTATTACTCCTTAGTTTAAAACATTAATTCTTTCAGCACTGAAATAGTATGTTAATTTAAATTGCCTAAGGCAGCAACAGCTTTCAGTTAAATTGGTTTCAAAATATTCAACAGATTATTAAGAATCTGTCATACCCGCGACTTGGTTTGAAAGGGGTTATAATCCTTGAACATGCTATCATTACTGCATTCAAAATGGGTAAAAATGAGAACCTGTTATGATCAATCATTAATTGATCATCGGTTAGTATATAAAACCAATCATCGATCACAAAAATAGTACCAATTCCCAATACTACTGAAAAGCTTTAAGATTGACCTCATTCTTGGAGCTCGCTGCACGCTAGATGTCATTTGTATTGCTATATTGAGCGATTCCACACTTCGCAGTTCACATATGGCTCTCCAAACATTTAAATTGAATTAGTCAGTGAGGGGCTTGTCAAAATAGATTTCAATCCAGATTTTAAGATTGCAGATGGTACAGGACATTAGACTACACATGAGAATTCTCATCATTTTGAACATCTGGTCAATCACTCATTCGTTTTCATGTACAATATTTACTGAAAAGGTTAGTGATATGAAATCTCTAGTCATGGGTCTTATCATGTTGAAGCATTTTCACAAAACTTATATAGTCAATTCACTACAAAACAAACACTTTGTCCCACACATACCATTGTGCGATTATCGCTTTGAGCGATCACCACCGCAAATGGTCACTTCCTTTCATACGTCAAATATTTTGGTGAATATGTTGAAAGTAATTTTACTTGGAGCTGTTGCATTCAATGTGGTTTCAAAATATTCAACAGCCTTTCTGTATTAAGCTGTAAATTGAGACACTGGAATTATACGGCAAAAAGAGTCAATACAAAAATAAGGAAACAGAGCTGGTTGTCATTTTAAAAAGAGAAATTTACATTTAATCTTAAAGTATCGGTCAGTTTGATATACCCCATCTGAACATTATAACTATTCTCAAGACAACTCCCATTATCAACCTAATATTATCTTTCAAATAAAACACTGAATAAATAATACTCAGGGAGTGGCCCCAGTATAAGATGAAGAGAGGAAATAATCTTATAAAATGAATGAGAACCCATAATGATATATGTTCAGAAGCTGTCTTTGACAGTCCCTTTTAGAGCATTTCATCCTATATGGTAGAGTATAAATATCTATTATATCGTCTAATATACCTAGTATATGCAAGGCTCTGCCCTGGAAAGTGTTGGCTAATTAATTTCAAAGAAAATAGTCATAGAAAGTTTTTGTGACGCATGCATGCACTGTTTCTACTGGAGTTGTGTCATATCTTACAGTTACATAATTAGCTACATTTGGAAATTTTGCAAATGGACATTCCTCAAGAGCACTACAAAAGGCTGATTTTGGCCGCCTTGACCGTTGCAAGGTTAACAGTGCTGTGAACACTAGTATTCAGGATGAGACAAGTGTCAGTGAGTGAATCAGAGTGTACTGGCTTGCTCAGTGAAAGCAGACCCCTTTGCCCTAGAAGATCAATCAACACCAGGGGATAGAGATCAAACCAAGCAGATAACAATGTCCAGTTGGTCAAAATATTGTGGTCAGTAGTCTGAGTATATTTATGTAGAGATTAGGGATGTGTATAATGGTCAACTCATGGCAGATATCCAGATGTCTGTGTGTGTGTGTGTGTGTCTGGTCAGAGGATTATATTGAGCATTAAAATGAGTGGTCAAGATTATAATTCTTTTAATCTATCAATTAATCCCTTAACAGTCAAATTTGGTCAAGAAAATTTAAATATCTTCCTATTGAATGTTCATTCACAGGACAGAACACAATTTTTGAAAATTTATCACTGGAATGACTGGCTCGGTTATCGAACCAGTCATTTCAATGGTAAATTTTCAAAAATAGTATTCTCTTGTACTGTAAATAGACATTTCACAAGATCATAACAGAGGCGGGGTTTTGGGCCGGTCTGACCATTAAAAGATTACTGTATTAAAAGTTGTTAATGTTTATCATCCTCAGAATGTCAAATATATATAAATTTTAACCCTTTACCAGTCAAGATTTTCCAAAATTAAAATTTTTGCTTACCAAAAGGCCATTTACAGGTCAAGCAAAGATGATTTAACAAAATTTACCACAGGAATAACTGGTTATCGAGCCAGTCATTTCAGTGATTAATTTTCAAAAATATTATTCTCTTGGCCTTCAAATGGACACCTCTCAAGACCACTAGAGGCAGGTTTTGACCTGCTTGACCACTAAAGGGACAGCGAGGCAGCAGAGGAACTGTAGAGACAATGTTGTTGAAAGCCATATAGACACCAACAGCTTTGAGGAGCCTTGTTTACAAAATAAACCAATTATCATAGATATATTAACCACTGTTATGTCAATATTCTATCTTTTACTGTGTCAATAGCAAACAGACTGGTGTACATTTTCCAGCAATTTTGGTGGACAATGTTGCTGTCATAGGCTGCAACGTCTTCCACCAAATTTGTTGAAAAATGAATACCAGTTCATAGTAATTTATTTTAAAATTTTTAATTTGGACATAAGAGTGGTAAGGGTTAAAGTTAATTTAATCATACTTAACTTTACCATTTAAAACTCAAGCCGGCCAAAACCGGCCTTTGCAGTGGTCTTGAGACATGCCCCTTTGTGGACCAAGACAAGACTATCTTTGAGAATTTATCACTAGAATTACCTGCTTGATAACAGAGCCAGTCATTCTTATGGTAAATTTTCAAAAATATTTATCTCTTGGGTCCGCAAATCAACATTTTCTATGATAAAATTTAAACTTTCTTGAACAATTTGCGGGTTAAATGTTAAAAGCAATATAGATTCCAAATTGACTCTACAGTAGTTATGATATTTAAGATTTATAAATTAGGAATTTGAAACTTCAACGCTCTAGGGGTTCATGGCTTCTGAAGGTGGTCTTTAGGCATGCCCATATGCAGGCCAAGCTTGATTGGATGACTGAGCCAGTCATTCCAGTGGTAACTTTTAACCCTTTAATGGTCATGCCTCTGCAATGGTGAGGACCTGAGGAATTCCCATTTGAAGGTTGAGATAAGACTGGCTCGATAATCGAGCCAGCCATTCCAATGATAATTTTTCAAAAATTGTTTTATCTTGCAGACATTAAAGGGTTAAAGAATACATCCTCTTGACCTTCAGATGGACATTGAGCTGCCCAAGTTTTACAGTAAACATTAGAAGCACACTGGAATATGTTTCTAGCTCAGTAATTCTCACTATAGGTGCTGTGCTGGCTCCGGTTAATTGATGGTAATTTTGACATCTTCCCTCTCCAATTCTCTAATCAACATAGTTCTGTAACCCTAGACCATGAATTATCATCCAGTATACATACACACAACTCCAGTAATGGCTGTCAGATCACATCCCTGTGAGGCCAGGGCTCATAGACACCCTCCCAGGAATACACAAAGCTGGATAATTACTAACCTGGGTGTGATTTCTATCAGGGTGACAGCACAGCCTCCAGGGGGCCAGTAACAGATGATGGATGGAAGGGAGTTAATAGCGTACTTAGTCACAGAAATCATGTTCCTGTTGGCAGACTTTGGTGTGATTATTATCCAGATCATCAGTTCATATATTCATCTAACAAGATTTGTAGAAAATTTTAAATTGTTTGCTTAGTCAATGACAATTCATGGACCAAGAGAAGACAATTTTTGAAAATTTACCACTGGCGTTACTGACTCGACAACCGAGGCTCGACAACCGAGCCAGTAATTCCAGTTGTAAATTTTGAGTCTTCTTTTGGACTGCAATCAGACTTTCTTCAAGACCAATACAATGGCTGGTTTTTTCCAGCTTGTCCCTTAAAGAGTTAAGCCTATCTTTGACAATCAGAATCTGAGAAATCTTGCCTATCAACCGCAGATGGAATTTGTTTTTAAAATGTTCAACAAAATAGTTCTACAAGCTATTTCTTGTAGAACTATTTCAAACTAATTTCACTGGACTATTTTGCTGCTTAACTGCATCTTTAGTGTTCACTAATGTTCTCTAATGCTAAAAAATAAAATTTTAAAATAAAGTTTTCCGGAACAAAATCTTCATAAACTGTTAAGGGTGATGGTTTGCCATGTCATATTGCTTTTCAGTCCTGTTCCTAGTTGCGGGTCATAATCAAAGTGAGTTCATCGAGTCATTTTAAACACATCTAGTTACTCCTATATGTCTGAGTTCATGGCCTAACCAGTAATCACATGGTAGCATCTCCTGTGTTTGTGCTGGCTGGTGACAGGTTTAGTTAAGCTTGCGCGATTACATGATTAAATTGCAAATCGCGATGATCTTTTAAATTGTGAATTTATATGATTAAAAATTAAATAATCAAATAATCGTGAATAATTCTACAGCATAAAATATTTCAAAACCTACTTTTAATTACTCATTAATGTGATTGGTCACAGAAATTTACATTTTGCTCTGTGAATGCATTTCCATTTGCTGGCCAAGAAGACTATTTCTGAAAATGCATCACTGGAATGACTGACTGGAATGACTGACTGGCACGAGAATCGAGCCAGGAATTCCAGTGACACACTTTCAAAAATAGTCTTCTCTTGGCCTGCAAATGGACTTTTTTCTAAACACCATTGCAGGTTTCGTCATTGATATGCTTTTTTGCGGTTATAGCTGGGTAATTTGTACTCAAGCTGATTAATCAAGTAATCGCGATTATTATTAAATAATCGGTCGTGATTACTGAATGCAAAGCCTACATGTAGGTTTAGTTAGAAGTTGTCTGAGGTGGTATCCTATCACCATGTGCTAACATGTGTTACAGTCGCATCATCTCCTGTGTTTGTGCTGGTGGGTGACAGGTTTAGTTAGGTTGTCTGAGGTGGTATCCTATCACCATGTGCTAACACGTGTTACAGCAGCCTTTGATTGACATCTGGAGAACAGTCCGCGCTCAGTGCTCTTCAAGTGCACATGGAATGCTGCATGGACCAAATTGAGGAAAGATGCTACTTGAAGATTATATATCAATGTATGGCCGGGTAAATTATATATAGTGATGGTAATTTATGGAAGTTAAGATTTTTGAGAATGTATTGGAGACATAAGCTGGGTCATAATTGCGCCCAAAAAAAAGGATTAAAATACTAATTAACCTTTAATGGACATTGAACAAGCTCCAAAAATGACCTCTGCAGTGGTCTTCTTGAGAAAAGCACAGAGGCAGGCCTCAACAGAAAAATTGTTCTTACAAAGTAAAATTACAATTAAAATTATTAATTTTTACACATCCGTTTTAAAATCACTGATTCCTGATGATAAGTTTGATTTTTTTTAAGTTACATTTAATTCTAAAATTTGTTCAAGAAAATTAAAATTTTCTCATAAGATTTCCATTTGCAGGATAAGAATTTATTTTTGGTAAATTTTCAAAAATATTCTTCTGGTGTGGAAATTGACATTTCTAAAGATGAATTGCAGAAGTCATTTCAGCCGGCTTGAGTGTTAACCCTTTAACCCTCAAATTTGTTCAAAATATTTTTAATTTTCTCATAGAAAATGTCCATTTGCAGACCAAGAGGAGACAATTTTAGCAAATTTATCACTGGAATGACTTTTGGTCATTCCAGTGGTAAATTTTCAAAAATAGTCTTCTCTTGGTCTGCAAATGGACATTTGTCAAGACCGCTACATAAGCTATTTTTGGCTGATATGAGGGTCAAAGGGTTAACACACAAATGAGGTAACTCATCCTTGGTTAAATTGAGGCAAGAGCTGTAAAATATGCCCTTGTTGAATGTCCATAAAATTTACAAGCAAAGACATTTATCACTGGAATGACTGGCTCAGTAATCTCTGTTTTGTGACAAGAGTCTTTGCTTTCAGACAAGGCGCCAGTCTGTGTTTTTCACATCAAAATAGAAATTTGTCATCTTCGCAGTAAATATTTAATAAACATTGTGTGCTGAATGTGCAATTAACTCTGACTAAATGTACTGTCTCTGTGTAACTTACTCAATATCTGTACTTATACAGCACTCCATTAACTCCAGTATTTATCATCTTTACAAGACATCTTAACCCCTTACCCCTATAACACTCACATCAGCCAAAAACAGCTTCTGCACTGGTCTTGAGAAATGCCCATGAGCAGACCAAGAAGACTATTTTTTGAAAATTTACCACTGGAATGACTGGCTCGGATATCCGAGCCAGTCATCCAAGTAGTAAATTTTCAAAAACAGTTTTCTCTTGGTCTGCAAATGGATATCTTTTATGAGAAAATTTAAATTTTCTTGAAGAAATTTAAGTGTTAAAGGGTTAACAGTGGAATTTAGTCAAGAAAATTTAAATATTTGTTTAATGAATGTCCATTTGCATTTGATAGGACTTTTTTTAGGGTTTTTTAATTTAAAAAAATCTCCATTTCTTGTGCCACAAATGGAAATAGCTCAAGAGATACATAGGCCAGTTTTGCCTGTATGATCCCTACAGCTCATTAGCATGAGAGGGACATTTACAATGAGACAGTATGGCACCAAAACCGTGTGAAATCTGTCTACAGCAAGAGACAAGACTTCTCACATTCCCCTATTATAGCCCTCCATGACTGCGCATTCATTCTGTCATCATTAATATGCTGTGTGCATTGATAGCCACTCAGGAGACAGACAGCCAGACTGCATGTAGCATTGCTGAGGCTAATTATGCATTACTGCCGACTCAATAAAACATGAATTATTACCAGTAATCGCAGATCAACATTACAAACACCACCAGATTGGATATATATGAACAGAACACTGTATCAGTGTGGTCAGCTCTGACTTATGTATGAATGGAACACTCAGTGTGGTCAGCTCTGACTTATGTATGAATGGAACACTGTATCAGTGTGGTCAGCTCTGACTTATGTATGAATGGAACACTGTATCAGTGTGGTCAGCTCTGACTTATGTATGAATGGAACACTGTATCAGTGTAGTCAGCTCTGACTTATGTATGAATGGAACACTGTATCAGTGTGGTCAGCTCTGACTTATGTATGAATGGAACACTGGGAGTATCAGCATTGTCAGCTCTGACTTATGTGGTTACCTTCAAGAACAACAACAACAAGTGCTGACACAAGGTCTCACTTTTAAGTCAATTAATCAATATAGAAAAGAGCACCAACCTGTAACAGATCAGGAAATGTCCATGGTACTACCCAAATTCTGAACAACAGCAATCACAAATTGCAGATGGTCGCACCCCACATTTCTGCTATTTAAAATGTTTTTTAGATATTTTAGTAAATGCTCTCTTCCCCTTACAGGACAAGGGTAAATAAATATAACAAGCAGAAAAGACAGACAGACAGTTTGACAGAAATCCCGACCAGATGATGGACAGTGAGCATGGCATATGGTCACTTAGCCTTTCATAACAGGCAATGTAATTAATGCTGTCAATGCAGACACGTAGATGTCTGTTTTCAGTAGCCATTCTGGCCTATTATAGAACAAGACCAAGCTAACACTTTACAGCACCAGCACTATAACAGACACATTGTGTATTTTAAGCCTGATGTTCATGAGGAGATTCACGAACTGAACCAGTTCACGATACAAATGTGTGAACCACAAACTGGTTCACGAACCTTTTTAATATGCTATTGTATGCGAGAAATTACTCCTAATAGGAAATAACATGTAAAGGCAGGTAGGTGGCTTTACTGGCTAAATGGTAGAAAAACACAAATGACAAGTTCTGACAACAAATGTTAGACAAAGATTCATAGCCAGCTAAGTTCCATTCATGATTATATTCGTAAATCACAATTAGAGGACATTGAGACATTACGTGTCTACTAGCCCTTTCACCGAAAAATCCCTGAAAAAGTCGATTCTTTACGATATAAAACTTACTCTGTTGAACAGCTTCTAGTCAAATTAATTTCAAGATATTCAACAGCTTTCCTGTATGGTTTTCCTAAAATTAGATACAGGAATTCATCGGCGAAAGGGTTAGCTTATGCATAGTTCACAAACCACACGAATCCAATGCAAGCTAACTGAACCATGGTTCGTCATCCCTTGGTTTGCGATTTTCCGAACCAACGAATGTTTGTTACAGCCCTACTGTATATTGGGGCTTCCCATAACAGATAGTGCATACATCTTGATTTGTGAGTCATACACAATGACCATTCAGTCTGGAGATAACATTTCGCCAACATCTATCTGATATTCATCTCTTTTCTCTCAAATGACCACTCTTCAAGACCAATGCAGAGGACATTTCTGAGCTGTTTCGACCTTCATAGTTGAAAAGTTAAGACTGATAAGGTTTCGTTACGTTTATTTTAAATTGTAACATATTCCACTTATATTTAGCCTTTTGCACTCAGATTTGTATACGCATATTTTGATTCTGTTATGGAGGGTCTGCGGACCGGGAGTGAATTATCTTCGGGAATTGTCACTGTAATGACTGGTTAGGTTATCTAGCACGTCATTTCACTGTTAAAAGTCTGTGACCGATCTTCTCTTGGTCTGCAAACGCACACGTCTCCTGACCACTGTAGAAGCTCTTGCTTCTTGACAGTTTAATGGTTAAAGGTTAAAATCTATTAATTATTCTACACACTCCACCACCTTGATGTATTCATTGTATTATATGTTTATGTGTATGGGAGACACGGTTACAAGACGCATGTCTTATCGTGCTTCCGTTAGAACAAAAAATAAATTCTGTTTAAACCAAAAGTTAACACTGCAGTAACCCATAGCGACATTTTCAAACTACCGGTTATAGTCAATGTACCCTATTGACACACACACACACACACACACACACACACACACACACACACACACACACACACATGTACACATATTTACTGGCCATAACCACTAGCTCAGAGACACACACACACATATACAGTAATATAAACTGACCATAGCAATGTTTATCTAACAGGAATTATTTGCTAAGCACTAAACACTACTTATATTGTTATCCCTTGGTGTGGAAGCATAGTAACACCATCAGACTGTCACATGGGGGGGGGGGGCAGCTTACTTCCATGGTGATGGTGGTTTTTAAAGTTTAAAACAGGTGGTTGAAGGAACACTTATGACTTACAGAGCCATCATGTTATGGGCAAAAAAATAATTTTTTATTAAGTAACCCTTTAACACCAAGAAAACATTTTTTGAAAATTTATCACTGAAATGACTGGCTCGGTAACCGAGCCAGTCATTCGAGTGATAAATTTTCAAAAACATTCTTCTCTTGGTCTGCAACCAGACATTTTCTATGAGAAAATTCACATTTTCTTTAGCAAATTTGATGAATAAAGTGTTAAATTGCCACCTGTTTTCCGCTTCAGGTTCACTTCATACCGCTTCAGGTTCACTTCATACCGCGCTATGTAAAGCTGTCATATAAAACATACTTGCTTAATTTTATAAACCCGGCCATGAGCTCCGGGTCGATTGATCGATAATTCTCAAGATAAACATTACTAATAATTATCATAGTAAATAAGAATGGCAAAATATAGAACTAAATCCCTATATGCGAGTTGACCTCTTCTATATTTGGCGCACCTGTCAAAATGTTGTTATGTTATGATAATTGACAGAGAATATGTGTATATTTAAATAGATGTCTCTCAATAGGACTGAAGCAGTACTTGGTATTCCTACAGAGGAGCATGAAGAATGTGTGTATTTACACTCAAACCACAGGGACAATGTTATAAAGTGTAGCCAAGTGGAACACCACAGATCTCATTGCACCCTTTATCCCTCAAATTTATTGGAATTTTTTTTTCAATTTTCTCAAACAAAATGTCCATCTGCACACCAAGAAGACAATTTTTGAAAATTTACCACCGGAATGACTGGCTCGTTTATCGAGCCAGTCATTCCAGTGGTAAATTTAAAAAAATAGTCTTCTCTTGGTCTGCAAATGGACATTTCTCAGGACCACTGCAGAAGCCGTTATTGGCTGATATGAGTGTTAAAGGGTTAACGGTTAAGCCCTGTCAAGATAGATGAACACTTTGCTTTATGCATTTCAATTTGCAGACACACAAGATTTTTTTGTACATTTTACAACTTGAATAACTTTCTTGATTATCGAGCCAGTCATTCCTTCGATACATTTTCAAAAATAATCTCGTGTTT
Organism: Chaetoderma sp. LZ-2023a; assembly: GCA_034401795.1. NCBI lineage: Eukaryota > Metazoa > Mollusca > Caudofoveata > Chaetodermatida > Chaetodermatidae > Chaetoderma > Chaetoderma sp. LZ-2023a. The sequence goes on from CM067363.1 coordinate 5,578,134, forward strand.
TGCTGGCTTGACAGTTAAAGGGTCAACAATACATATATGTGTACATTAAATTCATCAGTATTCAATCACTATAGTTACACTCAAATACACCTGTACATACATATAGATCTGTAGGCACACATGCAAATGTGTATATAGCACTGGCAGGCAGTCTTCACAGTACAGTATTCACATGTACCAAATTTGCTATGAATCCGCACATACATTCCAGTCACATGCAATAAATATGTATTAATTTCCTCAGCAATTTATCCCAAACAAGGTCATATTAACCCTTTAATGGTTAAGCTGGCCAAAAAATGCCTCTGCAGTGGTCTTGAGGAATATCCACTTGCAGGACAAGACTAATTTTGAAAATTTGCCACTGGAATGACTGGCTCATTTATCGAGCCAGTCATTCCAGTGATACATTTTAAAAAAACAGTCTTCTCTTGACCTCTAAAGGATTAAACATCTAAATTTAGCTCAGATCCATCTAATTGTTATAAAGTAATGATCCAGTAAAGAATCTGGAGAGATACTGAGGCCTAATGAGTGTGCGTGCGTGCATGCATGTGTGTGGGGGGGGGGGGGGGGGTGGGGGGGTGGGGGGGGGGGGGGGGTGTGGCGACACAAATATTCAGCCCTCTTAGCCCTACAGCTAAGAGATAGGCAAGTTTACTTTAAAGATCGCTATAAGAAATAATCTACTTTCAATATTTTAAAACTAATTTAAATCAGAGATGTTGTTTGAAATTGTCGATTGATATTTGTTAAAGATGAAAGGTTTGTACATGTACCTCAAGATATGACAGAATTGCAGCGGCAACAACAGAAACAGCTTAGCAGCACACATACCACAGCAACAACAGAAACAGCTTAGCAGCACACATACCACAGCATAATTAAGACTGGTGCCAAATTATACATAAACCAATTATTCTTACCTGAAATGAAAGAAAAAAATACAAAAATTTTAAAATAGAAATACAAAACATGGAATACATATAGACATACTCACATGCTGGTACAACAAACAGCAAAGCAGTTAACCATTTAATGGTCATATCCTGCTCTAAAGATGGACTTTAAGCTTATGTGCAGCGTGGAAATAATCCGCCTGTTAACGCTCAAATTTCTGATGGAAAATTTAAATTTTCTGATAGAAAATGTCTATTTGTGGACGAAGAGGACTATTTTTTTTAATTTACCACTGAAATGAGTATGACTGGCTCGGTTATCGAGCCAGGCATTCCAGTGGTAAATTAAAAAAATAGTCTTCTCTTGGACTGCAAATGAACATTCCTCAAGACCAGTGCAGAGGCCGGTGTTGGACAGCTTGACCACTACAGGGTTAAGAGTGACTAAGCAATAAGCATTGTGCATACATATATAAGAACAGAAAATTTGTGAATACCTCAGATACACTTCCAAATATTTTGGCGAGGTAAATATTCCATGTTTCTATGTCAATGATGTACTTGATGCCCTTTTTTCTTCATGTCAGTTACAATTCAAATCAGATTTCAAAATCTTTTGATATCCCATCATCCTTTGTTGCATTGCTGTTCATATTATGTATGCCAAACAATTTGTTTCATGGGCTTCCTCTCGAGGCAGTGGTCCTAACACTGTAACCCTTTAAGCCTTAAATTTGTTTTAAAAAATTTCAATTTTCTCAAAGAAAATATAAATTTGCAGACTAAGAGAAGCCGATTTTTGAAGATTTACCAAAGGAATGACTGGCCCGTTTATCGAACTAGTCATTCCAGTGGTAAATCTTCAAAAATAGTCTTCTCTTGGTCTGCATTGACTTTTATCAAGACCACTGTAGAAGCTATTTTTGGCTGATATGAGTGACATTTCTCAGGACCAAAACAGAAGCAATTTTCGGCTGATACGAGCTTTAAAGTGTTACTGGCCAAGGCAACCTCTGCAGTGGTCTTCTTGAAGAGTGTCCACCCCTAGAGGGTAAGAAGACTTGGCACTGGAATCTCTGGCTTGGTAACTAAGCCTACTATTGCAGCGGTAAGTCATCAAAAGTTATCTTCTCTTGACCTGCAAATGGACATTCTCCAAGCAAAACCCTTCATTTTATGACCAATCTTGGCTGGTAAAGGGTTAAAGTGATCGGTTACTATGACGTTAGGCAGGATAATCATTACCTATTTAACCCTTCTTGCGTCAACTTAACCCTTCAAACCTTCTAGTTCAAACAGCTATGTAGTGGTCTTGAGGCATGTCTATTTGCACGCCAAGAGAAGAGTATTTTTTGAATATTTACCACTGGAATGACTGGCTCGGTTCCAGTGGTAAATTTTCAAAAATACTCTTCTCTTAGCCTTCAAATGGCCACTGGTTAAGCAAAAACTTAAATTTTCTTTAACGTTAACCTTTTGATGGTCAAGCCGGCAAAAATTCCAGTCGTAAATTTATAAAAATAGTCTTCAAAAATTAAAATAACTTGAAAAATTTTGACTTTTAAAATGATTAATTGATGTAGTAGTATTTTTAGCGCTTTGAGGCGCTGTTAAAGCAAGTGGGCCGAATTTTGTAAAGAAATTCAAAGTAATTGCTCATTGAATGTCCATTTCAAGGTGAAGAGAATACTAATTTTAAATTTTAACCACTGCAATGACCGAACCAGGCATTCCCTTGGGAAATTAAAAAAAAAAAGGTATTCTATTGCCCTACAAATGGACATTCCTCAATACACCTGCGTGGACATGCACACCCACGCACGCACACCCACGCACGCACAGATGTACATTGCACATATCTTAAATATTAGGTGATTTTCCGCCATCAGGCATAATTTCCTTCTCAATTACAGCATAAAAACACGTGACCATTGTTGATGTTACAAAGAGTGACGCAAGGGGACTGGTTGCTATGGTTTCTGTGATTGACTAATCAGCTGCGCTTAAACCCACTAAGACTGGCCTTTTGTCATACTGAGCAAAAAAATACTCAAGACAATTTGTTTTACAAATGTCAAGGCTCTAAAAGATCAATATATCCCAGCGGCAAGCCTTTTTCAAATTCCAAGTCCATTATCCAATAGACAGTGAGAGTTGAGGAAATTATGGCAGCAAGCTTCATGTCACGATTTCAGGGTCTTAATGCATAGTCTGACATTAGTGTTCAGACAGAGTGACGACAGAGGGAATTAGTGGCCTGCTAGATGGCAGGGTCAGCCACATTTGTCAAGTTGTAAAAAGACCTATTTCTGGCCACTGTGAAGTATTGATAATTATAAACAAACATCTGCCCATGCTCTCAGATGACAACTGGACAGTGGTGTAAGCTTTCAGAGGAGCATTAAACAAGGCATGGCTGCAAATAGACAATGTTGTCAGGTTTCAGAGGAGACCACTAAACAACGCAACGCATCTTTGATTTTTATCACGATACTGACTGTTTCTTCATCAGGCACTAACAACTTCCAGAGAAATTTTTAAAACCCACAGAGATACAGACCCAGACAAAGTTTGATGAAAATATCAATAATTTATCACACAAAATGGAAGCCAGTGTAGACACAAGCAGACAGAAAAAGCAAATGTTATAAATAAACCCATTTATTTGTACATGGGTGGGGGCACAAACCCCCACATATATAATGGTGTCAATTAAGAATGACCAGTGGCTGACAACATGATTTCAATTTTATTTCAAGACAGTGAATGTCCAGATCCTTTTAAAGAAGGTAACCCTTAGTAACAGATCCCTCTATTATGTCATCACTAAGTTAGTAACAGATCCCTCTATTATGTCATCACTAAGTTAGTAACAGATCCCTCTATTATGTCATCACTAAGTTAGTAACAGATCCCCCTATTATGTCATCACTAAGTTAGTAACAGATCCCTCTATTATGTCATCACTAAGTTAGTAACAGATCCCCCAATCATGTCCTCACTAAGTTAGTAACAGATCCCTCTATCATGTCCTCCTAAGTTAGTAACAGATCCCTCTATTATGTCATCACTAAGTTGGTAACAGATCCCTTTATCATGTTCTCACTAAGTTAGTAACAGATCCCTCTATTATGTCATCACTAAGTTAGTAACAGATCCCTCTATTATCTCATCACTAAATTAGTAACAGATCTCTTTATTATGTCATCACTAAGTTAGTAACAGATCTCTCTATTATGTCATCACTAACTTAGGAACAGATCCCTCTATTATGTCATTACTAAGTTAGTAACAGACCCCTCTATTATGTCATCACTAAGTTAGTAACACATGGTACAGAGACCAGTCAAGTGGACAAACTTCATAAAACCCTAGACAAACAAAAATGTGTCCAATAAACAGAATACTGGGGTGCGCTCAGGAGAGAGAATCTTCATATCGATTTTGTTAGGTCAAGTGGTAAGTTCGTCCATAGATATCTATGGGAGAACCTAGTCAACCTACCACTTGACCGAACAAAATGTTCCTTGAACTGAAAATATACACCCTCCTTAACACCCCCCTGATATTTATGTTGCAAAAGTTTTTAAAACCACCTCTATTTTACAGAATATATTCCTACAATATGAGGGGTTGATCTGTCACTCAAATATATGACATCATAATTAGTTACGTCATTTGTTAGCTGGTGTGACAATCACAATGGTGGATTTATTAATGAATTTACAAATTAATAACCATGCTGTTGCATATTTTGAATCTTATTTGACTGGGAGCAGCAACAGTCCACAGTCAAATTAGTTTCAAAATAATCAACAGTTTCCCTAAATAGTTACCTTGAAATTTAGATTCTGGGAAAACGGGTTCCAAAATTGTAATTCGATTCTAATACGCATTAAGTGGCCGGAGCTTGTACTCATTTTAGCTAGAAATGAGCAGGGCAAGGCAGGGCAGGGCAGGGCAGGGCATAGTTCAAATACTAAATATGAATACAAACATGTGTCCAGTCTACTGAATAGTGATGTTCATGTGTCAGTATTCCAGTGTCACGCCTATCTCTAGCTAAGCTCCACTCACACTACTCATGTTGTCATCGCTCCATCCCTGCACTTCCTGAATCCCAATTTCTAGAAAACTATACAGGCAAGATGTTGAATATTTTGAAATATAATGTGACTATGGCAGCAACATCACCCAGTTAAATTAGTTTCAAAATATTCAACAGAATGTTTCTTAGCCCATACCACTCTGATGTCAAAATGTTAAATTTTCAACTTAAACTGTGTCACCAAACAACTAATAGTACTGGAATTCCAGGATTATTCTGACCAGACAACTCTGGCTATAAGAACCCTAATATAATATTACATCTACTAATCCATAGCAGCGTAGATTGAGGGAGGGAGGGAGGGGGGGGGGGGGGAGGGGATACATTTTGGGCAGGGAGGGATGGATTATAGAATCATACACCACCACCCCTTTTCAGAGCAAGAGAGGGTTAATAATAATTGCCTGGAGGTTTGTGGTGGGGTGAGTCAGCGCTCGCGCTCACAAGCATGCACACACAATAGCCTGAAAGTTCCACAGCTGTCACAATAAAAAAAAGAAATTTTGTAGAAAAAGAAAGATAGTAAGATGGGTAAAAATTATAATAATTCAACCAGGTTTAAAAATTATTTTTTTTTGGGGGGGGGGGGGGGGGCGGCGCCCAGACACTTCGCATGGCGAGACCATTCATGCCACACTTTTTGAGACAAATCTATGCTCCTGCTAATCTACATGTAGTAACAGTCAAATTCTTTGTCTCAGTCATCCCCATATCTTTAGCTAAAATTCCAGCAGTCATTAGGTTTCCACGGTGACAGTTGCTCTGCTCTCTTAACCAGACCAAAGGGAGTCTCAAGAGTTGAGTCATTGTTTAACAGTTAATAACACAAAAGGCTTGAAATAGGATATGCTGCTTTTTTTGTATTGGCTCTGGCAGTTTGTAAAGGAATTCAGCCCACAAATGCCTGAGTGGCTATTGGAGTGAGTGTAAAGCCTCACTAGTAATACAGGACAGGGGGGAGAGGATGACTGATTGTTGTCTCAGCTGGCTTCACAGCCGCAGAGGCGAATTAATGCAGTTCCATCAAACCCCAAAATCAAAATTCCAATACATGATAATTTTGAGCTGGCAGGAAATTGAGATGAGACATTTATGGTAATGAGAGACAACACTGTGGTGACAAGAATGACTGGGACAGCAAAAGCACTGAGCCATTGCTGACCATTAAAATGTCAGGCATCATTACAAGATGAAGCGCCATGTGAAAGGCATGTGATGACATGTGTCCTATATATCTTGCAAATAGTTTTAGCTGTGCATAGCAGCTCAATAAACCTCCATGTATCTTATTCAGTCAGCCAGCCTGCCCAGCCAGCCAGGCAGCCATCCATCCAGCCAGTCAGTCAGTCAGTCAGTCAGGCAGGCAGCCATCCATCCAGTTAGTTAGTTAGGCAGGCAGGCAGGCAGGTAGGCACAAAGGCTAATTCATGATTGTGGTTTTAAGATTTCTTTTCATATAGCTATCAAACCTGGTGTATGCATGCATTATATTAGGCTTGTGCGATTATTGCGTTGAGTGATTGCGATCGATTACTAAACAAGAGGCCCATGGGGCCCGTATCGCTCACCTGGACCATAGGTATTTCAACTAGAATGGTCATTGACAATAAGTAGAACTCTAATGAGTTGAGCAGACTTGTCACAAGAAAACAGAGGCCATGTTTCATTATGTATCAACTTCTCCTGAACAAATTTTAACGGCCCTTAGTCATCAATATCATATCTCCGAAATTTCGGCCCAATCCATTCAGTGGCTCTGGAGACCAAGTTGCTTTCATGAAAACCAGGCCATCCAAGATGGCCACCCAACTATTTGGCAAATCAAGTTTCCTTGAACAAACTTGGTTCAGCTTGCGTCCTAAATGATATTTTAGGAGTTTTGAATCAATCGTCCAAACAGTTTCAGCGAAGATTTTTAAAGACATTCCTAAAAATCGACCAAAATCCATGATGGCTGCCAGCAAAATTGGCCGATCGGCTTCGTTTGAACAAACTTAAATCTCCTGCCAAATATAATTGAAATCGGCCTAGCAGTTCTCGAGAAGACATTTAAAACTTCCCATTGCTTTAGTATGGGAGTCTTTGGCGAGAAAATAATCCAAGATACCGGCAAACACTTTATCTGACAGTTTCGAAAATGGCAAATTTGAGCTCAGAATATCCAAAAACATATAATACCAATTTCGGCCTCAAAATCAATCAAATAAAAAAATCCAATATGGCCGCCAAACACGCTACATTTTGAATGGCCTACGTGGGCATGTTTTGTTGACCGATCAACTTCCCTTGAACAAACCGTAATGGCCCTTAGTCCCTAATCATATCTCCCAAATTTCGGCCTGATCTCTTTAGCAGTTCTGGAGAAGAAGTCGTTATCGGGTAAACTAGGTCATCTAAGATGGCCGCCGAACCATTTGGTCAATCAAGTCCTCTTGAACAAAGTTGGCTTACCTCATTCCTTAGATGATGTTTCATGAGTTTTGAATCGATTCCCCGAGCGATTTTGGAGAAGATCTTTAAAGATATTTCCTAAAATCGGCCAAAATCCAAGATTAGCCAAATTAGCCGATCGACTTCGTTTGAACAAAGTTGGATCCCTATGCCCTAAGGATGCTTCCTGCCAAATATAATTGAAATCAGCCCAGCGGTTCTTGAGAAGTCGTTTAAAGGAAAAGTTGACGGACGACAGATGGACGGAAGGTCGCCATGGCATAAGCTCACTTGACCTTTCAGGCCAGGTGGGCTAAACATAATTGTGATTACTTGATGGCTTGGATACAAATTACCAAGACATAACAACAAAAGCATGTCAATGACAAAAATTTCAACAGTGTTTTGAAATGTCCATTTTGCAGGTCAAAAAGACTATTTTTGAAAATGTATCACGAGCCAGTCATTCCAGTAATACTTTTTCAAAAATAGTCTTCTCTTGCCATGCAAATGGACATACATTCACTAAGCAAAATGTAATTTTTCATGACTGATCGCATTAAAAAGTAATCGAAAGTTAGGTTTTGAAATATTTTATGCAATAGAAAATATTCACAATTATTCGATTATTTAATTTTTAATATAAATTCACGATTTAAAACATAATAGCGATCTTCGATTTAATCTTGTAATCACGCAAGCCTACATTATATGTTTATGGTTTGTAGAGTAACAAAGGTAGGTGAGTGTGACTTCAGTGTGACCCACTTTCACACTTCACCTGCAGTTACTGAGATTCTATCAAACTTGTTCTTGTATCGAGATTTCATGGCCCTCAGGCTTTGTCGCTTCTTGTGACTTCACTGTAAATAGTATCATCTTTGCTAAATAAATTGGTTCCAAATCTAATGTATGCATTCAAATTAAGGATTCAACTCACATTTCTTCACAACTGCCTAATAATGGACATAGAATTAAGTTCTTGGAAGAACATCCACCAAGGGCGTGCGTGCGTGCGTGCGTGCGTGCGTGGGGGGGGGGGGGGCGGAGTCATGATGATATGTGGGCATATGCAGAGCACCTCAACACATTCTAGAGTGTACATATTACATGGTCTAACAGCTGAATATTTGTCTAGGAATAACAAGATGCTTATTAGTGTCAGATATGTTTTTGCTTTCCGCCTCATTCACATCAACCTCCCATGCCCCCAATCCCCTCATTCACATCAACCTCCCATGAACCCACACCCCATCATTCACATCAACCTCCCATGACCCCAAACACTCATTCACATCAACCTCCCATGACCCCACACCCCCTCATTCACATCAACCTCCCATGACCCCACAACACACCCTCATTCACATCAACCTCCCATGACCCCACACCCCCTCATTCACATCAAACTCCCATGACCCGCCCCTCTCATTCATACCACCATCCCATGGCCCACCCCTCCCTCCTGATTCACATCAACCTCCCATGACCCACCCCTCCCTCCTCATTCATTCACATCAACACCCCCATGACACACCCCTCCCTCCTCATCCATATCATCACATGTGCAGTAATTATGCAGCCCGTACTGACAGGATGCTACGCATGCAGAGGATGAGCGAGCTCTCGAGCAAAACAATAGATAATCAAATATGAATGTTTGCCGGGTCAATGAAAACAGAATTTAAGTACTTGTTGGGCGTCATAAGATTCTTGGCAGGAACATGACTGCTGCTTAATTACAGGATAAACAAGTTGCAGCGCTCTGGCAGACTACATCCAGGACAGAACCATGAAAATCAGCAATGTAAAGCGTATATGTGCATGCATGGCGTGTGCTTGCGCATGTATATATGCATGCATGAGAATAGTGTGATAGAACAGTATTGGTGGACAAACTATGGACTTCCCGCCGTAGTTTTATGATCATTGATATCTGTCTGGTTAGCTGTAGATCATCACCTTTCTCAAGCGACCACCTGTCTTTTAAAGGCTAAGCTTGTGATCCTTTAAACCTTTAAGCCTCAAATTTGGTCAAGGAAGATTCAATTTTCTCATAGAAAATTTCCATTTGCAGACCAAGAAGACTATTCTTGAAAATTTACCACTAGAATGACTGGCTCGGTTATCGAGCCAGTCATTCCAGTGGTAAATTTTCAAAAATAGCATTCTCTTGGTCTGCAAATGGACATTTCTCAAGACCACTGCAGACGTCGTTTTGGGATGATGTGAGTGTTAAACGGTTAAGACCAGTGCATCAGAAACAACTCCCTCAAACAAGAGCGGTGCCTAGCGGGACTTAATACAGCAATCTTTGATGAATTTAAATCTTTTCATGGACCATAACTCTAGCAAATATGGACAGATCTCGCTGAAAAAAGTTATGACACTTCGTCTCTACGTAAAGGTTCACTGGAAAAGGAATTTCAAATGTAGGTTCAAAACTCCCAGAGATCTGTTCCGGACAATAGATTTATGACGAGTTTTACTCTTTTCAGGGGGACAATGCTCACAAATACTGGTGGATGTCACTGAAACAAAATCATGACACGTTGTCTATATCTAATTATATCCTCTGAGAAAAATTTCAAATGTAGATTAAAAACTTGATATGGCATGGACACGAAACCTTTAGGGAGATAACTCTCATAAATATGGACGGATCTCGACGAAACGAAATCATGACACTTCGTCTCCCCTAATATGTGCACTGGGGAAAAAAATTGCAAATATAGGTCAAGAAGTTTTTGAGCTACAGCCCGGACATACAAATTTTTTTTATGCATTTTACACATTCTAAGGGGCTAACTCTGGCAAATATTGATACATCTCGATGAAACAAAATCATGACATATCGTCTACGCCTAATATGTACACTGGAGCAAAATTTCAAATGTAGGTTAATAAGTTGTTGAGATATGGCCCGGACATGAATTTGCTAACAGACAGACAGACAGCCGGACAGACACCACGTGCCATGACGTAAACAACATTTTCACATGCTCACGTTTTCAGATCAAAATAAAGTTAGTCTTAAAGGTAGTAGCTGTGAATCGTGTTATTAGCTCATCACTGTGTTATTAGCACATCACTGCGTTGTTAGCACATCACTGCGTTGTTAGCACATCACTGTGTTATTAGCACATCACTGTGTTATTAGCACATCACTGTGTTATTAGCACATCACTGTGTTATTAGCACATCACTGCGTTGTTAGCACATCACTGCGTTGTTAGCACATCACTGCGTTATTAGCACATCACTGTGTTATTAGCACATCACTGTGTTATTAGCACATCACTGTGTTATTAGCACATCACTGTGTTATTAGCACATCACTGTGTTATTAGCACATCACTGTAAGGTGCATATTTGCTTCATAAATACAACACAGACCGATAGGTGGATATGCAAAGATAGTGCAACCTAACACTAATGATAGACTCCAAAACAATAGCCTCAGGCATTGAACTTCACTTCAAGAGATAAGCTGCTAGAAACATGTGCATTTGCTTTGCAAAATGAGCAGACAACAAGCAGCAGCAGCATATCTGCAAAAACTAGCACTTTCAAGGGGTGGACGATGCAATGTGGAAATGAAATTTGGAACTTTTTTTTTGCAAGTAAAGATTTAACACTGCTGTTTTTCTTGTTTCTGCGCGGATTTTCTCGCATATTTTTTTACTGATGTATTTTTACAAAGTTTGACAGACCCGATAATCAGAAGTGAAAGGTGTAGGAGATGAATACAATGCCACGGACAATGTGCACAGCGAAAACGAAGATAAGGCGATAACATGACGATGTTATTCAGTTCTGAGTGAAGGTTTTGACATCAAGAACGAAGCCGAAACGCCTAAGGTTGCTTGTTTAATCTACAAGAATGACAGAACGACATGCAATATTACGAATGCAATAACAAGGCTAGAAATGTAAATACACTATTTATCCCCGGAATGATTGCGTCAATGACATTTATACACATTTCAAAGTACCCTATTAGTTATTCACCATGGTAAATTGGTGTAGCTGGTAATTTTTTGGGGAAAAAACAATTACAAGCTTTGTATGCCAAGCTTCCATTAACCCTTTCATGGCGAAACCGGACATAACCAGCCTCTGCAGTGGTCTTGCCGAAAGTCCATTTGCAGGACAAGGGAACTTTTTTTTGAAAAATTTATCACTGGAATGTCTATTCCCGGGGTAAATTTTTAGAAATAATCTTCGCTTAGCCTGCAAATGGACATTCTATCAGGAAACATTTAGATTTTCTTGGAAAATTTGGACATTTAAAGGGTTAAATGGCACGGATATGTTTAATAATCCCAAAAACAAAGAATCTGTGTATTTGATACTGAATATGAAAGCCACATGAAATGTCAGACAGTCCTCTATCCTGTTATTTATAGACATGGTATCTAGAAATGAAAAGTACAGTACCGCTCAGAAACAGTTTCCAAAACAAAACAGGACAAAAGTAGGTCACACTGACCTACTTTTCATACACTGCACATCTCCTCCCTAAGATGCAAAAAACTTTTGAAACTACAGCACGGACCAACATTTTCGGTAATGTCCAATGAAGCATGAAAAGTAGGTTAAAAGCAGGTCACACTGACCCACTGTTCATACATGGACACTGCACATCCACATATCAAGTTTAGTTCCCGCATACCAACAACTCTCGAAACTACAGCCCGGACAAGGATTTTCGGTAATATTCAATGAAATGTGAAACAGTTAAAAGCGGGTCATGCTGAGTTACTTTTCACGCACAGCACATCCTTTCCACAAGATGAATGGTCATTTATAGGCGGAGAATCAATTTTTGAAAATTTAAGACTGGAATGACTGGCTCGATAACAGAGCCAGTCATTCCAGTGATAAACTTTCAAAAATTATATTCTCTTGTCCTGTAAATGGACATACAATAGGCAGCTATTTAAATATTCTTAACAGAAGTTGACCATTAAAGTGTTCATTGTTACTCAAGAGAGAATCTGTTATGAAGAATATGTGGTTTCATACCCGTGTTATAATAAACCTATGGATATGTGGAGGCAACAAATTCTGTTTGAACTACAAACTTGCTTCACAAATGCATGTGCGACAAAATATATATGGAACAGACTGTCATAAGTTGCTACTGATTTGAAATGTTTTATAAACATAAACTGAAAATGGCAATCAGACCATGTGCTCTACCGCAGTCCCTACCTAAACAATACCATAACAATAGAATCAGATAGCTCATCGCACACACACACACACAACACACACACACACAACACACACACACACAACACACACACACACAACACACACACACAACACACACACACACACACACACACACACATAATACTTTCTTTCATTAGTGCCAATTTAATGGAACTTTCATCGCCTATTCCTCAGTAAACCTGATACAATCTTCCGCAATGTGACAGGATTCATGAACACTGGAGCTACAAACCTGTCATTACCGCCCTGGACAATCATTAGGGACACGGTGAGAGAATTGTGCCTTTTTGTCGCCATATCTTGTGGGAGAGCTTTACCGAGACAATCCAGCTAAATCTCGTGCAGTGAGAAAGTTACAGGATATGCTGCTGAGTCAGGCTTTGTTTTATTATAGCCTTGCTTGTCAAGCATCCAGTTTTGTCCATTCATCATTTAAACAGACCTGATGTGGACCGCAATGAATTAATGCAGTTAGTCGCATCAAGTTGGAATTGCAGCACTGATGCTATGTAGTCAAATTACACAAAAAACGCACATGCCAATAGTTCTGGGAGACAATGAGGCAGTGGCAGGAATGTGCGTGCCAATTTAATGCGGCGTTAACATGGCAGAATTTAATAGCTTTTACAAAAAGGTAATTTGGTGAAAAAACTATCTGCATCATGCAGGCAATCACATTCTGTCATGTCCAGTCTGCCAGTCAATGCGGAACCTGTCTAAAAAGACAATTTGAATGCATGTGTGTGCAGACTGCCGAACGCATGCATGCACACACATGCAATGTTGTAATCAAGAATAAGGTTTGAGTGATCATCTTTCATTACAACTGTACAAAGAATCAAAGATCAGATCTTCAAGCAGGGAGACCAAATGACTCAAATTTATGCTAGCCGTGTAACATATGTACCTGTTATCTTCATGATAATAACATTAACATGTTTCAAAGATGTAGTACACTCTAAGTGTAACTTTACTTATTGATAAGTTTTCTCACTGCGCTGCTTCTTCAGGTGAAAATGAATTTATTCTAAAAGATTGATTCTTCAGGTGAAAATGAAGTTACTCGAGAAGATTGCTTCTTCAGGTGAAAATGAAGTTACTCGAGAAGATTGCTTCTTCAGGTGAACATGAAGTTACTCGAGAAGATTGCTTATTCAGGTGAAAATGAAGTTACTCGCGAAGATTGCTTCTTCAGGTGAAAATGAAGTTTCTCGAGAAGATTGCTTCTTCAGGTGAAAATGAAGTTACTCGAGAAGATTGCTTCTTCAGGTGAAAATGAAGTTACTCGAGAAGATTGCTTCTTCAGGTGAAAATGAAGTTACTCGAGAAGATTGCTTCTTCAGGTGAAAATGAAGTTGCTCGAGAAGATTGCTTCTTCAGGTGAAAATGAAGTTACTCGAGAAGATTGCTTCTTTACGTGAAAATGAAGTTACTCGAGATTGCTTCTTCAGGTGAAAATGAAGTTACTCGAGAAGATTGCTTCTTCAGGTGAAAATGAATTTACTCGAGAAGATTGCTTCTTCAGGTGAAAATGAAGTTACTAGAGAAGATTGCTTCTTCAGGTGAAAATGAAAATACTCTAGAAGATTGCTTCTTCATGTGAAAATGAATTTACTCGAGAATGAAGGAAATTTCAATTTCCCTTTCTCCGAGATCTAACAATACTCACCATTCTATTACCTCTGATACAAGCTATTGTGGATAGCTGGCCCTAGGACTATAGACTTAGTACGCTTTAACGGCTCCTGGAACCGGGTACTCGGTTCCAAACTGCCGAGTACCCATTTGCCATGAAGCTCATATTGTTTGCATAGCCACCAAACAAGAAATACTCATGGCTTGCCTCCGTGGGGCTGGGAGGCAGGGTCCGTAATACAATGGTGAGTATTGTTAGATCTCGGAGAAAGGGAAATTGAAATTTCCTTCATTCTCCTTCGATCAATACTCACCATTCTATTACTTCTGATATATACCAGATTTAGACAGTAACCTGGTGGGAAGGGGCAAGCCATCAATTGCTACTTTTGCCCCTTGGAGAAAGAGCTTAGACTTACACTTGACAAATGGAGACCTAAAAGGACCATCAAGTTAAAGGGACCGAATCACATTCGCATCACTGCCTCCAACCCCCCACACCCCCCCTTTTTTCTCCTAAGAAAAGGGAGAGAACACACGAACATGCATCTAGCCTGAAACACAAATATGCCAAGAGGGTTAACTGCTCTTTGCATATATCAGCCTGGGAATGAGAATGAATATATAAGATGAATGAACATGATATATAGACATAATACAAAAATCTCAATCTTGAATTACCTCATGATATTTATATTTCAGACGTGGAGCCTCCAACCATTCGCTTGTCCGGCCATCAGTGACACAATCTGGGTGACATCCTCTCGCTTGACCATGTCTGCTTCTTAATTCTTTCTTACAAATGCCAAAAAAGGGAGAAGAGCAGTGTGGTCGTTTAACTATCGTTTCAAAACAGCTAAAGCGAGTGGATTGGCGGAGTCTGACACATCCCTCATATAGTAATCCGTGAAAGAGGACTCACAGTGCCATTGTGCAACAGCCATGATGTCCTCCAATGGAACACCATTGTAAAGGGCGGTCGAGGCGGCTATTCCTCTAACATCGTGTGCCCTTGCGCATTGCACCTGGTGCCCAGTCGCAATCTCATGGGTAGTCTGAATGCATTTGACTGACTACCCAACGAGAGATAGAATCCATGGATGCGGCGCCATATTGCTTCTTATGGCAGATCCACAGATGTCTATCATTCGACCGTAATGAGTCTGTCCGTCTTTTGTACTTAGTCAAAGCACGGACTGGGCACCAGACACTGGCATCACGATCAAACCTAGTTAGTTTCGGTATAATGATCGATTTGCCGGGATATTTCAAAGATTGATTCTTTGACATAAACTCTGCTCTTGGCAGTAGACGCAGACCCTCTCCGGAGACAATAAATCGGTCCCTCTCTGCTGAAAATGCATGGATCTCACTGCGCCTTCTAGCTGAGGAAGCTGCCAATAGAAGAACCGCCTTTAGAGTCAAATGCTTTAGACCAGCCGAACGCAACGGTTCGAAAGGGTGCTTGGCCAGGGCAAAGCTGACTTGTATCCAGCAATTGTGACAGGAGCTAGTCCTGAAAAGAATAGCTCACAGAGAAAGTCTGCTATTTGCTGAATAGTGGATTGAAAGGTATCAATACCCTTTCCTCCACACCAGTCTGCAAATCTGTTAACCTTGTTGTTATATGACTTGAAGGTTGACCTCCTTCTCGCAGCTGCGATGACTTTCGCCGCTTGTCGAGAAAAACCTTCCGACGTGGAACGTTGTTTGATAACATCCACACGGTCAATTTGAACATTTCGGGACGCTCGTGTAGGAAGCGTCCCTTGGCCTAGGAGATTATGTTCGGAATCTCGGGTAACTGCACTGGATTGTCCACCAGCAGATCTAGATCCGTGAACCACGACATGCTGGGCCAAAATAGCACTATTAGCAGGACCAGGCACGGTTCCTCCCTGATCTTCACCAATATCTTCAGCAGAAGAATGGTGGGTGGGTACGCGTAAGCGTGCATCCCTCTCCAGCTTATCGCCAGAGCGTCTGTATCGACGGCATTTGGATCTGGAATCGGCGAGACGTAAGTCATGATTTGAGCATTTTCCTTTGTGGCGAATAAGTCCACGTTTGGTTTGCCCCAATGCTCGAAGATCCTGTGAAGAACTGGAGGGTTGAGAGACCATTCTGTTGGCAGAATCCTCTGTCTTTGAGACAACGCATCCGCCAGAATGTTCAATCGACCAGGAATGTGAGCTGCTTTCAAAACAACCGAGTAATTCCTGCACCACTGAATCAAGTGCCACACTTTCATACATAGTGTGGGTGACTTGGTCCCGCCTTGGTGATTTATGTATGATACTACTGTCGAGTTGTCCAACCGTATCAATATCCCCTTGCCCCTGACTTTTGGAAGAAACTTTTCCAACGCCAGTTCCACTGCCATCATTTCTAACAGATTGATATGCAGCTGGCTCTCTTGGAGAGTCCATGTGCCCGAGACCTGGTGTTCTCCCAGGCATGTCCCCCCATCCCTCCAGCGATGCATCTGTGTAGACGGACAGCTGGGGTTGGGGTAGGTGCAGCGAAACTCCTACTAGGAGATTCTGACGCTTTTTCCACCATACAAGATGCGACATTAATGGCTCCAAAACTGGCACCAGCTTTGACAGGGGTTCTGTTCTCTGTTTCCACAGAGACATCAGATACAACTGGATAGGTCTTCGCATCAGAGCAGCGTACAGGATTACCTGCTCCATGGAGACCATCATGCCCAGCATCTGAAGAAACCGCCTCGCCTGAATGTGGTTTCCCAATCGAAAACTCTTGAGGATGGTTAACAGAGACACCACTCTGGGCTCTGACGGGTAAACCCTGCCCTCCTCTAGATCGAATCACATTCCTAAATAAATGAACCGTTGAGTGGGTGTCAACTCGGATTTCTCCTTGTTGACTATCCAGCCTAGATCTGAAAGCAACTTTAGAGTCAGAGTAGTATCCACCTCTAACGTGGCTGGCGTGTCTGCCTTGATAAGCCAATCGTCTATGTAGGTGTGAAGCGCCACGTTCTCTCTTCTGAGAAACACTGTCACCGCAAGGACCACTCTGGTGAAAACCCGTGGAGCTGTCGACAGGCCAAATGGGAGGACTACAAACTCCCACACTTGATTCTGAAATGCAAATCTCAGAAACCTGTGACAACTCCTGTTCATTGGAATGTGGAAATATGCATCTTTCAGATCGATCGATACACACCACATTCCCCTTCCTCAATCCTGCCATTACCGACCTCAGAGTTTCCATCTGAAACCGAGGCGTATGGATAAACCAATTTAATGGCCTGAGATTGAGTACGGGTCTCCACCCACCCACCCCACCCCCACCACTGTGCTCTTGGGGACAAGGAACATGTTTGAATAGAAGCCTGGAGTGTTCTGGTTTGCTGGTTTTATTGCTCCCTTCAGAAGCAAACCTGACACTTCGTTTTGAATGGCTTCTAACTTGTCTGGTTCCCTTGGTACGGGTGTCCAGACAGGTGCCAAAGACAGATTCTGTGGTGGAAAATCCCACCACTCCGGCATGTACCCCTGGGATAACCATCCCAGGACAAGACTGTCTGACGTCACACCTCGCCAAAGCCTCGACGAAAATGCATGAGCCTTCCACCCACTATAGATGCATTGACGCCTAATGTGGGTGTCTGGCTCACGATCCGCTCCCCCCACCCACCTGCTCTTGACGAGAGAGAACCATTTTGGTCTTGGCTTGACCGGTCTAACTGGCACCACTGTTCCTGTCGCAGACGTGCGGTCCAGGCAGATATGAAGGGAGCCCTCGTACCCTCAGGTACGATCCGCTCCCTTCTTTCCGCCCTCCGAGGACTTACCTTTCCCCTTCCTGCCTCTCGGGCGGTCAGTGGCAACATTGGGGTGGGTAGGAGCCTCCACAACCTTCTTGGCCTTCTTCGCCGGAGGCGACTGAGAAGACCCAGTAGAAGTAGAAGCAGCACTAGGCTTGCTTTTATGCTTCTTCTGCTTCTTAGAAGGTTGCCCGGTTAGTGGCTTGGCTACAGCCCCTAGTGCGTGTGCCTGTCGCACTAGTTCCAGCTGCAGATTCACCGCTAACCGATTCTGAGCGATGCTGGCAGTGTCTTCTAAGATGGCCCGCGCTTGGCTACCAAAGATGCTAGAGCCAGTAAGGGGCATCCCAAGAAGATGCTCCCTAACGGCAGTAGCCGGACACATATGCTCAATGACCATCTGCCTCCTAGACTTGGTCACACGATAGCGCCACAGGTGGCACAGGGTGGCCTGCCCCCGCTTCAGTCCACACCAACTGAAGAAGGCGATAAGAGTGATTGACAGCACTCATTGCTGCCCTCACCCCCTCATCGCTTAGGGACAGGACTTCATCATGGTGCACCTGGGACTTGTCCACCAACGCCGGGGCGGGGCCACCCGCTCCAGCACTCTGGACACCCAGCACCCAGCGATCATCCTCAGTGACCACTGGAACAACACCATATCTGTCGTATTCCCCCCCATGGGATACGACACCTCGCCTGCACCTCCCTGGAAGCCGCAGGGAGCTGGCTCTTGATCAGGAGCTGCTTGCTATAAATAGCATCCAACTCCATAAACCTGGGATCCAGTCCAATAGACTGGATCTGGGCTGCGAGAAAGATCCCCCTCCTAATCGATGCCACCGATAGACGGGGTGCATCCTCTTCGGCCGTGGTCGAAACCAGACGGGTCCATCCTGGCTAGCCAAGCCAGAGCCTCCGACCAGTCTGTCTCCGAAGAGGACACTCCCGTGAACACGTCACCCGTTGACGTGCTCACAGACCTACCAGCAATGGCCTCCCGGCTAGAAGCCATTGCTGATACGCCAGGAACTCCAGTACCGTATGGTTCCGCCGCCACCCCATGGAAAACACCAGTCCATGGAGTAGGCCAGCACGGAAAACCGTGCGGACCCGTAACAGTTCAGGAACCGTGGCCAAGCACGGGCGCAAATGGCACCCCATGCCTGACCACTGGACCAGGCGAGATAGGTGTATACCACGCCTGGCCAGCCACACCCGTCACTGTGTCGGTTGGTGGCAAACCAACCAGCACGGGACCGGTGCCCGGTACCGGAGTGGCCTCAACCACGGGCGGAGCCGCTGTCCTGGCTTGCCCCAAGCCAAACAGATGGAAGGTGGTTCCGTCCAGGACGGAATCGATCTCCATACTCTCCACCCGCGGCATCTCAGACCGCAGCAATCTCTCCTCCTTGGCCTCCTCGTATTCAGACTCCGAAGAGTCATTACCAGACGAGGAAACACTGGAGCTGTCCTGGTGGATGGCTCCCATGCCTGGCGGACCGGCCACTGCTACTGGACCACCCAGAGGTGGCCGCAGAGACAGAACCTATCAGGCCGGAGACCGACGGGACTGCCAGGGAGCCGTACGAGACAGCTCCCTCGGTGGCTAGTCCAGAACCTTGTCAAAGGACAGGGTCCGTACCAAGCACGGGAAGAGACTGCCCTACAACTTTCAGAAGCAGGGACGACACCAGCGTAGGCAGGATGCTATGCAAGAAGCTTTGCATAGCAGGTCCAAACCACGCCGGCGGTGCCATCTCCGCAACCTCTGGTTGCAGACGTGGAGCGCCCCCAGGGGCCGAAACGGATGCTCCCGATTTACTTTCAGACCGCCAAGGAACTTGACCATCATATCGGACGACCACACTGCACAAATGTTTCACCTATTATCAAGATTACAATTTGTACATCTAAAACAGACATGGTCGTTAAACAGAAACCTCACAAACTTATGGCACTCTTCACATGATGGTGGGGCTGGCTTGGCCTATAAATAAGCACAAACCTACAATAAGCAAGTGGAACGAAACAGGAATGGAAGGCTGACAAATAATTATCAAATAATTTGATCAGAAATTAAATGTTATCCCTCCCGCACCCCACCCCGCACCATTACAGCAAAGATCGCATTGATTATGATGATAAGAACGAAGCAGGCAAGATACACCCATAAACTGATCCTCAAGGATGTATAAACGGAACCAGGAACCATATTGCTTAGCATTCGGGGTATATTTACTAATCAATATAAATTATACTCCTAACGAAGGCCAAAACGATATGTGAAGAAACAACAAAATGTAAACAAACTGCTGTAGCACACACTAAAACCGCAGACCACACATCTAAATCAAGAATTTTGAAACCACCGATCATTGCAAACAGATCGTGATAACACGCAAAACTTGAAAATTCCAAAGTTTTTCTGGTACCAATACAGTACACAGCACCCAGAATCAGATGCGCGAATTAATGAAACATTTTCTTCACATAAAAATCTGAGACAACTCGGGTGTGACGTCACCCGCTCGGATCATACAGAGAACGACGTCAGCCGATTTTCGTGTTAAACACTGTATAGCCAACACCTTATTTCATATCTGCCGATAGCCTGTTAGGGTTAAAGGAAGGCGATCAATCTGGCATATTTTGTTGTTAACACATGTCCCAGATTCAGGGTCAGAAATTGGAACATGCGATCCAGACAAAATTTTGAAGACCTAAGTCTTAACTATGGAATAACATGGAAATATACAAACTGGTTATCATCGGCTCCTTCCATGGTAATCCAAATAATCCTTAGAGAGCGAACACAAAGCTATCACAATCACAGAAAAAGACTTTAAAAACGACTTCCAACTGCAAAAAAGCATGTAGCTCTTGTTGCTATGCAAACAAGAACGAGCTTCATGGCAAACGGGTACTCGGCAGTTGGGAGCTGAGTACCCGGTTCCAGGAGCCGGTAAAGCTTACTAAGTCTATAGTCCTAGGGCCAGCTTTCCAGGATAGCTTGTATGAGAAGTAATAGAATGGTGAGTATTGATCGAAGGAGAAGATTGCTTCTTCAGGTGAAAATGAAGTTATTCTGGAAGATTACTTCTTCAGGTGAAAATGAAGTTACTCCCGATAGAAGATACAACTACCTCTCTTATAATCCCCATTTTGTGTTTAGAGGAAAAGCGGTGATTATGTCATTCCACCCGTGAACATGTCTGTCTTTGTGGCTGGATTGCAGAGTAAAAGAGGACATTTACATTTGACTCTGTCCTGGGGGGGGGGGGATGTCAAAAGGTCAAAGCTGTGAATGTGGTGATTTGTGATGTCGTGGCATCAACAGAACAATCTAATCAAATATTGAGTTGAATCAATGTAAGCATGCCTTTAAGACAGTTAATTTGTATAAGCACCTATATTTTCTTTAACCCTTTATCCCTCGAATTTGTACAAAGAAAATTTCAATTTTCACATAGAAAATGTCCATTTGCAGACCTAGAAGCCTATTTTTGAAAATTTATCACTGGCATGACTGGCTCAGTTATCGAGCCAGTCACTCCAGTGGTAAATTTTCAAAAATATGCTTCTCTTGGTCTGCAAATGGACATTCTTCAAGACCTGTGCTCAAGCTGTTTTCGGCTGATATGAGTGCTACAGGGTTAAGAAATGCTTAGTCCTGGGGGGGGGGGGGGGGGAATGCCTGCCTTGTCCTCTCGAGGATACAGATGTCAGATCTTCTTAAATGTTTGTCCATCAATTCTGAGCATGTTTATGTCTTAGGGGGAAATAGTATGTTTTAAAAAAATATTAGACTCCAAAACTAATTTAATTATAGTACAATTTGGAGATAATATTAACTTACACTGTGAAGGTAATCAAAACCCCTGGTATTAAGTAGAACGGTGCATGTGTCGATAGAAAATTAAGCAGGAATAACAACAAAACGCTAGCTGCTGGTGCCTGCATGTACATAGTATAGATTTCCTGGGTGTACAGGCTGGATGTGTATGGTATAGACTTCCTGGGTGTACAGGGTGGATGTACATGGTACAAACTTCCTGGGTGTACATGGTGGATGTACATGGTATAGACTTCCTGGGTGTAGAGGGTGGATGTACATGGTATAGATTTCCTGGGTTTACAGGGTGGATGTCCATGGTAGAGACTTCCTGGGTGTACATGGTGGATGTATATGGTACAGACTTCTTGGGTGTACATGGTGGATGTACATGGTATAGACTTCCTTGGTGTACAGGGTGGATGTACATGGTATAGACTTCCTAGGTGTACAGGGTGGATGTACATGGTATAGACTTCCTGGGTGTACATGGTGGATGTACATGGTATAGACTTCCTGGGTGTACAGGGTGGATGTACATGGTACAGACTTCCTGGGTGTACAGGGTTGATTGTCATGGTATAGACTTCCTGGGTGTACATGGTGGATGTACATGGTATAGACTTCCTGGGTGTACAGGGTGGATGTACATGGTATAGACTTCCTGGGTGTACAGGGTGGAAAGTACATGGTATAGACTTCCTGGATGTACATGGTATAGACTTTCTGGGTGTACATGGTGGATGTACATGGTACAGACCTCCTGGGTGTACATGGTGGATGTACATGGTACAGACTTCCTGGGTGTACATGGTGGATGTACATGGTATAGACTTCCTGGGTGTACATGGTGGATGTACATGGTATAGACTTCCTGGGTGTACATGGTGGATGTACATGGTACAGACTTCCTGGATGTACATGGTATAGACTTCCTGGGTGTACACGGTGAATGTACATGGTACAGACTTCCTGGGTATAGACTTCCTGGGTGTACATGGTGGATGTACATGGTACAGACTTCCTGGGTGTACAGGGTGGATGTACATGGTATAGACTTCCTGGGTGTACATGGTGGATGTGCATGGTATAGACTTCCTGGGTGTACATGGTGGATGTACATGGTACAGACTTCCGGGGTATACAGGGTGGATGTACATGGTATAGACTTCCTGGGTGTACATGGTGGATGTACATGGTACAGACTTCCTGGGTGTACATGGTGGATGTACATGGTATAGACTACCTGGGTGTACAGGGTGGATGTACATGGTATAGCCTTCCTGGGTGTACATGGTGGATGTACATGGTACAGACTTCCTGGGTGTACAGGGTTGATTGTCATGGTATAGACTTCCTGGGTGTACATGGTGGATGTACATGGTATAGACTTCCTGGGTGTACAGGGTGGATGTACATGGTATAGACTTCCTGGGTGTACAGGGTGGAAGTACATGGTATAGACTTCCTGGATGTACAGGGTGGATGTACATGGTATAGACTTTCTGGGTGTACATGGTGGATGTACATGGTACAGACTTCCTGGGTGTACATGGTGGATGTACATGGTATAGACTTCCTGGGTGTACATGGTGGATGTACATGGTATAGACTTCCTGGGTGTACATGGTGGATGTACATGGTACAGACTTCCTGGATGTACATGGTATAGACTTCCTGGGTGTACACGGTGAATGTACATGGTACAGACTTCCTGGGTGTACAGGGTGGATGTACATGGTATAGACTTCCTGGGTGTACATGGTGGATGTACATGGTACAGACTTCCTGGGTGTACAGGGTGGATGTACATGGTATAGACTTCCTGGGTGTACATGGTGGATGTACATGGTACAGACTTCCGGGGTATACAGGGTGGATGTACATGGTATAGACTTCCTGGGTGTACATGGTGGATGTACATGGTACAGACTTCCTGGGTGTACATGGTGGATGTACATGGTACAGACTTCCTGGGTGTACAGGGTGGATGTACATGATATAGACTTCCTGGGTGTACATGGTGGATGTACATGGTACAGACTTCCTGGGTCCATGGTATAGACCTTCTGGGTGTACATAGTGCATGTACATGGTATAGATTTCATGGGTGTACAGGGTGGATGTACATGATATAGACTTCCTGGGTGTACATGGTGGATGTACATGGTACGGACTTCCTGGGTGTACAGGGTGGATATACATGGTATAGACTTCCTGGGTGTACATGGTGGATGTGCATGGTATAGACTTCCTGGGTGTACATGGTAGACTTCCTGGGTGTACATGGTGGATGTGCATGGTATAGACTTTCTGGGTGTACATGGTGAATGTACATGGTACAGACTACCTGGGTGTACAGGGTGGATGTACATGGTATAGACTTTCTGGGTGTACATGGTGGATGTACATGGTACAGACTTTCTGGGTGTACATGGTGGATGTACATGGTACAGACCTCCTGGGTGTACATGGTGGATGTACATGGTACAGACTTCCTGGGTCCATGGTATAGACCTTCTGGGTGTACATAGTGCATGTACATGGTATAGATTTCATGGGTGTACATGGTGGATGTGCATGGTACAGACTTCCTGGGTGTACATGGTGGATGTGCATGGTACAGACTTCCTGGGTGTACAGGGTGGATGTACATAGTATAGACTTCCTGGGTGTACAGGGTGGATGTGCATGGTACAGACCACTTGGGTGTACAGGGTGGATGTGCATGGTACAGACCACTTGGGTGTACATGGTAGACTTCCTGGGTGTACATGGTGGATGTATATGGTATAGACTTCCTGGGTGTACATGGTGGATGTACATGGTATAGACCATGAAGTCCAGGCCAGAGAAAGAGTCACTAAACAGCTTCAAGGGAACTTAGATAAATATAAATATTCCAGTCTAGTGATATGTTTTGAGAGCCTAAGATTTCAAGCATGTAGTACAGGCTAACTTTGACTTACTTAACGGCCACCAAGTTGCCACTTGGGACAGTTCTCTATCTGTTGCCTTCAGTAGTCCTGTATTGCAAGTAGGAGAAAGCTTGAAATTTGGATTCTACTTGGACCACAGGACTAATGATGCATACAAAGGTATGGATCAAGAATTTTCCCAAAACAGAGAAACACAAAAGTCATTAACATGTGACAGGCATTCAATCACCAGCTCATTCTAGCACCAATAACATTTATTGTCCTCCCTCTCAGACTGTAATTCAATGCCCTCTCATGAGTCAGCCATCTAATTGTGCCCCATGTTGGACTCCCTCTCACTCTGGTAAGTGGTCAGCATTTCTGGCAGATGGACATCTGATAATGGTCATCAGAGGGTGTATTGGCACAGACAATGACCAGAGTTGTGACAGTCATAAATATGCTGATTTATTAAAGTCTAGAGAACTCATGTCAGGGATGTGTTTATAATGTAGAAATTAAAACCCTCAGATTGAAGTTTTAATCCAGTTGTCAAATGAAATGTTAGTCAGGCTATCTCTTTATTGACCACACACAAGGGAAAACGATTTTGGTCTTGAGGTAAAGAATTCCTATATTGATATATATATATATATATATATATATATATATATATTAGGATTTTTCAGAGGGAATTGTGAACACTAATCTAGAAATCATTGAATCAAACTCACAACTGCCTACATACTCTGCTTCTAAGATCTAGATGCATTAAATCAAGAAAATAAACATTTTGCTCAGTCAGTACCATTTACGTAACAAGATGTCAGAAAAGTATATTAAATGCAAAACTTAATATTGACGCCATTGTCATCCCATAAATGACTTCAATTTATCAAATATTTAAACCTAAAACTCACATGGTCAACTTTGGCAGTCAGCAGGAAAAGCGTAATATTCTCTAAAACATGTATGGAAGTGCTGCTGGATAATGGTGTGTAATGACTGACTTAACAAACATACTAAACAAAGGTCTCTCTATGTTTATAAATGATATAGTCAACATCAACATCAACATCAATTTACAAGGCATAAGCCATTGGCTTGTTATTGGCTAGTCAATTTGGTACACAGAAGCTTTATCATAAAATAAACAAAAAATGGAGCAACTTCCTCAGACTACACACCACCAGAGCACACCAATTCTATAGCAGCAGCTGAATAGATATACTGGTAACCACCTTTATTCTCAATATAATCTCTGACTCCTGCAAGCCCACTAAATAATAATTTCAAGTGGCAATAAATCTGAACCGTCTGAATATTTTGAAAACAATTTGACTGAAAGTTGTTGGTGGCTTAGCCACCAACAACTTTCCGGCAAATTGTTTTCAAAATATTCAGCATAACCAAGATCAAACCCCATGGAAAATGTAATTCGCAGAAATGCAGAAAGCTAAATATCAGAAAACATGGTTTTAATAAAAAATAGCTTGAAATTAATCATTATTTGAGTGAAAGTTAACAAGGAAGCAACAACTTTAAGTTAAATAGTTTTCAAAATACTAGTTTGTAATACACTATATGTATGTCTTCCAGCGGGATGAAATTGTTTGGAATAGAAACATAAACATGATATGTATCAGGCAAATCAGGCCTTTGATTATCATACCTTTGTAAACAAATATAGCAACAATAACAAAGAGCATTTGATTATGTTCCTTATGCAAACATTGCTAACAGCTGCTGGTAGAAGTCATCTTATATGTTCATGTCTTGGGTAGGGAGGTTCTAATGACACTTATGTAAACTTAGCTAATAGCTAAGATCATTATGGTGGTGTGGGGGGGGGGGGCAGGCATGTCAGTAAATGCTAATTACATGATGGAAGAGCTTTCCATTAGCACTCATGGGTAACCATATCTATTCTAAACATCTGCTACATTATCATTGATGCTGCTTTTGCGTTCTAATCATATGCAACCATTGCACGAACCAACCATTGCACTAACTTATATGCATTATGATTGGTCATTTTGATATGTATTATTCATGATTATACAATATTACTGGAATGAATAATGAGAAGTGTGCTTCTGGACCACCAGAATGGTTTATTTGGTTACCAATCTGCGTGATTGATGCCAACGGGATCCATAATATCTCATTGGTGGATCCAATAGGGCTTAAGGTCCTTGCGTGGAGGGGTGGCTTTATAGCTGTCAGTATTGTGAAGAAGAACTTCTATGATTCTGTATTGTATGCAGGAGACAGCGTGTCCTGAGAGATTAACCTTCGAATTTGTTCAAGAAAATTTCAATTTTGTCATACCAAATGTCAATTTTCAGACCAAGAGAAGACTGTTTTTGGAAATTTACCACTGGAATGACTGGCTCGATTATCGAGCCAGTCATTCGAGGCAAATTTTTAAAAATAGTCTTCTCTTTGTCTGCAAATGGACATTTCTCAAGATCACTGCAGAAGTGGCTGATATGAGAGTTAAAGTGGTTTGTTACTAAGCTGTCTTTGGAGGAAAACAAACACCCAAACTTTACTAACACGTAATGAGTGTTAACCAATTTAGACCCGAGATGAAGTTTAGAAAAATATCAGATTTACGTTTGGATCTCCCAACAGACAGGTGGATGATGGCGAGTGCCCACACACAATACGGCCGACGACGTTTTGAGCGGGCGCATAAAGAGTGAATAAACATTGAAGATTTTATTTTAGTTATTCAATTGCCTTTAGAAATTAGTACTATCCCCTCTCATCAAATATTAATCTACCATTATATTTAAAAGATACTGAATGGAAAGCAATGACTAATGTCAGTATATGCATACATATACAAATACATGATATTCCGCAAGAAAGCGTATCAGAAACTATGAAATGTATATTAACACTCATATCAGCCAAAAAGCCAGGCTTCTGCAGTAGTCTTGAGAAATGTCCATTTGCAGACCAAGAGAAGACTACTTTTGAAAATTTACCACTGGAATGACTGGCTCGATAACCGAGCCAGTCATTCCAGCGGTAAATTTCCAAAAACAGTCTTCTCTTGGTCTGCAAATGGATGTTTGCTATGAAAAAATTGAAATTTTCTTGAATAAATTCGAAGGTTAATCTCTCAGTCCACTATATAAATCAACCAGTCGTCATTAGCGTGGCACGACAGAAAGTTTGATTTATAAAACGGGTCTTAGAGGGTCAAAGGGTTAACCATAGTATGTAAGATTGTAGATTTAATCGTTTCGCGCATGAGCAAGTTGGCCAAAACGGCTCCTACAGTGACCCTGAAAAATGTCCATTTCCATGCTAACAGATGATTATTGGAAAGCTATGAGACCGCAAAGGCTAGCCATATGTCAGAACCACATCAAGCCTTCTGCCTCGCCCATCTCTAGCTAAGCTCCACCCAACACCTCGCTCGTGTTGGGATCGGTCGATCTCTGAACTCTCTGATTATTAATTTCCGGAAAACTATACAGGTAAGCTATTGAATATTTTGGAACTAATTTGACTGCAGCAACAGCGTCCAGTCAAATTAATTTCAAAATATTCAACAGCATGTTTATTAAATAGTAGACATACAATTTGTACGTATCGGACTATTAACCCTTTAACACTTATATCAGCCAAAAACGGCTTCTGCAGTGGTTTTGAGAAATGTCCATTTGCAGACCAAAAGACTATTTTTGAAAATTTACAACTGGAATGACTGGCTCGATAACGAGTCAGTCATTCCAGTGGTAAATTTTCAAAAATAGTCTTCTCGTGGTCTGCAAATGGACATTTTCTATGAGAAAATTTAAATTTTCTTGAATAAATTCAAGGGTTAAAGGGTTAAGTGTTTAGACAGAGCAATCATTTATGACATCATGAATGATTATGACATCATCCCACACGCCTCTTAGCTGATTATGACATCATGAATGATTATGACATCATCCTACACACCTCTTAGCTGATTATGACATCATGAATGATTATGACATCATCCTACACACCTCTTAGCTGATTATGACATCATGAATGATTATGACTTCATCCTACACACCTCTTAGCTGATTATGACATCATGAATGATTATGACATCATCCTACACACCTCTTAGCTGATTATGACATCATGAATGATTATGACTTCATCCTACACACCTCTTAGCTGATTATGACATCATATGACATCATTACTATGGGAAGTTCCATTCTGTATTCAGGTATTTCGAGATAGATTGTAGATCATGGCAACAAAGCACTATAGACGTGATAGACGTTATAGACTGATCAATACAACATAGAAGATCTATATAAAGGTGGGTGGCATGGTACATCAATGTCCATATAATGTATACGAGACTATACATTAAAGCCTCCATTTCAAATCATAAACAGCTTACAATGAAGCCATCCAGTTCTATTGATACAACCTACTTAAAGTATAAAACATGGATATAATTCAATACAGCCACAGCTCACTGTTAATATAGAGACCTACATATTGGGCCACGATTAATTTTGAAATCAGTCAAACAATATACAGAGCATTAACCACTTACTGGTCAAGACGGCCAAAACCAGCATCTGCAGTGATCTTGAGAGCCCTTTGCAGGCCAAGCGAAGAGTATTTTTGAAATTTTATCACTGGAAGAACTGGATCGATAAAGTAAGCCAGTCATTCGCTTGGTAAATGTTCAAATATAGTCTTCCTTGGGTCTGCAAATCGACATTTTCAATGAGAAATATTGAAATTTTCTTGAACAAATTTGGGTATTAAAGGGTTAATACTGAAAGCGCTCTCTGTAACTGCGTACATTTGAGGAGAGCTCTAACACATGTGTCTAAGATAATTTTAACCCTTTTTCACAAAAATTTCAATTTGTTCATGGAAAATGTCAATTTGCAGACCAAGATAAGACTACTTTTGAAAACTTACCATTGGAATGACTGGCTCTGTTATCGAGCCAGTTATTCCGGTGGTAAATTTTCAAAAAAATATTCTTATCTTAGTCTGCAAATTGACATTTCTCAAGACCACTGCTGAAGCCGTTTTTGGCCGACTTGAGGGTTAAAGGGTTCATGCAGCACAAATGAGAAAACCACAATCTTTATGGCATAAGGATTATTCTTTTGAAATTTTTTAATTACTTTGACTGGGAGTTGTTGCCGGTTCCAGTCAAAGTAGTTTCAAAATCTTCAACAGCTTTTCTGTAGTCTTAAAATTGACAGCCTGGAATTTCAAGGAGGAAAGAGTTACCTGTATAATATATTTCTTTGCATAAACAATTTCTCATGTATTCAGCGAATGGCTAGTCCCAGCCACCGTCCAGCTGCCCTTTGCAATGAGCATGCGCATGTCTTTATTACTCATTTGACACAAAATTAAAGGCCATCCGTAAAAGATTTTTTGGTTGTCCTATCTCGACCCTGGTGGTTGGAGTAGGGTTGGTTGGTAGGGATTTTTTTTTTTTACCTGCTGAAATATAACATTACAATACTGAAATTAAAGAGTGTATCTTGAAGGTTTTTATTTAAACTTGAAACAGAAACTATAAAGCAGAGTTTCTAAAAGCTATGAGCGCATTTTGACAAAGGAGTCAATTCAATCGCCCAATGAACTTACATCAGAAAATAAACATAATTCTTCACAGGAAACTAAAAAAAAAAGATTTTGAGTAGAGAGGATTTTTTTAGGGTCGCTCCGAAGAGGACAACCTATTATTTAAGGATGGCCTTACTGATTCTACAGTGCAAGAAAGGAAATGTATGATTGTAAATTATGAGACGGTTTACATTAGGCTCCACCACTGGGATTGCGGGTGTGTGTAGGCAGGGATATGTTTTAACCCTTACCACTCTGATGTTAAAATTAAGTTTTTAGAAATTACACTAAGAGATGAACTGGTGTTCATTTTTCAACAAATTTGGTGAAAGATGTTGCTGTCACCAGTTTCTTTGTTGTTGACACAGTAGAAGATAGTGTTATTCCGATTAATCGATTTGATCGATGATTTATTGGTTTTGTATGTTCAACCAACAGATCGATCACGATTTCAGAAATCGATTTTGGTTGTTTATAAATTGACTTTATTAGTATAATTTAACTGGTCAAGCTAGAAAACAAATACTTTTTGGAAAAGAATTTAAATTTAATTGTTAGACCTATATAGTATTACTCCTTAGTCTACGACTTTAATTCTTTCAGCACTGAAATAGTATGTTAATTTCAAAACAACCATACCAATAATATGTTGAATATTTTGAAACTTATTTGACTTGAAGCTGTTGCTGCCTAAGGCAGCAACAGCTCCCAGTCAAATTAGTTTCAAAATATTCAACAGATTATTTCTTAAACTATTAAGAATCTGTCATACCTGCAACTTTGTCCGAAAGGGGTAGTTAACCTTGAAGATGCTATAATTACTGTATTCAAAATGGGTAAAAAATGAGAACCTGTTATGATCAATCATTAATTGATCATCGGTTAGTATATAAAACCAATCATCGATCACAAAAATAGAACCAATTCCAATCACTAGTAGAAGATAGAATATTGACATCAGAGTGGTCAGGGTTAATGTCAATTTATGCGCACATAGAATTGTTGCTGTGTGGGTAAAATCCACTCCTAATGTTAGATGATGGACTGCGTGAATGTAAAACAAGAGTATTATCACTCTCTCCATGATGGAATTTACCTGCAAAGAGATGACTATCTGAAAATATGAAGACAGAAGTCAACCAAATTCGGTATGTGAGTTACCCATATACTTATGGATAGCAGGGCATAATTTAGAATTTGATATTTGCATAGCATGTATTGCTACACAAACTATAAATTGTATAGCTATCGGCAAAAATATATAGCAATCAACTCTTTCACCGGTAAATTTCCTGGATCTCAATCTTAGAGCAAACAAATAGGAAAATTGTCGAATATTTTGAAATTAATATGACTGGAAGACATTGTTGCCTAATCCCTATATCGCAATCTCAGAGCAAAGAAACAGGAAAGCTGTTGAATATTTTGAAATTAATATGACTGGAAACCATTGCTGCCTTAGGCAGCAATGGCTTCCAGTCATATTAATTTCAAAATATTCAACAAAATATGGTATACATTGTAAAGAATGTACTTTTTCAGGGATTTGTTGTTAAAAGGGTTAATGATAGAATTTTGAAAATCAATGATAAATTGCAATCGCATACAAATGTTGCATAGCAGATACAGCTAGGCATGTTGCAGAATGTATAGCAACTGCTTAAATATGTGTAGCAAATTGAGATGTGATACCAGATAAATTATGCCCTGGATAGAAAAATGATGTTTACATTAGGCTCCGGGTGGGGTGGGGGGGGGGGGGGACAGAATTAAACCAAATTTGTTACGTGTGAGTTACCGATATGTTATTGTGCATTAAAAGACCACATCTATATTATGTTCTGCCCCTAAAGTGAGGAGGGGGTGCAGAATGTTGATGAAAGATTGGGGATTTGCGATGGTACGTCATCTACTGTTCATTCTAGAGGGGTGAGAAGTATTCTTAGTTTTTAGCACTGATAGGGGGATCACCCGATCATCAGAATCAATTTCCAACCAATCGACTTTTAGAGACAGTCCTTAAAGTTCTCTCCCAAACTCTTCAACCCAGGCATTCAAATATCCCAATTTTAAAATTTCAATTTCATAAGCATGTCTGCGCAATAGTAGAATAATTAGGGCATCCGAATCTCACTGATAGCACTCAGTCTTAATTACTAGCATGCGCTGATGACATCACCTCAAAATGTTATGTACCACACTGGATGACATGGGGAACAATGATTTAACATAGAAAATGCCCATTTGCAGACCAAAAGAAGACTATTTTTGAAAATTTTCCACTGAAATGACTGGCTCGGTTATCGAGCCAGTCATCCCAGTCGCAAATTTTCAAAAATGTCTTCTCTTGGTCTGCAGATGGGCATTTGTCAAGACGACTGCAGGAGGTGTTTTTGGCTGATACGAGTGTTAACGGGGAAATAGATACATGTCTTACCCATCCCTAAGCAGAAACTGAAACATCAAAATATTGCTCAGATGACCGAAGGGAGATCGACTTTTTTATCTCCCTGCTATTCCGAGGCCTGCAGTGGTAAATTTCCAAAAATAGTCTCCTCTTGGTCCGCAGATGGACATTTTCTTTGAGAAAATTTAAGTTTTCTTGAACAAACTTACGGGTTAACACATGGAGTAACAACCATCAAGCATTTGAAGTGAAATCTGAGCAAACTTGAATATTCCCTCAGATTATGAGACTGTGTGAGCTGACTGTCTGCATGAGATAGCATCTAAGCTTTGTACAGATTTAGTGCAACATTAAACCATCAACTACTTAATGTGACTTGGTATATCTGTAAAACAGTGAGGAATGTCAGCACTTCATTCCTGTTTGATAAGGTGATTATGACAATTTATCTAGGTTCAGAAACTTAATTAACCCTTTAACACTTGAATTTGCTCAAGAAAATATAAATTTTCTCATAGAAAATGTCCATTTGCAGGCCAAGTGATTCTTTTTTTTTATATTTACCACTGGAATGTCCGACTCGGTGATTTTTTTTCAAAAACAGTCGTCTCTTGGTCTGCAAATGGATATCTTTCACTGCCACTGCATGTCGTTTAAATCGAGTCAGTCATTCCAGAGGTAAATTTTCTAAAATAGTCTTCATTTGGTCTACAAATAGACATCTTTCAAGACCAGTACAGAGGGTGTTTTTGGCTGATATGAGTGTTAAAGGGTTAGCAAGAAAGCACTCATTGTGTCATGATTCATGAATAATATAAGTAATAGCTTATTACATCTAACTAGTAAACTTGTACATCTAGATTTATGGAATAGCTTATTACATCTAACTAGTAAACTTGTACATCTAGATTTATGGAATAGCTTATTACATCTAACTAGTAAACTTGTACATCTAGATTTATGGAATAGCTTATTACATCTAACTAGTAAACTTGTACATCTAGATTTATGGAATAGCTTATTATATCTAACTAGTAAACTTGTACATCTAGATTTATGGAATAGCTTATTACATCTAACTAGTAAACTTGTACATCTAGATTTATGGAATAGCTTATTACATCTAACTAGTAAACTTGTACATCTAGATTTATGGAATAGCTTATTACATCTAACTAGTAAACTTGTACATCTAGATTTATGGAATAGCTTATTATATCTAACTAGTAAACTTGTACATCTAGATTTATGGAATGGAGGAATCCACTTTTAGCTATGTCCCGCCCATCTCTAGCCAAGCTCCACCCACACCGTATACGAGTTGAGATCTAATCAACACTGAACTGCCTGAAAATCAATTTGCAGAAAACTATAGAGGTAAGCTGGTGAATATTTTGAAACTAATTCTGGGTGGTGTTGCTGCCTGATCAACATCTTCCACCAAATTTGTTGAGAAATTATCACCAATTCAACTTTTAAGTTAAATTGAAAATTAAAGATTTGTACATAAGAGAGTGGGGTACAACCAAAATGGTTTCTACACTGGTCAGGGAGAAATGTTAATTTGTAAGCAAAAAGATTGGAATATTTTGGAAAATTTACAATTAGAATGACTGGCTCGATAACCGAGCCAGTCATTCCAGTGGTAAATTTTCTAAAGGGTTTCTCTTTCTGAATAATGAACATTTTATGAGAAATTTTTTGTAAATTTCATAAACAAATATGCAGATAAAAGTTTTAAACATATATTATATAGAGCTGTCCTCCTTGTATTTAGATTTTCACTGTATAGGCCAGACATCTGTATAACATAGATCAATGCACACACCAATAAAGCCATCATTTCCTAGTGCTGCTGTCACCAGAAGTGTTACACAATGCATTACTCACTAATCCCTTAACCCTAACACTCATATCAGCCAAAAGCAGCTTCAGTAGTGGTCTTGAGAAATGCCCACTTGCAGACAAATGAAGACTATTTTTGAAAATTTACCACTGGAATGACTGGCTCGATAACCGAGCCAGTCATTCCAGTGGTAAATTTTCAAAAAGAGTCTTCTCTTGGTCTGGAAATAGACATTTTCCATGAGAAAATTTACATTTTCTTGAATAAATTCGAGTGTTAAAGGGTTAATACTCTATACACAATGACACCAGCATTGTCCTGAGCGAGTGATGCGTGAAGTCAGTCTATGATATAGAAGTCTGAATTACACAGACACAGCTTCATATTACCTGCAGAACTACGCTTTTATCTCACCTTGGTAATTATGCAGTCATTATTAATTAAATATCTTCACCATTCAGTCAAATTCTGTCCAAAAAAAAATAACGCTAAATATTTGCTTCTTGGAAAACCGAGCCAATCATTCCAGTAGTAAATTTTAAAGAATAGGCTTCTGTTGGTCTGCGAATGGACATTTTCTATGAGATTTAAATTTTCTTGGAACAAATTCAAGGGATGAAGGGTTAAATCTTGTGGGACACTGACCCATGTGGGAAGAGAATGGCATCTGATGGGGCTGACCCATGTGGGAAGAGAATGATGGGACTGACTCATGTGGGAAGAGAATGATGGGACTGACTCATGTGGGAAGACAATGATGGGACTGACTCATGTGGGAAGAGAATGATGGGACACTGACCCATGTGGGAAGAGAATGGCATCTGATGGGACTGACTCATGTGGGAAGAGAATGATGGGACTGACTCATGTGGGAAGAGAATGATGGGACACTGACCCATGTGGGAAGAGAATGATGGGACTGACTCATGTGGGAAGAGATTGATGGGACTGACTCATGTGGGAAGACAATGATGGGACACTGACCCATGTGGGAAGAGAATGATGGGACTGACTCATGTGGGAAGAGAATGATGGGACACTGACCCACGGGAAGAGAATGATGGGACTGACTCATGTGGGAAGAGATTGATGGGACTGACTCATGTGGGAAGACAATGATGGGACACTGACCCATGTGGGAAGAGAATGATGGGACTGACTCATGTGGGAAGAGAATGATGGGACACTGACCCATGTGGGAAGAGAATGATGGGACTGACCCATGTGGGAAGGCACTGATGGGACATTGTGAATTTTACAGTGCTAAATGATACAAGTCCCTGCCTGGACATAAATCTGCCACTGGAATGGCTTTGACATGTAAATTTGCAAGCTTATATATGTGGATATTTCTGTCTGAATTTCTGCGCTTTTAGTTTTTTGCAGTATGTTGACAGGTAAAATCTCAGTTTGAAATGTGCATGTAAGACAAATTTCTTATTTCTACCCTGTTTGCCTACTGAATTTCTTCAGACTACATTTTCAATGGCCAATGCATCTGGACGTGCTGAATATATATATTTTTAAAATAGTTTGACTAAGAGTTGTTAGTGGCTAAGCTACCAAAATATTTCAGCCAAATTGTTTTCAAAATATTAAGCAGGTTCACAGATATTGCCAATCGAAATTATTGTCTGGTAGCTTGAGCTAATGGTGAAGTCAAGCACAAGTCACTTTGAATGCTGAGCGAATTGTATTTTTTTAAATTTACCGCTAGTTAATCATTCCAGGTGTAAATTTTCAAGAACACATTTTTCTTGGCAAACAAATAGGCATTCAGTCAATTACTAAGCAAACATTTTCTTGAAGGGGCATTATATTGCTGGGTGTCTTGTCCAAGATATTTAACCATTTTAACCCCTCTTCTGTCAACTTAACATTTTAATGGTCAAACTGACCAAAGCAACTCTGCAGAGGTCTTGAGGCATGTCTATTAGCAGGTCAAGAGAAATATTTTTGAAAATTAACCACTGGAATGACTGGCTCCAGTCATTCCAGTGGTTAATTTTCAAAAATACTCTTCTCTTGATCTGTAAATGGATACTGGGTAAGCCAAAGCTTGAATTTTCTTTCTCATTACCCCTTGAATGGTCAAGCCAATAAAAAATTTCAGAGGTAAATTTACACAAAAAAATTGTTTGATATTAAAATTTCTTGAAATGTTGACAATTAAAATGCGTAATTGATATAAAGTAGTATTTTGAGTGCTTTGAGGCGCAAGTGGGGTTAAAACATATACAGAAACTAGTCATTTTTCTGTTGGCTGAGCAAAGATATTGATGGTCATATTGAATATGTATCTGGCTCTGGCCCACCCATACAGTGCTCAGCTCACACCTGCTATCAAGACATTCCCTAAAATATGGTCAACGAACTCGTCATTCCAGTGGAGAATTTTTCAAAAGTCTTCTCTTGGTCTGAGCATTAAATGGTTTAAAGAATCAAAAACAGCCTCTGGAAAAATTATTTTTGACAATTTAACACTAGAATGACTGGCACGATAACCGAGCCAGTCAATGCAGTGTTAAATTTTCAAATATAGTCTTCTCTTTGCCTGTAAATGGACATTTACTAAGCATTTAATTAAAATTTTATTGACCATGATCATTAAATGGTTAATGACGAATGGTGCCTTACTAAGGCCCTAGTACATATCTTGAAATTGTAAAGACACACACACTCTGGCTACTGTGACTAGTTGCAATTTGTCAGGGTTAGGTAAGATAAGATATATTTATTAACAGTA
The DNA here is from genome assembly GCA_034401795.1 of Chaetoderma sp. LZ-2023a. Classification (NCBI taxonomy): domain Eukaryota; kingdom Metazoa; phylum Mollusca; class Caudofoveata; order Chaetodermatida; family Chaetodermatidae; genus Chaetoderma; species Chaetoderma sp. LZ-2023a. The sequence goes on from CM067363.1 coordinate 5,615,605, forward strand.
AGGCAAATAAACTAAATGTATGCCAATATATATATATATATATATACCTTTCCTCCATTAAGTAGATCTGTAATCGACCAGCCATGGCAGAACTCAGCTGATTGATAACTTATTCACTAAACCGTGACACATTACAATAGACTTGAATATGCCAAAATGATATAATGTGACAGTTATTGGGCAATGAGGAGGATTTGTTGATTGCTTCGACCCTGATATAAATCTCAATGTAGCTAATAAAACAAATATCAGATTTTTTTTTCACTATATAATTTATCATGTATGCATGCAATGTAGGTAATATACAACATGTATGTTAGCGCTCGATTTTAACACTAACCTGTTAACCCGAGAATAGTAGAATTTCATATGGGTTAGTAAAACTACACCTGCACTAGTTAGTAATTAATGCTCTTAAAAGAGGAAATATGAAAAAACCAGTTATAATGTCATTATGTTGAGTACCCACCAAAAACTGACAAAAGAACAGATTTTCTGCTACCTTCAACGCATTATTGAATATTCTGATTAATTTGTCCAGAAAGCCGGCCTTGGCCAGCAACGACTTTCCGGACAAATTAATTTCAAACTATTCAACAGCTTCTCTGTATGGTTGCCTTGGAAATTGAGTTTTATAGGGCACCATCAATGAATGGATTTAAAGAAGTGACCACCAGCTTTGAGCTTACAAACATTGGGTTAGTGAAATTTGCTGCAGGATTGTAAAATCAATGATGCACTATCCCGCCTGGGTTAGTAGAAAAATCCTTAAAATCTACCTCTGTATGTAGGACCTAGAAGTGTACAAATAAATTGTAAAAACAATGATGACTTCTTCATAAGACTTATAAAATTGTCAAATTCTTATCCCTATTCATAACAATCTGAGGTTATTGTACTCAGGTATACCTGTCTGTCTCTCTGTGTGCTTGTGTATTCAAAGATGAACCAAAATCTTAAACCCTTACACTACTGATCAGATTTGTCTCACGTTTCAGGGCATAATTTATCTGGTATCACATTTCAATGTGCTACACATAATTAAGCAGGTGCTATACATTCTGCAACATGCGTAGCTGTATCTGCTATGCAAAATTTATACGCGATTGCAATTTATCATTGATTTTCAAAATTCTATCATTCACCCTTTTAACAACAAATCCCTGAAAAAGTACATTCTTTACAATGTATACGATATTTTGTTGAATACTTTTGCCAATAGCTATACATTTTATAGTTTGAGAAATATTGAGAAAAGCCATTCAGGGATAAAAAGGTCACTGTGACCTGTTTCTAACTAGTTTAACCCTTGAAATGCCAGTATCTTAATTACAAAACAGGACAGGAAAGATGTTGAATATTTTGAAGCGAATCCAACTGGACCTGCCCTGGCCCATAGCAGCAGCTCTCAGTCAAGATTTAAATTATAACTATTATTTAATTTTCAAACAGAAAAGTCCCTAGTAATCATTTACTCCTTTAACACTCATATCAGCCAAAAACAGCTTCTGCAGTGGTCTTGAGAAATGCCCATTTGCACACCAAGAGAAAACTATTTTTGAAAATATAACTGAGCCAGTCATTCCAGTGGTAAATTTTCAAAAATAGCACTCTCTTGGTCTGCAAATGGACATTTTATGGGAAAATTTAAATTTTCTTGACCAAATTTGAGGTTTAAAGGGTTAATATAATATAATATAATAATATTCAAGATTCATTCAAGATTCAAAGGTATTTACTTTCTTTTCAAGAATTTGATATTTCCGCAATGCAAGGATTAATGGGTCTGAGATAGTCAGTTGTCATGAATTTCTTTGATCAATTCAATTTCTTCTTTGTTAGGTTTTCTGACCCAGTCGGTGTGTAACCCAATTTGGGACACCTACTCGGCTACTGTGACTGTCAAAACACAAACTTTTGCACCAATGAAAAACAGTCGCACTGCCTGGGTTAACAGACAAAAGGGTTTCAAAGACGTGAACAGATTAGCCGTCACTAAAACACACAATTAATTTAATAAATAGAACGTGAATTTACCTGAAATCTGTATTAGAATGCTGAGTAGAACCAGTAGTAAGACATAAAATCCGTTATTTGTTTGTAAAACTCGACCGAGTTGAAAACCGGGCCAAGTAATCCAAGGTACTTTCCAGAGCCGCGTAGCCATGCTTCTGTCGGAATAATTTCATAAGATTAGTAAAATCCTGAAGCTAAATTGTCGCTAGGTTTACACTACATTATTGTTGCTTTAACACCTGTCCAGAAAACACCGAATTTTGATCAGAAAAACTTGGTAAAATCACATATTCTATTCGCTAACTATCCTCCATGCTTGTCCGTTTCGAATGTGCTCAACTCTGATGTTGTATTCGTCGCATTCAGCGCAGCACAGAGTTCAAGAGGTCACATTCCTTATACGGCACACCGGGTCATTAGACCGGTTCCCGATACATTAGTTGAGCGGTATTATTTATACATTAACAATTGTGTGTACCGGGGACCCGACTTCTTTATGTAAACAAGTGCTCGTTATCGCTGGTTTTTGTTCGATTTTTTTTCAAACTAACCGTAAAAAAGAATTTTCTGGCTCTCTTGTCTTATAGTTAGTGTTGGGCCGCGTATTTATTTATTTATTTCATTATATTTATTTATTTGTTTATTTTATTTTTTATTTATTTATCTTTTTACTTACGTGACCAGCTCGGAGTTTCTGAGAGCGTTAATTGTGCCGTCCCATAATGCTGGGCAGGGTTTCGACCACCCTCGCCAACCACCGCCCCACCCCGCCCGCCCTCCCTCACATCCATCAGTTATTTTCACTGAAAATGGATTTCCTGTATTCTGAGTCAAATTATTTCTACATCAATTACCAATTATCAATTACTAGGAACACAAACCTAAATCCAATACATTTGTGAACAAAATCATACATAAAATATTATTAGGGTATAATGCAGAGGTGTGGGTGGGTGGGGTACACATTTTTATAAGGAAGCGCACGTACCCGTAGCTCTCCCCATCTCCAGTAGTCCATACGTGGACTACGATGGACTCGCTATGCTCAGCCACTACTGTGGTGAACACAGGAGTCCGTCTGACGTTTAGAGCATTGCGAGTTGTCTCCCTTCTGTACAAAAAAGAACGCTCACCAATGTCCCAGCAAACATTGTTTCGTTGGCCCAACGTACGTTTTATCCGTTGAGCCAACGTCGTTTTGCTCGTTGGCCTTACGTTGTCCCAACGTGTGGTTTCGTTGGCCCAACGTTGGGCCAACATAGCATTGGCGCGCGGTTGTCAGTAATATAATCATTTAAATAAACTATAATGACCAATTTTTATTTTAGTCAGGAGTGCATTGTGACTTACTTCGAAAATAATTGAACTCCAGAATAGTTCTGTTATCGTAAAGAATACATTTATAATGTATATAACCTGTATGGTCTGAGTGTGGTTTCGTTGGCCCACCGTTGGCGTTACGTGTGGATGATTAATAGAAAATGAGTTACGTGGGCCAACGTTGTTTTTACTGCGTTATACGTTGGGCCAACGTAATCCCAACTAGCAAAACTACGTTGGGCCAACGAATAAACATACGTTGGTTGGGCTAACATAGCATTGTTTGCACGGCGATTTCTAACATGGTCGGGACAGTGTTAACTTAGTTATGTTGGCCCAACGTTGTTTTTACTGCGTGATACGTTGGGCCAACGTAATCCCAATTAGCAAAACTACGTTGGGCCAACGAATGAACATACGTTGGTTGGGCCAACATAGCATTGTTTGCACGACGATTTCTAACAGGGTCGGGACAGTCTTGCCGATTGCATACGAGTGTAAAGCTTGTGTCGAGAAATGGCTTCTATTTAGTAATTATCAAGTGTTCAGCGAAATAATGCGAGCATTAAAATGTTTAAATACTCAGTATCGGTTTTCAGAGCTTTTGTGTACTTATGTACCAGTTTCAAACATGGATGTAAATCGGGCGACAAGATATGACATGAACTTTATTTGGGCCTGATTTCCTGTTACAGGGACTATTACTGATGAAAAACAAGTTTTGGTACCGTATTGAGAAGGTTTGCGTTTGCCAGATATATGGGCATGTTTTCATTATGGGGTCAGTGCGTAATTTTCCGGTATTGGAAATCTAAGGTTTGCCAAGGTATTTTCCGTCCATGTCACTGGATACAGATTTTTCATAGTATATTTAACAAAGACAGCGCCACAAGACAGGAGGGAACCATAATTCAACTCTGCAACAAATAACTATGCTGCAAATCCTAAAATTGTATGATTTAGCCTGTATTTATCAATGCAACAAAGCAGTCGCGTTACTTACTTTACCGTAGTCTGTTGATTTTTCTATAATGATAGTACAAATGCGTGTTAAAAGACTAAAGCACATGAGCTCACTATTTATGATATCAACTTTATAGATAAAACATGAGCTAACCATCTATGAGCATTCACATTCTTAAATAACTATTCGTAATAAGGAAAATTCAATAATAAATGTCTTCATAATGTTGTCAAATGAATCGCCGTCATCAACATTATAAATGTTACCGCTACAAGAACGCCAAGAGAAATTACATTTATTCCCTAAACTAATTACATTACTATATTTGTATTACTCATAACAATATAAGCTTACCATCTAGGGTCATTCAAAATTTTTAATAACAATTCGTAAAAAAGAAAATTCAATAATAAATGTCTTCATAATATTGTCAAATGAAATGTTACAAGAACGTCAAGAAAAATTACATTTATTCCCGTGAACCTAATTCCATCACTATATTTGTATTACTCATTTTTATCACTATGGTGTCCATCATCACTATCATCACTTTCAAATTCACAAAGCATTTCGTCTCCGTCAACGTCGTCATCATCATTGGTCAGTATTTCTTCAACATCAGAAGGAAATGCTGTTTCAATCCAATTTATTGTACCATCGGAATCCCAACCATGACAGCTGGCATCTGGTATTTCTGGATTTGTATCAAAGCACAAGTTAGGCAGCCTTGCTACAAAATTTGACCGCTTGCAATGTAACTTCAAAGACTGGCTACAAGGTGGAAGTAAGGAGAGGTCTTGAATTTTGTTTCTCTTTTCATAGAAATCTCGAAACATGATGTGTCGGACTTCATCAATGTTGGTGCTGCTTTTGCCAAACAGCTTGCACATATACTCTTCTAGCTGTTGGAATGTAATGTCAGGCAAATCCCATTCTTCACCCAACATCTTGAACAGAATGGCAAACATTTTGCTCTTCTCAACTAGTTTCCTACACATCTTCTTGGATTTTCTGAAAATTGACGAAACATAATCATTGCCCGTAAAGGAATGAAACCCAATCAGGGCTGACCTCAAATCATCTTGCATCTGAAATAGACTTAATTGAACAACTTTCTTTGATTTTCGTGTGGCATAATCAAGATAAATCCTGTCACTGTTTTGTTGAAACAATGAAATAAACATGATGTTAACATCGACATCCCCAGATGGTGATCGAATTAATATCATTTCCTCTGAATTGTTGTTAAGAACGTGGTTTGCATGAAGCAACAACTTTGTATCAGCTTCTTCTTGGTTGCTGCTTAATTCCTCGACAACCTGAACAGAAGATGGGAATATTCTGTAGCAGGTACCGTGCATAGAAAACAAGATCTGCTGACATTGGAGCATATCCAGTACATGATCCTTATTGACAATGAGTTTGATCAGTCGAGTCTTATTCTCGCCATTTTTCAGGAAATCAGAAAAGTTACGGAGGACCTTGGATTGAGCTGACTGAACGATAATTTCCGCAGAAGATCCACGTTTCAAACGTTCTGGATCTTTTAACGAACCCGGTTGATACGTGTCTGCTATTATATCAATCCTCTTATATCCAACTGGGAGTGTTTTGAATAGCTGCATGGCTAGATCATGATAGGTATCGTACAACCCTGGAAATGCTCGTATCATCGCCATCAAGTCAATCAAGTATGCAGCCACTGTACTTTTATCAAGTGAAAATTGTCCCGAATCGGTATTGCCACTATACGATGCCAAGGTGACTTCCATTAGTTGGCTCTTCTTCGTAGTTCTACGGGTACCATCTGGGTGGGCGAAACACAAGGGGACTGGGCTTAGTGGATATTTCAGTGCACTTGCAAAGTCCATAGTCCTTCCAGTTTTTGCGGAGTGTGTCAATAATGTTCCACTGATATTCCTGTTAATTGCAACAATGTTCTCTTTGTTGTTGAATTTAATGCTAATTGTTTTGCCTGCAGACTTAAATAGCGTCAGTGTTTGTCGTTTTATTGCGGCGTTAATCTTTTCTACAGTCGACTTAATTCGGTGTTCGTAGAATGCATTGAATAAGTTTTCACCTTTGACTTTCACGCTAAGAATACCTTCAGCGAGTTCATCATCAATGGGAACTCCAGAGCTCAGCTTGTATAAGTTTTTATCATCTAAAGAACCATCAAAAGGATTGACATACTCTTGTGTTAACACTCTCGAAATTTGTTTCACAAGTGTTTCTGACTTCATTATTTGTGATGGTCTTGTTGACTTATGCGTGTCTGCCACCCTTCGTACCCCCAGCTAGCTCACAGAGAGCCTCTGCATTCTTTGCTTGGTTTGCTCTGTTCAAAGTCCACTTTGCGATTGAATTAGGGTCAAAAGCAAAGTACTTAATTCCACCAGAAGTTTTTGCATTCCTATTCATTGTTTGTTCACCACGCTGATCTATTGCAGTTCGACAAATGTAACGGTATTGACCCTACACGGATATCCCTTTAGTCTGAATAAGTTCTCGACAACCAGGATGGGTCTTGTCCAAATTTTGCGGGTTACTAAGATAGATTGTTCCATATCGTGCATAATTCTGTTTATCCAATGCATATGTGTATGGAAGCGCTTGCTTCAATCCATAGAGACGCATATAATAGTTATTCGTTTGTATTGATGTGTGTGTAAAATATGTTGATTCTCCATAATATCAAGATAGTATGCCAGCCATAATTGAGCTGTCCATCCAAAATGCCCATCACGAACACGTTGTTTAAAACTTTCATACCGCTGCAGGGAATCAGTGGTCTCCTTATCATTAGCCAACGCATCCAAGCACCGTTCATCTGCGTTCCTAGATTCTAACTCAGCTGTCAGACAATCTGGTAGTTTTTCTCCAGTTTTAAGAACCCGTTCAAACAGAAGCCTCTCCAATGCTTCCGAAAAGTGTGAGTGAACTGTCCAACATCTGTTATAATGTGATCCACATAAAACGCTGTTTAAGCTGCCAGTGGAACATACGCCTGACTGGAATACCATGTCCTCAAAGCCAGACCCAGATACTAAATTGCCAATGATTGAAAACATTTTCTTTATAAAGTGAAAGTCTCCCAAATGAAGCACAATGTTTTTAAATTTGTCAGGATAATTCCACAAGAGTTTGAACGCATTTATTGCAGCATCTACATCTAAGGTCAAATTAGCATACTGCATTTTAGCTTGCTTAGCTTGGCATTGAATGATTTCAAATACTTTATACATGGTTGAAAAGTCTGTAACTGGTTAGTTGAGAGGTGGGAAGTACTTTAGCGTTGTCTGTTGAATTGGGTCTGTATTTAGCAATGATTGTGTATTATATCCAGCATATATTGATGCTAGTAGTCTCGAGAGAAACCAAATCATGTACCCATTCCTAAATCGCAACACTTCTTTCAATTTCTCCTCCTCGATAATGGGTTGATCAACATTGTCCAAGACCACATGTTCTGGTTCCCTTTTCTTATTAACATTAACTGATAGGTGGTCCTCTGACGCTGTTTCCACTAGCCTTCGCTTTGTACGTTGAAGTGAAATTGCTGGAAGAGATGACACGTTTGAAACTGGCTGTTCGGAGAACTCAACAATGTGTGTTGAATTGATTACACCATGTCCAGTCAGTGTTTCAAGCCTTTGTTTGAAATTATCGGCTCACCAAAATGTTGTAATCGACTAAGTTGTAATGGATTGAGTGTCCTAGATGTGACAGGATCGTATTTGAAGTTTTCAATCCAGTGATATTATGAAGGCCCAAACCAACAAGGAAATGCTTTAAAGTAACAACCTTTCCACGCGTAACAGCATGTATTAGGTCCGAAGCATATGAATGCACAAATCTCTGAATATTGTCGCTGCAAGCATGATCCTTTGACTTAAGCACAGAGGTGAAAAAGTCAGACAGTAATGCTGGAAATGTTTCTTGTGTTGACAACATTTCACAACTTGGAGGCCATGTGGTTTTAGTGGGTTTCGCATAATCAAGTATTTCACTGCGAAGATGTTCTCCAGCTTGCTTCAAAATATTAGACTTTTCGTTCAAGATTGTTGCACGACACTAATCGCCGAATTCTTCAATAATCTTCTTTAATTTGCTTCGATAGCTGCGTTCAAGGATGCTGCCATATACAGTGTTATAAATTTCATGCAAATCTTTCATCGATATGGCCTTGTTGTTCAAAAGAATGGCATCTCTTATGACCACTTTTACACTTTTAAAATCACCAAACATTGTTTCTCTAGTGTCCGCATCGTACTCAGTTGCGGTTTCCTCAAGGCAACGCACATAATTGTTATAACAATGCTTGTGAGTCTTGAATTCTTTAGCAATGAGATCTACATGTCTAATATCAGGTAATATATTTTGGTCATCTTTTGCTTGTGCTGCGCTTTTAATGTTCGATTCTGCGTTCAAAGTACTAATTTCATATGGAACTGATGTCTTGATCTTCACGGGGTTTCTCCACATCCCACAAAAGAAACATACTTTGAGGAACAATCTGATGGAACTTGTCGACTGATCAGTCTTTCAGCGCTTAGATCGACATTCAGATGGTTCTTCATCTGATTGTCGCTTCTTAGATATGATAGCAGTGAAACGTTTGTAACATGGTTCTAGATGTATTCCGTGTATGCCTGTATCATAATTAATAGTAGGAATCCCATTGCATTGCTCAGCGCATCTATTTACATCTGAAGCAGACAAGTCTTGTCGTATTCCCTTAGCGTGCAGAAGTCTTTCATACGGATTCTGCGATAATGGCTGCAATTTCGAATATGTTTGAATCGTGGAGTGGTAATGTGCAACACACTTCATCTTCTGTTAGTGTTGTCGATTGTCTTATGGAAGTAATTGTGTTTGGTTATCAAAGAATGTGGTTATATGTCATAGGCAGTAGGTTTATCATCATAGCATTGTTTTACATATGATACATGGCATTTCGCTCACATGGCTGGTGTAAAAACGATAAAATGCAAGTGTAGAAAGCAGACGATAAATTGTCTGACTCAAGCAGATGTTTTGAATGAAATGCACTTTCTAATTTACTTCAAATCAGAGTTTATAAAATTACCCCTGGACCATATAGTATAAGAATTATAATAACTAATATAATTGTTTTATCTTATGACGTTTTAATTATGACGTTACGCATGCTATATTTACATTGTCAATACATCATTTTCGAATTAATATAGTGATATATAGATCTTTTAGTCCCTCAACATGCATTTGTAGCAAAATCAACAGACTGCCGTAAAAGTATGTAACTAGACGGCTTTGTTGCATTGATCAATACAGGCTAAATCATAAAATTTTAGGATTTGCATCATAGTTATTTGTTGCAAAGTTGAATTATGGTTCCCTCCTCTCTTGTGGCGCTGTCTTTGTCAAATATACTATGAAAAATCTCTATCCAGTGACATAGACGGAAAATACCTTGACGAACCCTAGATTTACAATACCGGCAAATTACGCACTGACCCCCATGATGAAAACATGCCCATATCTGGCAAACGTCTCAATACGGTACCAAACTTTTTTTCCATCAGTAATGATCCCTGTAACAGGGAATCAGGCCCAAATAAAGTTCGCTTCCGGGTTGCGCTTACATCACTCTCAGCCTGGTCTAATACATAAACGGCAGCAGCACACTTTCAAAATCTAAATCTTGCATCCTTGCTTTGTAAGGTAGTATTTCTGCTGCATTTTGTTAGAATCGTCAAATGCTGTGTAAAAATTATGTATCTATTGAAACATGTTTTGAAGATGGCTCCAAAACAACCAGTGCGGGAGAAAGCAAAAAGGAGCAATTGTTAGAAATAGAAAGCAGACATTTCGACTGGCAATGTTTCCTTCTCTTAGTCAGTGTGGAGGAAGCAGGCCCTGAAGTGTGTGATCATTCTGGTAGTAACGATCGATGGTGGTGGTTCTTGTGGTGGAGCTGATGGTTCTTGTGATTGTGGTGGTAGTGGTTCTTGTGATGTTGGTGGCTGTGGTTCTTGGCACGCATCGCTGAGAGGTGTGCCCCCAGGCTGGCAGGTCCTCCTCAGGAGGGCTAGGTCGCATTATCCAGAAGGGTTGTCTCCAGGCGTACAGGGAAGTGCGTACAGAAGGAGTGGGTGTGCAGACAGGCAGAAAGTGCTGCATGTGGCTCTCTTTGTTGCAGGTGGATTTCAGTCTTTCCTACCTGCATTAGAGCCAGGCTCTTTTAAGTGGTTCTCTCTCTGGTGCTAGTGTGGCAGGGAAAGGAAAGGAGGTGAGAGAGAAGCCGCAAGCGTGGTCTTACTCTAGGTTTAATCCAGAGGCTCCATACTCAGTATGCTCAGTATTTTCCGTCTGCCAAAAGATGTGCAATAGGGCAGCAGGGGGGAGGGGGGAGACAGCACTTGTCTTTCCAGTGGTCGTTGTGGCACTAACGGTCACTAATCATGCGGTCTGTCTATAAGAGGTTATTCGGTCACGAGAGTCATTGGTGCTAGGATGAATTCCAAATGGTCCGCCTAAAGTGGGACAAAGGCGTGCTCTCTACTTTAATGTGCGATTGGAGAGAGACATCTTTACTGGAAGCTTTTAGTAGGTGCCGCCTTGTTGATCCGATGTTCTAAGGAGGTGTCCAGAGGTGGGCATTCAGTGTGTGCCTACTCATAACAGTTTAGTGATTTCACACAGGGTGGTAGCTTAGCTAACCTCGATACTTTTGTGGTTTAAGGTCGCAGGTAGCCACAGAAGGACATGATCGATTAGGTTAAGCGAGAACCTCTACCCTCACAAAGTCAGCTGAATCTTTCACTTGAGTGACGTCAAAAAGGTTTTTACATGGTCCGAGGGTGGGCTTTCTGAGTTGCATATGCGGCACTGGCTCACATAACATAAAGAGAAAAGAGTTTAGGGAATGTTTGTCGGGTTGAAGTGTCACTGTGGTCTGATACAATGACAGGCTGAGAAAGGAACAGATGATTCAAAGAAGATTCCAGTTGAAATGCCGGTTATCTGATTCAGTCGCCAAGACAAAAAGTGATAGCCTCAGTATTGTATAATTTACAGTTTTATCCTGATCACTGGTCAAGCAGTCCAAATGGAAAAGGAGTTGCTAGATGATGGAGAAGATCGAGCCATGGTGGAGTTTCTTCAGGGTGCACCTAATGCGCACTTGTTGCTGTAGTGCAGAATTTTATGCGGCAGGACCATCTCCAATAAATGGGATAAGGGTCATCAGACACGAAGGAAGAAATCAAAAGCATGATGGAGGAAATCGAAGCCTTGGAATGATATATCCATTGGGAGCAGTCTTAAGCGGTATGAATGAGGTCACAGTGTTAAGATCGTTCACAGTGGGTATGGGGAATCAGCAACAGTATTTTTGGTGCAAAGAAGGTTAGCAGAGAAACACAGACTCTGGTTTTCTTATCCTATAATAATTCACTACTCTATGAAGCATGTAGACATGTCAAAATAAGATAGATTGTAGTGCCTGAGACACACAATGATTGCAAAAGTTTTGAGCGTGAGCTGTATGGGAGGCGACCAGAATAAGTTTTTGAGCAAAGAATGGGTAAAGCTCTTTTAGTGGAGGACTAGGCATCTTCGATCGAAGGGCTATTCTGAATTGTACCAAAAGGCAACACCACTAATGACGCTAGCTTATATCTTCACGTCGAGCAGAGCATGAGATTATCATCCGAAAGTGATGGCTAAGATGGACAATCTCTGTTTGTTGGAAACTCCTAAGCAAACAAAGGCTGCTATAAGAGTGGAAGAGGCAAATCGTGTCTTAGACATTCTTGACCCAGTCTGTCATTGGGGTATTGTCATCCATCGGGATAGCTGTAGCATAACCCCAGGGAAACATTTACTGGTTCTGGGTTGGTTAGTCCTTCCCATTACCCGACCACGTGACCCCCTAGACATCAATATCTCTATTGAAGATGATACCCCGGAGGATAGCGGTGGTGGGTTATGCAGGTCTTTCAAAGGGCGAGGGGAGGGAAGGGTGGCATACACTTTAGTTTTTTGCCGGAGCTGGTGAGCTCTGGGTTTTTTTCATATTTTTGTGTATTCTATGGCGGGCAACCATTATATATTTTGATTTCGACCATTTTATTATGGAACCTATGTACAATGGTAATAGCGGCCCATTCCCATCACTCTCATAGTACTTGTTTCCCCTGAGGCCAGAGGATGAGCAGCCCCTGAACAGTGATAGCATGGTGGTAAAAACAATAAATATATATATATATATATATATATATATATATATATATATATATATATATATATATATATATATATATATATATATATTTATATATATAGTTTTAATAATGATACAAATGTACAGGCAGTTTGAAAATTATCATGAGAAGGCACTGAGAAAGAAGTTTCATAATAGCGGAAAAATAAATCTCAGGATGATGAGCTGCAGATGGATGGACTACGGAGAATGCCGGTCTGAAAGATGTATACATGGAAGGATGACGATGCAGGAAGATGCAGACATGAAAATATGATGACGACGTGGAAAATGGGGCTGAAGAAAGCGATAGAAGATTACCAGGAGCGGAAGGTTTAGGTGGGCGAACATCAGACATGGAAAAGTCACAGAATGCTGGCTTCTGACAGAAAACATGGATGATTGACTATCAGCGAATGAGACAGATGGACAAGTTGCATTATAAGAGATAGATGAATGCTCACGACCAGTGGAAGATGTTGACGGCTGGTCGTCATCAGAAGGTGTCATGGCGGAAAGATCGATTGGTGCTGATGGAGAATCACTGGATTCAGCTGGTGCAGGAAAGGACATGGCTAGTCGGGTGGCGAGTTTCTGGGAGAAGGAAAATAACCTTGATATAATCCTTCAATTGTTTGGTATGACGACGACCCGGTGATACTCGAGAAAAACATGCTTATAGGAGATGCCGACCACCCTCCACCCGAGACGCTGTTGCTCATTATGCACTCTTAGATCGTTCGATCTGGTGAAGACTCTAGGACATAAGGGGCAAGGATAGGTCTTGCCAATGATGGTAGTGACCTGAAGCGTTATGTCTCTGACAGTGTTGTTCAGATCGTAAGAGGCTGATAAAAAAATGGTACTTTTGCTTTTATGGTGGAAGAATCCTTAATTAAAAATTTTGGTACAGTGCCGTACCAAAATCTTGATCCCCTATTCTTGGTTATCCTGGTTTAGATAAGCGGGATATATGAGAGCAGGTGCCAACGTGTGATGTTCCATGGCATAAAGACTGGGGTGACTGTTTGGTCCCCCTCCTTTATTACTGGGGTCCTTTAATTCATTGTCTTTAAGAAGGGACTATTTTTTCTCAATAGTGGGATTCATATTTCCGTGGTGATGCGGTTCGAATAAGTTTCAGGGAATCCTATTTGGCAGAAAAGAGATGTAAATTCCCCAAACATATAGGTCAAGCAACTGGGAGGTGCCGTTGTCCTCAGTATTATATCTGAGAAGTTGGCTCGCTACTTGAAGCGTGTACTATATTGCTAGAAGCTTACATAGATCTAAGCATGAAAGAAGAGAAGAAGAAGAAGAAGAAAAAGAACAAAATACATCAGGTTTCCCTCCGAAAAAAATTGGACTCCTCTACAAGTTCAATACAATGTTCGCAGAACTAACATTATCCGGAGTGCCGACTCCACAGGTTGTGAGCATCATGGAGACCCCACCCCACCCCACCCCACCCCACCCCATCTCCCGCAAAAGTCTCGAAAGCTGCTGTTTATTTGAATTCTATAAAAATCCGAATGGTTACTATACCACACCGAATACGATAGACTTTTATAAAGCAACACATATCTGATCATAAACGGTTTAAAAGTAAGATTAAACTTAACCTTTACATGCACCACACACACCTCATGACATTAATGATTAAAGAGCACTTTCTCGGATATGACTCAGGCTTGATTAAGGGATTAACACCGGCTGGAGGATTACCGTTGTCTCGTAAGAATAAAGACCTTGGTCTAATGACCACGTGTATATATATATGTGGTCATTAGACTAAGGTCTTTATTTTTACGAGACAACATATATTGTCATGCTGTGACTCAAAACGTAGTCAGCGATACATCTGCACCACTGCTCAGAGTCATTCTTCTATCTAGCACAGGTGGAGTTAACGACAAATGTCAGTGGACATTTCTAAACATTCAGTATTGCCCTGTGTCGAAGAGCTTCGTGGATACGTACGTTATCCACAGTTATAACTGATAGGAGTGGTGAGAATATTTCATTTGAAGATTGTGCATCGCCGAGTATGCTCTGTTTTGGATTTTAGGTGTACGGCATTTTCATAATCCGTAGCACCTTAGAGTAAGCAATGTCATAACCAGTATTACTTAGTTCAGAAGAAAAAATATAACTAAAGCATTAGAAACACCCCAACATTTCAACGCTCCATTGTTACTATGATACATGGCTGATGTTTACCAGTGTTTGTATGGGGTAGAGGTCAGAAGGGACACGGTCTAGCGAACATTCTAGGGTAACTGTTTAGAGGGGCTATTCCTTTGCCTAAAATGTGGGCGTGACTCTAGGTAAGCCTGCCTTAGCTACTGGTGTGGGGATGGCTCACGATGTTCTAGCCGGAAAGAAATTAAAGCCTGCTGTTAAATCTAGAGCTTTAAGGGAGGGAAGAGAGCTCGTACCACATGCCATGGGGTTAGCGTGGAGGCACATTAATGAGGCTAATTGGCTGCCATTAGGAATTGACAAAAACATTAGGAAACCTCCGGCATCGACCAGTCACACTAGCGTGCATTCAGCGAGTAGACGTCCCAGAAAAAGAACTGTCCGAAAAAATAAACTGTAGAGATGTTCAGTTAACTACAGGATTAATGGAATCGATAGCTGCCACTGTACCAAGACTGAGCTGAATCTCGTTACCGTAAAACCCATAATAACTCCTATGGATCATGCTCATTGGCAAAGTTATCAGCCTATTACCAGCATGGTCAATGTGGGCCCCATAGAATTGTTTATGTCAGGAAGCAGCGACGAGTACATAGATTTATCCCAGAGCTATCTTTATGCTAAGGCTAGCATAGTACAAATTGTAGATGGAGTGGACACTAATGTTCTGCCATTTGGAGAAACCACAAACCTTCGTAAGAGGGTTTGAGTTTGTGCAACCGCCGTCGCCGCCGTGACCACCGTGACCACCACCGCACAGTATATATATATATATATATATATATATATATATATATATATATATATATATATATATATATATATATATATATATATATATATATATATATATATATATATATATATATATATATATATATATATATATATATATATATATATATATATATATATATATATATATATATATATATATATATATATATATATATATATATATATATATATATATATATATATATATCTATACAGTATATATATATATATATATATATATATATATATATATATATATATATATATATATATATATATATATATATATATATATATATATATATATATATATATATATATATATATATATATATATATATATATATATATATATATATATATATATATATATATATATATATATATACTGTATAGATATATATATATATATATATATATATATATATATATATATATATATATATGTTTCAAAATATCCAACAGAATGTTTATTAATTAGTAAATCCATCAAAGGACAAGCAAATTGTACACTTTTCCATCTTCATGGCGGAATATTCAGTGCCAATTATAATTGTGACGTCAGCCAACATGCGACGTAATGTGTTATGCCGTCATGTGTGACAGATCGGATCCATCCAGTGGGGGTGGGGCGGGCGACGGGGTGAGTGGGGGTGGGGCGGGCGACGGGGTGAGTGGGTGTGGTGGCGGTCGTGGTTGGGGGATATGATCGAGTCGACAGAATCACTTTACCATGCCCACATAACCTCTTGCTCTTTCATCTGTTGCTACAAGTTATCGACCCGATGCATGATTAATATAATAAGCGTGCCCTATAGATAACCCACTTGCCTATCGCTATACTGGCCACTACGCATGGGGATTATAAAAGTGTCATTGATGGATTCGGTGGTGAGTCACGCCGGATAATTCTTGATCCGAATTCCATGTCCATAGAGCGAGCAGAGGGCATTAATTTCGCGTACATACAGCGAAAATATGTGCCCAGAGATCAAATGACTGACATTAACAGGATTACTGCATAATATGGAAAGTTTTTATTTCGTTATCTGGCGGGGGATGCATTTAGTGGGATACTGGAGCGTAGATATCGTCTGGCAGGCAATTGCTGGTCGATACGCTTGACTGGTATAGTGACTGGTGGACAGGATAATATGTAGCAAGATTAGCCGGGGTCAAAGAGCCTCTATCATAAGTTAACGCTATGTTCAATGTTGGTGTAATAGCGCGGCTAATATGCATAGGACTATGAACGACGTGTAGACCTACTTTGTCTAAATGGTATTAATTATTTATAAAAAATCTATTTTTGCATTTATTATCAAGTCACAAGAAAGTGGCTAAAACAGGATCATAGAATTTTTCCATTTATTCAGATTATTAAATACAATTTTTCTAGAATAAATAAGCTTTGAATAGGAAATAAAAAACCTCACAATTTCCCAAACCAGCCACATTTAAGCTGTGATGGATTTCGCTCTGTGATAGTGTTACAGGGTCAGAGCTAATGGACCTTTCCACTTTATCCATCCATCATATGACGTCATAATCAACTACGTGACGTATAGAATGGCATTATGACGTCATGAATGGCGTAGATAAGTACGCCACGAACGCATATTTGAAGACGGACTATGCGTTGTTGTACGAATTGTATGTTTTTACTATTTAATAAATATTCTGTTGACTATTTTGCAGCTAATTTGCCTGGCCGATGTTGATGTCATAGGCAGAAACATCAACCAGTCAAATTAGTTACAAAATATTCAACAACTTAACTGTATAATTTTCAGGAAATTGATAGGCAGGGCATTCGTGGATCGATCAATCCCAACACGGCGACGTGTGGGTGGAGCTTAATTAGAGGTGGGCGGGGCATAGCTAAAACTGGAAAGGTCCATTTCCAGGACTATATAGTAACAATTGAAGAGGGCAAACCACATTCAAACCGTTGTTTCCGTGAATTGGTCGTGGGCTCAACGAAAATTTTCTTTACAAAACTCTTATCTACATGTAAATAAAGCTTTGAAATCCCACTGTCTGAATTCCGCGCTGTTTAATGTTTCGAAACTAATGAACCTTTCCACGTTTAGCTATTTCACCGCCCAGCTTAATCTAAGCTCCACCCACACTTCTCCACGTTGGGATCGATCGATCCCCGAATACCATGCCTATCAACTTCCTGAAAACTAGACAGTTAAGTTGTTGATTATTTTGTAACTAATTTGACTGGGTGCTGTTGCTGCCTATGGCAGCAACAGCGTTCAGTCAAACTAGTTTCAAAATATTCAACATATTGTCATTGATTGTGATGTCATTCTCCACGCCACGTAGTTAATTAACGACGTCATATGATGGATGGATACATTGGAAAGGTTCATTCAACTGGAACCTGTTGCTGATAACGCGGGTTATGCCTACTGGGCCAATATCGGGTCATTATGGTACAGGGTCGATACAATACCGGATCAATACAACGCTGTATCGACCCATTCCCAGCCCAGCTATCTGTGTTATCAGGGCAGCAACAGATACCAGTCAAATTAGTTAAAAAAATTCAACACAATGTTAGCAAGGGTTAACACGTAACAGCACTGGGCTTATTCCTCATAGAACGATTAGATACCGTAATGCCATTATGACAAGATGAACCAGTTCCATGCAGTGCACCGAGGTACATGTTTAACTCAAGAACTGGTAGAGAAGGAAGGGTGCATGGGTGATGGCTAGAATGGAATTGGGGTTGGGGTGGGGGGTGTTGGTGGGGTGGGTGGGTCGGTGGGGGGGGGGGGTGTAGTAGTAGTAGTAGTAGTAGTAGTGGTAGTAGTAGTAGTAGTAGTAGTAGTAGTAGTAGTAGTAGTAGTAGTAGTAGTAGTAGTAGTAGTAGTAGTAGTAGTAGTAGTAGTAGTAGTAGTAGTAGTAGTAAAGATATGCTTTTTACATGCGCGATAACCGCTCCGGACATGGGTAAATCTGCTTTTCGCATGCATCGTCAGGTCTTATTTATTGATATAGAAATTAATTACGGACATGGAGCGTATAAAGATATCCGATTCCGAACAGGAAAAAGATTAAGTCCAGAAAAATGGTAATATCTTAGCGTCCATAAATCTAGTCTCATACAGGCATTGATACACCATTCCGCCACTACAGACCCCGCCGTATTCAAGACACACTTTCAGCTAATGAATGCTCGAAGGAGACCCACTCCGATTGCAATTACAGTACATACCATAAATAACTTTACATGTTTCCAAAACAAAATAAAACGCACTGTTGAATATTTTTAAACATAATTGGTTTGGAAGACATTGTTGCCTAAGCCATTTCTGCCCAATGTCTTCCAATCCAATTATGTTCAAAATATTCAACATAACATTCTTACATCGTGCTCAAAATTGTACTAGATAACTAACACGTTTCTGTTTTGTCTTGAAAACGTGTTAACCTATTTACGAGGTGTACCATATCCACAAGTTCCTATAGCGATACATTATTGTAGCTCGCGGGGGTACACACTGGTCCGCCATGACGTGCCCATCCATCGCGCGGCAAATGCACGACATACGGGAGGGCTGGTTAGCTGCGGATCTCGGGGTTGCGGATCCCGTATCGCGTCTCTCCGGAAAATACAAAGACTGACCCCTAAGGCTGGTGGAACACATAGGTTCTGGTGGGGCCGTGCGACCATTGCCGCTGAGATTGAACCACACCGTATCGTCCCAACTGTTGGTGTCACCGGTGTGTCGATTCATCTTAATTTAGAACTACGGACAAGATGGTAATAATAATAATAATTAAACAGTCACAAAATTTATACGACTATACAAACAATTCTATACGTTTGACAGTGAATGAGCACAATAATACACAACGTAGAGTCGGGCCGGTGTTCTTTCCACGAGGTTTTGCCAGCGGTACCACACAGATGGTTGAATCCTCAGAGGTATCCCCGCAAGAAAGAGTTTCTGCAACGAAGTCACTAGGTAGTTTAATATAAATTAGTATGCCCCTAACACACACACAAAGAAAATATTGTTGTTGCGAGAGGAAAGTGCCTCGCGCGGGCCACCATCACAGGAAAATGCCTTCAACGCCGAAGCGGAGGAAAAGAGCTGGCAAAAAGGGCCACTCATTTGTTCAACAGAAAATGCTAAGTGCTGAAGATCCTAGTGAAGCTACTGTTAAGGTGTTGCACGCTGATTTACGTGAAGACGGGACGAACGATTTCCGAAGAATTCCCAGGTCACCATCTTATGTAGTTCCAAAGTTGCTGCATTAGTAGTTGCCGCTTTATTTATGTGGGCCTTCTGCTACATCCTAACCTACCATTTAGGTGTTAGTAACGAAAACAAGCTTTGGCCGCAAGTGGCAGGGATTACTACCTAACTTTAGATACGGTTATCCTTTGGGCGTAGATGCTCAGCTTCCCATAAGTCACCCCGCATAGCATCTACCTCCAAGGACAGCGTGTGTACATGTCACGGAACAAAGCCCCGAGTCAAATAATGATCCGGTCACCAGGTTCCGCAACCACATATAACAACACCAGGCGAGTTTCACAGTTCACACAAGCAATTTAAAATACTGACATGCCATTATGGTGGGGGTGGAGAGAAGGATATCCATCGCGAGCGTCCTTCCCGTGAGGGCGTGATGAGCTCCAACGCTTCATCCAGACACTGCAACGAATTGGATGGAGATCCACATCTCCTCCGTCACCGTGTACTACAGAGCTAACATTTTAACCGTCGTTAGGGCTATTTTCCAAGATGCCCAGAGATGCACTGCAGGCCGGTACTACAATATATAAATTATTATTATTATTATTATTATTATTATTATTATTATTATTATTATTATTATTATTATTATTTTGCAGTGCTTCCTACTTTGGCGGGGGAATCTACCTAATAAGTATCTGAAGACACAGGGGAGGGGGGGGGGGAGGGCGTGTATGTAAATCGACACTTTAACTATCACCGCTCGGAAACCTCCGATAGTTTCCCAGGGTCAGATCCAGTCAACGTGTCGATTGGGAATCCAAACAAGTGATAAGCCATAAGGCTGGTGGATGCGCGGAAAGAGACAAAAACTTACTATATATAAGAGGCCCTATAGGTCACTTGGTCAATTTTACACAACCTTGCCGGTGCATGGGGCTATATTACCACAACAACCGGAAAAGAGGCGTACACTATTCGTCTCCGGTGAAGAAATTATCCCTAACCGCTTTAAACCTATCCTATCGAGCTGAATAGCTAGGTTTAGTTGGTAACATGTCAGGCTCAAACAATTAGAGCATGATCAGCGACCTCAGTATAAAATTGATGCTGGCGGGGATAGTGATGCGGATAAAATGTTGCTGTATAGTATCCCCTAGCGTACTGCGTTCTAGAGGTTTTTAAAATAAATAAATAAACAAAACATATGACCTTGATGGCTACCTGCTATATGCACAACTAACCAATACACAAAATAACGGATACGGAGATAATGAAATGATAATTATAAAGTATCACAGGTCACTAGACCTTGCGGTGCGGCTAGTTGAAAGCACCACAGTAATCAAGGATAATATTCACAGAAACAGAAATGATAAGAATGCAGTCCTAGGACCGGTACGGTACCTATTAGTCATCAGTACCGTTGTACGGAAATAATTAAACGGTTTGTAACTAACTGTACAATAATATAGCTACTTGAGTCAACATTGGTCATCGGTATGGAACAAGTTCACTAGTTACTGAAATTGAGGCGCTATTACACTCATAGCGTGAGATGACACGTTCTCAGGGCTGGAACGATTTCCGCAGGATGACATCTGCAGGCAGGTCTCCACAAGCAGGTCTCCACAGGCAGGTCTCTGCAAGCAGGTCTCCATGGGCAGGTCGCCGCAGGTTGACTTCTCAGGCAGGCAGGATACGGTACATTCTCAGGACAGGTAACCGAACAGTTCAAGAATGTCCACTAGATAGTCTTATAGCTGATACAAAATCACAGCAGAAGTTGTGAAGTTTTCCGTCCGGCGACGGAGGTATGAAAGTTAAGAGTAACCCATTAACAGGGAGGGTTACTTATATAATAATAATGCATGTACATTCACTGGCAAATGGTGTGGGGCGTGTCACATAGCTCTTGCGGCGCACCGGGGAAAGTTCACCCAGACCAGTCGAAAGTTAAATTATCACACACGACATGCAGTGCGGAAGTTGAAGTCCATTTTTCAACATGGTTGGCAGATCCGGCGAATCATCCACCAAGAACCACCATAAGTATATACTCGCTCCTAATCTCGACACATGTTGTCAGGGAAGCTCTGACGCACGCGCATGCACACTACGCGTTCTAACGGACTTAGCCATTTTTAACGAAAACCTCTCCTATAGGGCTTATATACGCGTACTATCCTACCCAGGGGGTTGCGCTTAGAGCGAATCCGAGACGACGGTTCTATACCCAGCTTAGCTGGGACGGCCGGTACCCATCCGGTCGATCCATGCTACACGATTAAATGGATGCTGATCTCAGCTCACAAATGGTGTATTGTAGTGATAGCCTGTCGCATTCCCTTCTCTTTATCACAATTATCTGCTTTGTACTATTGCATAAATGTTGAAGTGATCACCACCATTTTGTCTCCTCAAGAAGTGATAGTGTGTGATGTCATGTAAGTGCCAATGTACCACCTTCCTTATTATATAATAATCATCTTGTTGAATGTTTTGAAATTAACTTGTCTGAAAGTTGTTGCTGTCTATGGCTGTAATAACTTCCATTCCAATCGGTTTCAAAATATTCAACAGTTTACCTGTATGGTTGCTTTTATACCATATTGCCAAAATATAGATTCTGCCTCTATGACTGAGCATAGATGACGAGGCATACACACTGAGCTTTTTTCTGATTGGTTGAAAAGTAAATTGTGACAACCATCATAGGCGGGAGAAATGTATCCAAATTTGGCTACTAAAACATGGATGGCTTTCGTTGTCGATAAAATGCTAAAATGGCATTATATATAGTATAGTATGGTATTGTATAGTCTTAAAATGTATTATAAGTGGAAAAATCTATCACTTGGGAAGGTTACTATAAGATTAGGTGAGTTATCCTTTAAATGCATCCGTGAATGGCTGTACATGATCGTGGTAGATTCTTTACAATTTAGGTTCCATAAATGTTAACTACGTTGGCATTAGCTTGAAGACAACAACGTCCGTTCAAATTACTTTCGAAATATTGACAATTTTTGACTTGAATTTAAAATACTGGACTTTTAGGGGATGATAATAATAATAATTACTTCTATTAATGATCTGCTTAAGTTTTATTGTTCAAATATACTCAATGCTGGCAGCAATTGTGGCTTCCACTAGTTCTTGAATAGGATTCCATTCTGCCTTCCACCAGCTCCTGCATAGTCTTCTTCTATTCTGCCTTCCACTGGCTGTTAAATAGCCTTCCAGTCTGCCTTAGATCTGCTCGTCTACAGTCTTTCAATCTGCCTTAGATCTTCTCTTGCATAGTCTTTCATTCTCCCATCCACTAGCTCTTGCATAGTTTTCCATTCTGTCTTAGACCAGCTCTTGTAAAGTCTTCCATTCTGCCTTAGATCAGTTCTTGCATAGTCTTCTATTCTGCCTTAGATCAGCTGTTACATAGTCGTCTATTCTGCCTTCCTCTAGTTCTTCCATAGTCTTCCATTCTGCCTTAGACCAGCTCTTGCCCAGTCGTCCATTCTGCCTTAGATCAGCTCTTGTATAGTCTTCCCTTCTGCTTTAGATCAGCTCTTGCATAGTCTTCCATTCTGCCTTCCACCAGCTCTTACAGTCTTCCATTCTGCCTTCCACCAGCTCTTACATAGTCTTCCATTCTGCCTTATATCAGCTCTTGCATAGTCTTCTATTCTGCCCTAGACCAGCTCTTGCACAGTCTTCCATTCAGCCTCTCACCACCTCGTACATAGTCTTCCATTCTGCCTTTCATCGGCTCTTACATAGTCTTCCATTCTGCCTTAGATCAGCCCTTGTACACTCTTCCATTTTGCCTTAGATCAGCTCTTGCATAGTCTTCCATTATGCCTTAGATCAGCTCTTTTATAGACTTCCATTCTGCCATAGATCAGCTCTTACATAGTCTTCCATTCTGCTTTAGATCAGCTCTTGCATAGGACTCAATTCCGTCTTCACGTTTGCATAGGACTCCATTCTGCCTTACACGGAAACACTTAAAGCCCTAAATCTGGTGCCACTGAAATATAGATGATTTCGAGAAGGTTTAATTGTAACATTCAAGCTCATCAGGGATCTATATAATATTGATAAGGACTACTTTTTCGAACCATCCAGTATTACACAGACCAGAGGTCATAGGTTCGAGCCCAGTATAAAACGCAGCAACAAAGATATTCGCAAGCACTATTTTGCTAATAGAGTGGTACCACAGTGGAATTGACTACCAGCTACAATAGTCGAAGCAACGCTAGTTGAATTATTCAAGAGCAAACTAGATATCTACTTCAAAGAAAGAACATTTGAATTCGACTGAACAGGCATACGTATACCAGTCCATCACAAAGTCATACTGCAATTCTTCCAATTTAGTAGAATGATCTTGGAATAACCTGTGCATCGACAAAAAGCATGCACTCTGTAGTGATTTAAATTATCATTAGATAGGTCTTTGCTTTCAACTTCCACATTTTGTGGTAGCACGAACAGACACTAGCGTATAGAAAGAGATTCGGATAATGACAAACACAGAAAAAGAAAACAACAGAAATAAGACCAACTGCGGCCTCCACAAGTCAACAACAAGTAACCAAATGCCAGGCACAGCAGGGTGTAACCATGAGCGTAGGCGACATACCACAGCTCACGTGGGGAACACCCATCTGCACCACAGCATTTCCACAAATCAGTGTTAAATCCTTGCCACTCCGATGTCAAAATCTTAAATTTTAGTATTAACTTAAAAGATGATCTGGTGTTCCTTTTTCGGCAAACTTGGCGGAAGATGTTGCTGTCGTAGCAACATCATCAACCAAACCATTGAAAAATGTAAACCAGTTTCTTGGTTATGTACACAACAAAAGAGAAGAATAGTGACATCGGAGTGCTAAGGGTTAAACTCTTAAATCTAACGGTTTCGAGGAGACTTAATTAATCAACAACAGTCAAATCATTCAAGAACAAACTAGATATCAAAGAAAGAACTTTTGAATTGGACTGAGCAAGCCATACTACAACAAAACCACTGATGCAATAAAAAGCCAATGGCTTATGCCTCGTAAAATGATGATGATGATGATGATGATGATGATGATGATGATGATGTACACAAGCTCTTGCATTGTATTTGCAGCAAGATTAGAAGTGCTAGTACAGAGAATTTGACACACCAGAAGACCAAGATTCGGCCAAGATAACCAGAACCGATAATAAAAACCAAAACAAACAAGCAGAAGTACCAGCTCGATCAAGTTTCGCTTGAAAGAAATAAAAGGAAAATACATTCCGAAAATCCAATTACAGAAGATATCAGAAAGAAATTCGACTGTGAAATTCACATAGCTAAGACATATATATAACATAACCGCTACATCCACTAGATCCACACGAGGTACAACGCAAGACTGGAACTATGATCTCCTGCATGAACACATTGTATATCACAAGCAGCAAGAAAGAAACCGAGAGACAAGAACATATAAAATTACACACAGGTTCGGCGAAGTACTAGAGATATGTAGAACATGAGAACAAGACATCAGTGTTACACTGATGGGATATTGGCGAAGATCTTGGCATTATTCATTTCCAAATGCAAATCTAGATTTGTATCAAGATCACACTGACCTTAACTTCAGAAGTTTGAATGTCTTTGTGCTGCTCCTACTGGTTGAGGTAACTGGATGGCCATGCTTAATTCCAATAATTTGGCCAATTCTGAAATAAAGGCAAAATGAGCTAAGTCGAAGAATCTACCTGTACTGTTAGTCTGCATTAAATACAAGTCAAATGGTACAATGACCTTGACTTGTGAACTCAGTATCATTGTGACTCGTCCTCTTGATACTAGGGAGCATACGTCCAAGTTTAGTCCCAATAAAGTCAAAGCCAAAATAATTTTATATCTGGCTAAACTGTGCCATATATACAACCAGAACATGATATCCACCGAAGGCAGGGCCTATGATGTGATGGACACATTACATGGATTACATTGTTGGACAAGACAGACAGATATAATACAATATATAAACAAGGAATTGAATAAAAGTCATGGTTGCGTATATTAGTAATGGCAAATGGTGGGGCTGGGTCAGTGGGGATGGGCGGGCGGTGGGCTCGTCTGTTAGGCATAAATTGGCCCCCTAATAATAATAATAATAATAATAATAATAATGATGATGATGATGATGATGATGATGATGATGATGATGATGATGATGATGATGATAATAATAATAATAATAATAATAATAAAGTGGATGATGTTTTAATAACTGTCGATTATTGATTTATTAATACATTTTTATGAGATTTTAGTTCTAGGATATTAGTGCGTGTGGCAGAATGTGCAATGTTCCATAGTTGTGCTGCTCTTATAGATATTTTTGTCTTCTTCTTTCGATCCCGGAGTATTTAGTGTGTATGGGTTTTTTTTATCCTGTGTTGTGGTTGTGAATTTCAATGTTATTTTTCATGAGATTACTTATTGGTGGTGGCAGATTTGTTTTGTAATAGTCTTTTAGTAGAGAGTATAGTTGGTACCTGTCTTCCAGCTTTAGAAGACTTTCTACTTAAAAATATTTTGTCCCGCTATAGACGGTGAGAATAGTTTTAGGCATTTCATTTGCAAACGATTAAGTTTACTTCATTTATTTTTGTGTGCATTAGTCCAGATGATATTGCAACAAGTTAAGTGAAGCAGAATTAATGCAGAGTAAAGTGTTTTGACTATGTGCTATGGTAAATGATATTTAATCTACATATGACACCCATGCTCTTTCCTACTTTGGATGTTGCTATGTTAATATGTTTTCCCATGTCAGATTCTTATCTGCATAATCGCCTAGGAATTTGCCAGACTCGGTTTCTTTAATTTCCTGATTATCTATGATGATTTTTTTGGTGAATTTATGTGTCTTATCTTAGCACATTTGGTGAAAAGCATGCAGTTTGTTTTTACGACATTCAAAGACAATTTGTTTAGGTTCAACCAATACGTAACTTTTTCTATTTCTCCATTGACATTTCCGTACAAATGTTTCTATATCCTTGTTGGATCAAAAAGCATTGTCATCATCTGCAAATAAGATGAGTGACATGTGTTCACCAACATTCGGTAGGTCATACGAAGTTCAGTGTTTGGGAGCATTTATCATTATATTGTACAACTTTCAAATAGATAGCTATTAAACTATTGACGTATTGATCACCATTGAAGTGCTGATCCAATGATGCACTATACAAGATGTGTAATACGTCGCTGATGTCGTTAAAAGTCGCCCAGCAAAGATGGTCAATGTTTGCCCAACTGCTAAGGATGCCAGAAGAGACACCAGCACAGAGAGCCTCGGATTCAGCCCTACTCGGAGCCAGCAAATACAAAGCCGAAGAGAGGACGTCATTGCATAAATCTGCTGAGCGTGCTATGAGGTGACCCCAAGAAAGCAGGACTCGGTACACTCAAGTCAAGAATGATTGCAGCTGTATGATGTTTCTACTACTACAGCTGCAGAATACAGTAATCATACAAGTGCTGATCGCCTAATTCCACAATACGCAAATTGTCAAGTAGTATTCTACGATCAATTGTGTCAAAGGCCTTTAACAAGTCTAGAAAAATGCCTGTTACATGTTCTTTCTTTTCAAATGCTTCAATAATTTTTTCCATGATGTCAGTTATGGCAAGCATGGTTGTGTATCTTTTCTTAAAGCCATATTGTGACTGTTAGAGAATTGATTTATGTTCAAGATAAAGTGTTATTCTGTTGTACATAAGCCTTTCTAGCAGTTTAGAGCATAAAGGAAGTATCAAGACAGCTCTATAGTTTGTAAAACTCGATGTACCCCTTGCTTTGTAGAATGGCATGACTCATGCAATTTTTTGCCTTGATGGGAAAGTGCCTTGTGAAGATGATATGTTGCAGATATGATTTAGTGGGGTTAGTATGTGCTCTTTGCAGTGCTTGAATATGCTTCAATTGAAATTATTAATTCCAGCTGATTTTGTTGGGTTAAAATCAGATATAATTTTTATGATTTCTTCTTTTTGGTTGGGTTAATAAATATGGAGGATTGATATTCATCAGTCAGATAGTCTGCATAACAAATGTCAGGATATATCTGTATTATATGTATCTATACATTTCCGGCGATAGT
This sequence comes from Chaetoderma sp. LZ-2023a, assembly GCA_034401795.1. Classification (NCBI taxonomy): domain Eukaryota; kingdom Metazoa; phylum Mollusca; class Caudofoveata; order Chaetodermatida; family Chaetodermatidae; genus Chaetoderma; species Chaetoderma sp. LZ-2023a. The sequence continues at coordinate 5,643,524 of CM067363.1, forward strand.
AACTTTGTTTGGCTATTCTTATAATGTGATCAAATTTTTTTCTGTATTTCGCGAATTGTTCTCCATTATATTTGCTACGGGTCTTTTCAGATATAAGCTGCTTTTTGTGACTGGCAGCTATCAATCCTGTTGTTAACCAAGGATTAGTAGGGTTGTGTTTAACTCTGTTAACCTCTTTCAGAGGAAATGTGTCTTAATATATTTCTGTATATATATATATGCAATGGAATGTGTTGTAGGCAACTTCACATAGCTGCAAGTTGCTTACATCTTCCCAACTCAATTCCGACATTCTGCGCCTGAATCTTTCTATATTTTCGTAAGAGAAGTCTTTACAGGTGAAATTTTCTTTAAAAAATGGCTTATACGCGGGTAGAAGATATGCAGATGGTCTGAGATGTCTGTTACAAAAATTCAGGTTTGTCTATTCGCATGACTTGTAGTGTTTGCAAAAATGTCAATGACGGTAGCTGCAAAGACTGTTATGCTGGTGGGGTTGGTTATCATTGGGTAGAAATCGTATGCTTTCATTATGTTCGTGAAATTTTGTGCATAGGAACAATTTTGTTTTAGTAAGTTGATATTGAATTTACCCATTATGTAGGCCATTTTATGTTCCTTTTGTATGATTCCAAGTATATTTTCTAATGACTCTGTAAAAATGTCAATATTGCCTTTAGATAATCTGTATATAATCCCTACAATTTTATTTTTGCCTTTGACTGATTGGATTTCAAGAAACATACACTCAATGTAGTTTCCCATAATTGACAGATCTTCATATTGGGCATACTGAATGTTATCTTTAATGTAGATGCCTGCACCACCTCCTTTCTGTATTGTCCTAGGATTTTCGATGAAGTAATAATTCCGCATGTTAACAGGGTTAGTTGGTGAATTTGTGTTTAGCCATGTCTTGGTAATTCCAATAAGTTCAAATTTATAATTGCTAGTAAACAAAAATGTATTTAGTTTGTCGATGTTCCTCGATATGTGCATTAAGGAACAAGTAATGGGTTCCTTATTGCTTGTAAGATTATCATTAAAATCGTTTTGTAGGATATATTTGGAAGCATCTAATGTATTCGGTGGATTTATCTCTTTTCTCTCACTATTTTCATGTTATCATTAGTCAGTTGTTTGCAGTTGTTTAGTTCAAATGGAATAAAAGCTTAGATTGGTGGCTTAATGGTATGGTTTGTAACTTCACAGTTCGATTTCATGTATAAGATGGACAGCATAAACTCTGTTTCATTATCAGTATGGCTAAAAGGGAATAGATCTTTATGACAGTTAATGCAGCACCATGGGGCATCATTATTCTGTAGCTTTAAGTAATGATTTCTAATAAATCCAGAACATGTTGGATGTATCCACTTACCACAGTAATCACACAACACAGCATGTTGGTTGCCCTTGACATGCTTTTTACAGGTTGAACAGGGACACTTTGGAGGCATTAGGACAGAATGGGTAAGGGAGGGCCGAGATGTATGGTAGAAACTTTATGAGAATTAACAATGGGAAAAAGAAAAAGATATGGCCAGCAAATGCTCTCCTATTTTGGTAAATTGTGGAATTTTATCATTTCAATGCGGATTGGCAATTGACTGATGAGTAAAGTTATTTTGCAAGGAAATTTTGATAGTTAGGGATCACAATTTCCCACATAAATCCCCAGATAAGATGTCGATTATGCTGAAACAAATCTGACAAGAACCTGATGCTGCCATCAGCAACAGCTCCCAGTCAAATCAGTTCCGGAATACACAACAATCTTAATTAGGTTGTAAATGAGCTTTTGGAATTTAGTTTTCCGGGCGTAAAATGTTTTTAATTTGGCTATTAGAGGGCTAACTCCGGATAATGATACATTTTGGTAGAGATCATCAAAATAGCTGCCTATTGAGTACTCAATTGCAGGGTAATTACTGGCAGTTATCAAGCCAGACACTCCAATGTCAAAACTGCAAAAGAAACAATAAAAAATAAGGTGAAGCCATGCCGAGACACAAGACACTATATTCGGCTACGCCCAAATACTTAACCATAAAAGTAGAGGTACATACCAAGTTGACAGTGACCTGGAAGTTTCATCTCCTGGCCTCAATAACATTGATATTATGATGATTTCTACTATTAGGATGTCAGATTCCCAAATTTGCGATTGCCACACTTTTTGATTGGCTTTCACAAGTCACGTGATTTCGAGGAGACAGGGCTTAATTGATCATATATGGAGTGCCAAAAAGGGATGGGTTCTACTAGGCATTCCTGTACAAACACGCCCAACAGAATCAACCAAAGGTTTCTATGGCCTTTTTTGAGAGAGACTATTCTCACGCATAGGCAACTATAAGTGTGGCAGGCTATGTCGTTGCTGTCAGGGCAATCCTCCCTCTACATTTAAGGAATTGAAATCTTGCGAGCTTTGGCGGAGGTGGTTTAGAAGCGAAGAATGTGTTGAAAAACATAAATCTCACACCTATTCTGAGGCTTGCAAGACATGTTTTAAGCATATAAAGCTGAGTGAATATTAAGTTTGTGGCCAATTTGAATGTCCCACTTTAAAAAAGATTATACAAGTTTGTTTTCTGTGGTGAGTATGTTTTGCCTGATTTCATGGCATTTCAAACGAACATTTTTTTTATAAAAATAACAAACACAAAAAAACTGTTTACGTTTATAAAGACCATATCTGTTTAGCACATAATTCCTGATACTTTGACTGGTAGTTTGTGCTTCATTTGTTACACACTAATTCTGAGATTAATCCCACCTCCATCATTCTAAATGGACGGGAATACTTTTTCTAGGTATAGGTGGCATGTTATTTAAAGAGAGTATTAATTTCATTCCTAGTTCCCTGTGGAGCTGTCCGAAAATGTTCGATTTAGCAAGTATCAAATTATATTCACATGTATTGTTAATACAATGGAAAATGTGTATTACATTGGCCTTTTTCCAGAAAAACAGTTTGGTTATCTTGACATGAATTCATGTGATAAAAAGGATTTTGAAGAGTGGTATGCATCAGTAAAACACTTAGAATTGTATACATATTGCTCTATTGACACAACAGTCTTGAGCGTAGGGTATGCAATTTACCACAACATTTTCTATAATAAAACTGAAATTGCACCTTTGTCAATGCTATCTCGACACCCTGTGCATGTGTATGTGCATGTATTAATTTTTTTGGTAAAAATGTTTTAAATGATTTAAAGCTAACCGTCTCTAGGCCCCAGTCCTGCAAAATCTTATTCAAACAGGGCAAGTCAATGGCTTGAGTTTTTAGATTTAAAAGAATGTATTAGTGTAATCTTACATTTGAAATATTTGAAGTTCTTTTAAACAAAATCAGGTTCACATGAATTCTGCTTAGCAGGCTATAAATTGTGTACGATTTGGCAGTGTGAATATGACAGACTCGTTGCGAATGTCCCAAACATTAGACATCTGAAAGTGTAAATCGCCCATTCCCTCTAGAGCCTAGATCTGCTCTCTATGGAGGGAGGACTAACACACTCACATTATTACATGAATGTTCAGATGATGAGACAATAGCTTATGTAGAGCTATGCTCTTTATATCCAGCAGTTCTAAAACATGGAAAATATCCATTATATAACTTCAGGTTTTAAACCTGTATCTCAGGCATCTGGGTGCTTTGGGCTTATAAAGTGTGTTATCCTCCCTCCAAGAAACCTGCATATATCCTGTCTCATCTTAAAATTAGGGACAGATTAATGTTTACAATTTATCGAACATGTGCTGAAGAGAGCCAAGTGACAGAATGCTTACATTCTGAGGAAAAATGAGCCCTAATAGGTACGTAGTGTTCTTCTGAGATTAACAAAGATCTCAAATTAGGATATAAAATATTAGCTTCCATGAATTTGGCACTTTTCCGAGCAGACAGATTCATTATTCAAAGGATACATAGACACAATCTTAAAATTAAAACAAAATTATTAACAATCATGAATTTTTAAGGTAGCAAAGAACATCGGTATCATGTGCAGACTTAAGCCATATCTTCCCCCTAATATTCTAAAAACTCTATATTGTACACTGATACTTCCACATATCACATATTGCATTGTAATCTGGACTAACACACATACAACTAAACTGGCACAACTAAAATTACTACAAAAGCAAGCAATCAAATTATTCGCACAACCAGCAGAGGGCAAGGATGTGTTTAAAACCGACAAAATGCTAAAACTAGAAGACATTGGAGCAGCCCAACTATATACTATCTTAAGAGACTACCACAATGGCAATCTACCTTCATCATTATCAAATCCTTTTAGGAAAAACATGCAGACTAAGAATAACTTATGCCAACCATATTATGGAACAATGATAGCTACACAAAAACCATCCTACCTAGCAATGCAACTCTGGAACAACACAGCTATAAATATACGCACACACATGCTTACACAAGGCTCTTCTAAACAAAATATTTATAAAATAATCTTAGAAAGATACTAAAAATCCAATCCAATGACATGAATGAAGAAGTCACCACCATCGCAGTAAAAAAACAAGTAAGTATCCAGTTGCCAGGACAACAACTAGAATGTAAAATACACATATCTACAACAACAACAACAACAACAGCAGCAACAACAACAACAACAACAACAACAACAACAGCAACAACAACAACAACAACAACAACAATAATAATAATAATAATAATAATAATATAAACATGATAAACAAGATAAACATGTGTCATCGTGGTAAATCTCCAAGAAAAATGTTATCAGCATTATAAAACTTCGAGCTTACAAGAATTGTGAAAGTCTTAAATCCTGCCCTAGTAATCGGATAGCATGCATATGCCCTCTGTACTGCTGCAGCATACACCGTTATTAACTCAGGCATTGGTTTAACATTTCAAATATTGAAATCTATCGCTTCAGTTTTAACTTTACATGTTTTATCATCACTCTTCATGAGTGAAAACATGTCCCTGTCAAATTCGGAGAGAAATAACATTTAAGACATAACATAAAAATATCTGAATGTATCCTTCCAATAAGCTCAACTGATTTACTAAATCATTCTCGGTTCTGCCACTCAGTATAAATACTTCTTGCATTTGTCATGGTATCATGTTTACCAGGGGTATCCATACATCGCAAAAATACCATTTGTAGGCCTACTGTTTTCCCTCTTAGCTGTTACCTGCTCGTAATGTGCAACTATTGGTTGTTACTCCCTTATTGGCCTTTTTCTGAAATTTCCAAGCTACTCTTGAGAGAATAGCTGAAATACTTAAAGGGACTAGATATCTCCTGGCTGTGAATGCCTGCTGCGTAGCCACACATTTTAAATTTCATTCCTCTAATACAACATTGCAAATCCATCTCCGATAGACAATGCTTCCTTCCCAGTATCCCTACCAACCTTTCTGAGTATTGAAATTTAAAATGGCTTCCAAAAATTTTACCAAGCCCGTGCCCTTTCTGATGACTTGTCCATGCAAAAATTGATAAATGCCCACTATCTTGAGCCACATAATAATTTCTCAAAACACATGCATCAGACTTATATAGAGTTACAATTTTCTCACTTCTCTCAATCTACCTAAATAACATTTGGCAATCCAAAGTTGCTGTAAACACAATACGGTATACTGAGGCAGAATCGCTCAGTAAGTTCTTTCTTTTAAGCTCATCAATCCTTGGAGCTGATAAAATATATTCCAATAAAGCCAAGCATAAAACAATCTCAAGTGGCTTGTCCCCATTATCGACTGGCAAATCTATCATTTTTTAACAATGATATAAATTATGCATACTTGAATGATGTAAACAATTTCTTGGCTATGGATCTTTGACCCACAACATGTTCATACTCTTGTGGTGTTCACGGGCATAGCTATTAATTGTATATGTTCGCTACAGAATCGTCATCAAACCAGGAGATTGGATTTGATGGATAACCCATCCATTTCACAAAGTATTTACATTTATCAATCACACATCTAGTTTTATTAATTCTTTCGATTCTATACAATGTATTTGCATCAATCTCTGTCAGTTTCTGTATCTCATTCCAACTATTGGTTGAGTATTATAATCCAGCAGCTTATTTTTTACTGTCCTCTGTATATGTTCAGCAATGATTGCATGAGATTCATTTTGTGAAGTATGGAAATGAATCTCTATCTCTAAGTTGTTGCTCAAACTTGCCATTTACAAGCCCACCTCCTTTATCTGTCTGTACACTGGCAGGATGCCTGCTAGTAGGTTTCAACCACGTTTCAAATGCCCTGTCGATGTTTTTGAGTACATAGGGCTCACCCAGAGACATTTAGACAGGATATCTATTATAAAAAGCAGATATTTCGCATTGTCATTTTCACTCGCTAAAGCAACAATATTACTATGATCATTTACTATAGTTCATCTACAGCTGTTACTTTGATTCTTTCACACTTAAAACTTAATTCTGCACAGTTTGTGTAAAGTATATGTTCACTCGCTCGAGAGCGAATCTTTAACCTGACGCCATGTTACCTCGCCTTTGAATATTTATACAGGTTCTCAATTCCTCAAAAACGCACTGCATGCTCTAGGTTATCATATCACTCACAAAATTTTCTATTCACTTCACCCATTATTAGAATCTTACCCTGCTGGGAGGCTTACGTTCACGAGCTCTAGATCATTTACATGCTACAGATTGACGTTTTCCGTCTATGGCAGATTTTGATTTGTATTAAGGCCTTACTGATGTCAAGTCGTGGTAAGTTTTCTCTCTTTGCCTAATCCCCTGCAGCTCGCTTCATTGTTGAACATTTCCAACAATTTGTCTTGGGATATTTATTGAAATCAGCAACTTGAAAATTCCACTTTCTGCTTTAGTGTGTTCTATTAAAACAACTTGTTTCAAATCAAATGGACCAGGACTGATAACACTTGAAACTAGATCAACAATATTTCTTTTCAGGAAAAACTGACCTTGTATTCAAACCTTATTGTTTCCATCAACTGAAATTCCTTCATTTTTTGTAGACTGTTTAATAAACCTTTGCCTTTAGTACATTATTTTCTAGGTAACAAACCATCCACGTGCTCAAGACTGATAATCTTTGGTTGCTTAGGCAAGAGATTGCCCTTCAGCTGAATAAAATTTTCATCAACACCTCTTGAAATGTCATGTCTATATGATTTTCCGCTCGTAGAATATCCAAACTGCTCGTAATATATATTCTAAATATGTGTAATGCTTGGGAATAAAGATCGGCTTTCCTAGAAGTGTCAATATCACTTGGATTAAGATTGTTTTGCATTTCATCACCAAGGTGTACTGCTTTCTGGAAATAAGGATTTGTCATTAACAAAATTTACGTTCGTTTCCTCTTGCATGTTATTCACTAGTTCATGAGGTATGATTGCCATCTTTTGAGCATATTCCATTATTTCACTGTCCACCAAATATTTTTCAAATTAAATGTGCAATGGTTCCTGGAATAGCTGGTAATAATAAATGCTAAAAACAACTTCTGTAAAATCTGCTTTTATTAGGAATTGACAAATTTCTTTTGATCAGTCTCTTCAAGGGACGTTTCAATATTGAAAATATCAATGTGTTGTTTCTTGGAGATCTTGAAATTACTGTGAATGATATTCAGAAAACAATCTTCAAACAGCATTAATCATTGGAGATTTGGTGTGTTTTATAATTTTCTTTTTATCTTTTGGACTCGCCTTACCTAAGAATACCCAGCCATGTTGATATCGCTGTATGACCTTCTTAGCCATGAATGATTCCACTTTCAATGCTTTATCCTAAAATGTAAACATACTATGCTTGGTACAGCCCATCTTCAAATGGTATATTTACACCCAAGCTCTTTGTTAATAATCTATTGTATCAAAGTGAGATTTTGCAACATGTGTGCACTGAATGTCCGCAAAAGACCACTCACAGATTCCTTTGCCATGGTCAATTAATGGCATAGGCTGCAGCATAGACGATGTTGTGTGACCTAATACTGAGTGGACTACAATATTGGAATGAATAAAGAGTATTGAAAGTTCGCCACTGCCATTTCGGAAAAGGGAACACCATTTCCGGGACGATGTCCATAGTAATGTTTATACTTAGGCCAACTCATTCCTAGAAAGTTAGCTAAGGTTTAATTAAACTTCAGGTTAATATTTTTATTGGCAATAAAAACTGGTCACCCGGTTAGTTTTTGGGTGAAGTACTTTATACAGAATTCCCTTTAAATACTTGAATATCATTTATTTCTACCTGTGCACCATCAACCACATCAAAAATAGTCCAACACCACTTTCAAGTATTGATTCCTGACTTATCATTAAGATTTGCCACCTTTATACTAGCTCCTTCCCTAAATGTCACCCAACTTCTATGGTAAATTACACTACGCAATCCGACTTCCCAATTGCCATTCTCAAAGAACAGAGGTTTTTAAATTTTTATTTTGTATTTAGTAATCATGTTTTCAGTAAATTAGTTCAAGGAAGTATTTGCTAGACAGAGTCATGTAAAAGTGATCAACTCCGTCGTCTATTCTTCCTTTTTAAATTATACACTATACAATTTACACAGGGTAGAATTTTTGAATGCAGACAGGCTTTAGGGCAAGTGCCATTATGTTTCCTTATTTGATTTTCTGAGTAGGATTTCAGCATCACAAATCTTGCACTTATCTGAAATGAATTCCTTATCGGTTATTTCAGAACCACACTGGCTAGATGGATTATATGTTCTAAAAATCGATGAATCACCTGTATGTTCTTCTCCTTCTCCGCGTTCTACTATTTTGATCGCAAGAACTCTATTTAAAAGCCCATGTAAGAAAGCGTGTTGTATCGTGCCCCCATTACTTGTGCTACAGCTTTGAAAGAGTTAGGGTGGCTTTAATCTCTGTTTCTGTCACTTCGAGATAGAGTCCATCATCAAAAAGCAAAGGTTTTTGCTCTACTCCTTTACATAAAACAGCCTCTACTTTAAGGCAGTGGGATTCGTCAAGTATTGGTTTCTGATGAAGCCAATTTCGGTTCTTGTTTGAGCTTGTGTATATACCAACATTGTTCTCTGAGGGAGTAGCTTGATTTTGTACAGGTTTGATCGAGAGTTGCTCGACCCTTTTGTCCAATATATTCACAATCTAGCTGGTGTGCAGTGCTACATAACCGCTACATCAGGAAAAGAGTTTTACACAAATGTGTCCTATGGAGTGGTTGTCCCTAACTACTCATTTTGTGAATCCAATTCAGATTGAATTTCACAGATATTTTGTTTAAGAACTAGCCATTCACTGTGTGAAAAGTACATGCTCCATGTGCATGGTCTGACAAGGATCTCGTTCGGCAGCTTGCAAAATCTATGCAGATCAGCACATGCATATTTCGTAGTAAAACTGACTTTCAGTAATTGACAGCAATATGAAACATGACTAGAATTGTAGCTCATGGGGTACACGCTGCTCCATCCTACTGCTCCGCCCCGTTGCACTGCATGTACAGGATGCGTGGGAGGGCTGGTTAGCTATGGTTCTCGGGGTTACGGATCCTGTATCACAAATCTCTGAAAAGTACAAAGACCGACTTCTAGAGCCTGTGGAATGATAACATTCCAGTGGGGCCATGCGACCATTGCTGCTGAGATTGAACCTCACTGTCTCACCTCAACTATTAGTGTCACCGGTATGATGGTCCATAACTCAATTTAGGAGCCTAGACATAATAATTAAGAAGGATATATACTACACAAACAATGGTACTCGTTTGTTAGCACAAAAGAAAAAATATACAGTACATAGAACTAAGTTGGTTGGATTCGTCAGAGGTACCTCGCCGATCCATATATATATATATATATATATATATATATATATATATATATATATATATATATATATATATATATATATATATATATATATATATATATATATATATATATATATATATATCAGTGAGGTATCCCTGCAAGGGAGCATCCTAACGTGGTCACTTGTATAGTTTAGCATAAACCATTATACCCATAACAAAAATATTATTGTTGCGAGAGGAGAGTGCCTCGCGTGTGTCTCCACCACAGGAAAATGCTGTAACGCCAAAGTGGGGGAAGAGAGCTGGCAAAAATGGGCCACTCTATTGATTCAAACATATGCTAAGTGTAGTGTGAGTCAACCTAGTGAAATTATAATTAATGTGATGCATGCTGTCTTCCATGAAGATGGGGTGGATGCTTTCCATAGAGTTCAACACCGTAATCTTATGTAAGTCCAAGATACTGTATTGGTAGTTGCTGCTTTTATTTATGCGGTCCTTCTGCTAAATCTTAAACTACCAGTTAGGTGTTAGATTTATGTCCGAGCTTTGGCCTCAAGTGGCAGGAATTTCTACCTGTCATTGACACATCAGCCTGACTGGCGAAGATGCTCAGTTTCCCTAAGGTCACGTTCCGGAGCATCTTCCTTAGAAAGGCAGCCAGTGGACATGTTATGGAGTGGCAGTTTCAGAATCATATAATGATCCGGTTGCATATCACATGGCAGCCATATATAACATCATTAGAACAAGTCAATATTACACAAGCAATTTGAAAAGCGCATAAAAGTTTATGGTGGTGAGTAAGAGGCAGATATCCATCTCTAGTGACCTTCCCGTAAGGGTGTGGTGGGTTCCAAGACTGCACCAAGTCACGGTACGGAGTTAGATGGAGATCTGCGTCCCCTCCATCACACATCGTGTTGGAGGGGGATCATTTCGTGATCCGGCTCCGGGGAGCTAACGTTTGCCTGTCATTAGGGTTAAGTTCCAGGATGCCCAGAGATGCACTGCTTGCCAGGTAAAAATAATATCTCTTTGTACTACTTCCTACTTTGGCGAGGTTATCTGTGCTAACTGGTATCCGAAGATACAGAGGAGGTGCATGCAAAATCGACACTTTGGTCACACCAATAGTTTCCCAAGTCGGATCATACCAATGTGTTGATGGGAGGTCCAGACAATTAATAAGCCTTGCGGCTGGATGAGCATAGAAAGAGACAATCACATGTCATAATAAGAGGCCATTAGGTATCTGGCCAATTTTACACAATCTAGCCGGTGTGCAGCGTTACATATCAGCTACATCCGGAAAAGGGTTTTACACAAATGTGTCCTACGGAGTCGTTGTCCCTAACTACTTTTAAACCCATCCTATCGAGCTAAAATAGCCAGGTTTAGTTGATCACATGTCAGGTTCGCACAAAGAGAACATAAACAGTGACCACAGTATAAAATTGATGCTAATGTATTAATAGCTAATACATTTAGTTAAGCAGATTGTTGAAAATGTCCGTCCAGTAACGAAAGTTTGAAAGTTGCCCATAACATGAAGGGCTCCAGTTGTAGTTTCTAATTAAACAATGCATGCACATTCCTTGGTACACCGTACATGGTACACCAACTAGTTCTTGAGGCATACCAGGCAGAGTCCCACCAGACTGCACCCTAAAAGTTAATTAACACACGACATGCTGCGCAGAAGTTTGAGCGCCACTTTTGCGTGGTTCGGAAGATCTGATGAGATGTCCACCAAGATTCACCACTCGTTCTACATACTGGGGAAATTACACCAGGGCCACGAGGCTCATCTGCAGGAAGGCTCCTCTGAAGTGTTGGTAGTGAGGGACTCTTCTATTTAATTAGTTGCCCCAGGATTGCCATCCGAGGGCTTACAAAAACGTAGATGTGGATGGTCCGATTGCGGGCCAGAGACTAAGAACTGAAATCCGAGAGGCACTGCTGCGGCTAATAGGGAGCCACAGTCAGTAAACAGTTACTCCCATCTTGCACTGCTCTGGCCACACAACATTCCAGTTGTTCTCTCTCGCCATGGTGTGGTCTCGATTCTTGATTTTTCACTCCTTTTATGCTACTCGTGATGGCAGGGCCAGGACGCCCAGCCAATCAGTGGGCGATCTATAGCCAATCAGCGTGCAGATAGAAGGATAGTTCATTTAGTACATACACACGTTTTTACGACATCCCAGTAATATTTTGAAAATAATTTGAATGAGCTAATTCAGGGTAACTCGGCCATTTCTGGCCCGATTCTAAAAAGGTAAACAGTTTTGGAATCCTCGTCTCATTCCGGTTCTGATACATACCAATTATGAGGAGAATAGTTACATTTAAAGGGATTACGTGCACCAACCCGCTACACTTTAGTATGCATTCTCTCCCAACGCTGACATGTGTTGTCAAGGAAGCTCTGACGCACGCATGCGTGCTACACAATCTCATGGACTTAGATATTTTACAGAAAACCTCTCTCATAGGGCTTTATACACACATACTATCCTACTCAGGGGGAGCCGTGCTTGGAACGTACCCGGAATGGCCATCCCATACCCAGCTAATCTGGGATGGTGCGTACCCATCCGGCTGATCTCACTACACCACCCCCTCCTAGTTTGACACCTATGGTAAATGATACCGCATCACAGATCGAAAGCATGGAAGCATGCTAGGTGCGAATTATAGACTTCTCGAGTAGGCGTGTAGCTGAGAGGAGTAGTAATGCGAGAGACACATAGTTTATCAGAGAAGAGCACATAGTGGTGCAAAAGAGTTTGCAGTGCGTGCTTTTATTTTGTTTATTATCATGATTCGACTAAACAATAGTTCGCATGGGCATTCTCTTTCTGATGGATAATTAGACTTCGACCGAGAACACCCAAGCTCTAACGTTCCCAAATTTAAAAAAAAAAAATATATATATATATATATATATATAAATATATATATATATATATATATATATATATATATATATATATATATATATATATATATATATATATATATATATATATATATATATATATATATATATATATATATATATATATATATATATATATGAAAACAGTTATAGGAATACAGTATATATGTATATATATTTTATACATATCACAGGATGATAAATACAGTAATTATGTATGCATGCCAATTATATGAGGGCATGCATAAAGTGCGGCCCATTTTGGTTGGTCCGCATGGATGGCTCTCGCCATCCCAAATCTGTCTCGTAATACTAACACGAGAGGAAAAATAATAAGAAAAATAGTATATAATAATAAAGACTGGTTCATCAGGCAGCCCCAGCAATAGTTGGGAAGGCATGACGGGAATATAAGTCATATTCGCTGAGGTGTGTTGTGTACTTACACCACACATGGTGTCTTTACAACACAGGAATCTGCAGCGATTATTTTGCTGAGACACAGCTATCCTGTAATTTGTGTAGCTATGTAGGATGACTGTAGTCAGCCAAGAGATGGAGTTTCAATTTTAAAAACATAATAAGAATAAAAATATTTCAGAAATAAAAATATAATAGTTCCTTTTTTCGCACACCTAGTCAAACATTCTGCTGCATTCACGACAATAATGGTTACAAGTGTCTGTTGAAAAGTTGCCCCAGCGAGTCTGAGTTCTGTGATCCGAACATGACGGTCGCTGAGGGTGATCTACTGGTGCTGATTTTACATTGTCTATGTTAATGTTCTTTGTGCTCTAGTAAGATGAAGTTGAGGATAAGTTGGTTGATGCACTTGTTGTGGTGGTGACGATTATGTGTGGACTCCTGGTAGTGGCTGATTCCGATATTGCTGTCATCACTGTGGTGGTGGCTGTGGTGGTAGTGGTGCTTTTGCGTGGTCTGCTGGGTTACGCGGAAATGCCACGCTGTGATGTTGTTTCAGTGGGTGTGGATAGTTTTCTAATTTTTACAGCCTGAATAAGTCTACTCATGGATGTTCTAGGTATCGCTCGGATCTCGGGTTGGTGAGTTAAACGACGTTTCCCTGAGTATGGTCTGTCTGGCGTGGTAGCTTTATGGATGGCAGGATCTACTGGTATGATGGTGCTGCGCGTGGGTGTCAGAGTGCTGGCTTGTGGCGCGGAAGTGATGATGGTGGTTTCTGTGAGACTTATCTCCTTGTTGATAACTAAACTGAGAGGAGATATGGAACTGTCTGAAATGTCCTGTAACACTGGATCATGAATTGTCACAGGAGTGGTTATCACTACCGAAATTGGCTGTCCGATCACGGATGCGGATGTGGTTGTTGCGGTGCATGCTGCCGGTATGGTTACTGTGGGTGCTGCCGGTGTGGATGTTGTAGTTGGTGTCGATGCGGATGCTGCAGGTGCTGCAGGTGTTGATCTTACAGGTGGTGCAAGTGTTGTGGTAATGGATGCTGGAGTGCTGGTGCAAGCTGACTGTGTTACTGATGCGGATGCTGAAGCTACTTGCGGAAAGTCAGATTGTCGTCTCTTTGTGCGTTTAGTATTGACCATCTTCCCAGTTGGAATTAACACTATTGGAAGTCTACTTTCTAAGCATGGAGCGAAGACTTCTATATCCTCACTCTGTTCACCAGCTTTCAAAGTCATCACCAGCACATGATGTTTAAAAGATAACGCATGTGTAACACCATACCACGTGGCAGAATATAAGTATTTGCAGTCCACACAGTATGCTCTCTGACATGGTCATGATTGACATGAAGTTTCAAGTCCGAATTTCTGGAAAATGCACGCTTGCACGGCTGCCCATTGTATGAAGTTGAAGTACACAGCTATTTATTGCCGATGTTCGCAGGTGCCGATTCTTCCAAGCTGTCGGACAATGGAAGATCTTCTGCAGGCAACATATTACTCCTGCATGATTGTTATATGCGGAACTGCATGCACCTAACTAAGCTTGTCATAACTTTCCTGTCTCTTAATAATACTTTCCTGGCCAATTATAGCATGAAATGATAATAATAAGAAAAACAGCAGAATTTGGTTTGCGACACGAAAATGGCCTCATTCCTGATGTTCCCCGGTGTCGAGTTTGAAGGGAAGATGAAGTTTCAGTGTGCGATTTCCTCATTTTATGCTTTTTGGTGATGTCACAGGAGGACGGAGGACCATGTCCAAAAGTTCCAGAGTGAGTCAGTCACTCCATGTACGAGTTTATTTAACTTTTGTTCTCCTGGAGTCAGATTATATATTCCCTTCATCAAAAGAAGGTAAATATATATATATATAAGAAGGTAGGACAGCCACTTTCATCCCCACTCAGAGGAAAATCAGGTCTCCAATCAATGATAAAATCTGGGACTATTTATTCCTGTGGACGCGCACCTTTTAATTAGCATGATGCAATTTTTCAAGTTGGATGCTTATAAACTTGCCTATTCCAATTTCACGCTGGAACGCCCCATGGGGTGTGGGAGAGCGTGATGACGTCAGCAGCCATGACCACGGCCCACCACCTCTCACCTCCTCCATCACATTGTGGTAGTGTCGTGGGAGAGAGGCTCTTTTGTTTATAGCCTCTGATCCAATTTACCAGAAAATAGAATTGATGATCAAGTGATTCTTGTTTTGAAAGCACGTGGTTGATTGGAAACTTAGGCAATTTGTATATAGGTGGAGATTGATGCTGTTGACTGTTGTATTTGATGCGAAAAATATAAACATGTTTTAATTTCTCTTGATCTTGAACATGCGCCTCCTCCTGTGTATGGTATATATTTTCCAGCCCATGTTGATTGTCGACTGGGATATTTGAAATTCTCTATGGTGTTATACTGTCTAAGTTTTGATGCTGCTTCATCAGCTTGCGTGCTAATGATTTGTATACGTGGTAGAACAGTTGTGTTTTAAATCAAAATTATGACAGTATAGCTGATGGTAATTTATTGTTTGGTTTAAACAGATCCATGTCTTGCGAGCGCCAAGTCTACTGACTCTGCCAAGCTGGACTGTATTTTCCAGGTGTGCGGGCTGCCAAGCATCCTCCTCTATGGGTAGGACTAGTCTCACCTCACCTAGACCAAACTTAATTATTATGGTACAGCTCGGAAAGTGTGTGCAAGAGTTTACAATTTACAATACCATCGTATGGAGATTGTGAAACAGTCATCCTGAGTCTCTGTGTCTCTGTTATGTTGGTGAATTTGATTGATACGTGTGGCTGCTTATCTGTGGATGAATCTTGTACTGTTGTGAAGTGTGAACGTTTTTATTGCAGTTGGGGGAGGGGCATTGCAGTTATTGTGGTGTCAACTTTATCCGACATGATGTATTTCACTCTGTAATGGCGAGTCCTTTTTAAAATGGGACACAGTTTCTTTAGAGCATGGATGACCATGATGGGTGCTGTCGGACTTGAATCAGGCCATTATCAAATTTCACGTTCTGTGCCTATCTCATACTAGCTACTAACGACAGACTGTGGACATCTTACTCTCTTAATAAGGTTGACTGTTATTACATGTGATTGATGTATCTTTGTTTAGCTGATTACATACAACGTTTCCAAGGGGGAGGGGGGGAAGTCCCTTGTGGCGCGTACTGTAGATGGCGGCGATGCTTTTCCTCTTTACCAAATGATCAGTTTTTCTGTATTGCTAGATAAGGGGGTGCTTGCGGAAAATGTTGACTCGTGCTGATGGTGGTGGTGTTCTGTTGCAGGGAAATCAGGGCTGCTGTATGACGCTGGCATAATGTGAAGTGGGCAAATCCAGTTTTCCCAAGCTGGGGAATGCCGATTCTGTTGCTGTTGCTGAAAGTCGGGTTGTGGTGGGCCACGAACTCACCACATTCCTGTGGTAGGGAATGTTGCAGGTGTCTCTAACTTTTTCAGTTATAAAAGTTATGTGCATTCTATTCATGTTTTTGGTGGTGTTGAATGTCTCCATTATACTTTCTATATAATCAGGTATGTATGTAGTGTTTGCGCGACAAGGAATTGACGTATTCAGCCTTGAGGGCAAGTGTGTTCTGTATGCTTCTGGCTTCCTGTGTCTTGGTGTGATGTTCTGACTGCTTACGGGGGTTGGGGTGGGGTCCTGATAGGACGGTTGTGGTTGGGGATGCCCTTTAGATGGGGATGGGCATCTCCTGTTACACGATGGTTGGTACTCTGTCATAGTTTTTAATTACCGGGACTATTCGAGCCGAGGGTCTTCTGAACAGGCTGCTTCCCCACCCACTACCAGTCGGTGGGTTGGGGGATGGTGGTTGACTGTGGTGCAGAATGCCACCTCCTCTGAAGCAGCTGACTCTGTCATATCTGAAGATTGACAGTCAACAGACGACGAGTGAAGTGTGAAATGGACAGGACGTATAATGTCCGAACTCGGCGCAGAGATTAGAGATGCGAGTTGGAATGGAGGTGGTGTTTCAAAAGGATGGGGTGCAACTTGGAGTGGGGGTGGTCTCGCGATATGATGACTTGGAGGAGTGCAGGGGAGTGCAGGGGGAGTGCACCGAGTTGTGCGGTTTTCCTGTTCTCTGTAACAGGCAAAGGCCTCATCAAGCCTCTTCACTTCCATGCTATTTATTATATGTTCCACCTTGCAAGAAGCATGGCCTGGGGCAGCATCCGTTTCTGCCTGCTGTAACTCTATAATTGGGGTAATAGCATGAAATGGGTGGGAATGGGAAGAGGTCGGCGGAACAACTTTTTCGTCCATCCTCTTGGACAACACAAAGAAAGCCTTCAGCTATGACTTCCCAGATCGTGTAGACCGACTCTGAGGAGGGAGATGGCGAATACGTAGCTCGTCATCGTCCTCAGCATATGTTTGCCAGACTCCTGGCTTGGTAGGAGAGGGGTTAAACTGGCACCGCGGTGCTGCAGACTAATGTCGGGAATACCTGTTTCCGTAGAGACATTTGTCTGGGTACCGGTGTTACAAGTAACGCCCAGTCCGAGCTCTGGCACTAGGTCGTCACTAACACAAGGTATAAGTCGATCGAAGTGAATGACTGAGGTCAGGCCATCTGAGGTATAGAACTGGTAGGTCACGTCCGACTTCTTACCTACTACCACTTAGGGGCCTTTCTACTGGTAACTCAGTTTACTTGGCACATTTGCAGAACATCGTGAATCATGAACCCAAACCATTTTTCCCGCCTCATGTGGGTTTCCATGCACCCGCCGGTCATGCCACGTTTTCTGACGCCGGTGTGCAGTGGATAATGATTCTCTTACTAGCTCATGGGCCTGGATATCCATTGCCACATGAGCTCTATGTAGAGAGATGGTGAATTTTTCTCTCCTGGAATCCTGGGCCAGGTCCAAAGGTAAGGCTAATTCACAGCCTAACATTAACCGAGCAGCAGTATAACCCGTGCTGGAATGTGTCAAAGTGTGGTATGCCATGAGCACATATGGGAGTCGTAAATCCCAATCATGACAATCAAGGTATGTTTCCTTAGTCAACATCTCCGTAAGAGTTCGGCTGAACCTCTCTACCATCCTGTCACTCCACGGATGTTACAGAGTTGTTCTTGTTTTGAATATATGAAACAATTTGCAGAGCTCAGAGAACAGCCGTCTCTCAAAATTACTTCCTTGGTCAGAGTGCAGTTCATAGGGCATACTGAAGTGACAGAACACATTGCTAGACAGGACCTCCACTACTGTGGATGCCTCTTGGTCCGGCAAAGTGAATGCTTCTGCCCACTTCATAAAATAATCTTGCAATACGAGGATGTACTTGTTTCCTTCATCCGTTGTATTCAAGGGTCCGAACACATCAATAGCCACTCGCTCCCATGGTGCATCAACATTTTAACTGGTAGGTGTGCATAATGGTTCTGGCCAACAGCACGTCTTTGGCATGGGATACATTTATGTAGACGGCTCATGCAACCCATGCCTTCACACTATCATGTATCCCAATCCAGTGGAATCTCTTTTTGATAAGATCCGCTGTACGCTGTATGGCTAAACGTTCAGCGTTGTCATGTAATTGCTGTAATATCACAAATTATTAGCTCAGGAATTATTATCCGGTTATTGATGTAGAAGACACCACCTTGTATATGACATTCTCCAAACCTTTGGTAGTAATATTTGGCCAGTCATGGAAAGTGAAGTAACAGATTCCTTAGGACGACGTAACCCCTCCTGGATCCACGCATATATATATTCTGTGTTTGTGCATGTGTTGCTTGTTAGTGAGCAACTGTCTCCGGATCCCACTCTGCACACCGCAGTTCAGGGAACACGGGAGATGGCTGTGTTGTATGTGTCATGGTGGTGGCCACTTCTTGTTCATCCTTGAGCCCAATTCTGCTCAAGGCATCGGCATTTCCATGTGGCTTGTCGGTTCTATGAACAACATTGAAGTCAAAGGCCTGCAGGGATTCCTGCCACCTCGTGACATGGCCCTCCAGATTTTTTAGGTTTCTGAGCCAGCATAGTGAGACATGATGTGTATGGAGTGTAAATGGGTGCCCGTACAGAAAGTACACCGCAATATACCGCAGCTAACAATTCCCTCTTAGTGGTCGCATAATATTTCTCTCTCTTATTCAGAGTATGCGAACCATAACCCAGTACCTGCTCTGTTTCATCTTTTGTGACCTGAGATAAAACTGCACCTATTGCATAAGCAGATGCATCAGTGCCTAAGATGAAATCGAGGTTAGTGTTAGGATGAGCAAGAATTGGTGTGGTTGTCAAATGTTCCTTCAGTGCCCTGAAGGAATTTTCACACTCACTCATCCACTCGAATGGTCGATCGTTTTCGGTGATTTGGAATAATGGGGAAGCAATTTCACTAAAGTGATGGATGTATCGACGATAGTATTGGCAGAGACTGAGGAAACTCCGGGTGTCGGTGATTGAAGTGGGGGTTTGCCACTCCACTGCTGTTTTGGTTTTTGATGGTTGAGTAGCTACTCCATCGCCGGATATGATGTGTCCCAGGAACTTGACGCGCTGTCTAAAAATATGACAATTCTTGGATTTGGGCTTGAGGTTGGTAGTATGAAAATGCATTAGGACCGTGTCCAAGTTGGGCATGGTCTGCCCAAACGAAGAGCCAAAGATGATTACGTCGTCGATGTAATAGAGGCATAGCACCCATTGTAATGTAATGAGTACCTGCTCAATGAGACGTTCAAACATTCCAGGAGTGTTACACAAGCCATAGGGCATCTTGCGGAATTGGAAAAGACTGTTTTTGCATACGAATATGGTCTTCTCCCAGACAGCCTCATTCATGACTACCTGCCAGTACGCACTAGCTATGTCAAGGATACAAAACCACTTAGCTCCGGAGTCTAAGGCCTGATCGATCCATGGTAACGGATACACGTCTTTGATGCTAAGATCATTAAGGCAGCGGTAGTCAATGCAAAACCGCACAGATCGGACCTTCTTGCCTGCTAGTGTGGTGACCCATAATATTTCCTCTAGTCCCAGCTCAACTGTGGCTGTAGATGCCAAAATCCCCACACAAGTATCGTATGGTGATGATTCTGTCCAAGGGGTATGCGTCGGCCATGTATGTTTAATTCCAGTTGTCTGCAATGAATGACGGTTTCGCTGGCACTGAAGAAGTCAGACCCTAGCGCGGCATCGTTTTGAATAGAGGCAATTGCAACTCGCTGTATGAATTGTATTTCCTCTCTCTGTATCACGAGGTTTACCATACCAGCCACAAGAAGTAGTATAGCCGGTAGTAGAAAAATACCACCTCCCTCCACAGGCAACCATTCCATGATCCACAGCTCCCACCGCCCTCTCAATTCCTGAGGCATAGGTTGTGGGGGCCTCCACGGAATGGCTGTCAGGGAGGTAGGATCATCCTGACACTACTACTACCAGGGACTGAACGCCATCAACCACAGGGCCGGCCTCTCTATTCTGTGTAGGCGCTGCCAGAGTCGCATCGGCATGATGGGACCACCCATAGGGGCTTCCATCTACCTTGACAACGCTCACCTGGGAGGAGGCTAAAGTGATTAGCATTTGAACCACGGCAGACCCTGGCATGTTCACATGTTATGCAGAGAATCTGGTGCTGAGCAGGGGTCTCCAGCAGACAACCACGGCCTACCCTCTCCACCCCATAGAAGTGGCAGACAGACTCGATCTGTTTACATTGGTGAAAGCGGTCGTAAATGTTTCTCCACAAGGGATCGACCCAAGGATTGTACTGGGGGTCATCCCGGAAGTGGGCCCACTTGGCATCCAATATCATGACAGTCTCAGCCCCCTGTGCCACTGCTGTAAACGCCAGCACGAGCAGCATGATGAGAATCATGGGTATATATGAAGAGTTAAACTGAACAGAGTGAATCCCTCGAGAAATATCTGTGCCAGATCGAGCCCTGTTCCATCCGGATCGATAGTGATCTTCATCCCCTCAGGGGCCGGGGCTAGCTGCTTCACTCTGCCGCCGGCTAAGAAAGGTTGCTCTAGGACTATATGAGTCATTTGTGGGCTAGTGAGTCCGACTCGCTGAAGCAATTTAACAGCACCCTTGACTTTGCAGACATGTGACACACCATCTACCCATAGGATGCCCTCCTGGAGGTTAACAGCTTCTTCTGGTCCATCGAATGGACGATGCAGCAGGAGCGTTCCACCTGTAACCCCGATCCGGTGACCCACCCTCGTCAAGGAGACACCTTCACCTATGTAGGTGACGAAGGATGATCCCCAATTGTAGAGCTTTCGCACTGTCCCATCCTTTTTCACAACTGTGGAGAGGGGAGTAACCTCTATGTCAATGACTGTGGGAGGCCTAAATAGGGGCAACCATGTTTGCCAGTCACCCACAGGTCCAGCCCGGTACCACACTTCATTTTTCTCAAATATGAACTGCAGATTTTTTACCAGGGTCAATAGCAGGCCATCATGGGCCATCGGTGGGGCACCACTCAAATAGTGTTTGATCAGATGAAAGCTGAGGTCGTTATTTAGGGTGTTGATGTCTGCCACCTCTGTATCCGAGAGCTCAATCAATGGCTCGAGGATGTACTTCCTCTTCGGGAAAGCGTACTGAAACACGATCTTGTGGCCATCTATGTTGCGACCCAGGTGCTCCTTCATCACATTCTGGAGGTCTGTGAGCAGCTCCACCCCTTCACCACCAATAGGGTGGAGGGAGAATGCCTTTGAGCTTGCTTCGTACTGTAGGGCGAATGACTTGCCATCGCTCTCTTCTACCTTTGCAGCATCAACTACGTACACATCTGCCAGGTCAGCAAGACCAGTCGAGTGAGCAAATATGGGTTCCATAGCATGCTATAGAAGAGGTTTAAACAGGAGATATAACCATGCTGATTATCCGACTGCTGCTCTCCAGTGGTGAGAACGTAATCTCACCCTCTCTAGAGGGGAGACGGGTGGTACAGTACCGTGTAGAATGGGTCCTCTTCGAGGTGCCCCAGCGGGGCACAACATACATACTCGCCGATGTGCTACATCAACCTCTGGGAAGTGCACACAGCAGCTCACTAGTAGAAGTCAGCCGGGACGTGATAGAGTATCTTCCAGGTGCCAATAGCAACCGATGGAAAGCTATCAGTCCTAGCCTGTTCACACCTGTAAATCACCTGTTTGACAGCCCCTCCATTAACGTATATGCCAGCACGGATGGGATATCGTACGCCCATTTAGAGTTTACACTCTTATTACTCATTGACCTGACATGATATCATACCAGCATTATCTGCCCTTGGCCGAGATGATGAAAAAAGAGGTTCGCCCCTTCATGACCCCTGTACAGATAAAGGCCTTAAACGAACAGAGGCTCGCACTGCAACAAGAAGGAGAGCGACTACAGCGGGAGAACTGGTATCAACAGAACGCGAGGCTTGCAAGGAGGCGAAGGAACAGTGAAAATTTCTGATACTGGCAGGCCCTTCTGGAGGAGAGTAAGCGGGACGCAGGAGTCTTGCCAGACGACGATGAGCTAGATGTCTTCACAGACGAGGATGAGCCAGGTGTCTTCTCAGATGAGGATGAGCCAGATGTCATACTGTGGAAAGAGGACATGGTGCAGAAGTGTAAGACCAAGAAAGCCATCCAGCGGTGGACCTACTATCTTGGTGATAAAGTGAAGTTCCAGATGTCACATCTCAGAAAGCTACTGGCACCCGACATAGTGCTGGATGACCTCTGTCTAAGAGATGTCTGTCTCGAAACCAGCAAGCTGGCACGGTTTGCCAGGCTCTCCAAAATGTACCCTTCTAGGACTCATGAGCAGATTCTGCAGGTGATGCAGGTTTAATCTCCAGGTATACTATGGCAAAATCAGAGTGGCGGAAGCAACCAGAAATATACCCCTCCATACCTGCTGATGAGGGGGGGGGGGGGGGGTGGTACAGTACACGGCTGGTGACTCCTGCAGATAGATACCATCAGACAGAATCTAGTTCATGAGGCAGAAAAGTACAGCAGAATATGCAGGTGATATAAGACAGCCTACAATGTCCTCGCGCATACAACCACTGCTGCGGGTGTGATTGGAGCCAGTGCTGGGGTGGCAGCTATGGCCACTCTCGCTACAGGGGTGGGGCCACCGTCGCCATCCCGCTGGGTGGCGTGACACTAGCCGCTACTGTCTTGGCCACGGGTTTGGGGGTGGGGCAGTGGCCGATCACAAGGAGGCTGGAGAAGCAAGCTAAGTACGTGGCACTGTCACAGAGTATGCTACAGACTATCGACGAGTCTGTCAGCAAAGCTCTCGAGGATGTCGAGGTCACCGATGAAGAGTACCACCATATATTGAAGGTCCAAGCCCTGTACCGCACGGAGAAACCTAAAGTGTGACAGCAATACCTCAAAGACTCCAGCGGGCGGGTTGATATGGAGGAGTTAAAAAACGAGATGTTACGGCGAGGTCGCCTCACTGGTCTCTGGAGTCGAGACGACTACAAATATTGTGCTGCCTGTACAGTAGCTTTAAGAACACCAGTATAGATGGCCTTCCCACTGAACCTCATGCCAGCCATCCGGAGCCAACCACCCCTCCTAGGTACACCCTTGACTGGCCTGAGAGGTCTACTGGATGATATACCAGAGCTAACACCGTTCTCCATATTGTGGGTTGCGTTCCAGCATGGCTGTGTGTGTGTTGCTTCCCAACTGGTGTGGTGACCCATAATATTTCCTCTAGTCCCAGCTCAACTGTGGCCGTAGATGCCAAAATCACCACACAAGTATCGTATGGTGATGATTTTGTCCAAGGGGTATGCGTCGGCCATGTCTGTTTAATTCCAGTTGTCTGCAATGAATGACGGTTTCGCTGGCACTGAAGAAGTCAGACCCTAGCACGGCATCGTTTTGAATAGAGTCAATTGCAACACGCTGTTTGAATTGTATTTCCTCTATCTGTATCACGAGGTTTATCATACCAGCCACAAGAAGTAGTATAGCCGGTAGTAGAAAAATACCACCTCCCTCCACAGGCAGCCATTCCGTGATCCATGTCACCCACTACCCTCTCAATTCCTGAGGCATAGGTTGTGGGGGCCTCCACGGAATGGCTGTCAGGGAGGTAGGATCATTCTGACACTACTACTACCAGGGGCTGAACGCCATCAACCACAGGGCCGGCCTCTCTATTCTGTGTAGGCGCTGCCAGAGTCGCATCGGCATGATGGGACCACCCATAGGGGCTTCCATCTACCTTGACAACGCTCACCTGGGAGGAGGCTAAAGTGATTAGCATTTGAAACACGGCAGACTCTGGCATGTTCACATGTTATGCAGAGAATCTGGTGCTGAGCAGGGGTCTCCAGCAGACAATCACGGCCTACCCTCTCCACCCCATAGATGTGGCGGACAGACTCGATCTCTTTACATGGGTGAAAGTGGTCGTAAATGTTTCTCCACAAGGGATCGACCCAAGGATTGTACTGGGGGTCATCCCGGAAGTGGGCCCACTTGGCATCCAATATCATGACAGTCTCAGCGCCCTGTGCCACTGCTGTAAACGCCAGCACGATCAGTATGATGAGAATCATGGGTATTTATGAAGAGGTAAACTGAACAGAGTGAATCCCTCGAGAAATATCTGTGCCAGATCGAGCCCTGTTCCATCCAGATCGATAGTGATCTTCATCCCCTCAGGGGCCGGGACTAGCTGCTTCACTCTGCCACCGGCTAAGAAATGTTGCTCTAGGACTATATGATTCATTTGTGGGCTAGTGAGTCCAACTCGCTGAAGCAGTTTAACAGCACCCTTGACGTTGGAGACATGTGACACACCATCTACCCGTAGGATGCCCTCATGGAGGTTAACAGCTTCTTCTGGTCCATCGAATGGACGATGCAGCAGGAGCGTTCCACCTGTAACCCCGATCCGGTGACCCACCCTCGTCAAGGAGGCACCTTCACCTATGTAGGTGAGGAAGGATGATCCCCAATTGTAGAGCTTTCGCACTGTCCCATCATTTTTCACAACTGTGGAGAGGGGAGTAACCTCTATGTCAATGACTGTGGGAGGCCTATATAGGGGCAACCATGTTTGCCAGTCACAAACAGGTCCAGCGCGGTACCACACTTCATTTTTCTCAAATATGAACTGCAGGTTTTTTACCAGGGTCAATAGCAGGCCATCATGGGCCATCGGTGGGGCACCACTCAAATAGTGTTTGACCAGATGAAAGCTGAGGTCGTTATTTAGGGTGTTGATGTCTGCCACCTCTGTATTCGAGAGCTCAATCAATGGCTCGAGGATGTATTTCCTCTTCGGGAAATCGTACTGAAACACGATCTTGTGGCCATCTATGTTGCAACCCAGGCGCTCCTTCATCACATTCTTGAAGTCTGTGAGCCGCTCCACCCCATCACCACCAATAGGGTGGAGGGAGAATGCCTTTGAGCTTGCTTCGTCATGTAGGGCGAATGACTTGCCATCGCTCTCTTCTACCTTTGCAGCATCAACTGCGTACACATCTGCCAGGTCAGCAAGACCAGTCGAGTGAGCAAATATGGGTTCCATAGCACGCTATAGAAGAGGTTTAAACAGGAGATATAACCATGCTGATTATCCGACTGCTGCTCTCCAGTGGTGAGAACGTAATCTCACCCTCTCTAGAGGGGAGACGGGTGGTACAGTACCCTGTAGAATGGGTCCTCTTCGAGGTGCCCCAGCGAGGCACAACATACATACACGCCGATGCGCTGCATCAACCTCTGGGCAGTGCACACAGCAGCTCACTAGTAGAAGTCGGCCGGGACGTGATAGAGTATCTCCCAGGTGCCAATAGCAACCTATGGAAAGCTTTCAGTCCTAGCCTGTTCACACCTGTAAATCACCTGTTTGACAGCCCCTCCATTAACATATATGCCAGCACGGATGGGATATCGTACGCCCATTTAGAGTTTACACTCTTATTACTCATTGACCTGACATGATATCATACCAGCATTATCTTCCCTTGGCCGAGATGATGAAAAAAGAGGTTCGCCCCTTCATGACCCCTGCACAGATAAATGCCTTAAACGAACAGAGGCTCGCACTGCAACAAGAAGGAGAGCGACTACAGTGGGAGAACTGGTATCAACAGAATGCGAGCCTTGCAAGGAGGCGAAAGAACAGTGAAAATTTCTGATACTGGCAGGCCCTCCTGGAGGAGAGTAAGCGGGACGCAGGAGTCTTGCCAGACGACGATGAGCTAGATGTCTTCACAGACGAGGATGAGCCAGGTGTCTTCTCAGATGAGAATGAGCCAGATGTCATACTGTGGAAAGAGGACATGGTGCAGAAGTGTAAGACCAAGAAAGCCATCCAGCGGTGGACCTACTATCTTGGTGATAAAGTGAAGTTCCAGATGTCACGTCTCAGAAAGCTACTGGCACCCGACATAGTGCTGGATGACCTCTGTCTAAGAGATGTCTGTCTCGAAACCAGCAAGCTGGCACGGTTCGCCAGGCTCTCCAAAATGTACCCTTCTAGGACTCATGAGCGGATTCTGCAGGTGATGCAGGTTTAATCTCCAGGTATATTATGGCAAAATCAGAGTGGCGGAAGCAACCAGAAATATACCCCTCCATGCCTGCTGATGAGGGGTTACAGTACACGGCTGGCGACTCCTGCAGATAGATACCATCAGACAGAATCTAGTTCATGAGGCAGAAAAGTACAGCAGAATATGCAGGCGATACAAGACAGCCTACAACGTCCTCGCGCATACAACCACTGCTGCGGGTGTCATTGGAGCCAGTGATGGGGTGGCAGCTGTGTCCACTCTCGCTACAGGGGTGGGGCCATCGTCGCCATCCCGCTGGGTGGCGTAACACTAGCCGCCACTGTCTTGGCTACGGGTTTGGGGGTGGGGCAGTGGCAGATCACAAGGAGGCTGAAGAAGCATGCTAAGTACGTGGCACTGGCACAGAGTATGCTACAGACTATCGACGAGTCTTTCAGCAAAGCTCTCGAGGATGTCCAGGTCACCGATGAAGAGTACCACCATATATTGAAGGTCCAAGCCCTGTACCGCACGGAGAAACCTAAAGTGTGACAGCAATACCTCAAAGACTCCAGCGGGCGGGTTGATATGGAGGAGTTAAAAAACGAGATGTTACGGCGAGGTCGCCTCACTGGTCTCTGGAGTCGAGACGACTACAAATAGTGTGCTGCCTGTACAGTAGCTTTAAGAACACCAGTATAGATGGCCTTCCCACTGAACCTCATGACAGCCATCCAGCGCCAACCACCCCTCCTGGGTACACCCTTGACTGGCCTGAGAGGTCTACTGGATGATATACCAGAGCTAACACCATTCTCCATCACAGTGGATGGACGGTCCCGAACCAGCTTCTCCGTCAACCCATGACCGCTGACCAACTGCCCCATCACCATCAAGGATGCGAAGCAAGTTCATACTTGGATGGCTGTTCCAAGCCTCTCATACTGGAATCAGCAGCTGAACTTTGCCGTGTGGTGTGCCACGGCCGGATGTGGAGTAAGTTCCACCCTGCTTCATTCCTATTCTGGTACTCCTGATGCTGTGCTCATCGCCAGCTGTCTCAGATTCCACGTGTATTTCATAGTGCGACGAATCCTCCATGAGTTAGGTGCAAGCCTCCCTGATACAAATGCCTTCGACCCACAGCTCAACAGTCATAGTGTCTCAGTGGCCAGCAGACTACAGAGAGAGTTCAGCGCTCACCCAGATTATCAGTGGCATGGTGGTGACAAGAGCGGTCTAGGGGTTATGTACGGTGACCTGAGATGTGACTACTCAGGATTCCCCTATCGAACACCCCAACGAGTAGGCCGTCGGAAGACAGCGACATTCCCATTCGATCCAGACTCCGACCCTGGAGCGGTGGTGCAAAATATGCACATCACTGGCTTGTGGCAGGACTATCCAGATGTGTGGAAGTACTTTGTCCCACACACCACCTCACGCCTCACACCAGCAGGGATCGTTTGGATCAACCAGTCCCTGGAAGCACTGTGCTACTGCCTCCTTATGGTACAGACCCAGCTGCGGCATTCCATAGATGGTGTCAGCAGAGCAGAGGTCCAGGCCATGTTCATCAGTCTCGTTGAGGATATGATCATCGTGGCAGACCCCAGTAGTCTTATTGCTAAGTTTCAGCAGGGGTTGCAGAAGGCCCATCGCAAACTTGACGTTGCTATTTCGTCACACCTATGGTTGATTCCAAGCAACATGATCATGAACATCGAGGACGTCCAAGTTAGCGGCTATAACAACATGATAGTCGAGGGGAGTTCCCCCAGTGTCCACTTCGGCTTCAACACTGCCATCAACGCACCTACGTGTAGTATGAGCCATACAGTCGTTCCGACCCTGACACTGCAGCCAGTCGACACGACACTGCTTCCCATGGTAGCTCTATGTGTGGTGTCAGGCCTAGCTATCATGGCGCTCGGGATCAGCCTACTCCGCCGCTAGCAAATCAGTTATAAAACTATACTGACTCTACAGTAGCAGTGGGGACCATGGTGAGTCACTGAACCAGCTTGGCATGCCCTACAGTCCCTATACACGCTGCCAACATGCACATCGAAGGGCTGGAGGGTTCGGCAGCACATCCTTTTTCCAGCTTGTAGTATCGCAGAGCCTTGTTCAGTTCTGAGTTCGGTGAGGCCATGGCGGTCTGCAACTGCTGGAACAAATCTGACAGATACTTCCGATCCTTGTAGAAACCTTTAGCTCACAGGAACTGCTCGATGATACTCCTGCCCATGATAAGGTATTCGGGGAAGCAGATCTGTCCTTTTCCAAATCCTAGATAGAGCTTCACAGCTGTCAGCTCCTCTGTCAGCTCAGCACCGGAGAGCTGAACGAGCTCATCTGGTGTCTTCTTTTTGTAGTCCTTCAACTCCCTCCGGAAGACATCATAGTACTTCTCACATAGCGTGAGCCCAGACATGTTTAAGATGTCTCAATAGAGAGATGAATATTCCTGAGTACCAACCTGGCCACCTGGCAGACGCAGACCGGGAAGATCTTCTTAGCTCTCTCGACAGGGTATGCAGACGTTTAACCGCATTGTATACTCAGTGCTTAAACAATGACGTCAATGATACAGATTGTAAAGCAACTGCCCGAGAGCCAGCCGAGTCTTCAGAAGGTGGAGCACCTGCTGTGAAACAAGACATGGACGTTACTGAACAAAGCAAAACCTCTGGCAGTCCATGTCGCCAGCAACGTGGCAGTGAATATGGCCATGGTGAAGATGACAGGGGGAAGTGAGGTTCTTCCTGCCGCCACTGTGGCTGTCCTCGCTACAGTGGTGAGTGGGGTGGCCGGACACTGTCTCAGAATAACTCACCCCATCCCAAAGATCACCCTCAGTGGTGCCTCCTACACTGTTGCCGCCAAGCTCATGGGTGAACGTGTTACACTAATGGAGGCCACGGTTCTAGGGCTAGCAACGAGTGCAATGGCTGAGATCATCGTCGCCTATGTTTAACCCCTCTGAATAGTGAGAGATGGATCACGAGACCCCTGCAGCATATGAGGCATGGCGTGCCATAGGGTGGTGTGTAGCTCATAATCGAGCACACGGACTGAGGATTGCCACTGCCCGGGAATGGTGGACCGCCCACAAGGCGTGTCCCTGCAGAGAGGGCCAGTACACTGAGCACTGCTACCTATTCCCTTGGCCGACTGTGTGGGTCTCCTATGCCCAACTATTTCACTGGGGGTATGACTACTAGGTTTAAGCCGTCTGTATATGACTATGACTCTGTTACTCACAGACCTGGAAAGCAAAGAGCTGGGCGATCGTGCTCACTTGGGCGAGGCACACCTCGGTTCAGAGGAGACTGTTGCCCATATCTCCTTCCTAGACTTCGATGAGAAGGGAGACCCACGGGAGATCCAAGGTACCATCCCTGCCCGAGATCTCATCGGGATCACTGATACGGTAAGACAATCGGCCATTAACAAGGCCAAGACTGTATACAAGGGGATGGGCATCAAGGAGAGGGCGACAATGCGCAGTATGCTCGGAGTCGATGAGGCTGGAGCCATCAAGGTTATGGCTGAGTCCTATGCACAGGACCTGGTTAAGGATCTCCTGAGACCACGGAGCACATTCATCTAGGATGGAGGGAATCTCAAGATAGGCACCCTCAGCCTGAACAGTATCACTGTCGACGGCCAAACAGGTGCAGGTGCTGTCGACAGCCTCCGGCTACCAGCGGTGAAGGGGTCAGGGCTCTTCAATTTGCCGCCTAAGTAAGCCCACAGGATAGTCATGGCTTTGCATGTATCATACAGATACTGGATGTACTAGACACTGTGGGTACTGACACAGGCCCTCTACACTATCTTCTCAGCTGCTGCTGGAATTTCATGCTTGATGCCTCGATTGCATCCTTCATATCCGCCGGAGGTACAGGATTCCCTGCTCTGCAGGCAAAAGAGCTGGTGCAGGAAGTACTGCCGTTTAGTCACCCAGATATAGACGAGGCTACCGCCGACCAAGTGCTAACCATCCTCCACACGCATGTCTGTACCATTCGACAGTAGGCCGGCCGATGCTGGCCAGGTTGTGCTGATCATTGCCCCATCAGGACACGGGAAAAAACATCTTGCTGCGGGCTCTCCTGGCCGAACATCTACACTCTCAATACACCATTCTGGTGTCTGAATCCACCGCTGAGGTGGTTGACAGTAATGATCAATGGTACAATGGCCCAATCAGCAGGACGCAGAACCTGCAAGCACTGATGGTGAAGCTGCTGGCAGCCCGACTGACAGAACCACTTGTTCTAGTTATCGATGACCCTGCAATGGACCAGAAGACAGTCACCTACCTCAGCAACATCACCAGGCGCATCCGGCACACACAGATAACTGTCTTCATCCTCTTTCAGAAGTACACCCGTGAGATCCCACCAGACATCCGCCACAATGCCCGGTTGCTATACTTCAGCTCCAAGTGTGGACGTGCCCTGCTCGAGACCATATATGGCAGCCTAACCCTCAAGGAGACCAAAGGGGACTTTATCGCAGGTGTACAGAGGGCAGCTGAGCTGTACCGCTTCATCTTCAGCAACAAGGAGACAGGTGAGCTGTCACACTTCAAGCCATCTCTGGAAAAGGTGCAGACCTTCACCTACAAGCTGAATGCAGCCAGGTAACTAGCCTGCTCTATGCATCATCGCTGACAGACTGTCGCAGCTGCCGCAACTTTTTTCATTCATCAGAGGGCAGCGCGGTCTCCGCTACTTCGTCAGCGGTCTCTGCTACTTCGTCAGATGCTTGAGGACCTTCGTCAGAAGCTTGAGGAACTTCGTCAGAAGCTTGAGGAACTTCGTCAGTTTCGTCAGAAGCCTGTCGATTAAACTCTACCCACTGTCGGTCAGAGTCTAGGGCTCTCTTCTTCTGGAACTTCTCATGGAAGATCCACTTTGTCCATGTGCGACGAGCATCTGATTTGCGAGCGGATTTGATGAGGTAGTCCTGGTAGTTATCTGGGAATTTCAGGAATGCTACCAGATCACTGGCCAATCTCCTGCGCCCTTCTTCGTTGAAGATGTGCTCAACAGCCTCCTTGCAGCCATCAGTGATCCCATCCTGAGTACCTTCTGCATGACGGGTTTCATGGCTCTCCGCTACAGCAGCACTGACCTCCTCCCTGAAGTAGTTATTTTCTCCAGACTGGAGGCTATCAAACATATCTAGCGCTTCCTGGATAGTGAGGCTAAATATGGCAGCCCACTTCCTGACCATTAGTAAATCTTTGGGGTCGACCCTTGCCCTTTG
This sequence comes from Chaetoderma sp. LZ-2023a, assembly GCA_034401795.1. NCBI lineage: Eukaryota > Metazoa > Mollusca > Caudofoveata > Chaetodermatida > Chaetodermatidae > Chaetoderma > Chaetoderma sp. LZ-2023a. The sequence goes on from CM067363.1 coordinate 5,675,590, forward strand.
GAGAGCTAGAATAACAGGACTATTGGTTTGGGCCACAGGAAGTAGGTTGAGTGCCCTGCCTTGGGTGCTGTCAAATGTCTGGTAGAGTATCCGAGTCAGGAGTTCTTTTGTACTACGAGCTGGCGCTCCTTCCTCTATGGTGGCCAGTATCTCCGCATCAGACAAAGAGGTGACCTTGGCTCGCTTGTGGATAATGTTGATGTCATGAAGCAGTCCTCGGACCCTGTTACAGTGGGACAGTGCACGCCATGGCTGTCGTGCTGACTGTCATGCCAACTTGTCCTGCTGCCTATAGACAATCTGCTGGCGAACTTTACCAAACATGGCAGCCGTTTAACCCCTCTATATACCCAGACCTTAAACATGCTGCAGTATGTGCAACATCCAGATGGGGCCATTGAACCCCCGATATCGCACTGCACTGATCCTCGGAAGGACTGCCTGATGGTCATTCGACCCAGTATATACGATGAGAACCCGTTGTCTGGTGCTGGGAAGTACATTGACTTTGCAATCTCGGCACAGATCCATGAGATCAAGAGCATGACACTCGAGTTCAAGCTTCAGAGCACAATAGAACAGACTGTAGAGCTCCCGCAGGTTCTGAACAGGTGGGAGATCGTGCAGAGCAACAGCACTGTGGACACCACCTATGTGAACAATGAGTACCAAGTCCTAGGTCCGCTGGCTCGTGGGCCAACCTTCTATGCGAAGGGAAAAGGGTACTATGCTATGGGGTGCAATGAAGCGTTCATGGAATTCGAACTATGGGCAGGTGTCGAGAAGCCCATGGCAGTTCCACTCTTAACTCTCCTCAAGAACACACACGTGAATCCGGTTGCCATGCAGGATAGGCTGTTCCTCTGGGTGTACACTGAGCAGCTCGCAGATGCGACGATGAATGCTCCAAGACTTCATGTCTGGCATGACAAGAATGATCAGGAGCTAAACCAGATGGGTTCCAAACAGCGGATCATGCATGTGGAGCGAGAACACCAGCAGGTCCAAGCCACAGCTAACCAACGGGTAGAGCTGACATTGCATCGTGGTGCATTGGACTGTGTTGCTGTTGTGGTCCAGGGAGGAGCCATCCAGCAGGTGGATAAGCTAGATGACTTCAAGCTTGTGGTTGCTGGGACCAATGTTCTTGGTGAGGTACGTGAGCTGGCTGATTGCCAACTCTACAGACAGACATCTAAGTCATATGCACTTCTGCGCCTAACCAGTGGAAGCGACGACCTCGAGTCGGCACTCGAGGGCCATCACCACCTCGGGGGCAGGGACATCCCACTTAATCAGGGCAACTGGCTCAGCTTCAACATCGGAACCCTCATAGCTGGTACTCACTCATTAGGTGTGATGGTACTTTACTTTGGCTATGCTAAGATATGCGTGTCGAACACATCAGGTATTCAGCTTGAGCATGTGTAAAGCACGACACCTGTCGTCACCGCTGCAGCTGCCACCACTACTATAAGCTCTGCTGTCTTCTGACCTGTCGATGCTTCATAGTCGAGCGTTGGCTCAGATATCTTTATAGCCTCGTAGCACTCATCGAGACTCTCATCTGCCTCTTTGAGGCTCTGGTTGGCCTGAGCTCGGAGTTGTCGTTAGCGTGCCTCCCTCTGGCACATATGCTTGAGTGCTTTGCTGTACTCAAACTTCTCCTTAGACAGCTTCTCCACTGCCTGGTTATGACGCTCATGCTCAACCTCTGCCGCCTTCTTGTCGGCAAAGCTGAGTCCCCAGTTCACTAAGGCAAACACGCCCGCATTCAAGATTGCGGAGGCCATGCTATAGACTACTGTTTAAAGCTACTATATAACTGCCCCAGCGACGGATCCCCAGAGTGATGTATGAACCAGAGGCTGATCCAGTCGAGGATATAGATGATGAGGACTATGAGGAGGACTATGATGAGGATGATGATGCAGACGACTACGATGTAGCGGAGAGCGCTGGTGAGTATGATGATATAGCGGAAACCGCGCCCCGCAAGCTAGTACACAGAAAGAAAGGAATCTATCGCACTTACGTAAAAGGTTCTATCGGTCCGCTGGCAGTAGTTGGGGCTCTGATATATCACTCAGTTCACAACGAAGGCTGGCGAGACTGTCCGCAAGATCGCCAACAATGCTCTCCATGGGGTGGAGAAGATTTCTGAAGCCATACCAGCCATCGCCTCAGGAGTAGGTACATTCTTCGGAGTCACAGGCCCTTGGCTACCATACGTTGCCATAGTGCTCGCGGCCATCTGGGCCGCCGAACATTTAAGCCATACTATATATGGATGGCATCTCTGTACGACCTGGTCAAGTCCCTTAACTTCCAAGGGTTGGTCGATAAACTACTGTTCAGTGAGGATCCAGCAGAGATTAGACGCCAGTGTACTGAGGTGTTTGACGAGGTCTTCAGTGATGGTCGAATGAATGACGGCTATCTGTTCGTCTGTTTAGAGTTCACCCAGGCCGTGTGTGACAGGATGGGAGTGGACATCAGTGATGAAATCCGGGAGTTTATCAACCGTCTTTCTTGAGGAACTCTACTATCAGCCTGGTGGATATTACTGTGAGCCCCTTCAACTACTCGAGGCTGCACATCACAAGGGCCACAACTTCACATTGGAGACAGTTAGCCAGTGATTCAGCCACCAGGCGATGTGGCAGATATACAGACCTCGTCCATGTCACATCAGGCATGCCCATTTCGAGGAAACTGTCCCAAACAGAGTTCACCAGGCAGATGTTCTATTCCTTCCACATGACTCGGTTGGTCGTAAGACCTACAAGTATGCCCTCACCAGCGTCGATGTTGCCAGCAGGTACAAGGCGGCAGTACTGCTCACAGACAAGTCAGCTGGCCAGGTGGCCCAGCCATTCCAGGGTGTCTACGAGGCTTCGGAAAATCCCCTCCAGTGGCCGGAATTGTTCCAGGTGGATGAGGGTAAGGAGTTCAGAGAGGAGACTGCAGCCCTCATAAAGAAACACGGTGTGGCAGTTAGGGGAGGCGAGGTAGGGCATCACCATGCCAAGGCTATCGTTGAGCAGTGGAATCAGACACTGGCAGAGAGACTGTTCCCACACCAATATGCCCAGGAAATGGCCACGCTGTGTGAACGTTCTAGAGTATGGGTGAGAGGGCTGCCTGCTGTGGTGGAGAGATCCAATGCCGAGGTTACTAGGCTAATTGGGAAGAAGCCGGTAGAGGCTATCAGATACTCTGCTGGTCGCAGCTCTAGAGGAGCGAACAAAGGAGAGGAGTGCCTACCACCTGATGTTCTGGTTCGGTACCTGTATGAGCCTGGTGAGCTGGAAGGTGGTCGACGGCGTGCAGCAGATCGTAACTGGTCGATAGATGTTCACAGGCTTGACAGGTATGTGGAGGCGGATGGGTGGCCTATACTGTACTACCTGGCACGCCAGCACGGAGTGCCTACGCGACCATTTGTCATAGAAGAGCTTCAGCTAGTCCCTGAAGACACACAGCTACCACCCCTAGGGTGCTAACATGATACTCGATGGGCTCGGTATGGCCCCCATCTGGCAGCCCATGGCACTTATCAAAGTAAGCTGAGAGTCAGAGTTTTTCCTGCGCATATGTCCCCATACCCTGGTTGCGCATGCATAGGCCTCGATTGGTGGCACTGTCCGCTACACCATGGAGGGCGCTGTAGAACCTCTGCCACGAGATGTCATTCTGCCATTTAGACATTCCCTTGTTCGAGCATTTCACTTGCAAGTTTCTGCTGTTACAGCGATCTTTATTCTCCACGTAGTAGCACTTGGAGCAGAGAGCAATACCACGAGTGCCTTCGAACTCGAGCTTGAACAATCCCAGAGTATGGTTAGACAATTTGTCCCATGCCAACCAGTCCCATTTGCAAGCCTCATACTCCGTTCACATCTCTGGGCGTATCACCTCATCGAGGTTGGAGCCTGCTATGGCGATATAGCCAGAATCGGTGTCCATATGCAGGTACTCGAAGCTGTCACGAGCTACGTAGCGGTCGAGGAAGTCATAGTAGAACTCCAGCATTCACAGCTTCGCCAGCTCGTATACTGCTATACCCACTTGGAAGGGCGACGCATGGTGATTTTAGCCTTACGGCTCTGCAATTCATAGGAATCACCGATCTCCTCTAGATCCCCGAACCATGCATTACGCAAGGCTCTGTCTACTGCTCGTTCATCCTTAGTGAAGCTCGTGTTGGTATGATGTTCTAATGCCTCGATCAGCTTCCCATATGCACTGTTGCTGAGGAGTTTGAAGAGATCAGCCAACAAGACTTTACTTTTGTCAACATCCCCGGTACAACGTGCCTCAGTAACAGAGTCTACAAACCATTCAAAAGGTTTCTGTGAGGTGTAGTCTATTGTGCGATAGGTAGCAGTAATCTCTAACCCGTGGGCAAGGTAACACAAGCATCTCCGAAGGTATAGCCTCTTCTCACGATTATAGAAGATGGGAGACATCTCCTCAAACTTTGGCCATAACACTTTAGGTACCTCAATGTCGACCTCAGCAAACCCGAACCAATGATCCGCTAGCAGATCCTGCTTAAAGCCTTCAATATCACTGCTTACACGCCCACCACACCGTCGTACAGTTTCTTTACCACAAGGCATTGCTTGGGCCATGGCTGACAAATACAGAGCATTTGCATCATAACAAAGGAGACGTTGACATACTCGCTTACCTTGGCGAATTTGGGTAACCCAAGACTTGTGATATCTCGTGAACACAACGCTCGGACCCCCAACAACAGCACCCTTTAACATCTCGTAAGCTTCCTTGCCTGGAGAGTAAAGGCTAATATCCGGCTCATGTTCAGCAGTACCACGAAGTAAGTACTGAAGCGACACACCAGGAAGTGACACCGCATCCTTCAGAATGTCAATACCTCGTTCTGTGTAGAATTCTCGCATCTTCTCTAAGGCTTCAATGAACAGGCTAACATCCAAGTTGTTGTAATATCACAGCCAGTCAGCAAACGTCTTCATCCCCAGATCTCTGAAGGTCTGCTTACAAGGTTTCCACTCTGACAACTCAAGAAGGTAACCACCTTTGAGCTTGGACCACCACGCAGGATAATCAGGTAGTCCAGGATAGTCAAGCTTCTCAGGTGAGTCGAACCATTCATAAGGTAACCAGCTCTTCTTTTGCGTGCAACCGTAGGCTTTGATCCATTTCTCATAAGAAACCCCTGGGCCGAGGTGGTTGATTACATCAAGAAACCTCAGTTCAGGCGTAATGAGGAACATTGTCTGGCTAGTCTTCTTGGCGACTTCCACCATTCCTTTGGACGAAGTAGTAAGTTCATCCACGAAGTACTTCTTGATGAGGTTCAGGTCGTACCACCCAGAGTTGAACCCGAGCATAGGCACCTGGTCACACCACTCATTGATAAGTCGCTGCTGTAGTTTTGGTAACTTGTCCAAGTCTGCGGGTAGATACTGTGACCGAACCCTTGCATGGATCATGGAAGCTCGTAGTTGGACCTCCTGCATGAAATCTGAGATCAGCACTTTGGAGTTAGCATTGCAGAGGTGAGTTGGCGAGCTCGCGCTACCATCTAAGGAGCAGCTGACTGACACCGAGATTGGTATGTGGGCACTCTCGATCATGAGACTCTCTGTAGGGTGGGTCTTGATCCCATCTAGAAGGGCTTCAAAGTTATAGACAATAAAGTGTGGGTATGGTACTGTCCGCACAGGGGTGTGGACGCTTGGACAGCGTTTTATACAGCACTCCCACTGTACCACAAGCGTGCGTCCAGATGCTTTCAGTTTCTCATCTCTCATGACCGTTTTGCCGTATCTTTGATCAGCATCCTCACCTCGCTGGTGTTGTGAACATCCATGCCAGTGATAGACATGAAACTGGTATACTGTGTCGGTTGTCGGATCATAACCATTTACGGGAGGCCCCTCAATCCAATGCTCACCACCGTGACCACACTTGGCGTGGTTTATTTGAATTCCATGGTTTCTCAACTCATATTCAATCCAACGAGTAGCCGCGGAACTGGCCGGTTGGTATGGATAGAAGGCCTTCTTGTATGTATGGCAACTGGGGTGCCACTACCTTCTCCCCAGGGCAATCGATGGTCGTTTTTCCCCCTGTACAGCAGTCAGCATGGCGATGGAGACTACATGTTTGGGTGAACTGCTGTTGACAGTGCCCACAGCTGAAAGTCTGGGCCAGCTTGGAGATGTCCTTAATGAAGAAGGCGTGGTGGTCATATACTCCAATGGTCATGACGCTCGGATAGAGAGCAGGTTTCTTGCTCAGATGCCAGATGCTCTCTTCAGTGGGCTCACAAACACGAATCTCTGTCGACGCAAATAACTCTAGCTTGTCCAGCTTGTCTAGAGGCATCTTTGGTACATCAGCCACAGGCCTGTTCATGCCATAGAACTGTTTAACAAGCTCTCGTGCAGGAGCTATACTTCTATCAGCTCTTGCACCCTGCTGGGCTGCTAGACATCTCCAGAGGCACATGTTATCATTGTAGGTATCGAGTGCCACCATTCCCTTCCTCCATCGAAGCCAGACTCGGAGGGGGCCTGTCCCTAGCAGAGGCTGGTGGTCGATGACAACCTTTACCTCAGCGTTGATTGATCTGACGAAGGCCCACATGGTACTGGGCCGATCGATATTGTCTGGGTCGAGGCGGGCTTGCTCTCTGCCCTCCACCCAAGTCTGGGTCTCTCCTAGTGTATTCATCCACGGACTTCCTGGAGCATTCGTGTGGAAGAGCATTACCCTACCATCCTCGATGTGGCGGATTCGATAGGTTTGGGTATACCGAAGGTAGAACGCATTCTGAACAGTCTGCAGCTTCTCCATGATCCGACCTGTAATGTCTCCTTCTAGCCCTCTGAAGAATGTTCAGCATACTGTTTGCCATCCTCTCTCCTCTGTCACCGAGACGCTCGTTGAGAATCTGCTGACCTTCTCACCTCATACTCTGGGCTAGGGTTTCAGATCTCGGTCCCCTCATTAAGCGTCTTCTGATTCGGTGTAGAAGAGGTAGGCCCGTAAGCTGACATTCGTCTCCTCATACAACTGACGACTCTCACGGAGCAGCTGTGCTTTCTTGTGAGGGTTCCATGGATCCTCAGAGGTGAGCGCCGGAAACCTCCCTGTCTGTTTTGCTCGGGAGGGTCGCTTTAGCCACTCCTCGGCAAGGGCGGGGAGTCACTTTTGCCAATCCTTGGCATTGGCGTTTGCAATCATCTGGAGCAGGTCGGCGTTGCGGGCCTTAGAATAGCCTCTAAGACCGAATTGCCTTGCCATCACTCGAAGCTGTGTTACAGTAACCATGATGCAAGGTCTATATATTAGATCTTAAACATTTCTGACCATCTTCGAGGGTGTTACAGTAACCATGATGCAAGGTCTATATATTAGATCTTAAACATTTCTGACCATCTTCGAGGGTGTTACAGTAAGTGGCGATCAGTACCTGTGGGTGGTGTATATCCCTGTGGATGCCTGTCTCTAAATGGGCGTTCAGACCCTATTATGTGTGGCGATCAGTACCTGTGGGTGGTGTATATTCCTGTGGATGCCTGTCTCTAAATGCGTGGCATGACGCGTTTAAGTTCTTCCATAACTAAACTGAACTTTCTCCTGGCACAGACCTTCTTGTAGTTCATTCCGTTGGAATATTTACGCCCCCGCATGCTTTACATAGTCCACAGTCTGTATAAATACCTGCCCCACATCCTCTGCACAGCTTCAGCTCAGCAGCAGCCTTCTGAAACTGAGCATTGTGTGTCACACAATATTCTCCAACACCATTCCTTAAGCATCGAAAAGGCTTACCTCGCATAAGCCATTTGCATGTATTATAATGCATGTTTGATAAAGTCTATATTAAGATCTTAAACCTTCGGCTGATGGGTTTGGTTCAGTAGGGCCTGGGTATCTTGTATGTATTTGTGTGCCCCATGACCCTATGCCTCAGGAATTGAGAGGGCGGTGGGAGCCGCGGATCATGGAATGGTTGCCTGTGGAGGGAGGTAGTATTTTTCTACTACTGGCTATACTATTCAGGAACATCGGCTCTGGTAGCCGTTTGTAAAAAAGATGTTTATAGGCCTAAGGGATGACTTTTTATGAGGTGGGATGCTCTCATACAAGCGCTTGTTAAACACGGTGATGGAAGCTTCAGTGTCTATGGTGACACTGGTCAAAATGTCACTAAACAGGCAAGCACACTTGTATATTACTTTGCAGTGTGCATGTGGAAGCGTTTCCTATGATAATGAGGGATTGCTTTTGGTGCAGTATCATCCTGTATGTCGTCTGTTTGCTTTCGGATAGCTTCCATGGGTACAATCGGTGGCTGAATGAGGAAGGGACCAACTCGTCATGGCTACTGCTGTGATTGCTTTGGCGATGATGGAGCTGGGGGTAGCAATTGCGGTGTTGTTGATGCTGGTGTGTTGTACCATGAATTTGTGTAGACAGCAATCTGGACAGGACTGGTGTGGTCGCGGATAAGGGCCAGCTGTGTAAGTCACTTTTGACAATGCATCATGGGGCGTTTTGTGGATGCACAAATGAAGCAGTGACGGCACTATGGTTTGCCATTTTTAGGATGATGCTTCTTCTTGTGGATCCATGATGCCGAATGCTAAACGCTGTCTGCATCATTGTTACTGCTGCTAGATGCGGTGGTTGATGCTGTTAGGACCTGTGAATTGCATACCACCAAGGGGCACCGTGTATTAAGTGCTTTGGAGGCGGGTCGTGGTGCTTGTATAAACGTTGTTTCAGTGGAGGTGCTAGAACCAACCACTGCCATTTTACATAGGAAAGAAGGTTTGTGAGATGCGAAAGTTGCGGGGTCACAACCTTTCGCAGAGGGAGATGGTGGTGGTATGGTGGATGCAGGGCACATTAATGTGGGTGTGGTTATGTACTGTTGCATAAGTAGTATTTTACGGTGTAAGATTCGCCACCTGACGTTGTTGTCTGGAGGCTGTAGTTGAGCCAGTTTGTGAGAGTGGGCACCGAATTGACTCTATAATCGGTGCCCGTTCTAGTTTGACGAGGACTCAGGTTGCGGTGTACATTGGTCAGCTGTTGAAGTTGTTGACAGTCTGATTTGGGCATCGTTCTTTCCAATGGCCTGGCTGACTGCATCCATAACATGTGTTTGGCGGCTGTGTATGTGTTGCCGTACTTGTAGCGGGTCATGTAGTCGACTGTGTGTACTGAGCGTGGTGACTAAATTAGAGAGTGTGGAGATCTGTTTAGCTATCTCTTCCAACCTATCATGCATGTTTTGTCTAATGTTGTTGTTGTGCTGGTTTCCGCGCCCAGGGGCATTGTTGTACCCCCCCCCCCCCCCCCCCCCCCGATGGGACTGGCCACGCCCTCTTCCTCTAGGCGCATGATTATAACTGGTGGGGGTGTTCTGATTGTGTGGTGCGTGTGTCTGTTGCTGATGCGGATGTAGGTGCAGACGTGGTGTCGGTGGCGATTAGGAGTTGCACATCGTTTACCTCATTAATTGAATGCAGTTGACAGTGATTGGCCTTTTCCTGCTCCAAGTAGTTCTCGATTCTGACCACAATCGCTGTTAATGACTGTAAATTATTATGCTCGATCATAAATAGTTTTTCCTTCAGGGCGGGCTCACCACTCAATGCGTCGATGAAGGTATCAAGATGAAGATGTGTGACTCCCTCATGATTAGTGCTGGGGTCTGTGCATGTAACAAGACATTGGATACAACTTGCTAACTCTGAAAGATCTCACCAGCTTGTCTACGCAAGCTTTTGAGCTGAAGCCGACTTGTTTCTCTGAGAGCCGTGTCTCTGAATCTTTCTGCCAATGCGTTTTCTAGTTCCATGTATGTTCATGTGGAGTCTGACCCCAAAACTGCCAGGACTTGCAATGCTTTGCCCAACAGCTTTGCAGCCAGATACTCTCCCATTTGTTAATCCGTCCAATGGTTTGTGCAGCTAATGATCTCACACTGGCACTTGTAATTGGTCCAGTCATTCTCCCCACTGAATTCGGGAGGGAGAATGACCCGGCCATGGCCATGACATGGTACTATAGGCACGAATACAAGTGGCGGTTCTGGGGAGAATGGTGTAAATGCGGATGCTTGGTGTTGGTGTTTGGTGGATGTTCCCGCCGTTGATCTCACTGATATCACATCTGTGAAGGTGATTCCCGATGATGATGTTGTGTGCGATACATGGGTTCCACTGAATACCACCCTGATGCGGGTCTATAGACACGTGTTGGTCTATAGACTGGTGGAGGCATTCCGTGTATGTGATGCGGATGTTCCGTAGGTCGCTGTGACGAGGTGGTCCAGGAGATTGACAGGTGTGGTGCATGCCATGTGATGAGGTGTTTCTTCTGGTATAATACTGAAAAGGATATTCCGCATTGATAATAAGGCGACGACGTTCTGACAGGAGGAGATGCGGGCCATGGTGTATGAGGGGCAGACCATTGCTCACCTTCTGATGACATGAGCGAACGTAATGGTCATGAAGAATTGGTGTGCCCCAGTAGGGCTCTTTGTCATGGTCGACCGCGATCTGGCAAAGTTTCTGGGTGCTTGACGCAGATATCCGACAATGTGATGTATTGAGTACCTGCCTGTGAGGCATCGCAGAAGGTCCCGTCGCTGATCGGCGAATACTCATGTTGAATCGGTGCTGGTTGTTCCACACATGGGAAATTTCTGGAATAGTTGGTGAGCATGCGTGCAGTTCTCCCGTCATATGATGCTACTTCCATACCACATGACTGTTGTTCATCGAATCATGGAGACTGAAACGTGTGTGTGTTGATGGTTGGTGTTCGCTTCTCATTCGAGCCCCACATATGGCACCAGTTGTAGCTCACGGGGGTATGCGCTGGTCTGTCATACTGCTCCGCTCCATTGCACCACATGTACAGTATGCGCAGAAGTGTTGGTTGGCTACGGTACTCTGGGTTATGGATCCCATATTGCAAATCTCCAAAAAAGTACAAAGACCGACTTCTAGCACCTGTGACACGATAACGTTCCAGTGGGACCATGCGACCATTGCCGCCGAGCTGGAACCTCACTGTCTCGTCCCAACTATTAGTGTCACCGGTATGATGGTCCATGACTCAATTTAGGAGCCTAGACATGATAATTAAGAGAGATATATACTACGCAAACAATGGTACTCGTTTGTTAGCACGAGAGAGAAAATATACAGTACATAGAACTAAGTTGGTGTCTTGTTAATGTGGATTCGTCAGAGGTACCTCACCAATCCGTATATATCAGTGATGTACCCCTGCAAGGGAGCATCCTAACGAGGCCTTCTATGCCGAAGCGGAGGAAGAGAGCTGGCAAAAAGGGCCACTCTCTTGCTCAAAGATATGCTAAGTGTAGTGTGAGTCAACCTAGTGAAATTATAATTAATGTGATGCATGCTGTCTTACGTGAAGATGGGGTGGATGATTTCCATAGCATTCAACACCATCATCTTATGTTAGTCTAACATATTGTATTGTAGTTGCCGCTTTTATTTATGCAGGCCTTCTGCTAAATCTTAAACTATAAATCTTTGACACATGAGTCTGACTGGTGAAGATGCTCATTATCCATACGGTCACCTTCCGGAGCATCTCCCTCAGAAAGGCAGCGAGCAGACATGTTACGGAGTGGCAGTTTCAGAATCATATAATGATCCGGTTACATATCACACCGAAATCATAAATAACATCACTAGCACAAGTCAATATTACACAAGCAATTTGAAAAGCGCATAAATGTTTATGGTGGGGAGCAAGAGGCAGATATCCATCTCTAGTGACCTTCCCGTAAGGGCGTGGTGGGTTCCAAGAACGCACCCAGTCAGTGTACGCAGTTAGATGGAGATCTGCGTCCCCTCCTTCACCCGTTGTGTCAGAGGTGGATCATTTCAAGATCCGGATCTGGGGAGCTAACGTTTACCTGTCACTAGGGTTAAGTTCCAGGATGCTCAGAGATGCACTGCATGCCGGGTAAAAATAATATCTTTTCGCAATGCTTCCTACTTTGGCGAGGTTATCTATGCTAACTGGTATCTGAAGATACAGAGGAGGTGTATACAAAATCGACACTTTGGTCTTCACCGCTTGGAAACCCCAATAGCTTCCCGAGTCGGATCATGCCAACGTGTCAATGGGAGTTCCAGACAATCAATAAGCCTTGCAGCTGGAGGAGCGTAGAAAGAGACAATCACTCATCATAATAAGAGGCCATTAGGTATCTGGCTAATTTTACACAATCTAGCCGGTGTGTGGTGTTACATATCAGCTACACCCGGAAAAGAGTTTTACACAAATGTGTCCTACGGAGTGGTTGTCCCTAACTATTTTTAAACCTATCCTATTGCGCTAAAATAGCCAGATTTAGTCGATCACATGTCAGGTTCTCACAATGAGAACATGAACAGTGACCTCAGTGTAAAATTAATGCTGGGGGAAAAGTGCTGCTGATTTATATTTTCTGCATAGCATAGCCTAGCGTACTGCGGTCCTAGTTTTATATAAAATAAACAAAACAAGTAACTAGGATGGCTCCTGCCATATATAACTAACTAGCACCGTATTGAGAGTAAACCAGGTCATAGGACCTTGCAGTGCTTGATAGTCATAAGCACAAAAATAAGGATAATATTTACACTAAAAGATATAAATTATAAAGTGTGGTCTCAGACGACCGGTCGGTACCTAATAGTCATCAGTACCTGTAGAGAAATGAATGAATACAATAGCTAAATGAGTACCTATTAGTCATCGGCACGGAAAAAGTTCATAAATCATTGTAGATGCTGCATCACAGATGAGGGACACGAAATGGCACGATTCTGCAGTTGCTGGGAAATCTCCACTGGTGATGTGGCTCACTCTCAAAGACGGTCAAGAAGAACGACTGTAGTCGGATGTCTACTAGATGGTCATAATAGCTAATACATTTAATTAAGCAGATGTTGAAAATGTCCGTCCGGTATTGGAAGTTTGAAAGTTGCCCGTAACATGATGGGCTACAGTTGTAGTTTATAATTAAACCTTCCACTTGCTCTCTCTCTCGCCGAAGTGTGGTCTCGATTCTTGATTTTTCGCTCCTTTTTTTTTACCACTTGTGACGTCAGGGGCAGGACGCCCAGTCAATTAGGGCCTATCTATAGCTAATCAGCGTGCAGATAGAAAGAGAAAGGGTGAGGATGCTATCACGTGATAGGCATCTTCCCCCATCCATTTAGTACATACACGCATTTGTACGACGTCCCAATAATATTTTGAAAATAATTTCAATGAGCTAAATTAGGATAACTCGGCCATTTCTGGTCCGATTTTAAAAAGGTAAAGAGTTTTGGAATCCTCGTCTCATTCCAGTCCTGATAGATTCCGAGAACGACGAGAACAGTTAAATTTAAAGGGATTACGTGCACCAACCCGGTACTTTTTATTATGCATTCTCTCCCAACGCTGACATGTGTTGTCAGGGCAGCTCCGACGCGCGCATGCGCACTACGCGATCTTACAGACTTAGATGTTTTACAGAAAACCTCTCTCATAGTGCTTTATACACGCGTACTATCCTACTTAGGAGGAGGGGGTGGCGTGCTTGGAACGTACCCGGAATGGTCGTCCCGTACCCAGCTAAGCGGGGGACAGTCTGTACCCGTCCGGCCGATCCGCACTACACCATCAACTTCTTGTGCGCGATAGACAATATCATACATGCCGGTGATGATCTAATCACACTCTCTAAATCACTGAGCATTGAGATATAGCCCTCATTTTATGGGATTCCTGCCAAGAGCGCTGAATTGGCGAATATCTACAAATCGCTCACCCTTAGTTTTTATTGCACGTATATAATGCCCATGTCCTATATCAACAGGTACAGAACAATCAACAAAATATGTAGATTTTTGCTCTAAATCATCTTTTGTATTTTTTGAAAGTAGAAAATCACCAATCAGATTGCAGGTCCATGACTACACGGATAATCGATAATTTATGCCCGTCTATCGCTACAGGGGTAATCAATAAGCTATGCACGTCAAATGTTCAGCCAATGAGGTTGTGCACCAATCACTACAGGTCTAATCTATAGTTTATGCACATGTTCCACTACAGGGGTAATCAATCATTTATGCATGTCTGTCACTCAGCCAATCCGATTGCGCGTTCATCGTTACAGGGTAATCAATATTTTGATTGACACCTGTAGCTATACTTTATGCGCGTCTATCGCTACAGACCTAATTGATAATTCCACGTCTATTGCTCAGCCAATCAGATTGTGCGTCCATCATTACATGGGTAATCAATTATAGTATGTTTTTGATTGACAGGTGAGGGTGATATAAATGGTGGTCTCTGTTTTCTGCTGCTCATTCTGTGACAGACCGAGCTAGAATGAATGTCTCTGTGTAATAATAGTGATGAATGTTTTCATTATACTTATAGTATTGTTAGAACTAGCACTAGTAGTAATGGATCCTATTCTATAATTGATAGTGGCACTGTGTAAGTCCAACAAGACATATACTTTATGCATATATCAATTGATTTACAGGATTCGAAAAAAGAGGAAGAGGAAACAATGAAAATAGTAATTTTTTAGTGTATTTTATATCTTAGAATAAATAGTATAAGACGCGCCTTCATCACCACGCGTGCGTGCGTGCGTGCGTGCGTGCGTGCGTGCGTGCGTGCGTGCGTGCGTGCGTGAGTGCGTGCGTGCGTGCGTGCGTGCGTGCGTGCGTGCGTGCGTGCGTGCGTGCGTGCGTGCGTGCGTGCGCACGTGTATGTGCGTGCGTGCGTGCGTGTGTGTGCGCGTACTAATTGGCAAGCTAAAGAAGAAGACCCGAATTTATACACTTTTTAGCGTAAATAAAATTTGGGTTGCTGTATTAATCTGACATTATATTTGACTAGTTAATGAAATTTGTAACAAAAAATACGATTTTGTTAGTAATATGATATTCTCATAACTGTGAAGTGCCGTCCTTGAGATGGTCATGAACGATCTACTGCTTCATATCTATGGTTGTCACTGAATGAGTCATGTTTTTCCAGAAACTTTTTCTGCAAAACATTATACAATACGTGAAGCAAAATCAGTGATACAATTGTGAAAATCGTCATTCGAGCACCAACTCTTGAGTTGCAAAAGATGGCAAAAGTCGTGCTTTCTAAGACTTCGGCGCCAAATTGTCTCACAATTTATGCGCATGTCGTTTTCGTCAGCGACATCTTGTTTACAGAGGGATCACTGAATGGAACAGTTATCCCCGGAAATGGACCGCGCAGACGATTTTGCACGAGAGAAGGGGCATCGGTTGTCTAATTATGACATGCGCTCTCATGCATCTCTAATGAATAATAATACACAGAATTCGCTGATACTGATAGTGGTTATCGTGTTGTACACTATTTGCGCAAACACTCAGACTGGCTGGATAAACTGCTGGAGCCAGAAATTCATTTCCCGCATTATGAAGTAGTTTATTTGGCTGTCGTGCATTCCGGTCCATATTTCCCAGGTTTCAGACGAGACACAGGCTATAATTTAACTGTAGGCAATTACAGGGTATTTTGCTACTGTAGACCTGCCAATACACGCTCCTGTGCGGAGAAGGACAGCTGATTGCGCAAGTTTCCAATGAGAGCGAGATATCGTAGTCCTCCCAGAAACTAACCAGGTACGCTTGTTAAGACACCGGCAAATCTAGGTGGCATATTAATAATTCTAACAAGTGCATAATTAAGCGGTATAACATACCTGTATATGAGTTACGCGTGTGTTAAGAAGGGGGAACACATTTTTTAACGATGCCCCGCCCATCTCTAGCTAAGCTCCTCCCACACTTCGCCCGTGTTGGGATCGATAATGGACACGTGATAATTATCAATTTCCAAAAAACTACACAGGCTAGCTGTTGAATATTTTGAAACTAATTTGACAGCAAAACCACCCAGACGAATTAGTTTCAAAATATTCAACAGCATGTTTAATAAATAGCAAATGCATGCAATTCATAAAACAACGCCTTAGTCCGCCATCAATTATGCGTTCGCCATTCATGACGTCATTGATTATGACGTCAGCATACTACACGCCACTTAGTTGATTGTGATGTCATATGATTGACTGAGAAACTGGAATCCTCCAGTGCTGACTTAGTTTCTTATAAATGTTATGGTAAATGCTACATTATATATTTATGCTTCAATAATAGCTTCATATTTATCTTCCCATGTTCATAGCTCGTGCTGGTATTCTAACACCCAAAACGTTCTTTGGCTACGTCACGGGTTCGACCCGAAGCCTAGCCTGACATATATCTGGCTTCATTATGCATGTGGATAAATGATAAAAACAAACCCGTCACATGCATGGTCTGACAGAGCTAGAAATAAACAAGCACGTGTCCAGTTTGCATGCGTCCACACGTAGAGAAACAAACCTTCGGATATGGATATACGATGTTGATGAACATAAATTCATTAACTGCTTTAACCCTTGGAATGCCAGTGTTTCAATTTTAAGACAAGACACAGAAAAGCTGTTGAATATTTTGCAGCGGCGTCAGCATAGCAGCAGCAGCAGCAGCAGCAGCAGCCGTCACCACCTAGTCCGCCGCAGCAACAGCAGCAGCAACAACAGCCGCAGCAGCCGTCACCACCTAGTCCGCCGCAGCAGCAGCAGCAGCCGTCACCACCTAGTCTGCCGCCGCCGCCGCCGCAGCAGCAACAGCAGCAGTCACCACCTAGTCCCCGTCACCACCTAGTCCGCCGCCGCCGCCGCCGCCGCAGCAGCAGCAGCAGCAGCCGTCACCACCTAGTCCGCCGCCGCCGCCGCCGCCGCCGCCGCCGCAGCAGCAGCAGCAGCAGCAGCAGCAGCAGCGCTTTACCGGTACTATTAGGACCTCATTGGGAGGATGGCTGTGTGGTTGGCGTGGGCGTGTGCGTGCGGGTGGAAGAAAACATACACTGTTAATATCGTTCCCACATTATGGTATACCTCTGGCTACTAACGGCACTAGCCGACGCGCAAACAGCATGACTTTACCAGTGAAATCCGATACAGCGCACTTTAAGTAGTCCATATGAAGAACTAATTTCATAATATTATTGAAGTCAGACATCATTGGAAAGCTAGTCCAATTTTCTATACATTTCTGTATTCGTTTTTATAGTTTTGTAAAATTTAATACAGTTGATTGTGATTTTAGGATATCCCTTATTGTCCACTTGATTTAATGAGTCTAGGTATAAATGGTGTATTTTATATACGCAAATAACCCAGAGAAAATTTTACAAAAATAATATATTAATGTTTAGACAATTGAATGCGCTTTCCAAAGATATATGACTTAACTAATATAATGATTGTAGTTTAGCATAGGAACGGTTTAAATCGCAGTGTATTTTAGTGCAATAGTAACGCAATGCGGGTCAGCTGCTTGTTGGCGGCTTTACCAGCCAGCATTTGGCCTATGAGAGTCGATTTAGGGGAATCCCGGCGTAATGACGTCAATGTGGGAAAGGTGTATTAATCTTCTCTTGGTCGACTGTAGTGTGTTAAGGGAACTAACTCTCGCACTAACGTGGGCTGAACTATAACGAGTTATCGCAAATTTTCTAGAACAGCCGTTTGACTTGGCTGTTTCTGCACATTTTAAATTAACTTCCGACTCTGATAAAAAATGCGCAAGCCACATAGTAGGGTAGCTTTGCTACAAAAAATTTGGAATTGTGCACTTTTTCATAAAAGCACCAAAGTTGGTGTCAAGTTAGAATATCACTAGACAATCATTTTAAGATCGGGAGGCATCCGAAATACATGCCCGTATGGCGGCCATGTTGGATTTTCAAATGACCGCAGTTCAAGATACAGTTTCCTCTATATCGCCAAAGGTATACAAGCTAGGAACAAAATTCCATCGGCTATATCTACAGTTTTGGGGTCAAGGAATCTGATGATACCAATTTCAAAATGCTGCGTTGGCCGCCATATTGGATTTCAAGATGGCCGCTTCTCAAAATGTATATTACCCATACCTTCTAAACTAAACAAGCTAGCAACTCAGTTCCGGTGGCTAGCCCCACATTTTGGGGGTCTAGGGATATCATAGCATAAAGATAAAAGAGCTGCGTTGACCGCCGTTTGGAATTTCAAGATGGCTGCCATTCGAGATGCACAATTCCAAATTAATTTGTAGCCAAGCTGCCCCACTATATGTGTATGTATTATCACATTTTGTAATTAAACTATATTATTAATGTTATTTACATTTTATATTTCAGAGGTACTCCGAAGTGACTGGACCCATAAAGGCATTCTTAAGAGACTTCTGTTGGATTAACTCCCGTTCTTAAAAGACTTCTGTCAGATTAACTACCATTCTTAAGAGACTTCTGTCAGATTAACTACCGCTCTTAAGAGACTTCTGGTGCATTGACTGGCGTTCTTAAGAGACTTCTGTTAGACTAACTACCGTTCTTAAGAGACTTCTATTGGATTAACTACGGTTCTTAAGAGACTTCTCTTGGATTAACCAATGTTCTTAAGAGACGTCTGTTAGATTAACGGGCGTCCTTAAGAGACTTTTGTTAGAGTAACTATGTCCAGAATCACATGTTACCGGAGATGAAACTAGTAGACCCCACGACGCCTGTCGAACCTGCAATTCGGGGGCCTATGCAGTGGGAACTTTGTGTTTTGTGCCAGGTACACACGCCCGAGTCTCTTCAGTGTCCTGCTCTGCAACTTGACCGAAGCAAAACACAGCAGTCTGGGTACAGGTCACTTGCCGAAAACCTCCATCAGTTCAGTGATCTTGGAACGCTTCCAAACACAGTTTGATTGGACAGAACTGATGAAGGTCAATGAATTGAAGCTGCAGTGACGGTGGACAGGGCTTGCTGGCACAAATCATGCAGTCTGAAATATAATAATACTGAATTGCAATGAGCAAAGAAAAGAACTGTACATGCACGTGATCAGGCATCTGCGACTTGTGGTGAAGCTTCAGGCATGCCAAACGGACTCAGTCGACTACCCCAGATCCTCTTAAAACAAGCGAAACATCTGTTTCTTCTGTGTGAAAGGACCTGGCTACTAGGTAGACTGAGCGTTGGAGATATGGTCGCTCTTGAGGCCAAGTATCATGCTAGGTGCTTGGCTAACATTTACAACGGTGCTGCAAAGGCAGCCAAGACAAACTTGCCTGATGGTTCGGAAAGTGATGCCACTCTAGCCGGCATAGCATTTGCCGAACTTGTTACATACATTGAAGAAACTCGTGAAGTAGAAACTAAACTGGTCTCCTAGTATTCAAGTTGGCAGATCTCTCACATCTCTATGCCACTCGACTGAAACAGCTCGGTGTTGAGATAAAACTACATTCCACAAGGCTGAAGCAGCGAATACTTGGTCAGTTTCCAGACATGGGAGCTCATGCAAAGGGACGAGACACACTTAGTATTTGACGCTGATGTTGACATTGCATTAGCCAAATCCTGTGAGAAGGACAGTGATAGTGATGCTATTCATCTAGATCTGGCAGCTCAGATTGCACGATGTGTCTTTTATCCCAAATTGTCAAGGATGCTCTGTTCCTGAGGGTCTTCTTGCATTGGTGAATAAGCTACTGGAGGGGCCAAGCATCATGGATTGAGCAGGAGATTCAAGGTGTCAAGTCGCACTTACAATGGCACAGCTTCTCAAGCTCAACAGTGTGAAACATACCCGTAAAGAAACAGACATGCCAAAGGCTGTTGAACATCGTATTGAACAAGAGACACCTCTTCCAATATATGTTGGACTGAAGATCCATGTTGAAACACGCATGAGAAAACTGATTGATAGGCTTTTCCATCGAGGCCTCGGTATCTCCTGCGACCGAGTATTTCAGATATCTGCTGATATGGGCAATGATGTAAATCAACTCTACAACATGGAAAAGGTTGCGGCATAATGTATTCACATCCAGTGCTGTGGATAATATTGACGTTAAACAGAGTTAAAGTACAGCCACCTCAGAAGTTCACGGAATGGGCATCTCGTTGTTTCAACATCCATCTGTGCTGGGTGAAGGAATCGATCGTGGACAGGTCATACTTGGTGGTGCTTCCAGTATAAAGAGCGTTGGCCACTGCCTCACTACTACACCGACGTACCGCCAGTAGCAACGCGTACTAAAGGGTTGACAATACCTGGCACAGTTTTGACTTCACTGGCAGTGGAGACAGAATACCATGAGTACGAATGGTTGAAAGTGCAAGACAGGCCATCGAAATTGATCAAGAAAGTGATGTCTACAAAGATGTTTCGATGCTTTCCATGTGCATGGTCAACCTGGTACAAAATGCCCAACAGCGTCATTATTAATCTTACGACTCTTCCATGAAAGTGCTGCAACTATTGCCATGATAAGACACTCGATGGATGTTTTGAATGAGGCAATCCAACCCAGGGCAGACACCGGTCATTGCATTTGACCAACCATTGTTTGCTATTGCCAAAGAAATTGAATGGAAGGGGCCAGAAACATATGGAGATGATCGATTTGTTATACTTTTCGGTGGGCTACTCAGATGGCAGCTCTAAAAACTGTTGGCGATTGGTTCCAAGGAAGTGGATGGACTGAAGCATTGGTCCAAGCAAGGATAGCTTCATCTGGCATAGCTAACGTTCCATACCCACCAGATTACAGTAGCAGCGCTGTATATCCTGCATATGACCATTATACCACATATGCTATGTATAGAGAGCAGCTCTTCCTACCATTTGACGCATGGTGTAAGGAAAGAGAGGATCAAATCCAGTTGTTCAAGTACTGGACATTTGTAATGGAACTAGAAATTTGCATTCTTGTGTTTGTATGCTCCCTGTGAGAGGGCAATTTTGACATGTACTTAGATTCACTGACCCAGCTTGTGACATGGTTTTTTTGCTCTCGACCATACACACTACTCAAGATGGATCCCTGTCCACTTGAGAGACATGGCACGGCTTCAGGGCAATCACCCAGCGGCAGCAAAGCAGTTCAAGGAAGGCAACTTCACTGTGCGGAAGACCAAACATGCATGCTCATCAAACCCGATTGGCCAGCCGCCCGAACAGAACAATGCTTGCATTAAAGGGGATGGAGGGCCGTTAAGCCTTACAGACAGCCCATCTGCTTTAAGACGATGAATGGTTGCAGGGCCAGAGGTTGCGTGGTTGGTAGGGGAATCCGAGAATTCAGTACAGTCCATAGAAGATCTAGAAGACACAAGACATCATGACCAAATACCTAGTGTTCAGAAAAGGTTCGAAAAAGATGTGACGTCTCTTGTGGCAGTCATCGAAAACCTTGGCAATCCTTTTGCGGACGGGACTACAGGCATGCTTGTCCTTGACACAAAGGAAATTGCAGCCTCGGCAGTAGTACAGACCGTTTGCAACGTGAGAAAATTGGGAAAAGATCAGTTCGATGCCTTTGTTAAGGAAATGTTGATTGACCGAACGAAGCCACTAGATGACGTCATCCAGCGCAACAAGTTGCATCTCTTTGGCAACTCATCCTCAACTGATGACACCAGAAGCAAGCACCAGGTTACATCCCTGTTTTGGAGAATACATTTGCCTCTAAAATTCCTCAATTCGGCCTGTCAAGCTTTCACATGCTTGGCACCTCATAAACTTTGCCTCTCTGATAGGAGTCCTCACCATAAAGGAAATTTATAGCTGTTTCTGGTCAACCCACGGCTATAGAATTACAGTGACCCTACACCTGGGCCAGGCATTAATTTTGGAGATGGAGAGGAGAGAGAAGTTTAGAAGTCAGATAGAATCAGCTAGTGAGAGTTGAAGTTGTTTTTAGACTTGGTCAGGTTATTATCGTTATAGGACAGTGCCAGTACAACCGTTATAGCTAAGTAATAGATTGACTGCTGAATTTCGTAGCAGTGTTGTGACATAATCGGTCACAATCGGACTAAATATATACGGACATATCTATACTCGGACTACATGTACATGTATATGTGTTATTCGTTCGTTCGCTTGTCACTTCATTATTGGATACATTTACTCATCCGTTTATTTGTGAACCATTCTTTTTGGATTATATTTCCCACTGTTGGATAACCGGATACTAAGTGAATATCATCAAGTAAAGCAAGTAAGTTTAAAAAGAAATAACAATACAGCAACATCTTCGTAATGGTAGCAGAGTAAGAATTTAGTGGTAGCATTACATCGTCGTCGCCGCGACAATCCCTAAAGAATGATGTTCAGCCTTTTTACACGGCTGCCACCAAACGGAAATCTCGAGGAATTCTTTCTACATGAAAATCAGCCTCACCCACCATCACTTTCCAAGCTCCGCCTTGGTACAAAATCTTATCTACTCCAGTGCTTGGACAAAACCTATGAGCCTAAAACAGAGGCTTCAAAAGTCACAAATGTCATTCTTGATGGTGCAGCAATTGTCCAAATGCTGAAACCAGGTGGCACGAAGACATTCGAAGAGTATTCGAAACACGTCTTTATGCCATATATATATATATATATATATATATATATATATATATATATATATATATATATATATATATATATATATATATATATATCATCCCAACATGGTAATGCCACACGTCTGGATCTGCTGTGAGATTGTTATTTTATCAACACCTTGAAAGGGACTGCTAGAGCTAAGCGTGGAAAAGGGAATTTGACGACGTGTCGGCAGTTCTGTGACGATTCCAGGAAACTGGCAGAACTTTCTATGAGTGGATGCCAACAAGATGGAACTGTTCAGCTTCCTCTCCATCCAAGTTGTTGATGCCTTCAATGAGGATGGGAAGGAGCTAGTTGTAACGCTAGATCAGGAGTTTCTCACAGTTCTTCTGCGTCAGGATGTGTCATGCATTTCACCATACAACCAAGATGAGGAAGACACACGGATTCTCCTCCATGCAGCAGACGCTGTAAAGTGTGGCCACAAAGAGGTAATAATCCGTACCGTTGATACTGATGTGGTCGTGATTGCTGTGGTGGTTGCTGAAATGCTCCAAGTGAATGAAATGTGGAAAGCTTTCGGAAGTGGAAAGAGCTTCCGTTACATTGCAGCACATGAGATCGTTATCCCTCTCGGTCCTGAACAATCCTGTGCACTACCGATGTTCCATGCAATGCCTGGGTGCGATACTGTCTCATCATTTGCAGGGCATGGCAAGAGAACAGCCTGGGCTGCTTAGGACTCATTCCCAGAACTAACAAGTGAACTGCTGAGCGTTTCACACATGCCAAGTGAGATTGTTCTTCAATGCATGGAAACTATAGAGAGGTTTGTAATCCTGCTCTACGACAGAACGAGCACATGTACCAACATCGACAAAGCGCGGAAGCAGCTGTTTGCCAAGAAGGGCAAACCCCTAGAGGCAATACCTCCAACACATGCTGCCATAAGGAGAGCAAGCTACTAAGGCTGGGTTTTATTGGGGCAGTCATTTGTTGCTCCGACAGATTGGGGCTGGGCAACAACAGCCGATGGAATGTTTGAACCTCATTGAACAACACTTCCCGAGGCTGCCAAGAGCTGCTATGAGCTTATTCACTGTGGCTGCAACAAAGTTTGCAGATGAAATTGCAAATGCAGAAAAGCGGCACTGAAATGCACATCTCTGTGCACGTGTGAAGGAGGGTGTGACTGGAAAGAGATCCACTCATGAATGTACCTCAGAGGCATCGTTACATGTGTGTCAGATACTGAACCATCAAACTTGACAGGCATCATGTTGATGCCAGTGAACTATTATTGTATACCTAAGATGTTGTACTGCTTGCTAATAGAGCTTTCATTGTCACTGGTACATTTCATTGTAATTTTGAAAGTCAATATCACTGTAAGTAAGCAAACTTACAACATATGCATTCTGATCATATAAAAGAAATATGATACGTTTGAATGTGGTCCCTATCATGCAGATGAATGTGTCCAGATCCTGACAATATTAGATTGATTCATGTGGGTCTAGCCGATGAAACTATGTTCATGGCCTATTTAGTTTTGGCGATATGAAAGCAGTTAGTTATTGAATGGTGGACATCTTAAAATCTAATATGGTGTCCAACGCAGCGTTTTTGAATCGATACTTACATATTTCTTGATACCAAAAATGTGGGTCTAGCCGCTGAAACTTTGTTCCTAACGTGTTTAGTTTTGGAGATATGAAGGAAATTAGATCTCGAGAGGCGGCCATCTTGAAATCCAATATGGCGGCCAAAGTAACATTTTGAAACTGGCATCATCAGATTGCTAGACCCCAAAAATGTAAGTATAGCCGATGGAATTTTGTCCCTAGCTTGTATACTTTGGGAGATATAGAGGAAACTGTGTCTTGAACAGCGGCCATTTTGAAATCCAAGATCGCCGCCATATGCGTACATATTTCGAATGGCTCCCGATTTTAAAATGGTCGCCCTATCTTCTTCTTCTTTTCTATCGCTGGTATCACACTTGGAGAGCCGTTCTCAAGATGAAATCTGTGGTTTTCTGCAGTTCTTCCACAGGCCCATACAGCTTTTCAAGAAAAGAGGTTGACAAAGGCCAGATCTCATCTCTCAGCAGCTGATACGTACTGCAACATTGAAGTATGTGCTCTGTGGTCTGTTCTGCTTCTCCACAAGGACAAGCGGGTGATGTCGTAAGGTGGAACCGCCTGTACATGTGTTGGTTTAGTCTGTTGTGTCCAGTTCTGAGACGAAAAATGGTCACTTGCTCTGGCCTCGGGAGGTGATGGTAGGCATCTTCTGATTGAGGTGTTCTATAGAGTGACTTGATGTAGGTCTTCATCTCTGTATGGGTAACCATGTTTTCTGTCTGATTCTCTTCTGCACCCACCTTTGCCATCTTGTCTGCTTCCTGATTTCCTTGGACTCCACAGTGTGAGGGGATCCACTGCAATGCTATCCGAAAGCATCTGATGGTTTGTAGTGCTTATTCAAGTTGTGGCAGCTTACCTTTGGTGATAGCCTCATCATAATGTTCATTTGAGCCAACTTTGGTCCTTTTATGAAAAAGTGCACAATTGAAATGCTAAGCTGGCCCACTTGCAGAGCAAGAGAAGACTATTTTTGAAAATTTACCACTGGAATGACTGGCTCGGATACCCGAGCCAGTCATTCTAGTGGTAAATTTTCAAAAATAGTCTTCTCTTGCTCTGCAAATGGACATTTTCTATGAGAAAATTGCGATTTTCTTGAATAAATTTGAGGGGTAAAGGGTTAAGGGAGATAACCATAGATATCGTATATACTGGCTAGATCGCTCATGACTCCCTCAAAAGCAACATTTCAGAGGTCAGTATTCTCTCCCCGGATGCATAGTCTCCAAAATCATACGTTTTTGTTGCTCAACCTATCACGTGGTCGAATAAGGTGTCGGATTAATATAGCAAATGCAATTTTACTTCTGATAGAAATATGTAAATTTGCGTCTTTTAAATTTCTCTTCAAATTACCAAAATATAATGTAGTAATTTTTTAAGGCTATGTACAAAAAATATGTGTTGTTAGTTTCACCCACGAAGAGTCACGTGACTATTACAATAGTCCTACCTGTCTCTTTCTGTTTCAACCAATACTTGAGTTAATTCCCCTTTTATCTTCTTTAGCCCTAGATAGATGCCAATGATGGTGGATCCACGTTCAAATGAATACAGGTGTAAACTGATTTGTGATTGTGCATTGTTTGCCAAAATCTATCACATCACGAACAAGTGCGCTACACTCTAAAGCCACAGTAAATATTATACAAGTCTTGGTGATAGCAGTTTTACACGGGTGTCCCAATGATTAAATGTGCATGTTCACAGTAGAATTGTTCAAAATAAAATCGTTAAAATTATATTCTTTTAGAGGCTTAAATTGTGTGCCTAGATGTAATGAAAAGAAATAAATCTTAGCATATGATGATTTCATTACGTGTAAATTAATAAAATCTTTTAAGTTGTCAAACTTAATTAGAGGCACAAGTCCCTAGTTCAAATTCACAACTAAGCCTACGAAATATATTTATATGGAATGGAATCATCATATGTTAAGATATATTTCGTTTCATTACATTGAGGTACACAATTTAAGCTTTTAAAATTATATAATTTCAACAATTTTATTTTCAAGCATTTTGTTGTGAATATGCACCTTTAAGTTTATGGACCTTTCCAGTTTATCAAACCATCAAATGACGTCAAAATCAACTACGTGACGTGTATGTTGACGTCATAATCAATGACGTCTTCAATGACGTAGAAAAGTACGTCGGGAATTATTGGTAATGGGCTAAGCGTTGTTATACGAATTGTATGCCTTTATTATTTAATAAAGATGGTGCTGAATATTTTGAAACTAATTTGACTGGGCGCTGTTGCTGTCACCCAGTCAAATTAGTTTCCAAATATTCAACAGCTTACCTGTATAGTTTTCTGGAGATTAACAGTCAGGGAGTTCAGGGATATATCCCACCACGAGCGAGGTGTGTGTGGAGCTTATATCTAGAGATGGGCGGGGCATAGTTAAAACGAGAACGGTTCATTGCATATAGGCACAGTGCCGAATATATTAGAGAAAATATTAGACTAGGACTGTTACAGCGGAATAATGAAGAAAAGAAAGGTACAAAACGTTAACAAATCAACAAAATGTATCTTTCACTGAAACAACCCTATCTGTTACTCAAGTACCTGACGTCATAATTAATTACGCCACTAGTTAGGTGACGTCACAATCATAATGACGTATTTAGCAGTGTCATGCGCATCGAGAAGTCTGTCAGCCGTGTACGAATCGTAAGTCTTTGATGGACTTATAATTGAATAAATATTCTGTTGACTATTTTGAAACTAATTGTTGCTACCATACGTAAATATTCAATTGCTTACCTGAATATTTTTCTTTAAATTGAAGTTTTGTGAATTCAGGTTTGAAAAGTTTAAGTCAGTGTAAAAATTGGTCGGAGCTTAGGTAGAAATGAATCGCTGAATTATTGTCTTGAACTGTCTGTCATTGTCATATATGGTTACTATGACAATACAAAAGGATTACACTGATTGGGTACCGTATCTGACCGTCGAGAGTATAATCGGATAACGGTATAACGCGGTACAAATTCTACTCGATTACTCTTGCTTCAAGCGACAGTAAAGGCGTGCATATGCTTAGACAGGTAAACCAGCCACGTGTTACCTTTAATCGGAGTACCTAGATACCGTATCTGAACGTTAGCTTAGAATATCCAGCAGGAGATCACGTGATATGGCATTAACACGCGCACCAGATAGAGGGTCAGAACGAAGCTAACAGTTTCTAGATATTTATGATTTATTCCCTGAAAAAGAATTCTTCTCTGGTTATTGACACAACACTGTCCTTGTCTCTGGTGATAACGTGTCGGTGCTCCCAGCAGGTTTCTCCCATTTATTATGTCTATGGCCTTATTGGAAGATTTCAACAATTTGTATTTAAATGAATATTTATGTGATTAAGATAATGCCAAGGGAAATTTAAAATCAGTGTTATGTATGACATTGCCATTAAGCAGTGTTTGAATGCTAGTGTCAAGTTCGATTCACGAACCATAGTTAACTGTAGACCAATCGAACTTGAAATAGCTAACTAGCTAGTTAACTATTATTCGGTACCTCGCGAGCTCGGACGCAAATCATCATCTCACAGTAAAAATTAGCATAAAATTCAAAATGGCATACACCCGTCGCTTTCCATGGCACATAAACATGTTAATATTTCCCTAATAATGAGGAAACAGTGCCCTACAGTATATCAACGTTCCCAAGACTTATCCCCTTCCCGCTTTATTGCCCATTGCCATTGTTGGATGGTTAAGCGTACCAAAATACCCATTTCGTAGCCCATCAAAACAGCCGATTTGGTTACTAAGGAAGTATGTACTCATAGATATAGTATATACTCGCTAGATCACCCATGAGCCTCTCAAAAGCGGCATTTCAGAGTTCAGTATTTTCCGGCCAGATGTATATTCTCCAAAATAATATGTTTTTGTTACTAATGCTATTACGTAGTCGAATAAAGTGTCAGATTAATATAGCCAATACAATTTTATTTCTGGTAAAAATATATAAATTTGCATCTGTTCAATTCCTCTTCAAATTACCAAAAGAGAATTTAGTCATTTTTGGAGGCTCTATATGCAGCTGATCGTCTGCATCAGCCAGTCAGTGACTATCCGGTTATGCGCAATTGCGATTTACTAAACTCGCGTCACAGGAGAGCGACATAACTATCTCCATAATGAAGGTATGCACATGAGCAATCTAGCCAATATATCCTGAATCTATTGTTAACCTAGATCGGTACTCGGCTCCAAATATTCTGCAATGATAATTTAATATGGAATCAGGTACGAACTAACTATAGTTAGCCATTCGTCGTGTGATTCACATGGTGACTATTTTATTTATATGACATAAAACTTATAGCAAGCTGCTACGGGACAAAGTTATGATCAAAAGAATAAAATAACATATCAGTGAGTGGGTCGAATGGCCAATGTCAAACTTGAAAAAGGTCAATACAATATATTGCTTGAAAACATTGGATTTGACAAAAAGGTCAATGATCACCAGGTCAGATTAATGCTCAAAAGGTCAACCATTAACCCTTTAATGACTAAATCTTGTCAAAAAACCGAATTATTTTCTTATTGAATATCTATTTGCAGGCCAAGAAAATAATATTCTTGAAAATTTACCACTGGAATGACTGGATCGGTTACCAAGCCAGTCATTCCAGCGGTAAAATTTCAGAAATAGTCTTCACTTGACCTACTAATCGACATTCCCTAAGACCACTGCAGAGGCCGAGTTTGACCGGCTTCGTCATAAAAGGGTTAAAAAGGAGAGTATAATGAATAACATACCAAAGGTCAATAGGTTAAATTACTGATCAAAAGCCACCACTCTGGTAATGAGAGAACAGTAGATTTACTGGGATTTAATGCAAGGCTGCAGCTAGCTCAGGTTGTATATGTGTTATGATGCATACACTCCATTAATCTGGCAAGGCAGCTGATTACAATCCCGTCTATGTTACCCATCTATATGTTTCTGCACAATGGAGAGATCCGATCTTCCGCTCAAGCATATGACGTCATAGTCAATTAGATCACAGTAGACTGACGTCACAGTCAAAGTGTACATTGAATGACGTATCTAACTCCGTCATGAAGATTTAAATGTCTTTCAAGTGTACGAATTGTATATCTTTGATGGATTTCGATTGAATATTTTGAAAGTAGTTGAAAGTGTGGATTTAGTGTTCAGAGTATGTAACTCGATCACAAAGCATGACCAACGCTTAGCTAGAAATGGGCGGGACATATATCGACAGAATAGACACTCCGAAATCTACGAGGATCTTATTTGACATGGAAGCTACAACATCTTCGTCATGCCAGTGTGGTATGGGTAGTTAACCGCAGAAAGCCAATTCGTGGGGTGCGAGGGTGAGCTGGGGGTGGGTGGGGGTGAGGGGTGACATTCAAAGTACCCTAAGATCGGGTTTATTCAACGTGGAGATTACAAGCCAAACTCATATGACAAGTTGTAGGGTGACCCACTCTGCTTACAAATGTCTGTTGGGGAGACCACTCACGACGCACATTAATTAGTCTTCATTATACCAATCAATACAGCAGAGGTTGAGAAGGCACTTAAAGCCCTGAAAAATGGACGTGCATCTGGGCCTGAAGGCATGGGCAATAAACTATTCAAATATGCAAGTGACATTAATCTCAAAACCGATCATGCACAATTCAGCTTTTATGCACCAACTTCCCATCGACGCCGTAGGCCAAGGCATTCTTATCGCGCTACCCAAGCCCAAGAAGCCACCTGCCCCCCACTCAAGCCAATCTGCGGCCCATTGTGCTCCTTAACAGCATACGGAAAATCCAATGTTACTATATGCCGCATCCGAGACAAGATCGACGACTTCACCTGATCATGTCAAAGTGGCTTCAAACGTGAACGTAGCTGCGCAGACATTGTATGGGCTCACCGCATGCTTGTGTCGGTAGTCATGTCCAAACACTGGGATTTCCACAAAATGGGCATTGACATGTCACGCGCCTTCGACACAATTAAGCGCTCAAAGCTCCTAGATGTACCACGCCAGGCCAGTTGCAATGAAGATGCGCTACGACTAGTGAGACTACTGCTTGCAGATACCAAGCTGAGAGTACGAGTCAAGTCAGTGAAGTCTGTAGAGTTTGAGACATCAATCGGCTCCCCACATGGAGATGGTCTATCCCCTGTGCTCGTCATCTGTTACCTTGCTGCTGCACTGAAATCCGTGCAGGAAAACTCCACAAGACCAACCCCCCCACCCGGTGTCAATACTGGGCATGCCGCTAGAGATGGAATATGCCAATGATGTGGACTTTATAGATGAGGAAAAGAAACCACTTGACGAACTTCTCCCAATAGCTGCAAGCAAACTAAAAATTGAGAATCTCTTTATGAATGAATCCAACACAGAGTTCACCCACATATACCTATCTACAAAGCATGAAACTAAAAGAAAATGACGATCCACTCCGAGGTGGCGAACCATGGAGGAAAAGTAAAATTCTGGGCTCACTGCTTTGCAGTACTGCTGACATTGCTGCACGCTGCATCATGGGGAACATAGCTTTCCAATCCTTCTGGAAGCTATGGATTCGTAGATCAAATATGCCCTTGGTAAAAAGGCTCCAAAGGCAGCTCTAGACAAACTTGACGCCTGCCACCGCAAACACCTACGCACCATCACTGGACACCGATGGCCAGACAGCATAATTTCCAACGATGCACTATACAAGATGTGTAATACGCCGCCGCTGTCTGTAAAAGTCGCCCAGAAAAAATGGTCCATATTTGGCCATGTGCTAAGGATGCCAGAAGACACACCAGCACAGAGAGTCTTGGAATTCTCCCTACTCGGAGGCAGCAAATACAGAGCCAGGAGAGGACGTCATTGCATAAATCTGCTCGGCGTGCTACGAGGTGACCTCAAGAAAGCAGGACTATGTACACTCGAGTCAAGAATGGACCTGAAGAAGGACTGATTGCAGCTGTAGGATGTTTCTACTACTACAGCCGCAGAATACAGTAATCATACATACATACCTTTATTTGACACGTAAACTACAAAACTGAAATCACACAGAAAATGGAGAGAATGGCCCCCCTCTTAAAAATCAACAACTATAGAATATGTGGTAGTAATCTCACATATGAGTTTCCTGCAGTTAATTGAGGAATCCAGTTTTACATATGCCCCGCCCATGTCTAGCTAAACTCCACCCACACTTTGCCCGTGTTGGGATCGATCGATCCCCGCACTCGCCGAATCTCAATTAAAAAAAGTATACATGTAAACAGTTAAATATTTTGAAACTAGCTTGACTGGGTGCTGTTCCTGCCTGTATTAAATAATAAAAACATACAATTCGTACAACAACGCTAAGTCCGTCATCAATTAAGCGTTCGTGACCAACCTAGCTGCGTCATTCATGACGTAATTGATTATGACGTCATCATACACATCACGTGGTTGATTATGACATCATATGATTGATGGATAAACTGGATTGGGCAATTACTGCTTGATTAGAATATGCCATATGCACATGGTCCTGTCAATGAATCATATGTCAGCTGAACATGAAGGGGGCGGGGGTGGGGGGTGGATACACGAGAAGAAGCAGAAATATTTCTACTCTTACTATTTCCGTTGATTTTAGAATGTATCTATTTGACAGTACAGCTGATTACACTGTTATTTGACATGGACGCTACGCTACAGCTGAATCAACGTGGAAAATGTAGAGGACGGTCTGCTAATCACCAATCATCACCGTAAGAGTAACATGTGTGCTAGGGAGCCACTTAAAAACAGGTTCAAAATTCCCATTTGCACTGACTGACATTTGAACTAGTTGTATTTGCCCTATATAAGCTACACACCTGTAAATGTAGAGAATTGCTTATCATCATTAAACAACAAGTTATTTGAAATTAAGCGTTACTACGCGTTATCTTCACCCGATTGCAAAAAAGCAGAAATCAAAGTTGTCGGTATCCTCGGCATCAGCTTCAAGTTTCTCTTTCACCGGGAAAAATTTAATGTCAATGTCAATGTGAATGTCAATGTCAATGTAACTAACATGAGCCCAGATCAAGGTGTCAGCTTACTCATGTTAAGGTTTCAAGGCCTCTACCACTTTCTTCATGATTTTCTCATCTCTCATGTAGAAAAGGTAGCATGCTACAAGACGCGAGAGATACGGAAGTCGACCTTGATATAATTGCTGATGTGGTGGACTTGGTTAGTATTCTGAATTCTTTCTCCATATCATTGCTACTTCTGTGAAAATAAAATAAAATGAAGCAAGTTTCGTGGAAAGACTGAGTTCAGTATTCACACAAAATAACTCTCGTATCTTCAGAGGAATGATTATGAATGCTGTCGAGGGTCTAGACGACATCGTACTCCCTGGAACCTGCTTGTAAGAACCATGAACACGTGCAGTCAGCATGCAAAAGTTGCATGAATTCAGCTTGGGCAATTTCCGTTTGAGGAGCTGATTGTCTGCACAGTGACCTAAATCAGGTAAAATCCTAATCTGAGTTTTTTGGCCAGCGAGATTGTGTAAACCACGACCTAGAAGAAGATGATTCAACTCCATGGACAAGTACGCTGGAATATGACTGAACATAGTGCTTATCTTTATCAGGAGTTGCATGACCACGAGTTTTAACGGCGTCTTCCAGAAACCATAGTAATACTTGGTGGATTGATTTCATCATTTCTTGCTTTTAATGATCGGCTACTTGGACGCCATTGCAATTCATTGGTTTCTTCACAGAATTTTAATATGTCCTCTCCTATGAATTTTTGATCTTGTCGTATGACTCATGATTCTGTAGTCGGCGAAGTCCTGGAAATGAGTTCTTTACTTACAATGACCTCGGGGCTAATACCATCGACTTTCAAATGGTGCAATAAATCTGGGAGGTCCTACCGTTAGTGGCGTCCCTACCACACCTATCACTTGCTACACTGAAGTGTTGGTTACACGTACCACACAGGCATGACAAAGCTTTTGTTGCTTCCATGTCAAATAAAATCCACCCACCTATTGGACAATAGGCTTCGCCTTCGGCTAAGAAGCTTATTGATTTGTGGTTATGTTTCGAGTTAAATATACTATCCAATCTGTGCTGTTGAATGACGCGCGTGAATAAATGGAATTAAGAATGGGTATTAAGCCACTTATAAGGACGGTGATGGTGTAAGCTGTGGGTTTGATAAGGCTATTTATTTACATTTCAAGAATATAACATTTATGTTTGATTCACAACATCTTAATCGATCACAGACAAAACCTTACAGTTCTAGTCACATGGGATAGAATATAATTCGGTCACATAACTAACCATGCATTAAATATCATAAGACGGATTACTATTCCCTAACAATACATTTATCTAACGCTTAGACAGCCATAGTCTGGCACATTCCATGAGCTGTTTGACATAGCTGGTGCGAGATGGAGTGTGATATGGTATATAGATGAACTTGTTTGATATAACTGATCTGGCTGTCGTAAATAGACCGACACTAGGACACATCTCAGGTTCCCTTACATGGAAAGAAAGTTTTTAGTAGATCATTTCTGATCGTTTTAGATGCCAGGGAATAGACTAATGGGTTTAAAGCACTGTTAGCAAAACCAAAATACGCTTCAGTATTATATATGATATAATGAAACGAGTACTTAGGTGCATTGAAGAATTCATGAGAGCCGTCATGCAAGATGGTGGGAGCCCAAGCCACAAAGAATAGTACTAAAACAATGGTCACTGCCCTGGCATCGGTATTCCGGCGCTCCTGTCTAATGTCTATTTTCGACTTGGCGACTTTAATATGTTTATAAATATGAAAGAAACAAATAATAACAAATGGGATTAACATCCAAGTAGTAGTAATGATAATGTCCTTTGTACTGTAATCACCATGAAACTCACATATATCGACAACTCGACCCCGATAATGTATCCGGATTTTGGAGAATAGAACACAGATTGGAATCTCGGAGACATATCCCACGATTGAGATACAGACACAAACCCGAAACACGAGTCCCACGGTTACCCGACTCCTAGCTTTGAGCGGGTAACAAAGCTGATAAAAACGCATCATTGAAAAGAACACCAAATGGTAGGTGCTGACTAAAATCGCGGCATAAGATAAATACATGATAACAGGACAGAGATAACTGGTTCCAGGTACAACCATCATTGGGAAGAGGAAAATGGGCCAGAAAAGCGTGCACATACACATGATTAAATCCGACACACACAAACTGGTGACGAGCATGAAGAGAGGTGATTTGTATTTCTTGGCTTTAATCAGGTAGGTCAAAAGGATAATGTTGAGAATCGTTCCTATAACAAACAAAACTATTGGCGCCTCGTAGTAAAGAATCTGTGGGATAGTCTCATAACCTCTGAGAAAACTGTCATACGGATCTAACTCTTTACCTGGTGGTTGAGAATCGTTCCACGTTTGCTGACTGAAATTCATATTCAAGCTGAGACTATATCAGTGTATTATTGCTCGTTTTGTCACTGTCCTGCGCTCTGTACAGTCTTGATATAATATGTGCACCTAACTTCAACCAGTCTGTACTGATGCAGTTATCTCTATCAACACACATCGATAGTTAATTTATAATCGATAGTGTCCTACTATAAACTTGCGTTAACCCTTTAACAGCCCAGCTGGCGAAAACGTCCTCTGTACTGCTCTTGAGAAATGTCAATTTGCTGACCAAAAGAAGACTATTGTTGAAAATGTTCTACTGGAATGACTGGCAGATAATCACATTCCAGTGATACATTTTCAAAAATAATCTCTTGGTTTGTAAATGGAGATTTCTTTTGAGAAATTTTCGTGAAGAACGTTAGAGTGTTAAAGGGTTAAGATTGCGACACTTCTAATGATGTCCATGTGTTAACAATTCCTGAGTTAAAGGCCAAAGCAACAAAATCATTTACGATTTAATGAATATTCTGTTAGATATTTTGAAATTAATTTGACTAGAAGCTGTTGCTGCCTATGGCAGCAGCAGGTTCCTGTAAAATTAGTTTCAAAATACCCAACAGCTTACCTGTATCGTGAACTTGAAATTGGTATTCTGGGAATTCAGGGTTCAAAGGTTAAAGAATTAGTGTTAACGGTTTTGAACGAATCTGATCATTTTTAACCCTCTGAATCCTGCGTTCCCAGAATCTCAATATCCAGGTAACTATATAGGTAACTTGTTGAATATTTTGAAACTAATTTGACAGAAAGCTGTTGTTGTCAAGGACAGTCAAATTAGTTTCAAAATGTTCAACAGACTATTTATTAAATTGTAAATGAGGTGTCGAATTCAGTCTTTCGTGGTCAATGGGTTAATTAGCACAGCATATTGCTGTACATGGTACACATTGATTATGGAAATATCTCGATCTGTGTAATGCAGCTGATTTTATATAATTTTACTTCATAAGATTTCTCCATAATTTCCTTTGAAACCCGTATGCTGCATTCATTTCACTCATTCTGCACAACCATTCAACGCTTAAACAGATACATACGTCTTCTTCATTCTTTCATTATCAATGCCCCTGGTAATGCATATTACTGGGCACGGTATTGTCCCGCTACCGGCTGAGTAATCTGCGTTATCAGTTACCTGTCTCTTTTGAATATTGTTCTACGCTGTACCCAAGATGAGAAGACAGATGCCATGGGTGAGATGGGGTGGGTGGCGTGGCGGTAGTAAACTACTATTATCCTTTATGTACCAAATTAGTCTTACTGTTTATCGATGGCGCATTTGGTGTTTATTTTCCATGGTGTCTGCTGGTAGATAATGGCTCTATTAACCCTTTCATGACGAAACCAGCCCAAACCAGCCTCTACAGTGCTCTCGAGAATTGTCCATTTGCAGGCCAAGAGAAGACTATTTTTGAAAACTATACCACTGGAATGACTGACTCCATAACCGAGCCAGTCATTCCAGTGGTAAATTTTTATGTGACCCGTGTATATGAACAGTGATCTCAGATGAGCTGGCGCCCATCAAATGCTAGGAATCCCGCCCTGTAAGCCTGAAAATTATAGAGCATCCAATCTGTCGTTCAAGTATCTGACGTCATAATCAAATGTATTATGCATTACATGCCGTGGCAATCAAAATGACGTAGAGCTATCCGCTATGAAGCTCGGAAAGTCTGTCAAGTGTACGAATTGTATGTCTTTGTGATGGATTTCCTATTTAATAAACTAATTTGAGAGGCAGTTGTTGCTGCCATATTTAGAAACAGCTCCGTCAAATTATTGTCAAAATATGAAACATATTGTATATTGTATAGTTACCTTATTACTTAGATTATGTGAATTCAGGGTTCAAAGCATATAAGCCGATACCAACACGCGAAAAATGATGATACACCTTAGCTAGAAATTGGCGGGGCATATGTAGATATGAACCAACCATTGATTACCTCACTCAATCACCTACTCACATACTCACTGAAACAGCAACCCAATCACACACACAATCGAACTCTTACACATTTCACTCAATCCCTCACCCACACGCACGCACGTGTGCACGACAAAATGTGGGGTTCACAACTTTACAAAGCCGGTATCAACATCGAGTATAGCATGAAACTACACATTGCATGTCATCAATAGGTAAATGCAGAAAATAATTCCTGTGTTGTAGTGGATCATTTGAAATATGAACATGAATCGAGCGATGACAATATTCTTCAAACATTTGTGACAATCGACCTTGATTCTCCTCGTGTTTCGCCCACCCATCTAGACCTACATGTACAAAATGTTTTAGACCAAATGGCTAACAAATGGTCGCATAAGAAATATCTGATGTTGTGAATTATGTTAACGTGAATCTGGTAGCTTTTGCAACAACCATAGCAAAATCTAGAATAAAACTTGGGAGTCGCTTGAATCATTCCATTACGATCATTAGCTGGTATCAACCATATGGCAGTGATGCATATATATATATATATATTATGAGCTGATATCACCCATATGACAGTGATGCATATAGATTATGAGCTGGTATCACCTGTATGACAGTGATGCATATAGATTATGAGCCGATATCAACCGTATGACAGTAATGCATATAGATTATGAGCCGGTATCACCCGTATGACAGTGATGAATATATATTATGAGCTGGTATCAACCGTATGACAGTGATGCGTATAGATTATGAGCTGGTATCAACCGTATGACAGTGATGCATATAGATTATGAGCTGGTATCACCCGTATGACAGTGATGCATATAGATTATGAGCCGGTATCACCCGTATGACAGTGATGAATATATATTATGAGCTGGTATCAACCGTATGACAGTGATGCGTATAGATTATGAGCTGGTATCAACCGTATGACAGTGATGCATATAGATTATGAGCTGGTATCACCCGTATGACAGTGATGCATATAGGTTATGAGCTGGTATCAACCGTATGACAGTGATGCATATAGATTATGAGCTGGTATCAACCGTATGACAGTGATGCATATAGATTATGAGCTGGTATCAACCGTATGACAGTGATGCATATAGATTATGAGCTGGTATCAACCGTATGACAGTGATGCATATAGATTATGAGCTGGTATCAACCGTATGACAGTGATGCATATAGATTATGAGCTGGTATCAACCGTATGACAGTGATGCATATAGATTATGAGCTGGTATCAACCGTATGACAGTGATGCATATAGGTTATGAGCTGGTATCAACCGTATGACAGTGATGCATATAGATTACGAGCTGGTATCAACCATATGACAGTGATGCATATAGATTATGAGCTGGTATCAACCGTATGACAGTGATGCATATAGATTATGAGCTGGTATCAACCGTATGACAGTGATGCATATAGGTTATGAGCTGGTATCAACCATATGACAGTGATGCATATAGATTATGAGCTGGTATCAACCGTATGACAGTGATGCATATATATTATGAGCTGGTATCAACCGTATGCCAGTGGTGCATATAGATTATGAGCTGGTATCAACCGTATGACAGTGTTGCATATAGATTACGAGCTGGTATCAACCGTATGACAGTGATGCATATAGATTATGAGCTGGTATCAACCGTATGACAGTGATGCATATAGATTACGAGCTGGTATCAACCGTATGACAGTGATGCATATAGATTATGAGCTGGTATCAAACGCATGACAGTGTTGAATATATATTATAACAAACACTTGAAAAACAAATATAATCAATAAGAGCTATTTGATACTTGTATTGCTTACAGTTTATGTTGGTGTCTTTAAACACCCTTCAAAACGAGAAACATAGGTCCCGCATACATTTTATTTCATACTCATTTGGGATAGCTTTCTGCAAGTAATGAAAAATGGAAAGTAGCGGCCATCACTATTTTCAAGATGGCGTCTATAAATACATGCCCTTAATCATGTATTTATTTCCTTTCTATGTATTGACCATCTTTCAATAGCAATTCCCCCAGAAAACATGATGTCTTTTATTTTATAGACATCTCAGTTTAGGTTAATCGTGCTAAGTGACTCACTACAGGCGGCTATCTTCGATTCCAAGATGGCAACCAAATGACCCAACTCAGACATAAAGCGAAACTTAGGGTACATCTAAATACATACTCAGCCCTAGCTAGCTTCAAGACTGTGCTTGGAATAGGATAAATACCTACTCAGCCCTAGCTAGCTTCAAGGCTATGCTTGGAATAGGATAAATACATACTCAGCCCTAGCTAGCTTCAAGACTGTGCTTGGAATAGGATAAATACATACTCAGCCCTAGCTAGCTTCAAGACTGTGCTTGGAATAGGATAAATACATACTCAGCCCTAGCTAGCTTCAAGACTATGCTTGGAATAGGATAAATACATACTCAGCCCTAGCTAGCTTCAAGACTATGCTTGGAATAGGATAAATACATACTCAGCCCTAGCTAGCTTCAAGACTATGCTTGGAATAGGATAAATACATACTCAGCCCTAGCTAGCTTCAAGACTGTGCTTG
Organism: Chaetoderma sp. LZ-2023a; assembly: GCA_034401795.1. NCBI lineage: Eukaryota > Metazoa > Mollusca > Caudofoveata > Chaetodermatida > Chaetodermatidae > Chaetoderma > Chaetoderma sp. LZ-2023a. The sequence continues at coordinate 5,714,826 of CM067363.1, forward strand.
GAATAGGATAAATACCTACTCAGCCCTAGCTAGCTTCAAGACTATGCTTGGAATAGGATAAATACATACTCAGCCCTAGCTAGCTTCAAAACTGTGCTTGGAATAGGATAAATACATACTCAGCCCTAGCTAGCTTCAAGACTGTGCTTGGAATAGGATAAATACATAAATACATACTCAGCCCTAGCTAGCTTCAAGACTGTGCTTAGAATAGGATAAATACATACTCAGCCCTAGCTAGCTTCAAGACTGTGCTTGGAATAGGATAAATACAGAAAATAAGTTTTGAACGTTTGTCGTGACTTCCTTAGCAATGGACCTTTCCGTTTTTAGATATGCCACACCCACCTCTAATTAAGCTCCACCCACACTTCGCCGTGTTGGGATTGATCGATCCCCGAATTCCTTAGCTATCAATTTCCTGAAAACTATACACGTAAGCTGTTGAATATTTTGAAAACTAATTTGACTTAGTGCTGTTGGTGCCTATGGCAGCAACAGCGCCCAGTCAAATTAGTTTCAAAATATTCAACAGAATATTCATTAAATAGTAAAGACATACAATTCGTACAACCACGCAATATCCCGTCCTCAAATATGTGTTTGTGACGTACTTATCGGCGTCATTCATTATGATGTCATTCTACACGTCGCGTAGTTGATTATGACGTCATAGGATGGATTGATAAAGTAGAAAGGTCTATTGTTATTGTGTTGCCTGCTTCTTAACGAATATGGGACTGATCACGTATGAAGCAAAGCTTACAGCAAGGAATGGAGGCCATCTCCTATACGCAAATGCAATGAAGATGATATACAAATAGATTATCTCATTTATTAATTTTATGGTGACCCTAGTCAGGTAGGCCCATCACTTCCTCCAAATATATGTTATATGTAGTGAGGGGCAATTATAACATCGTCAATTGAATGATTCACGGCCAGTTCTGGTGATAAAGACCTAGCTTCAGGTAGGAACCCTGTGCACCGGGACTGGTCAACATGAAGTAGCTATTTCACGATATAAAGGTAGTATTTATTAGCTCATCTGGCCCGAATGGCCAAGTGAGCTTATGCCGTGGCGACCGTCCGTCGTCTGTCCATCGTCCGTCTGTCCGTCAGTCCGCCTGTCCATCAACTTTATCTTTAAACGGCTTCTTCTCAAGAGCCACTGGGCCAATTTAAATTATATTTGGCAGGAAGCATCCTTATGGTGTAAAGGTCCAAGTCTGTTCTTGGAAGTCGATCGGCCAATTTGGCCAGCAGACATCTTTGATTTTCGCCGATTTTTAGAAATCTTCTCCAAAACCGCTTGGTGGATCAATTCAAAACTCATGATATATCATATAGGGCAAGTGCTGAACCAAATTTGTTCAAAGGAAGTTGATTGGCCAGGTGACTCAGCAGCCATCTTGGATGACCTAGTTTTCACAAAAGCGACTTCTGCGGAACCACTGAACAGATCAGGCCTAAATTTGGGGAATTTAATTATGGACTAAGGGCCATTAAAGTTTGTTGATAGGTAGAAAACCTCGCCGCCGTGGACCAATCAGAATGTAGCGTGTTTGGCAGCCATATTGGTTTTTTATTTGATGGATTTTGAAGCGTAAATTGGTTTTATTAGCTCAACTGGCTTGTCAGCCATCCGACGCATAGCGCAGACCCCCCCCCCCCCCACACTCCACCCCCACCCCAGTATGTCCATCCATCCATCCATCCTCAACAATGGCATCACGTGGTGTTATTTCTGGGTGGATTAACTCCAAACTTGGTCACAATGTTAATGTCGGCATCTAATATCTGTGTTGCGAAAAAGAAACTGATACGACGTCAGCCCGTAACTATTTGCACTACTAATATAGTGCCACTTTCATAGGGGAAATATTACACAGGTTTTTACACCGTGCCATGATTTATCATGCCCGACACATTTTATTGCCAATCAAGATAAAAACAATTAACAGTTTACATTTTTTTCCTTCCGTGCCTAAATATACAAGATATGTATTATGTGCTCTGACATCTATACTATTGCATATTTTGAAATGTATTTGATTGAAAGTTGTTAGTACCTAAGGCAGCAATGACTTTCAGTCAAATTTTTTCTAAATAAACTCCAGCTCACCAGGATACCCATTCTGCTAACTTGTCATTCAGCGAGATGTATATGTGTTAAATGAATAGTTTAGAATACTCTCAGTTTAACCTGCTATAAAGACCACCTGTATTAACCCTTTCAATAATGAATCCCCTATATCGCATCTTCAAGGCATCCATACACAAAAAATGTTGAATATTTTGAAATCAATTTGACTGGAAGTCGTTGTTGCCTATGCGTTTTATATCATAAAGAATATACTGTATCCAAGATTTATGGGTGAAAGGGTTAAGAGACCACCTGCCTTTAGAGACTATTTTCCTCATATTCTAAATCCAATTAAGCAATGTATTTGAAACTTTACTGCGAAAGCAGCTGCCGTAAGAGACTGCCTCCTGATTCTCCAGTTTGGTGGTGTCGTTTGACTGTATGCCATCGATTTCTATTGTTAGCACTGTGGTCATTTATTTTCCCCTAAATACTGTTCAAAATTACTATTGCAAAAA